>CM033755.1:8705669-9905669 GCA_019671005.1 Hibiscus mutabilis | reverse complement strand
TCAACATATTATCCAAGACCTGAATCACGCGCTCCGACTGACCATCCGTCTGAGGATGATATGAAGTACTAAAATTCAGCTGTGATCGCAGAGCACGATGCAAACACTCCCAAAACCTTATTGTAAAGTGCGGATCTCTATCCGAAACTATAGATTTGGGCACCCCATGCAAAACACACAATCTCATATATGTACAGATCGGCCAACCTATCTAAGGTATACATCGTATGCACTGGCACAAAATGTGCACACTTCATAAACCAATCTACAATCACCCAAATAGAATCTTTTTTGGTCGGAGTCAAAGGTAACCCAGACACAAAATCCATGGTGATTCTTTCCCATTTCTATTCCGGTATCCTCAATGGTTGTAACAATTCAGAAGGAAACTCGTGATCAGCCTTTACTCGCTGACATACCATGCATCGAGCCACAAAATCAGCAACATCTTTCTTCAAACCAACCCAATAATACTCTTCCTTCAAACCCCGATACATCTTAGTACTACCGAAATGCATAGCAAAAGGACTAGTATACGCTTCAGTCAAAATGGTACGCCTCAACTCTTCATTATCAGGCACCACAATCCGACCTTTAAAACACAACACCTCATCATCGTTAAAATGAAAATTTGTAGGATTTCCATCCATGATATCCTTCACATGTGGTACCAAACTCTCATCATGTGGTTGCTTTTCTTAAATCAACTGTGACAAAGACGATTTTACTTGCAACTCGGCCAACAACCCACCGTCACGCGTCACGCTCAACCTAGCAAACATAGCCCTCAACTCCACAACAACTTTTCTACTCAAAACATTAGCCACCACGTTAGCTTTACCCGGATGGTACTCGATGGTAAGATCATAATCTTTAAGAAACTTCAACCATCTTAGTTGCCTAAGATTTAACTCCTTCTGCGACATAAGATACTTCAAACTCTTATGATCCATATAAACTACACGCTTCTCACCATAAAGGTAATGCCTCCAGATTTTCAAGGCGAAGACAACTGCGGCGAGTTCAAGATCATGAGTAGGGTAATTACGCTCATGCACCTTCAACTGTCTAGATGCATATGCAACTACCTTACCCTCCTGCATCAGCATGCAACCGAGCCCAACATAGGACGCATCACTGTAGACAACAAACTCTTTCCCTAATTATGGCTGAATCAAGACCGGTCGTGTCAAAGCTTCCTTCAACCTTTCAAAAGCCTGCTGCCTACCCTCCATCCACTCAAAAAGAACGTTCTTTTGTAACAACTTGGTTAAAAGAACATCTATATTGGAGAACCCATCAACAAACCTACGGTAATACCGGCCAACCCTAGGAAAATCTAAACCTCTGACACAGGCTTAGGCATTTTCCAACTCATCACAGCCTCAATTTTGTACAGATCAACATGAATCCCCTCGGCCGACACCACATGCCCGAGGAAAACAACCTCGCTAAGCCAGAACTCACAATTGCTTAGCTTAGCATAAGCTGATTAGCCAACAACGTCTTAAGCACAATCTGCAAATTCCTATCATGATCCTCTTCGGTACTAGAGTACACAAGAATATCATCGATAAACACAACCACAAATTGATTAGAAAACTCATGGAACACCAAATCCATAAAAGCAGCCGGTGCATTGGTCAACCCAAAAGGCATCGCCAAAAACTTAAAATGCACGTACCTCGTACGAAAAGCTGTATTGGGCACATCCACATCCTTCACCTTCAAATGATAGTACCCAGACCTTAAGTCAATTTTAGAGAACATAGAAGCACCCTTAAACTAATCAAACAGGTCATCAATCTGCGGCAAAGGATACTTATTCTTTATCGTCAACTTGTTCAATTACCGATAATCTATACATATCCGCAACGTACCATCATTCTTTTTCACAAAAAAACACCGATGCACCCTACGGTGAAATACTTGGTGTAACAAACCCTCGATCAAGCAACTCTTGTAGTTACGTTTTCAACTCTTTTAACTCCTTTGGGGCCATACGATACGGAGCAATTGACACATGTGTCGTATTCACAAAAACCTCAGTGCGAAACTCCACATTTCAATCTGGTGGCAACCCCGGTAACTTTTCTGGAAAAATACCTAGAAACTCGCATATCGTACGGATATCCTGCACCCTCAACTCCTTCGAACCAAGATTCATAACATAGGCTAAGAAAGCCTCACATCAGGAATCCATCATTCGTCTCGCTTCTAAAGTCGAAATAGCATTCGATAGGAACTTAGCGTTCTCACCCACAACCACCACCTCGAAATCATCTAACATCCTCAGGGATATCTGTTTGGTAAAAAAATCTACCACAACCCTATGCTCGGTCAACCAATCCATTCCCAAAATAACATCAAAATCATGGAATGGCAATTCTATCAAATCCATTTCAAACACATGTCCCTAAGCCATTAGTGGACATCGAAGATACAATTTTCTAACCACGACTGTCTCCCCAAGAGAATTGGTCACTCTAACACCCACGTTAAGATTTTCAACCGGTATATCAAGCAACTGTGCATGCTCACTCAGGATATATGAATGGGTAGAACCAGAATCAACCAATGAATACAACAACAAAGAATGTAAAGTAAATGTACCTGTAATCACATTAGAGCCATTACAACCCTCACGGTGCACATACACTCTAGTTGGTCCACCTCTATTAGACTGTAAACTAACCACAGCCTCTCTGCGGAGCAACAATAGGTATAACACCCTGCCCACATCTAGCTAAAAAAGAACAATCACGCATTAGATGGTCGCCAGACCCACAACTCCAACAAGCATTAGCCACAACAGCAACAGGTGCCTGACTCTCTCTGGCCAAATGCGGGCAATCTCGCCTCAGATGATCACGTGATCTGCAGACCCAATAGGTATTATACGGAGCTTTAACCTGGGTACCTTGCCCTTGCGCTCTACGCCCAAAGACACATCCACCGTGTCTCTGCTTAAGGTGATACCTCCTATCACGGTGTCTCTTGGCCTGACCACTGTCAAAGCTAGAATTTGTCGTTCTCTTGCCAGAGCTAAAATCTCGATACCCATAAGCCAAACCTAGATTCTGCTCAATATCCTTGGCCCGCATAATCAATATGTCAAAATCTATATAATCAGCAGCAAACATGTATGTCTTAACCTCATACACAAGCCCATAGCAGAAACGATCACATCGTTGTCGCTTATCAGGAACCAACTCAGGTGCATACCGGCTCAACCTCACAAACTGTGCCTCGTACTTAGAAACAGACATACCGGCCTGTACTAGAGCCATAAAATCTCTCTTCCTCTCGTCCAAATACCGGACCCTATGTACCTTTTTCTAAAAAGCTTCATAAAAGAACTCTGGGTTATATCCTCAGTTTCCATCCCAGTTGTCATAGTGGTCCACCAGCTATAGACATCTCCCTGCAATAAGGACTCAATACAACCTAACTTACGGGCATCTGAACAACCCATCTGACCCAGTATCCTCTCTATTCTGGCCAACCAATATTTAGAAGCCTCTGGTGCTAGACCACGAAACTCAACTCTGCCCAAACTGTAAAGACGCTCTAACGACAAACCTGTCTGCCCAACCACTGGTGTCGGTACATGAACACCTACAACTGCTGCCTAAAACTCACTGGTCATGGCTTGAATCAACGGCGCTATGTCACCCATCCCTGGCCCAACTGGTACATGTGGTACTTGCTCCACTTTCGCAGGTAGATTAGGTGGGGGCGGCGGCAACCCCTCAGGAGGTACAATATCTTCCTCATTTCCCTGCCCAATGGCAACAACAATCGTACCAAATTTTACCAAATTTCCCCCCAGCATGATATTTTACCAAAAGCAAAATAATTAGGCCAGCTTAAGCAAGGATCCAAGACTTCCATTTCAAAATTAAAATATTTCAGACTATAATAATAAGGCAATCGGTTTCCCAAATTTCCCCCAACATGGCAGAAAGCAATCAACATGCATATCACAACCACCGTGCATAACAAACAATAGATTACAACTCACAAAAACATTACAACAACCATACCAACTTCCAATTATCGCAAACCTAAGACCAAACTGAGCGAGCTACATTAGGTTTACCGAGGTAAACCGTAAGGAAGAAACTCGAAACGCGTCTATTTTTTTCCTTTAATCCTATCTAGATGCAAATTATTATCCTATATGTTCATGCTGACCACAGGTGAAAACTCAACTCAATCGGGCATCGAATCGACATCCAATTAGGTACAATTGCAATTTAGGGACCAAATTAAAATTCTAGAAAATTACATGGACTTCTCCTATTTTTATGTTACCAATATTCAATTAGTCAGGTTTCATGCATGCATGTTGAATTTCAGCTCAAAATACTTATCCATACACATTCAATTGCATCCAAAATATTTAGGGACCAAAACGCAAGAAAATAGAACTTCAAAACATCCAAATAACTAAATTAACGGCTGGCCGTATCGGTACACTTGCACGCGTATCGGTACGGTATTGCTATTTCAAAATCCCTAAATTCCAGTAGCCAAAAATTATATCAATACGCCCTCGCGTACTGATACGCCTTGCTTAATACACATACCCTATACCGAAACGATGACTAGTATATTGAAATTCTATGCCTGGAAAGGCCTACCCGTACCGGTACACTCAGCCCGCGTACCAAAAAGCTGGCCACATTTGGCCTAAGCCCGTATCAAAATGCATGCCTGCATTCTGATATGCTAAGCCTGAAATGGCTTGCCCGTACCAAAATAGGGACACGTGTACCGATACGCCTGGACCTAATATGTCATCTTTTGCTGGTTTAACATGTTTTCAAACATACCAAAACACCCTAACATGATTCTAACATGAATCCAACACATTCAAGAGACAAACCACAACAAAACATCACAGATTCATCAACCTTTCATGGCATCATACTTCAAATGTAAATCTAGATGCATGCTTCCTAGAAATCAAGCCAAGCAAAGCATGAAATCTTAAACCATCACCACAAACAATCCATAATGGCCAAATTAAAAACCAAGAGCAGCAAAACAATATTGCTAAAAAATGGAGTTTAACAAAACACCTCCTAAAACAGCAGAAACCCCATTGCCTTTATTAATATAGTCCAGTTCAAAACATACTCTTAGTATCAAGTCTTTGATGATCCCTTGCTTTCTCGCTGCCTCCAAATCTTTAATTCTCTACATTGATGGACAAAGAGAGCGTAAGCACACCAGGCTTAGTGAGGAACGCTCAAAAACAACACACCATCAATGCATTTAAAACCATTTCTCATCAACACATTGAAATCTCATTTCAATCATTTTTTAGACATCACTTAAATCATCATTTAAAAATATCATACCTTGAAAACCATGCACTTAACACTTTCAAAAACTAGCATATTAAACCATATATAGCACGTGTCATTAACCAATAGCAAATCCCATTGCTAAACCTCAATTTAAGCATGTATAAATCACATTATACAACACAAACCATTACATGACACATCCACAATTATATTGGCTTAGAAGTGATCATTAACCAAGTGCCATTAACAAAAATAGTTCATCGGATACATGGATTCAACAAGTGTCCTCACAACACTTCAAGCCATCTCAACTGAAATAGCGATACAGTCACAATCGTGGTACATTACAACCGGGTACACTTACAACATACGGGGACACCAACCCCAACCATCAGTTAGATGCTTAATCCACTAACGGGAGTTTACGGTACCATATAACCCCTCGATTGTTAGGGTACTTGGATAGAGTATTCGGTAGACCGTGTAAAACCCCTCGACATCCAATGTGACTCTTTATAGTGCACTATCAATCCTATGGTCGGCCAACTATATCCGATAACATTTTTAAACCATATCACTTGCCAATATAATTCACAATTAACCACATACCTCACTATTTTTATAAGCATTAAACCTAACCATTTTTCCAAAGCAACAAGCTATGCTTTTGAATAAGTATTTCCACATACTTACAATGATCACTTACCATGTGCATCCTTCAACATATCATGATAAAAAATAGTATCTCACATACTTTAAAACATGCTTAAACAGTAGGTATCACGTAATTCAAAACAAGTGCATAAAACCATTTCATAAAAGCATGACTTAGAGAGAAACCACTTTATACTTACTTCTGAGTTTAAACCAGCATTTCAAGCTAAGTTTAAACTCCCATAAACCACCTTTAAACCATTTCAAAGCTGAAATCCATGTTCTCACTCACCAATGCATGAAACATCAATTCACCGACACGAATTCAAGAATCCGTAGCTTCCAAAACTTCACCAATAGCTTTCAGATGAACCTTCCCTGTTTTAAACACATAAAAACAGAGAATTAATACATCTCAATGCATTCAAACCATTGCAGCAACATTCCTCACAAAACATCAACAATCCTTTCACAATTACCCAACCACAACAACCGAAATCATCATCTAACTCTTTCCAAACAAATCCCAGCCACAATCTATCAATTTAACACTTCCATTAACATCAATTATCACCTAAAAACAGCATTACACCATCCTTATATCTCCAGCAACAAACAGCCACCAAAACACCTCAAAAACATAAATCTAACAACCTAAATAATTAAAGATTCATGGAGATTCGGGATTCCAATGTTAAAAACAACTTATCAACATTATAAAACATCCAATACATGTTTAAAATCAATCCTCAACACTAGAAATCAAATTCAATACGAGTCTACCTCAATTTAATCAATTAAACCCAATTAAATTAAATAATAAGCATAAAAACATAAAATCAGATTATAAATCATAAATCAAGGATCAAATACTTGCGAATATCAATAAAGAACCATTAATTGAGGAGAAGAATGAACCTTACCTCTATTGTGTGATTTCTCCCTCAATTGATTGATTAAAGCTTGAAAAACACAAGATTTCAATGAGGTTTTGTAAATTAAAGATAAAGAATCAATTATAAAATAAGAATCCATGAAAATAGATCTCTCACCTCTGGATTTTGATGTAAACAAGAGTGTTTGGCAGAAAAGAAGTGGAGAGAAAAGTTGAGAGAAAAGTTTACGTCAAATTTCTGTAAAATCAATAACTACCTTTTCATTATAAAATCCCTTTTAATTAATAATTAAAACAAATGTTAAAAGTCTTAATTGAAGGGAGAAACAACCAACCACAAGTTGGTAAAATAAATCCCTAAAGATTAAAAGAATTTGATCATTTACAATTTAGTCACCTTTTAAAACAATTTTCAAAAATTACATTTTGGTCACCAACCAAAATTTCACCCTTCTCAATCCAATTTTCCAAAATTGATTTCACAAATATTTTCATATATTTAAATGTGATTTTAACCATTTTTCCATATTTTTATCTTACTCAAAAATATTTATCCCCTAATCCGACTCGAATCTCTAACCCAGTCCACCGGATCGTCTAACTAGCCCTTAAAACTGCTAGGCCCAAAACTGGGGCGTTACAATTTGAGTTGCTGTTATCCAAATTCTGCTTCTCCGTTGATGGTGTGGTAGAATCCAAGTTATCCGATCATGTCCTTCCGTTGATGGTGTAGCTAGGTTCAAGTTGTTGTTCATTCTTACTCCGCCGTTGAGGGCGTAGTAAGGTTCAAGTTGTTGTTCAATCTTGCTTTGTCGTTGATGGTATAGTAAGGTACAAGTTGCTGTTATTTGATTCTACTTCTCCGTTGATGGTGTTGTAGAATCCAAGTTACTGAAATCCAATTTTGTCCTTCCGTTGATGGAATGGCCAGACCAAATTTACTTACTTTCGATCTTCTCTCTTCGTCAGTGATGCAGCTAGATCAAAGTTATTTTGACAAGTCTGACAGAAATGTTGGCATAAGGTGCTTAAACACGGTAAAGTTTAAGACAATGGATAATTCAAATGTCCCTCAAAAATCTATTTTCACGAATGGTCGAAGGAAAATAAATCTTTTGTAAAATCCAATGTCATGATTGGTACAAACTGATTGTACCCAGGGGAATGGTACAACTAGCCCAGAGCAAACGGCTACCGGTAAAGGTAACTCAAAACTGTTGATCCCTGTGCTTTTGGGAAAAATACAAAAGAAGCTTAGCATCAAGATTTACTAACTTCCAGTCCTGCCTCATCGTCGATGTTATAGCTGGGCCGAGCTTTCATCTTTTGAGCCTGTGTTTGTGAGTGTTGCAGGTGGATCAAGTTCTACAGACCTTTCCTCTTCGTCAGTGTTGCAGTTAGGTCAAATTTTCTCCAAGCATTGCATCGTCGTCAAAGTCGTAGCAAGCTGAACTCGTTTTGTCTTCCCTAACGAATCCTTCATTTTGAAAATTTTACTTACAAAAGTGACAAAGAAGATCAAGTGAAGCCCAAAGAAGAAGTGATGGCCAAAGAAGAAACCTTGACCGACCAGACAAAAATGGTTACTCTTTTGTCTTTGCCCTATTCCTGTTACACAGCAATGCACAAAGAAGGGCATCTGTAGTAACCAATTTTGGCCCGGGCTTGAGCCCAATCCCCTTTATTAGTTAAACCCAATCATTACACCAACCTAATCACTCAATACCCGAAACCGAGACCCAAACCCACTACAACAGGCCCATATACCCAATAACCCAACCATACCCAATACCTATTAATTAAAAATAAACCAAACCTAAATTATTAAATTTCCCCTAACCTTAAATTACCAAAACCTAATTACCCTAAATGTTACCAGCCGCCGCACCCAAGCTTCCTGGCGCGTGGCCGCCACGCGCGACGCTTCATTGACCCATGGCCTCCATGCACGGTGCCGTTGGTCACTTCCACCGCCGGCCACTTTTCTGAACCACCACCCAAGTCAGATCTGCAAAAAAAAAAGCAAATGTCATTTCGAATCTAAAGCAACCAAATGGGCAAGTGTTTTATACTAGCAAGTTGTACTTTTTTAATTTTTAATCGGGTATAAAAACCCATGTAAAGTTATTATTTGGGATGTGTTTTTCCGATAATAAAAAATGAGATTTCTCAAGGTCATCATTTGAATAAAAAAATAACAGCAAAAAAAGATATCCAAAAGGTAAAAAAAATATATACAAGTTTCAGTTTTTTGTAGATCTGCTCACCTAGGATCGTCGTTATCAAAATCGGAGGTTGGATTCAAACTTAGTGCACCAAAGAGAGTCGAAAAGGTAGTCCCTTTCAAAGCTTCGACCACCGTAAACGGTGGCGGTCGTCACTGACGGGCGGCGGGCCATGGCAGCGGCAACCGTGGCCGGCAACTGGGCAGAAGAGAGAGAGGAGAGAGCTCTTTTTGTTTGTTTGAAACAAATGGGGTTAATCCTTTTTTAAAAAAATTAACTTATATACTGATTTTTAAAAATGGCCTAATTACTTAATAAGTCCCTCCGACCCAAATCTCTTTAAAATTTGCCTCTGGTGCATGGTATAATAGCACATCTGGTCCCTCGAATTTTTAAGAAACTTTCTATCTAGTCATTTTTTGTTTCAATTTAGTCCTTAAGCCAAATAAAATGGGTAAATTTCACTATTGATCCCTCCGCCTTATTTTAATTCTCTCCGCACACTCCCTATTTTTACTTTCATTTCAATTTTGTCCTTTTTTCTGTAATACATCAAAATTTTGGTTAGTGACCAAAATGAAAAACTTGAAAAGTTTGGTGACCAAAATATAAAATTCAAAAAGTTTCTATCCCCTCTTCTCCACGTTTCAGGGCTAAAACCGATGAAATTTTTCCAAGCTCGATTCAAGCCCCGAAACTCGATTTTCATTTTGGATCCGAATCAAAAGAAGGTTCGAGGTACTGTGAAAGAAAGGATCGAATAGAGCTTAGAGAGGCAAGCTAATAAATGGCCTGGGTGAGTACAATTGCATGCATATCATAATACACTAATATTTATGTCATTGAACATGTGATTGATATAATATGAATATGTCAAGTTTTGGGAAATAAAACATCTCCTAAAATATCTCAAAAAAGATTTCTCATTTATTCGATTAAATCCGATTATCCGAATTTTTCCCGAACTTTAAAGCTTTCTAGCTCTTAACACAAAAATGCCACTCTTGGGGGTGAACTAGTCATTTACGAGACTAAATTAGATAACTTTTTAAAATTACAACTTAGTCCCTAAACTTTAAATTTACACTTTGGCACCAAACTTTTCGAATTTTACATTTTGGTCACCAAACTTTTCATGTCTTTATTTTGGTCACTAACCAAAATTTTGATGTATTACATTTTCTTCAAGTTTTTGTTTTTTTTAATTTAGTCATTGTTCTAATTATTATTATTATTATTATTATTATTATTATTATTATTAACTTTAGTATTAATAATATATATGTATATTATTTTTCAATATAGCCATTTTTATTATTATGTATTTATTATTATTATTATTATTACCTAATATATATGTATATATTAAAATTTATTTTTATCATTTAATGTGCATATAATATTATATAATGTATATTATATTTGTATATAAAATATTTAGTATATATTATGTGTATAACATATAGTATCTTTTCGTTTGTAAAGTTTTCTTTTATTACTTCATCATTATAATTATTATTTACTTATTTATAGTTTATACATATTATTGTATATTCGTATGTATTTATATATATATTTATATTATATTCATTCATTTTAATCGGTTTTAAAATTAAACCTTTTATTAGAGATTCTCGTAAAAAACGTACCTCAAACGTAAGTGGTGTCGCTTTCCGTTAATCTCTATCGCAAAATACATTTTAATTCTAAATTATATTTCTCAAAACAGGTTCCCTTTATTCAGGAATCTAACGAAAATTATGTATCGGGTGTAGGGGTGTAAACTCCTTTCATACAAGAAATATTCTTTTAAATATTTTAAGGGATCACAAATTTAAAATTAAATTTGAATTCTTAATTTCAATCATTAAGACGTTAAGTAATCGACTCGGTACCAATTTTGGGAGTTGTGGGGTGTTCACCCTTCCCCACACGTAACTGACTCCCGAACCTATTTTTATGGTTTCGCAGATTAAAATTCGTTGTTTTAATAAAATGACAAAAACATGTTTTATTAAAATAATCGGGTTTTATTAAAATTGGTGGCGACTCCATTCAATTTTTTTTTCGTAAGAACGCGTCAAGCACCCACCGTGGGCGGGACCGTTGTTACAACATGTAAGAACGAAATTTAAATAAATAACAAAGATTACCAGCCAATGTTTCATTAAACCATAGAATATACAATATAACATAAATATAAAAAGGAAGAATATATCCCCAAACCCAAATATTTGTGCTCGATTAATCGAATTTCACAGGTTAATGTTGGGATTGCGAAGCTCAGTTCAAAGTTTTTTTTTGTTTGAATTGGTGTAATATTTCAGTTAAGGGGGAAAGATCTTGAGGTGATGTGGCACGATTGAAAAAAATAGAGAATGGATCGAATTATGAGTTTTTTTTGGATCATTGGGTAATGATGAAATATGGCAGTGACTTTTTTTTAGATTGATGCTTGGTTATAATTTTATAAAAGGGTGAAGAAAAAATGACAACTTGTTGTGAAGCTTTGGACGATAAAAAAATGGTGAAAGATAATAGTTATGTGAATGGGGTTAAGGGTATGGATGAATGAAATTTATGGAGGTCTTATAGTGGAATGGTGGAGTGAAGTTTGACTAGGATTTTGGTGGGATAAAAAATGAGGGTTGTCGGGTGAGCTTGGGAGTGAATGATATATTTAGAAAGGGTGTGGTTAGTTGGTAGGGGAATGGGTTGGTTGAAGGCTATGGGGTTTAGCGTGTAGCAGTCAAGTATGGGTGAGTGCAGGGCATGGGGTGAGAATGCATAGGGGTGTGGGAGTATCGGCATGGTGCATTTGAGGGCTTGCATGATGTTTGGCGGGGCATGGGTCAGTGAAGGAGACCATGCCCTGTTTTTTTAGAATTTGGTTTAAAAAGGTTAAATGGTTCGAATTTAATTTGGGGCTCGAACAAAAAATAGGTATTAAAGTTGTCCCTCTTTGCTCATTGTTGTGGAACAGAAATAGTGCAAAGACAAAAGAATAACCATTTTTTTTCTGATCCGGCTGAGCTTCTTCCCTTTTGACGTGTGTTTTCTTTCTTTTTGACGTAGGTCTTCTTTCTTGACTTGACAGATCTACTTTGTCGCTCTTGGGGAAGCAAAATCTTCAAAATGGAGCTTGGGGAAGCAAAATGAGCATGCCTTGCTACATTATTGATGACGAGATAATACCTAAAGAAAATTCGACCCAGCTGTGACACCGACGAAGAGGTAGGGTCTGCAAAATATTATCCAGCTGGAACACTGAGAAGAGGCAGAATCAATGGATGAAAATTCAAATGTCTGATCTAGCTACAATTTTGAAGAAGAGGTAGGATCGAATGATTGAAAGCTCACTTTGATTTTTTTTCTCTTCTTTTTTTCTTTTTCTTTTTTCTTTTCTTTTTTTTCTTTTCTTCTTCTTCTTCTTCTTCTTCTTCTTCTTTTTTAGCTTTTCCATTAAATTTTCTCTTTTGTTTTCTTCTGTTTTGTCTCTTTTCTTTAGCTATAACATTGATAAAAAAACTTGAAAGTCCATAAATTTAGATCTAACCACACCATAAATTGAGGGGTAAGATCGAATAATAATTTTTATTTGTAACACCTCATTTTCCCCCTAATTCAGAAAACCTAAATTCTTAAAATCCCTAATTCAAAACCCTAACAATTGAGAATTTCTGAAGCAAAACCCTAATTTTAATTTAAGGATCAATTGGGCATAAATTAGATTTTAGAGATCATTTTGTGACATGGGTCAAAGTTAGGGGACTTTTTGTGAACCCTTGACTATTCTAGTGACCCTGTGTGTAATTTATCCATTTAATTGGGCATTTTAACACGTTTATCAGCAAAAGAAACCCTTGGAAATCTGAGATCAAAAACATGCAGCCGCGCCTCACCTCCCTTCTTCATCTCTCGTGTTTGCAACCCCTTTCCTTTAATCTCCGATGAAGCTCTGTTCTATAAACTTATGTGTTTCTTATCGTGCTATGTACTTATTTGAACTGAGATTTTTACATCTTGCGTGATTTATTCTGTGTTGCGATTTGTGAAAGTTTTCGGGTATCATGCATAACATGTCGGACTGTGTTTTACTAAAAATTAGATTTACTAAACTGTGAAACATCGGATTTAAAGATTGTGCAACTTGAATTTTAGTAATTCAAGTTTCGGATGAGATTCAGATTTTAACATCAGCATCATAACATTGGGGTATACGGATTGAGATTGTTCGGGGAAGTTCAGCGATTTCACCCTTTGGGCTGAATTTTGTTTTGGAACAGTGGTTTCAGTCTTCGGGCTGAGTTCCACTTCGAATGGCGACGATGGAGAGAGTAGGTTCAGGGGAACCTTACTCTTGGGTCGGTGTATCAGAGATTGGGTACTGATTTTTCATGTGCATCAGATATCATTTCATTATTATCAGATTTATTGTGATTTAATGTGTTTTTCAAAAGACTTTATCTGAATTTTGAATAATTTTTTATTTTGTATTTGTTTGCACTTTAGAGACACACTAAGCCCTTTAGCTTACACCCTTATAGTCTTTCTCTTTCATATATACTCAGACTCTTAGGCGGCTCGGTACTTAGAGCATCTCGTATTTTACTCAGATATTTAATCATCGGTATGAACTGTTTAATTTAAACTTTCAAATTATTAATTTATGTATTTCGGACATTAAGACTGTTTTTGCATCTATTTTCATTTATTCAAATATTTTATTGATTTTCGAAATGTTTATTTAATATTTAGTTTTGGGTCAAATGAATCATTTATTGAGTAATAATTATTTTTAATAATTATTTTGGATTTCAAAATACTTAAAGTTAAACTCGGTTTCTTGAGGGACAAGTTTCAAACGCGAATTCTTAGATTCGGCCTATTTTTTCTGGGATGAGTTTAGGGGGTTACATTTAGTGATATCAGAGCCAAGTTCAACCCTCGGACTATGAGGCTCACAAAAATTGTTTTCAAAATATTTTTGACTTTTGCATTTATCTGAAATATTTTGGGATAAATAGGAATTTTCTAAAAAATATACTACAGTATTATGTGATTTTGAATTTATTGTTTCCAACGTGTTTTAAATCTGAGACTCCAGTACTAAATCTGACTCTAGGTTTTTACCTTTTGTTGATAGTCTTCTATGCCATCACGTAAGAGTTATAGCTTTTTGACTAGTTGAGTTCGTGGTCGAGGCCGTTCCACCGCTTCTGGTGGCGGTGATTTGCCTTCTATTGATTTAATGGGAAAATCAGAATGAGTTATCAGATAATGAGAACGAGCCGTTGGGAGGACATCAGACTGGAAGTGATGACTCACTTGATATTGATGACACTGATACACTTCAGCTGAACAGTGCTACGATGAACCGTGAGTTACTGTGTTATCTTTGCCAATCAGAGGGTCTGAGGAAACCAATGTTTACAGAATTTATAATTGCTGTGATGAAATTGTTCAAGGATAAAACCGGTACACATCCAACTGATGCAGAGTATTGGCTAAAGAAGTTACAACGATTGTTTGTTGAGATGGATTATCTTGCCAGTCAAAAATTGAGGCTCGTTGTATCACTGTTAGAGGGTGAAGCACAAAATTGGTGGGAGTTTTTGGTTGATACTACTCCACCTAGTCAGGTTGCATGGGAGTTTTTCTGACAGGCTTTTTAGGATCGGTATGTGGGGGCCGAGTTCTTAGTGAACTGCCGCGGTGATTTTATGATTCTGATGGCCAAATAAGTTCTGGGGTTAGTTGCGGCTGTGAAATATAAGTGTGATTGGTTTTGAACGGACTTCGCCTATCGATCCAGAATGATGTTGCTACGCATCAGGATAAGTTGTTCAGCGATCTAGTTAGTCGAGCTAGGACTGCTGAGAGGACTGATGCACTCATGAAAGAGGAGGAACATCAAAATACTGAATAAGTCGGGATACGACCGGACACAGCGGTTCAGCCACGCTTTGTCAACCTATCTAGGAGGAAGGCTAGAGATGAGTTCAATTTCATCAGAGTGTTAAACCTGCAGTACCGATAGTTTTGATTAGCAACATGGGTAGTGTAAAAGTTCTTCGCCCAATTACTGTATGTAATTTTTTTAATAAGAAACGGAGGATACAGATAGAGGAAAAGAGCGTGTTTTAAGTATGGTTCCCAAGATCATTACCAAATAGTTTGTCCACGTCCACCTATTGTTTCATTCGTACAGCACCTCATGGAGGTAGAGGGCAGATTAAGTTAGATGCTTCTGGTAATGCTAGAAGAGGTGGGCATGCTTAGAGTAATAGACCAACTAGATCCGAAATTAGACGACCAAGTTTAGTGTGTACGATCAGAGTTCGTGATAGTTATGAGAATGCATCTGAGAATATAGCAGAAACATTTTGATGTATTCAGTTCGTATCTTTGATTTGGAGAATTATGAAATCAGAATGAGAATGTATAAGTTTGTGTCACAGTTTTGGAGATCTATTGTTAAGTCTGAAATTTTTTAGGCCAAAATTTCTTTTAAGGGAGGGATGTTAGAGTATGCCCAAAGACCAATCATAAGATGATGTAAATGACATTTGTTTTTACCTTGTTTATTCATAAATAGGCATTGCCATTATTATTTTCAATTACAATTATGGGTGCATAAATAAATTGAACTATAATAATGTCCTTAGAATAATATGATTACTTTTAAATGTCCTAAGTCGAGTATTATTGTAGGAATGGATATCAATAATGCTTTAAGACTAATATGTAGTTGATTGATGACAAAGTGTTGTCATTGACATGGATATGTCAAAGTCAATACATAAGTATGTGTTAGAGAACGACATACTGGACTGACCCGCTATGAGCATGTTTCTTGGATTATTATGTGACAGTCACAACATTGCCCATAGTGATAACTACATGTATGATCCTCAGACTTTAGATCATCATTATTCCAACATCGTGAGTGACATATTTTGATACAGTCACACGTGTGTCGTAACTGACTACTCTATAAAGACTTATATTGGATATGTCACAATCTATATAGCGGGATATGGTTGATCAAGATAGGATTTGTCCCTCCTACATAATAGGAGTAATATCGTAGGCCATTTGATTGGATGAGATTAGAAATGCATGGTCATGCTCGAATAAGTTGATATGAGATATCATAGTTATTCGTTTATAATAATCTACTCAAGATATCAAGAAATATTAGATGGACTATACAAGTGTGTCCAATCCAGATATAAAGGACAAAAGGATGTAATATATGAAAAAGAGTTAATCACGAAAAAGTTATGTCGAATCATGATTTCTTATAAGTTAGGTGAGAATGACATATTGCTAGATGTCACTCATTGTTTGTAATATTAGAAATGTTCTAATATTTACTACTAACATTACATGAACCTACAGGGTCACACCCACGGTTGAAATGAGTATTTATTAAACGAATTATATATGTACAAATTTGTTGTACACGAATTTAGTTAAATTGATATATATTTGGTATATTTATAATTTAACTATTGGATAAATATTAAAAGAAAAATAATTATTATAATTATTACTTTTTAATATATAAATAATATAATTCGATTTAAATTAATATATATTAAAATCCTAATTAAAGTTGAATTGGGATTATATATATTAATATATATATATTGTAATCCTAATTAGTTGAATTGGGATTATATATATTAATATATATTGAAATTCTAATTTATTTGGAATTATATAGATTTAATATATACATATAATGAAATCCCAGTCAAAGTTGAATTGGGATTATACATATTTAATATATATTGAAATCCCAATTAAGTTGAATTGGGATTATATATATTTAATATATATTGAAATCCTAATTAAAGTTAAATTAGGATTATATATATTTAATATATATATTGAAATCCTAATATGAGTTGAATTAGGATTTCAAATGCTATATAAAGGCATGAGAGATCTAGCAATTATTAATGCTTTTTGGGAAAAACCTTCTAAATAGTTTAGAGAGTTTTTATATGCCCGTTCCCTTCTAAATAGTTTAGAGAGTTTTATATGCTCGTTTCAACTAGGTGAACTACGTAGAGGTCAGAGCGTTACCGTTGCGACTTAAGAATCGACATCATGGAATCATGATTGAATATCTATCTTCTCTAAATTCAGAATTTCATATTTTAAATAGGCAATTCTTCACCCTTTTTCACCCTGATTCGTTCCTCGTACATGGATCTTTGGTGGTGATCCCCAGATAATTTTTTTCGCTGCACCATGGGGTGTACCGGCGTGACCCAACAGTGGTATCAGAGCCACTTGTACGATACAGATTCGGGTTTTAATTACTTGGGTGATGTAATTGTATGAGATACATGTTATTTTTTGATTTATTTAGCGAATATATGATATTTGTACGAGAAGTCTATTCAATCACAGTTAAAAGATGTTCCTAAGATCGATGATTAAGAGTTAATCATCATGATCTTTGTCGATAGTGTTTGAAATATTATATGTTAATTGTTAACATATTCAATATTGAGTTTTAGGGTTTTAGATGTTAAGTGTTGACATACGCGAATTATAGTTATATATTAGACTAATGGCTAGTCTATAGATTTCGCGCGGGAAAATAACAAGAGTTGTTTCAGTAAAAACCTCATGGATTTTAAAATCCTAAAAAACACGATAATGTTGATAAAAGTTATCAAATCGTGAGGTTTTTACATCGCAATCAAGATGTTAATCTTTAAAAAAATTCCCTGCTGCTAACCAGGTAGCGGCATTCCGCCGACTGCTATAGGGCCGCCAGAACCCTACAAGGGGCTTCGCCTCTTAGAACCCCACAAGGGGCTTGACCCCTACGTAGGAACAATCTGGTAAGACTTTAATAACAAACCGTGTCGTTATTATGTTTGATATGCACAGTGTTTGGAATGCATGGTTATAGCCCAATAACCTATTTACTTTTATTCATAAGGTTTTATAAATGCGGCCTACATGTCATGTCTTTCTCTACTTCTATTGTAATTATTTTCTCATCTTACTCCCTCGTATGTTAAACGAGTTTTTGAAATTATAACCTACACGAAGAAGCATGGACCAGAGGAACAGAAGTGTGGGCCGATAGAAAGATGCTTGAGAAGTGTTTTTATCCTTAGAATAATTTGGTTCTCCTATTGGCTTGGGACGGGCCACCTTAGGATATGGGTTATAACTATTGCATTCATATTTACTACTTTTCATGTATGTGATAAAATGAATGTATGAGATGCATGCTAGTTAATTGATAAAATCAAATGTTAAATGGTGAGATAATATTCACAAAACCCCTCAATAAAATATTAAGTCTTTTATTGCTTCCCAATGTTAACCCTTGTTAAAGTCTAGATCGATACAATGTAGGTTTTGTTAAAGCGAGGTACTTCTATCTATCTTGGCCAAACGCAAAGAATACGCAAGTGATATTCATTGGTTGTAACATTAGTTAAAGACTTATCTAGGTTACTCTAATAGGATTAGAAACCTAAAGGTTAGTTATTTGGATAATCATAAGATGATTATGAACAAGAGTTGTTCACCAAATGAAAGAGTTACATGAGATGTAATTAGCAAGTGTTGCTTACCTAGATAGATGTTGCGTGTTTTAGGTGCTCCGTAATTGATGCAAGTATACACGTCACAAGTTATAGTATAGTAATATATCATCTCCACAGGGATTGGTGAAACTTTGATTTTCAACTTCTTGCACTGAAAAGATAAATGAATAGTGATGATAGGTATTCGGAAGTAACAGACAAAATAATTAAACAAGTAAAATGATTGAAGAAAGTAATCGAATAAGAGAGTAGGCCGGGTTATCGTGAGTAGTAGTGCAAAGGTTGTTTGTATTGATGTGGCAATTGATTGCTGAGGCAACTCAATTGCTATGGTAACTAAGACTGGCTGAATTGTCGTGGCAACTAGGTCACAATTTATGCCGTGGCAACTGAGACTGGTTTTAATGTCGTGGCAACTAGGTTTATTTACCTTTGTAACTTTAGGCAAAATATAGAAAGATTACTCAAAATTCAGTATGATGCAAGTGAAGTGTGTGCGTAGTCATGTGCAAGTTAATCTTAGGAGTTCCAAGCAAAACCTTGGTTTTATTAACTTGCCGATGCAAGCGACCTAACTAGAACTAGTTTCGGGCACCTCTAGCAATTTTTTTAAAATTCTTAAGACTAGAGCCAGTTTCGGGCATCTCTAGCATTTTGTTCTTAAATTCTTAATACTAGAGCCAGTTTTGGGCACCTCTAGCAAAGGTTCATTTATTGTTTTTTTTTCTAGAGCTAGTGGGGCACCTCTAGCATTTTTCTAATATTTTTTGCCTAAGGTTCACTAGGTTCTCCTAAATTAACAAGTCACAATAGTGTTTATTAAAGCTGCATCATAACGAAATCCTAAGCAACTTTCCATGCTAAGCCTAGAGTCAAAAGTTCTCTTAACCTAATGTCGTGGCAAATAAATCGTCATCAGATATCACAAGAGGTTATTAACTAGTTTAGTTAGGCAAACTATCATGGCATCTGACACTAACTAAGAACAAATGAATGCAAATGCAACTAATCATGAAACAAACAAAGACAATCCCCCCAAACTTGAAGAAAGCGTTGTCCTCAATGCATGCAAAATTAAACAAATTAAAAAATGAAATACAAATGAGGTAATAGAAGAGGTCGTCACCTTGAATTCGTAGTTTCCCTTGGGCCGTTTGCTTGAGTCGTATGCTGCCTCACCTTGCTGGTGGTGGTGGAGTTAGTGCATGGTCATTATCCGCAATTTCTTCTACCTCCTCAACCGGCTCACTCTCATTCTCGGCTTTGTCTAGAGGTAAAGTTTTATGCTTTGATGTTGTCTCCGAAGGCACATCCGGAGGTGGGAAATTCAATGGTACAGAGGTAGTGTCTTTGGAATCTGAAAAATCAGGACTACTGTTAGTACGATGAGGATAATTAGCTAGTTTTTACCTTTTTGCATAATTGGGGTTACCGCAGCAATATCACTCGTAATTGGCACAAGATTGCCAGAATTAGTTGTCAGGGCAAGTAACTGTAATTTGGATTATCCTCTAATATGACGCGCTTAATAGGTGTTGATGTAGTACCATAGGGGCTAATGCTCTGCCTCAATCTGCTTCAATCGATTCAGCAGTGGGCTCAAAAGTTCTTATGGGATCGAGGTAGTTATTGTGGCATGTTTCTTTTACCGTGACAAGTCTGACTGTCTGGGCTTCTTTCAACATCCAGATCTTATTAAAATAAAAAAGAACAAAAACTAAAATCAAATTAAACAAAGAAAAAAATTAAAGGGAATATGGTTGCCTTAACGAAAACTTGATGAGGTTCGTTTCCGACATTTCTTATAGTTCATCCGTACCCTTCATTGAGTGAAAATATTACCCAAAAAGAGTTGGGCCATTAAGATCGCAACCACTCCCATTCGCACTACCTTGGTGGAGGTGTCTTTTTTTGTGTTCCCTTGTAATCCATGCATACCTTTCACCTTGCTATTACTCCTGAAAGCATGAATATATTAATAGGAAAAATTATATCAACACCCAACCATTTAATTACCTCATTATCTTTGACTTCCATCATGGTTGGATGTAGCCTTCATTTTCGTGGCAATTGTTGTTCTAGCCAATTGTCGTGGTAATCTTCGGCCAAAATTCGGTGTAAGTTATGGGAATGATCAATTTTTTGAAAATCTTTCGTCATCCAACCTATGCTTCCTTTACTCTTTTCAAACATCTCCATCAGGAGAGATGTTGGTGTATCACTAAGATTGTCATCTCCCAAACGATCATATGCTACTTTTGATGGCTTCACATCTACAAGCGTTGGTTCCTCAAGAAATACTTACAATAGATGAGATGATTGTTTAAATAATTCAAACGGTTCAATCATCACTTGCTCATATTTCATTAGTAGAGTATCACCATCTTGTCGATCCTGAATGTGGTTATACAATTGCCATGGCAATGGTGGATAAGAGCAATCGCATATTCCTACTTCAGCATCAGCGTTGTTGTAACATTCTGGGAATCAGACTCCTCAGATTTGTTGTATCATTACACTTCTCAACCTTATTGAATATAGTCGTAGAATCGCTCTGTTCAAGCTCCTCAATCTTTACCGTGGAAATTGGTTGCTTAGGCTCAACAAATGTTGGGTAGTCTTTCTCATTGACATGCTCTCAATTCGGAGGTTCCAGTTGTTCCCTACACATTAGGGAGCTATCTTCGCATTGCTCTTTGTCCTCCGTCCTTGGGATTTCACTATCCCTAGGAATTAATTGTTGAGGCGTGTTATCCATGACATATGTGAATATCCTCGATTGATCTTCTGAATCTTTCATGAGTGCATCCATCCTAGCTATCCTCGCATCCATGGTATGTGATAGCTCTTGAATCTCATCAATTGATCCATTAGGTCTAACCATAGAAGATTGAAATATTTTATCTAGGGAATTTGAATGCTCTTGACGAGGACTATATTACCATGGCATATCTGTTGCAGCAACAAAAATGTTATGGTAAAAAAAATTGAGCATTTTGATCATACCATGAAGGATTTTGCTTATGGTTCCAACTACGGTCCTCAATGCGGCTATATACATCATGATTATACGGGAAATTTCCAAATGAATGATGTTCTTCATAATAAGCACAAGAAATTGTGACGTCATAAGCTCATTGGGCAGCTCTCGACAGTTGCATAGAGGTAATCAGGTTGGTCAATTCTGCAAGTTGTACCGAGATTGATGTGGAAGCATCTTTGTTGATCAAACCATCCACTTGTCTTTCTTGGAAAGCTCTAGTGGGTTGGTATTGGTAGTCATCGATGGATATAAGATATTCTTCAATATGTTGATTTCTATCTTCCCACATCAACTCTCGAATAGATCGACGTTTATTTCCTCCCATGTTGATGTTCCTTCACTTGATAGCACACCTAGTTTTAATTTTTTGAAACAAAACAAACAAAAAGAAATGTTAGTAAAAATAAAAAGAAAATTACAATAACAAAAACAACTAACACCAATTGACAATCCCCAGCAACGACGCTAAAAACTTGTTGTGTGTTCTAGGTGCTCCGCAATTGGTGCAGGTATACACGTCGCAAGTTATAGCATAGTAAGATATCGTTTCCACAGGGATTGGCAAAACTTTGATTTTCAACTTCTTGCACTGAAAAGATAAATGAATAGTGATGATAGGTATTCAGCAGTAACGAACAAAATAATTAAACAAGTAAAATAACTGAAGAAAGTAATCAAATAAGAGAGTAGGTCGGGTTATCATGAGTAGTGGTGCAAAGGTTGTTTGTATTTTCGTGGCAATTAATTGTCGAGGCAACTCAATTGCTATGGTAACTAAGACCAGCTGAATTACCGTGGCAACTAGGTCACAATTTATGCCGTGGCAACTGGGACTGGTTTTAATGCAGTGGCAACTAGGTTCCTTCCTTCAAAACTCGGCGAAGCGTTCTTCAATGTCTTCTTGTTATCCCTAACCGAAGAACTAGTTAGTTGTGCACACCTTGGTGATACATCCCTGCATTAACCTTAGATGAACAACAACCAATCTACGCTCCTCTTAGCCGTTGAAATCTTATCCTTACTCCTAAGGTGGATTAATCTTCATCGACGATTTGTTGAATGAAGATCATGTTCATTCGTTTCTTGAATCTACTCTCCCGAGTATAGACAAATAGATCACTCTCGAGAACCTCTCCCAATTCACTCAAAATAAAAAATAAGAACCAAAAGTGAACAAACTTTGAATTTGAATTGCAATCAAAAACCTAAACCATCCAAACATTTTTACAACCACAAACCCCAAATAACCCTAGCCAATTTAAATAGTTCATGGCTGGGGAAAAAGAAATTCAATAAAAATAATCCCAAACATAGATCGCACAAAGTAAAAATAAAGAAGATGAAGCGTGCGATCAGCCTTCTCTCTAGAATCTGATTCCCCCCAAAATTCCACCCAAAAGATACAGTTTGATCTTCTATTTAAAGGGATGATGGGATCAGCATTGTTGTTGATAAGGAGGATTTGAATGCGTTTGAATTCCCTGGAGATATGATCCTTATCTGATTAGGCATTTGAAATTTGAATCTGGGCTTTATCTTCTGCGATCTGGATAATATTGTGGATAATACTGCATTTATATAGAATTATCCAGTTATGCCTCGACAATCTACTTCGACAACCTCTTTAGAAATGACCCCTACTTGCCACGGTAACTCCTTCAGCAACGACCCCTACTTGCCATGGCAATCTCCACTTGCCACGACAATCTAGTCCTGCACAAACTAAAGCACACCAGCATCGATTTTTCTACAAAAATCAACCAAATGCAATACCAAGCTCATTAACTAAGGAAACTGGAAAACTATGCATGAATGCCTATCAATGCAACTAAAATGAGCCTAAGTCTAACAATAATATGAGTAAAAAGGGCAAGAAAAACAACACTTTTGCACACTCATCAATAGACCATAATCTTAAGAGAAAAACCAAAGCTTACTTAAGAGAATGTGAAATTTGGATCCTTGCCCACTAGAAAAACTTTACAAAAAGTATTTTCAACATTAATATTCGAGGGTTATTAATTTTAATAAAAATAGTGGGAGTATAAAGTCCTTTTATAAGCAAACATGGCAAACGTACTCAAAATTCATATTTTATTGTTGTAGACTTATTATACAAATTTGTTATCATTGCGATCGGTCCTTGAGAAGGAAAAGTTTAACGGCGTAAACTACCTTGACTGGTTGCTAGAAGAAAAATGTTTCCATTGTAATAAGATATGTCATTGTAAAAGGAACTACCTCATTTATCTTGAAAAAGTCAAGAAGGCAATATTTATGTTATTGATATTAATTTATCAACACCTATTTCTTGGGTATTGGATACCAGTTGTGGTTCTCTTATTTGTACATTTGTATAAGAACTACAAAAAGAGTAGAAATCTGAGAAAATGAGAGGTGGACCTATGGGTTGGTAATGGAGCAAGAGTTACTGCATTAGCTATAGGAACATATACTTTATCATTGCCTAGTGGACTTAATTTATGTTTAGAGGATTGTTATTTTGTGTCTAGTTTAACTAAAACATCATTTCAATTTCTTGTTTAGACAAGATTGGTTTTGAGATAATTATTAAGAATAATTGTTGTTCTTTTATCTCGATAATGTTTTCTATGGTGTGACACAATTAATAAGTGGCCTCTATATTTTGGATCAAGAGAATTTCATTTACAACATAAATACGAAAAGATCAAAAACAAATTACTCTAATCAAACTCATCTTTGGCATTGTTACTTCGGTCACATAAGTAAAAAACGCATTTCAAAACTTCATAAAGATGGATTTTTGGATTCATTTGTTTTGAACAACTTGATGTATGCGAGCCTTGCTTATTGGAAAAGATGACCAAAGCTCCTTTTAACGGTAAAAGTGAGCGAGCAAGTGATTTATTAGGATTAATACATAGTGATGTATGTGGACAAATGAATACACAAGCTAGAAGAGGGTTTCAATACTTCATTACTTTCACAGATAATTTTAGTAGATATGGGTACAGTTACCTAATGCATCATAAATCTGAAGCCCTTGAAAAGTTCAAGGAATTTAAAAATGAAGTACAAAACCAACTAGGAAAAGCATTAAGGCTCTTCGATCAGATCGAGGATGATAATAGTTAAGCTTAGAGTTTGGCGACCTTCTTAAGGAATGTGGGATTGTGTCACACCTCCTGGTACTCCAAAATGGAATAAAGTTTCCGAAAAAAATGAAATCAAAGACTGTTAGACATGGTTCGATTAATGATGAGTCGCGTTGATCTTCCAAATTCTTTTTGGGGACATGCGCTAAAAATAGTTTCTTTCACACTAAATCGTGCTCCATCTAAATCATTTTAGAAGACACCATATGAGATATGGATTGGGAAACGTCCTAGTATGTCTTTTATGAAAATTTAGGGATGCGAAGCTTATGTTAAACATAAGATATCTACAAAGCTCGAACTCATATCTCATAAATGTAATTTTGTGGGTTATCCTTAAAAAACTAAAGGATGTTATTTCTTCAATCTACCGAGAATAAAGTGTTTGTTGCTCAAACGTGAATCTTCCTAGAAAGATAATTTGTTTTCTGAAAAATAAGTGGGCGAAATATTGAACTCAATAAAATTCGAGATCAACCACATATCATTGAACAAGAGATTGAACAACAACAAGTTCCACAAGTTGTTGAGGAACAATAAACAATTTTGGAAACACAACCACTGCGAAGATCTTTGAGGGAATGCAATGCGCCTGAGAAATATGGATTTCTTGTCACATTGCATGGTGATATTCTTGTCATGGATCAAGATGAGCCTAGGACTTATCAAGAAGTAGTGACAGACCCAGACTTTGAGAAATGGCTAGAGGCCATGAAGTTCGAGATGGATTCTATGTCAGAAAACCAAGTTTGGACCTTGGTTGACCCACCTCTAGGGGTTAAGCCCATAGGGTGCAAATGAATTTTTAAAAAGAAAACTGACATTGATGGTAATGTACAAACATACAAAGTGCGATTAGTTCTAAGGGTTTTCGTCAAATTCATAGTATAGACTGTGATGAAACCTTTTCACCTGTTGCTATGTTTAATCCATTCGGATCTTAGTTGCGACAGCTGCATTTTATGATTATGAGATATGGAAAATAGATGTTAAAACTGCTTTCCTTAATGGAAAACTAGATGAGGATGTGTACATGACACAACCTGAAGGTTTTTTTCGATCCAAAAGATGCCAAAAAATATGCAAGCTACAAATGTCCATTTATGGATTAAAGCAAGCTTCTCGAAGTTGGAATCTTCGTTTTAACGATGCAATGAAAGTGTTTGATTTTATCAAAAATGAAAATGAGTAATGTGTTTTTAAGAAAATTAGTGGGAGATTATCATATTTTTGGTACTGTATGTGGATGACATACTGATAATAGGAAATGACATATCTAGCTTACAGTTTGTGAAAACTTGGTTAGGAAAATGTTTTTCTATGAAAGACTTGGGTGAGGCAACATACATATTACGAGTTAAGATCTATAGAGATAGATTGAGAAGACTTCTAAGACCGAGTCAAAATATATACATAGAAGAAGTACTGAAAAGATTCAGTATGAAAGAATCTAAAAATGGGTTATTACCTATGAGACATGGAATTTCACTCTCGAAGGAAATGTGTCCTTTAATACCTCAAGAAAGAGAGCGAATGAGTAAGATTCCACATGCTTCAGCAATTGGATCTATCATGTATGCCATGCTATGTACTCGTCCAAATGTATCATACGCTTTAAGTATGACAAGTCGATACCAGGTATATCCCGGTGAAGATTACTGGGTCACTGTTAAAAATATCCTTAAGTACTTAAGAAGAACTAAGGATACATTACTTATATGTGGAGGTGAGGAAGAGCAAAGTATAAAAGGTTATACTGATGTCAGCTTTCAAACCGATAAGGATGATTCACGATCGCAATTGGGTTTCATGTTCTGCCTTAATGGAGGCGCTGTGAGCTTGAAAGGTTCAAAGCAAGATACAATACCGATTCTACAACAAAAGCCAAGTATATTGTAGCATGCGATGCTGCAAAAGAGGGTGTTAGGATCAAGAAGTTCATATCTGAACTAGGGGTAATGCCAAGCATTTTGAATACTATAGATCTATGTTGTGATAACAACGAAGACATCGCACAAGCAAAAGAACCCAGATCTCACCAACATCCAAACACATACTTATGTGTTACCATCTCATTAAAGAAATTATAGATTAAGGAGATGTGGAAATATGTAGAGTACCAACAGATGATATCATTGTTTGTCCACTGACAAAGCCTCTGGCGCAACAGAAGCATGATCGTCACACTAAGTCACTAGGTATTAGATACATGAGTGATCGGTCTTAGTGCTAGTGGGAGATTGTTAGAGTATGCCCAAATACCAATCATAAGATGATGTAAATGACATTTGTTTTTACCTTGTTTATTCATAAAGAGACATTGCCATTATTATTTTCAGTTACAATTTTGCGCGCATAAATAAACCGAACTATAATAATGTCATTAGAATAATATGATTATTATTAAATGTCCTTAGTCAAGTATTATTGTAGGAATAGACAACAATAATGCATTAAGACTAATATGTAGTTGATTGATGACAAAGTGTTGCCATTGACATGGAGATGTCAAAATCAATACGTAAGTATGTGTTAGAGAACGATATACTGGACTGGCCCATTATGAGCATATTTCTTGGATTATTATGTGATAGTCACAACATTGCTCATAGTGATAATTACATGTATGATCCTCATACTTGAGATTATCATTATTTCAACATCGTGAGTGACATATTTTGATACAGTCAAACGTGTGTCGTAACTGACTACTCTATAAAGACTGATATTGGATATGTAACAATCTATGTAGTGGGTATGGTTGATCAAGATATGATACCGTAGGCCACTTGATTGAGTGAGATTAGAAATGCATGGTCATGCTCAAATAAGATGATATGAGATATCATAGTTATTCGTTTATAATAATCTACTCAAGATATCAAGAAATATTAGATGGACTATGCAAGTGTGATTGATTCATGACTTGTGTCCAATCTAGATATAAAGGACAAAAGGATGTAATACATGAAAAAGAGTTAATCACGAAAAAGTTATGTCGAGTCATGATTTCTTGTAACTTATGTGACAATGACATATTGCTAGATGTAACTCATTGTTTGTAATATTAGAAATGTTCTAATATTTACTATTAACGTTACATGAACCTACATGGTCACACCCACAGTTGAAATGAGCATTATTAAACGAATTACATATGTACAAATTTGTTGTACACGAATTTAGTTAAATTAATATATATTTGATATATATATATAATTTAACTATTGGATAAATATTAAAAAATAATTATTTTAATTATGACTCTTTTAATATATAAATAATATAATTCGATTTAAATTACATATTGAAATCCTAATTAAAGTTGAATTGGGATTATATATATTAATATATTTATATTTTTTTTATAATCTTAATTAATTGAATTGAGATTATATATATTAATATATATTGAAATTCTAATTAAGGTAAATTGGGATTATATAGATTTAATATATATATATATATTGAAATTCTAATCAAAGTTGAATTGGGATTATATATATTTAATATATATATTGAAATTCTAATTAAGTTGAATTGGGATTATATATATTTAATATATATATTGAAATTCTAATTAAGTTGAATTGGAATTATATATATTTAATATATATATATATATATTGAAATCCTAATTAAAGTTAAATTAGGATTATATATATTTAATATATATATTGAAATCTTAATGTGAGTTGAATTAGGATTTCAAAGGCTATATAAAGACATGAGAGATCTAGCAATCATTAATGTTTTTTGGGAAAACCTTCTAAATAGTTTAGACAGTTTTTATATGCTTGTTCCCTTCTAAATAGTTTAGAGTTTTATATGCTCGTTTCAACTGGGTGAACTACGTAGAGGTCGGAGCGTTATCGTTGCGCCTTAAGAATCGACATCGTGGAATCGTAATTGAATATCTATCTTATCCAAATTCAGAATTTCATATTTTAAATAGGAAATTCTTCACCCTTTTCACCCTGATTCGTTCATCATACATGGATCTCTAGTGGTGGTCGCCGGATAATTTTTTCCGTTGTGCTATGGGGTGTACCGGCGTGACCCAACAAGGGAGAATTGTAACACCCCAAATTTTTCCTAATTAGAAAAACCTAAATTCTTAAAATCCATAATTGGAAACCTTAACGATTAGGTATTTCTGAAGAAAACCCCTAATTTTAATTTAAGGATCAATTGGGCATAAATCAGATTTTAGAGATCATTTTGTGATGTGGGTCAAAGTTAGGGGACTTTTTGTGAACCCTTGACCATTCTAGTGACCCCGTGTGTAATTTACCCTTTCAATTGGGCATTTTAACACGTTTATCAACAAAGTAACCCCCGGAAATCCGAGATCGAAAATCTACAGCCGCACCTCACCTCCCTTCTCCATCTCTCGTGTTTGCAACTCCTTTCCTTTAATCTCTGATGAAGCTCTGTTCAACCTTTGTCCACCGCCCATGGCTTGCACGGCGACCACCATCGTGACCAGCATCACCACGTGAATAAACCCAACCCTCAGATATCTTTCCGACCAACGATTTTGAGAGATCAGAAAACTCTTGTTCGAATCTTGCTTTGCACCGTCGTCCTTGCATCGTCGCCACCATTTTGTCCTCCGTTCAGTTTTGGATAAACCACCGCCTCACGCACACCTATTTTTGGGATCGTGAATTTTATCGCCCTTTCCGGTTGAATCTCTCCTCTGTCAACGGCCACCATGCTTGTTACCGAGTCACTCTTGTCTATGTCACCCCGAGTTTGCTTCTAGTGTGCGTTGGACATTCCCTCTTCTCATCCAACCTCAAGGCTTCAATTCGTATGCCTTGCTCTGAACGGTGCTCCGGCACTTTGTCGTTCGAACCAACAAAGCTCCAACGACCCTTGTTACCGTCGAAGCCCCTGTTCATCTTTGGAATTGAGCCCAACCGTAACCCTCAATTTACATTTATAGCTTGGATTGATAGTCATTGACCCTATGTCATTCTGCAAAATGAGAAATGGAAAATCAAAGGTAACGTGGGGTCCTCCACTTGGTTTCATGATGCTGTCATTAATCAAGGGGAAGTGAATTTTTTCTTGTCCTAGAGAATTAATAAATAATGTTTTGCAAAAGGTTTCTATTGTTAATTTGTTTAATTGATTCTTGGTTTTACAGACAAGTCATTCGTTCTTAAGGTTTAATCCATCTTGGAACCAGTATAACTCTGGAAAGTGATAAAGGCATCATAATAATTTGAACGATCCCGAGTTATCTTTATGTGATTACCTCCAATTGTTTAGGCAGTTACCTCAAATTGTTTAGACCGACTGTGCACGTCTTTCGAGGTTCACACGTGAGTATGATTTCGTATTAGTATTATGTTTTTAGTTGGTGGCTTAGTTTTAGTAAGAGTTATAAATGTAGGATTCTTACCTTGTAGGTTCTGATTCGGCTATGCTTAGAGTTGGACTCGAGCCTGACACTCGTCCTTTTCGATGATAGTGCTATTGACCGCTTAAGGTGTGTCTCTTCTTGTGCTATAAACTTATGTGTTTCTTACTGTGCTATATACTTATGTGAAATGAGATTTTTACATCTTGCGAGATTTATTCTGTGTTGCGATTTGTGAAAGTTTTCGGGTATCATGCATAACATGTCAGACTGTGTTTTACTAAAAATCAGATTTACTAAAATGTGAAACATAGGATTTAAAGATTGTGCAACTTGAATTTTAAAAATTCAAGTTTCGGATGAGATTCAAATTTTAACATTGGGGTATACGGATTGAGATTGTTTGAAGAAGTTCAGCGGTTTCACCTTTTGGGCTGAATTTCGTTTTGGATCAGTGGTTCCACCCTTCGGGCTGAGTTCCACTTTGGATGGTGACGATGAAAAGAGTAGGTTCAGGGGAACCTTACTCTTGGGTCAGTGTATCGGAGATTGGGTACTGAGTTTTTATGTGCATCAGACATCATTTCATTATGATCAGATTTATTGTGATTTAATGTGTTTTTCAAAAGACTTTATCAGAAAAATGAATAATGTTTTGATTTTGTGTTTGTTGCACTTTAGAGACACACTAAGCCCTTTAGCTTACCTCTTTCAGATATACTCAGACTCTTAGGTGACGCAGTACTTGGAGCATCTAGCATTTTACTCGGATATTTAATCATCAGTATGAAATGTTTAATTTAAACTTTCAGATTATTAATTTATGTATTTCGGACATTGAAACTGTTTTTGCATCTATTTTCATTTATTCAGATATTTTATTAATTTTTGAAATGTTAATTTAATAGTTAGTTTTGGGTCAAATGAATCATTTATTGAGTAATAATTATTTTTAATAATTATTTTAGATTTCAAAATACTTAAAGTTAAACTCAATTTCTTGAGGGACAAGTTTCAAATGCGACTTCTTAAATTCGGCCTATTTCTTCTGGGCTGGGTTTAGGGGGTTACAGTATTCTACTACAACATCAACGGAGAAGCAGAACACTAACTTGAGCCAAACTACACCATCAACGAAGGAGTATGATTGGATAAGAACTTGGACCCAACCACACCATCAACGGAGGGACAGAATCAGATAACAATTTAAATTCTACTCATCCATCAATGAAGAAGTAGAACACCAACTTGAACTATACTACACCATCAACGGAGGAGCATGAATGGGTAGCAGCAACTTGGACCCCAACCACACCATCAACGGAGGGCGGGATCGGAGAATAATATGGATTCTACCGTGCCATCAATGGAGAAGCAGAACACCAACTTGAACCATACTACACCATCAACGGAGGAGCATGATTGGATAACAGCAACTTGGACCCCAACCACACCTTCAACGGAGGGACATGGTCGGAGAATAATATAGATTCTACCACGCCATCAATGGAGAAGCAGAACACCAACTTGAACCAGACTACACCATCAATGGAGGAGCATGATTGGATAGCAGCAACTTGGACCCTAACCACACCATCAACGGAGGGAAAGATCGGAGAATAATATAGATTCTACGACTCCATCAACGGAGAAGCAGAACACCAACTTGAACCCTACTACACCATCAACGGAGGAGCAAGATTGGATAATTTGGCAACTTGAAACTAGCCTTACCATCAATGGAAGGGCTAGATAGAATAACAGCAACTTGGATCTTACTACACCATCAACGGAGGAGCAAGATCAGCGAATGATAGTAACTTGGACCTATCTACACCGTCAACGGAGAGACAATATTAGATGATGAAAGTTGATTAATTTTCTTTTGATTTTTTATATATTTTTCTGATTTTTTTTTCTGATTTTTTCTTTTTTACTCTTTTTTGTTTCTTTTGACCCCCTTTTTATTTATTTTTTATTTTTTCTTGACTCTTTTTTATTTCTTTTGATTTTATTTTGTTTTTTTGAACTAAAACTACAAGGAAGAGACAAGATTCAAGAAAGAAATTTGGTCTAGTTGTGTACCATCAACGGAGAAATGAGACCTTGACAAAAATTTGATCTGCTGCACCATCAACGGAGAAGCGAGATTTGGAAAATGCAGGATCTGCTACATCATTAGCAAAGAGACGAGATCCAGAGGAAAGATTTGATCTGTTGCACCAGCAACGTAGAAATGAGATCTTCAAAATTTGATCTGCTACACCATCAACGGTAAAACGGAATCTAGAAGAAAGTTTGGATCTGTTGCACCATTAATGGAAAGAAAATATCTTTAAAATTTGGATATGCTACACCATCAACGTCAAAGCGAGATCTAAAAGAAAATTTCAATCTTTTATTTAGATGTTTCAGCATTTTTTGTATGTTTAGCCTCTTCTGAGACTAAGGTTGGCCATCGTGATGTTACCCCCATGATTGAGATTATTCGGCCTCTTTCCTGGACCTGTTTGTATGTACAAGTAAAAAATGAATGCATCTTCAATGTATGTGTCTATTCTAAATGTATGATGATTTTGGTGTATGCATGATGTTTTTCAATATATGCAAAAATGATATAATGTAAGAGAATTTCATGAATGCATCTAAATGCCTGAATAAGGGTGCTTAACGAGTTGAGCAGCTCGTGAGGTGCTCGAACTGACTCGGTCAAAACTCGGTAAATGCTCGAGTTGACTCGACTCGAACTCGACTTGAGACCTTAACGAGTTAAGTCGAGCAAAGTCTAACTCGACTCGATAAGTTTGCGAGCAGCTCGTTATTTTTTTAAAATATTTTTTAGTAATTAGTTTAAAATTATTTCATTCAAAAAATAAATCTAAATAATAGTTATTAATTTATTAATAAATAATAAAAAATGATAAATTAACTAATCTATTAATTTTCTAATAAATAATAAAATATTATTAATTAATAATATTATTTTACTACAAACAAAAAAGGATAAAGGTGACCACTTTGAATCTATAAGTTGGTGGAATGATCAATATTTGAAGTTTCGTATTTTGTCAATGATGACTATTGATGTTTTAGCAATTTCGATAACAACTATAGCTTATGAGGCTACATTTAGTGCTGGAAGCCGCGTGTTTGATTCTTATAGAGCTTCACTATCTCCTGATACCGTGCAAATGTTGATTTGTAATGGAGATTGGTGTTGATCTCTCCATAGAGTGAAGAGAAATAATAAAGTAAGACTATTTAAGATTAATTATATTAATTGATTTTGTTCCATATTATTCATGACAAAGTAAGAAAATTTATTTTAGTTTCTTATTATAAGATATTATAACATTTTTTATTGACAGGATAACTATGTTGATCAAGCAAAGGAAATTATTCTCCTAAGTTTGTAGTTTGGTGATTGCAAGCAACAATGAATGAAGTGAAGAATTGTTGATTTCCTTATTTTCAAGATTGGTTATGGATCGTTGAACTTTTTTTCAAGAATGCTTTTAATATGTTAGTTTGATGTATTTGTGGATTGTTACTTTAGTTTTAATATGTTAGTTTAGTGAATTTGTGGATTGTTACTTTAGTTTTAATATGCTAGTTTGGTGTATTTGTGGATTGTTAGTTTAAAATTTAGACTTTGAAAGTGCTTTATACACTCTTTTGATATTTTTTTGGTTAAATTTGTTAATTTATGTTAATATTAAGCCTCATATAGTATTATTAAATTTTACTTTTAGTTAAAAATAAGGTTAATTTTTTAGTGAGCTTAACAAGCAACGAGTCGAGCTTAACGAGCAACGAGTCGAGCAACAAATTTTTTTAACGAGCACGAGTCGAGCACAATTTTAACAAGCTAACGAGCAACGAGTCGAGCAGCAAAAATTTTTTAACGAGCATGAGTCGAACTCTGTCCAACTCGCGATCGACTCACTTGATAAGCAGCCCTATGCCTGAATTTGACATGATTTTTTTGTGGCCCTTAAAGGGATGCCCTTAACTCCTCACTAGTCATGTTAGGATCTTGGTCTTTTGCATGTGGCAATGCCCCAACCTCTTCTTGGGTTCAATCACCTTTCTTGAAGTCAACTTCTTCATGAAAATGCCCCCAAAGTGCTCATATAGAAAATTTTATCATGATGCCCCTTATATCCGGTTCTTAGCAGCGTGGTCACATAATTCATATGTTTTCTATTTTCACAGCTTTCCAGTTATGCAAGAGTGCGATCGAAACAGTTTTCTGGTTAAAATCAATACTACTAATAAGATAAACAAAATTTACTTTTCATTGAAACTTGTATTTTTTGGCCCTTACTAAAGATTCTCACTGCCTTTGGGCTTAGGACAGAGAGACTGGTCCAAAAATTTAATTTATAAGAGATAAAAACTACAAGGAGAACTATCGGTCATGTTCAAAATAATTTGATGATTAACCTAGCCAAAAAGTGTCATAACGAGGCATGCCCTATATCTGGTCATCGAGAATCTTAATTGGGACCTTCATGCTTTGGTAGGGGATTCCTGACTGTAGCTGGCCTTGTAGGGTTTTCGACACTTACAACATCAAGCTTGATGTACCTTTCTACAAGCCTCTTAAAGCCCCAACAATTCTTGATTGAGTGGCTAACCTGTCTCGCGTGATAATCACATCTTGCGTCAGGATCATACCATTTTGAGAATGGAGGTTGTATCAGGGCATGGTGGAAAGGTGCCACTATATGAGCATTGAGTAGATCTTTGTACAGATCCCTGTATGAAATTGGTAGTGGAGTAAACTCTATCTTCTCAGTGTTCTTCCTCTAACTAGAATCCTGACTCGAAGAACCTTGGGCACTTGCAACTTTGGGGGTACCACCATCATCGGCTTTGAATAACCAACATTATAAACTCATGATGAGTTCACCTCATTGTCCCTCTTCCCATACGATGGTTTCTTATGGAATGAACTTCCACCAATGTCGATCTTACCACTCTTAACAATATTCTCGATGAGTTCACCAGATAACACTAGATCGGCAAAGTTGGTAGTTGCATTACCTATAAGGCGATCTAAGATTAGACCCTCTAATGTTTGGATGAATATGACAACTATCTCTTTTTCACCAAGAGGGGGTTGAACCTGCGCTGCCATGTCTCTCTAGCGCTGAGCTTATTGCATGAAGCTCTCTTTAGACTTATGCTTCATGTGTTACAGAGTCCATCGATCTGGCACCATATCACTGACGTGCCGGTACTACTCTAGAAAAGCTTTAGCCAAGTCTTTATATGATTTTATCTGATGACGGCTCAATTGATTGTACCATCGGGTGGTAGATCCTGATAGACTATCTTGGAAGTAGTGTATCAACAGCTTGTCGTCTCTGCCGTATCCTGTCATCCTCCGACAGAACATAGTGAGGTGAGCACGGGGGCAGCTCATCCTATCATATCTTTCAAACTCTGGGATCTTGAATTTTGGGGGTAACACCAAATCTAGGACAAGGCTGAGTTCACTGGCATCGAATCCATTGAAGGTATCTACTACCTTCATAGCTTCTATATTTTCTTCAAGTCGCTTGCAACGCTCCTCAATCTCTTTTGATGTCTCGGTCCTTTATTTCTCAAATTCGATCAATTGGTCAATCTCTGAGACAAAATTTTTAGCTTTAATTGCTCCCGGTTTAACTTTTGATTTGGCATGTAGATTTACCGGGATAGAGGTATTGGCTTAAAGTGGTTGAGATTTTTCGATACAAATCACCACCCGAGGGTTGGTTTGATTTTTAGCCTCATTAGGGGTGAACCCTAGAGGATACATAATATCTTCATTTTTCTCCCCAGGACCTGCCCCAAGGCCGATAGCAGAGGCCTCTCCTTGTTCATGAAACTTGCATCCTAGCATCTGCGTCAATTTACCAAGTTTGTCTTGTTGAGATCTCGCGAACTGTTCCCTTATCTCTTACTAGGCTTTGGCTAATTGGTCTTCTAATTTTTGGGTTAAATCTGCTCGTAATTTCTTCTAATTTTGCTCGATCCTATTTAGTCTATCTTCGTTTGCCATCTTTGTCTTGCTTTTTGTCCTGTAGGGATGTTCAATTGACCGATCATCTGTCTTTTCCAGTATTGCTGTCACAGGGCATCTTGGGGATCAGTCTCAAAATGAATGCATGTAAAAGCAAAGTGTATGTCCTAGACGTGAAATCATTGGTTAAAAAATACAAAATTCAAAATGTTATGATAAGCCATACAGTTAATGCCAAAATGAATAGATATAATATGATGTGATTACAAAGAAAAAAAATGGGTCAGTTTGGATTTAAAATAATCGAATGAATAAATTGAATGGTAAATAAAGTAAAAACATATAAGAAAATTGAAAAAAAACAAAGGCATCAAATCCTAAAAAGGGTAATCAATAAACAGACAGTTTCCCATGGCTCTAAGAAGGTTGGCTCCTACGTCTCACTATATGCGGGTTTTGGTTCTAGTGTGACAGTGCCCGAACTGTCGTTAGGACATCAATTCGGGGGATTACGACCCGTATACTATACGAAGGTGAAAACCCCACGAAATATTAAGACCGAATTTCGGAAGTGAATTACAACACTATACGGAGGTAAAGACCCCACGAAGCGAAGTAATCACTCTCACTTAACAAGGTGAGGAGCCCAGGTAGAGAGCTCATGCATGGATGCCAAGAGATTAAAAATTAAATCAAATCGAATTAAATTTTTTTTCTAGACAACACAAATCAACGTTGGCTCAACTCTCTTTAGAAAAAGTCCCTAGCAGAGTCGCCATCTATAATCAAAGGTTTTAAAATTTAAGCTAAAATATTTTTAAATTTTTGGAAATAAAAATATTTGGAAATGTTTGGAAATGAAATATTCAGAAATGGTATCAAAAAAGATGGCACCTAGAGACAGGGATGGCACTCCTAATAGAATACCGAAATTTTTTTAAAATAAAAAGTGAAGTCGGCACCGGCCACATTGGTAAGCCAGACATAGTTAAAATTAACCAGAGATTCAAAAATTTAGGTTTGGGATTCAATTTCGCGTGGGGAAGGATTAGCACCCCACAACGCCCAAAAATTGGTACCACGTTAATTTTGTGTTGTCATTTGCAAGAAATTAAAAATTTAATTTTTAATTTAAAATTTAATCCCAAAAATGTATAAATGTGTAAGCATGTGATTCGAACAACCTAACCTGCAACCCACGATAATCAAATGAGATGACGCTCGAAGAATCGGGATGACACTCCCACTAGGATATAAAGGCCTCGAGTACTAAACTAGATCAATGAAATAAATAAACATGGCAATTAATAATGCATGAACAAATACGAATACTAACATAAACACATACTTATCCACATATATATACATAGATTGAATACGTGTAAAACAAAGAGATAGCATACTTACAAACAAATATAGTATATTAGTATAAATATATATACACGCCCATGCCTAAAAAAGAGAGAGAAGAGAACAGCTTGTATACAAGCCTTACATATATAAATATATAGATTATAGATATATAATATATGTAGGGTTTAAATTGATACACAAGCTGTGTAAAATTTATTTTACACAAGCTTGTGTAAAATGCCTATTTCTACTATAAATCAAAATTAAACCTAAGCCTTAAAAAACTAAACTTCAAACCCCAAACCTAAATTCTAAACACTAACCTTAAATTATAAATCATACAACCCAAACCTCTCAACTCTAAACCCTAAACTAAACCCTTAACGCCTAAAACTAAAAGGTCTGTGTAAACTTTTGTATTGAAGTTTTTCCCATATATGTAAACTATATGTATATTATATTTACGCACAACAGTAAACATTTCATTAATACACTACTATAAATATATGATATGATATATACGTAAAATAGGGATGAAAACAACTAACATTAATATATCTCTATATATTTAAATGAGACGATAAAATACAAGCATTAACAATAATTAAAAATTAAACTAAACATATTCAAAATAGTTCAAATTTAATTTGAGGGATCAATTCTACTACTTGACAAAAATCTACGCCTAACACACTCGTCGGGAAACCACAGATCCCTAAGTCAGATCCCGACTTTTACTCCTTCCTTCCTTCCTTCCTTCCTTCTTACTCTCTCTTCTCGCTATTAATCTACATCCCGTCTACCATTTGCGACTATCCGCCTAAACCAGAAAAGATAAGACGCTATAAACTACTACAACTCTATTCTCACCATCAACAAACCTATACGTACCCTATCATAAATAACAATCTTAAATGGTTTCATACATGTGGTCTGAGCATGAGAATATAAAGAATGCTCTGGAAATTTTTGATGTTGCATCCATCTATAAATTAATCACAACAGTTGCACAAGTGATGCATCATAAAGGAACAGATGTACGGTCGTATATGAAGAAAAAAACAAAGGGAAACCATTAGTGAGATACTAGCTTTATAAAAGATTTATATACAACAAGCGACAAAGCCAAAGTTGGGGAGCAAAACAAAAATTCTAAAAATTGGGAGATAAATTTAGTTTTATAAAAATATTTAAATTAAAAGTAAAAAATTGGTAGGAGGCAAGAGCCCCTCCCAACATAAACATGGATATGTCGCTGCGTACAACTCTTGATTTTACCCGCATAATATAATGAAGTTAAAGATTAAGACCTAACTCACACGTAGGAATGGCAAACGGGACAGGTGTGTGCGGATACCCTCTCCTTATATCTACCTAAAATTTCATATCCACCACCTATAATGGGTACAATATTCAATCTATTTATGCTCACGCAGGTACATTCTTAAATTTACTCTGCACCTACTGTCCAACTGAGTACTCAACACCCGGTTTATACCCCTACATACTGCATTTAAAGAAATTCACTTATCTCGTAATATATAACTCAAAACTTGATTTTATTTGTTCCAAAAGAAACTATATGTGTGCATTATTCGAAGCACCAAGAGACACAATTATGCAAGCCGAAATACACGCATGATCAGCAGCATTCATTGGACACAAACCATTCATTTTCAATGCATAAACAACACAAGGCTTGGAAACAACATGCTTGGAGTCGTAAAGGAGGGAGCATCTTGGAGCACTCAAGCAAATTCATTCTTCTCTTAGTCGGCGGCATGAATATTCAATGAAGAACAAAAGCCATCCACTTCCCTTCTTGATTATGGTAGCATGAACCTTGAAGAAAGCATCAAATCCTTTCAAACTCCTAAGTACATGTATGTGCGAGATGAACCAACATTTAAGGGCGTTCAATCAGTCGGTTCGGTTAACCGATCGAACCGATCTATCAAAAATTCATCAACCGAAATTTTTTTTCTATTAACCGTTAACCGAACTGAAATTTTTTCGAAAATTTTTAATTGAACCGAAAAAAGTACGGTTAATTCGGTCGGTTTTCGAATTAGCCGAAATTTTTTATAAAATTCTGAGCAAATTACACAAATGGTCACTAAATTATGTTAAAATGATCTTTTTAGTCACTGAACTTTCAGAAGTTATAAAACAACCATTAAACTTATCGAACTATCACAAAAATGGTCATTGATTCATTGCACGTAGTAAATTATTGATAGATATTGAAAAGTTTAATGATCATTTTTTAATAATACAATAAATTTAATGATCATTCAGTGCTAATTTGATAAATTTTAATGATCATTTTATAATTTTTAAAAGTTCAACGACTAAAAATAAATATATGTAATATAATATATATATATATAATATAAAAATTTTAGTTAATTTGATTAATTCAGTTAATTAACCGATTTCAAACTGAATTAACCGAAAAACGAAATTTAAAAAAATATTAACCGTTAATCAACTGAACCTAAAATTAACCGACCTATTGATCGAGAAAATTTTAATTTGATCGATTAATTCGGTTAAAACCGAAGTTTGAACACCTCTACCAACATTGAACATCATTCAAAAGAAACCTTTATTCACCCTCCCACATGCATGAACGACATTTATGAAGGCATTCAAAAAGACATTTCATTCATCCATCCTTTGTATTCATTCACTTGGCTTTATTTTCTCAAATTTTTCATTTCCATATTGCACGCTTATAAATAGAGGCATTCTTCTTTGTAAAAGGCAATTTTGGAAAATATAATTTTGTGAGAGTTCACAATCTCAAATTTCTATTTAAATTTTATCAACTTATCAAGATTTTATTTTGTGGCATCATTTCTTTTATTCTATATATTGTTACTTCCTAGTTTACTAATTAGTGAGTCACTGTCATTCATTTATAAACATTATAGAAAACAAGTCTACACTTTTTTATAGTATTGGTTCCTTTCTAGTTCCTCTAAAAATTTAATAGGATTCATATAAATGTTCTTTTATAGTGTCGATTTTTTCCTCGTTATTATTATCATTATCCGTTTACCCCCTTCTAGCTAATCACCCCACCTCAAACACCCTTTTATATATTTAACACTTAAACATTTCTATATTTCACTGTCAAACCCTTAAATACCTTATTTGCAACTTTCACTTACCTTCATCAAATATTTATTCAATTTACGGTTAGACAACAAGTATTTTCGGATCTTCTTCAACCAAGATCACATCACCCTTGAATTTTTGAAAAAAATTAAGTTCATAAAATTTTTTTACACCCAATTAGGTTCTTATACTCCAAAATTTCATCAATTCACAATTTTGACCAACATTGATAGTTAAATTTGATGATTTTTATATCAGATGGTGCAATGTGTCATGTTACAGTGTTGTCACGTGATATTTATAAAATTTTTATTTAAAAAATTCTTTAAAAATTCTAAAAAAACATAAAAAAATAGTTTTCTAAAAAAATTTATAAATGTCACATGATAGAACTATAGTGTGTCACGTGATAGTAATATATCAATAAAAAACTGTCAATAATTGATGATCAAAACTGGTCAAAGGTCTTAATTAATTTAATTTATTGGTTCGAAGACTTAATTGGGCTTAAAGAAGTTCGAGAGATTAATTGATTTTTTTTCGAAAGATTCAAGGGATTGTGATACCCTTAAGCCTTATACATACAAATATACAAATACTTAAAAAATTGTATAAATATATGTTATTTTAAATATAATTATAACGAATGAAAATGATAATGAATAAAATCTACTTTGAAGTCTTGTATGCAGTGGTGAAACTTAGAGTAAAAGTTTGAGGGGGCTAACTTAAATTTTTAAAAAAATGGAGGCTTAAACGAAAATTTTTAATAATTTTGAGAGGTTTAACAAAAAAATTTAATTGAGAGAAAATTTAATTAAAAATATTAAAATTTTAAAGCTTAATATGAACTTTTAAAAATTTTAAGGAGACCAAATTAAAACTTTTAAAAATTTTAAGGATAATATTTAAATATCCCAAAATTGGGGGGCATGATCCTGCTAGTCTCTTAAAGGATCCGCCTCGTATGTGCGAATTTAATTCTGGTCTTTCACATTTCTGCCCCCACCATATCTAACCTTTGTTTTCTTTTTCTTTAACTGTTAAAATTTGCATTTTCTGATTTCTCACGAACTTTCTGCGATTTCTTTTTATATGGATGGTAGAGATTGGGTCAATTTACAATTATAATCCTTCTAATATACTCAAATTTATGATTTAGTATCCATATATTGTTTTCTTTGAGGAATAGTATCCATATATTAATTTGACATCATTTGCTTCCTTTACATATACAATGTCATTAATTATTCAAACAATTAAGAACCTAAAGAGTGATCCCAGTGGTAAGATATGGTGTTGTTCCTCTTAGGTAGCTCATATTCGAGCAGTATAGTATGTAGGAGTGCGTGAATTTATCCAAAGTTATAAACGGCTAAAATTCTACCTTATAATTGAATTAGAATGCTCAAAAAAAATATTCAAATTGTTAATATTGCTAACGGTAAGTTATAAATTTTCAAAGACTTTGATGTTATGGATTTTATGTTAAGAATACAATTTCAGTCAAACGTTTGATGCAGTGGTAAGACACATTGCACTCCTAATAAAATAATTTTAAATCCCGAATTTAAAACATAAAACAGACATGAAAGTATAAAAAAATTACAAACTTTTCAATAATAGAAAAACTACAATTCTGCTATATGAACCAAGAGGGCCATGCCCCTTAGATCCACCCTTGATATCGAATGCAGAATATATCTACTTTCTAGATTTACTTATATACCTAAATATTAATTTTTTATATTTATATATAAAATATATATTGACTATAAGCATCAATTATTAAATACCTAAATGTTAATTTTTTATATTTTCATATATAATATATATCGAATATAAACATCAATTACTCCAAACAGAGAAATCAAAGTCAAAAGAGCAATGATAGAAAATAATTATTGAGATATTGTTCTGAATCTAATAGGAATATAAATAAGTAAATAAATAAAACCGAACCAACCATTTCTACTGGTTCGGAAAGCTCCGAATAAGATGAATGCTCACTCACACCACTCACTCGGTCACCTCCTTTGAATTTTGACTGGTCTTTAGAATTTTTGAATAATTTCTTTTTAAAATCCCTAACATATCCCAATCAATATTAACAATTTGATATTTGTATACAAATATTAATAAAAAAATCATTTGATATAGAAACTATATAAAATTTTGAGTACATAATTTTATTTATTTTAATTTCACTCGTTCTATTTAAGATTTAAGATTTAAAATTTATGATTATAATTATGATTTAGTAAATAAACAAAATTTTATAAATTCGAATTAACTCAACTCGAATTTTTTAAACTCGATTTGACTAAAAAAACTTAAAATTAAAATTTGAGTTATAAAACAAAACTTATCAATTCCACTCATTTATCTTCGACTCAATCATACACTCGTCTCTAATAGTAAATCAGGAAAAAAAATGAAGAAAAAGCCAAAAACACAGAGCCAAAATAAAATAAAGGGAGAGTCTAAGGAACGACAATGTCAAAAAAGGTTAATAAAGGGTACAATTGAAACATTATTGAAAGGTATACCATTTTCGATAGTACGTGGGTGTAATCACTAATTTTGTCCGGTCTTATTTTTTTTCAATAACTTGGGCTTCTTATTTTACGATCAATGCTTATATATATATAAATATCATTTATTATATTAATATTATCTAGTTATTATATCATAAATATTATTAAGTAATATTAGTACTATTATCTAATATTATTTCCTTTTGATGTTATTATCATAATTATCTATTATTACTATATTATTAATATTATTATTTTTATTATTACTATTACTATTAGTATATTATGATTATGTTATAAATCATTTTGAAACCAAAAAAATTATTATTAATATTAATATAAATAACGACCCGAAGTTGGTTTTATTATCTTATATTATTATTGTTATTATTATTATATTACTAATATTATTACTAAGTATTATTATTATAAAAGAAAACTGAAAAATTAAAAATTAATAAAATAAAGAAGCACAATATATTAATATATAAAATCCATTTACATATTTTAAAAACCTAAAAAATATAGTTACATTTCAGCCCGGTTAAGGCCCAAATAAGTTCTAACCCTAATCATAATACATCAGAACCCTAACTCTTTCTTTTGTTCTTTGTGCAGCCGTACCCACGCTGTTAGATCTGGCACGATCTAATGCTCCAGATCGAGGCAATTAAACCCCTTCATCTACCATGTGATGCCAACGCTCTACATGCCGTTCAAATCATGTGACTCATCCTCTCCACCGTGCCACGCCTTTGCCTTCTCCCACTGGTCCCCCTCTCCTCTCCATCGATCCCATCACCAACATGCAACAACAAAAACGAGTGTCACAGCCGCAGGAACACATAGACAGACATTACATAATTTCAGAAATCAGAGGAGACACACCAATATGCCACAGAACACAACATGAAAAACAGAGAACTAATGGGCAATTTCCATTTTATTTTCGTTTTTCTTATATAATTCTTGGGGTATAAAAACAGAATCCAAATCAGATGTAATCGGATTCGGGAACCCTTTAAAGGAATACAAACAGAGTATGTGAGGTTTTTTTTTCAGTTTTCTTTTGCATGCATCATAAACAATAAAAAGGAAAGAAAAACAGTGAGGGATAGAAAGGTTTTACCTCTGAGAGTCTTTGTCCTTCGAACGCCATTCGGTCTTCCTCTGTCATGGTGACAAACCCAATAACCTTTAGGGTTTCGTGGTGAACCAATGAAAAGGGGAATTGGGTTTCTAAGTTTACAAATCAAGGAGGGTCTCGGTTTCTTTTAAAATACAAGAAAAAGATGGTTTCTTTCCGAAAATAAGTGTTGGATCTGAGTTTAGAGTTTAAAAAGGGTTCGAGAGGCGGGGGTTTTAGGGCTGCTGGTGCCGATTAGCGACAGCCAGTAAGACGAAGTTCTTAGGTTTCTGGGTTTGTGGATGAATCCCGGCGGAGAAAAAAAGGTTTGTTTGGAGTTTAAAAATCTGGTTTTGAGAAAATAAAGTGAAAAAGCCAGTTTTGGTAAAAATTTTGAAATATATACGGAGCCCTTAATTAAAAATTGTCTTTTTACCTTTTAAAACCTTTCGCCTTTTTCAAATATCACTCTAAGCCACTCTGCCTTTCTAATTTCGGTCCGCAATCCTTGCTTCTTTTATCCGTCTTACAATTTCTTCCCTTGTAAAATTATATCCGATTTTCCAGTGGAAAAATGCTCTTTTTTAATCCCCAATATTCTGCTTTCTTTTTTAATTTAATCTCTTCTCCCTTTTAAATTTGTTTTTTGTTTCATTTTGGTCCCTTGCACGGCATGTTCAAATTTCGATTTTATTTTAGTTAAATTTCATTATTTACTTATTTATATATGTGCTTTTTGGCTCAAATGCTTGTTTCGATGTTGTTTATGTGTGTTCGCATATGTATTAATATGTATTATATCGCTATATATATATATATATGATAATATATATCATAATCTCGTTATATAGAATATATATTTAAAGAAAAATTAAATACCATGTTTTTATACTTTCTTTTTTATATTCAAATTTCACTTTTGTAAAATGTATGTATTTTTATATATATAGAAAAACAGTCGCCTATATGTGAATACATTTGACCCTTGTTTATATTGTAATATATATAAAGCTTTTCTCTTTTTGTATATAAAATATTATACTTGACGTATATATTGTTTTAAATCCATGTTCGATTTTTTCTTTTATATTGTTTATTTATGTATTCCTTTTATGCTCATACCATGTTTTTAAGTTGCATCCAATATATAAACTGTCAATGTAATGCTCTTTTATTCGAGAGTAAACTTGGCTAGTACCAAGCATAGTGGTGGTGGTCTTTCGGTTTATTCTCGAATAACGAAACCCTTAAAATTTACCCGCATGTATAATTAAATTTTAATTTAATCGTCACTTTATTTCGGAAAATTCAATATTAAAAAGGCGGTAATATTTTTTTGGTACCAATTTTGACGGTGTGGGGTGCTAATCCTTCCCCATCCGTAATCGAATCTCGAACCCATTTTTATCACTAGTTTCATTTTTGGTGTCCGGTCTACCCCTTTTAAAATGACCGGTGGCGATTCCCTCATTTTATTTTTAAAAATATGATAGGATTCCCCATTTTCAAATATTTTCCAAAGCGAGGGAAAACGGATTTAGTGAGTTTAAAATTTAAATCTTGAATTTGATGAATTTTTCAGAAAAGGGTCGCTTACAGCTGTCGACTAGTTTTATTTTTTCAGAAAACAAAAGAGAGTCAGACCTTTTGAAGAAATTACCATTTACTAATATCGGAAGTTGTGAATTAAAGTGAAAATTAAATTAATATTTGTTATAAATGCGAGTTTATTTTAACGCATTTAAAATATGGCATTTAAATCCATTTCTTTAAGTGGGGGGGGGGAAACGCTAGTGCTTTCGTGAGGATATCGTTCCTTCGTATAGGCCTAGTAAGTACCTTTGGGGCTTGAGTACCCTATGTTTTCGTGGGAATATTGTTTCCCCATATGGACATAGTGAATGGGTCCCCTATAATTGAACCCGGTTGAAAGGAGCCTATAATGGGTGATGATTGTGGGCCTTTGCTACCCTTAAAATGAGACAACGAGGACATTTCGGGTACCGTTTTAGTACCAAAACTGCATACAGAGAACAGAGTAAACCCACCCCTTTTAGAGCCATGTGAATAACCCAGGTGTTTTAGATGGTGTAATTAGGTTTTGATCTGTTTGGTGCTTTATTTTTTTTTCCTTTTTATTTCTTTACCCGAGACTAACTTATATCTTTTGTGTTACGTTTTGTACACATTTTTGTTGCATCAACATTGCATGACATAGAGGTGTTGGTTCAAGTGGTTTGCCCAATTAGAGATCTTTCATTATAGATGAGAGGTATCTCAAAAAGGAGGAGATTAGGTCGGGAGTTCGACATTGCTTTAAAGTCAACTAAAGGATTCAAGATGACAGTTTGCTAAATGAAGTATCGAAGCATACCTAGGTGAGCCTACGGCAAAGGGACCTTCGGGATTTGAATGAAGTACGAGAAAGTTAGATCGGTCTTTCTACAATGTTGTAGTCAGATTAAATTTCTCGAGTTTGAAGCCAGTTAGCATCAGACTTGAGGCTACAGTTCAAGATTATTTAGGCGCCTTTGTGATGCTAGCCAATTTAATCAAGATCAAGATTAGTACAACACATATTTTATAGTTCATGTGTAAGAGATAGCCCGGTATATGAAGACTCTAGCCGCGGAAGTCGATTAATTTTATCCTTTCATTGCCTCGGAAGCGGAGAAGGCATCGAATTCTCTCAGCTACTTAGAGCCATTGAAGGATTAAAATTTAAGGTCGAGACTTATATTTGGAAGATCTTCTACCTCCTTTGTAGCGAGAATCTTTTCCAATCCAATGAGAGTTGCTCAAGGGTGATCACTAAAGGAATCAACACCATTATTTGCATACATTCTTGCATTTTATTTCCATGCATCTCAAAGCATATATTTTGCATGAATTAATTAAACTGTGAGATTAATGGTGGGAATGTCATGACAGTAAGATCAAATTGCAACCATTATGCACTCTTACGACATACGTTCTCAGACCAGAATTATGGAAGATAGATTGGCTAATGTTGAGAAGTAGCAAAGGGAAATCGAGGAACGCTTGAGTAGTATTGAGCCGAGGATCAAAAAATCCTAAGAGGAGATCATATCCTGCATCATCGTTCTGTTAAAAAAAATGATGTTTGAAAAACCCATATTGTCGATGAACATTCTAATGTGGAGGACCTAGGTGGAAACACATCTTACACGGAGGTTCAACCGGAAGGATTAGTTCTAAAAACTATCCACATAGTTGGGGCATCTGCTAACAATCCAGTCGATGTGGGGCATAGTTTCGAGAATGACGTTGATGCAGAAATCCCAGACTTGAATTTGATGAATGAGATAAAGATAAGACTAAAGAGGAAGTTTAAAAAGAAGTTTGAGGAGTAACGCCTCCAAATGGAAGAAAAAGTCAGCTCGATATAAGTAATCGGTGACTACAAAATTAATGCTTATGAATTGAGCTTAGTATCTGATTTGGTCATCCCGTCTAAGTTTAAAGTGCCAGATTTCGAGAAGTATGAGGGGGCTACTTGCCATTTGGCTCACCTGACCATGTATTACCGTAAGACGGTGGCACACTTGAAGAATGAAAAGCTTCTTATTCATTATTTCCAAGATAGCTTGACCGGGACAGCTACCCATTGGTATGCAAAGCTAAGCTGAACAAATGTGAAATCATGGAAAGATCTGTCAAGAATCTTCATTGAGCAATACAAGCACGTGACAGACATGATCCCAAATAGGACATTGCTTCAAGGGTTGACTCAGGGGAAAAATAAGAATATTAGACAATATGCCCAAAAATAGAGAGACATCGCAGTGCAAGTTCAGCCGTCCGTTATCAAAAGTGAAATCACCTGCCTGTTTGTGGACACATTGCAAGGTCCACTCTAAGAGAAAATGATTAGCGACATATACTTGGGATTTGTCGAATTTGTGAAAATGACAAAATCCATTGAGGTTGTTTTTAAGAGTGGCAAGCTCAAGACCATGGAAAATCTACAAAAGTACCTGAAGAAAAGAGACAACGGGGTGAGAAATGTGAGTACTCGTAGCCTAAGTAACATTGTGATAGCACCAAAGCCAACGGCAACAAATTCACAAGGTCCCGGTAGAAGAGAACTCAGAAAAAAAAGAAGTTTTCACTCCTCTACCCGTGACTTATATTGAGTTATGCCCCAAGCTTTTCGAGGCAAACTTGGTTCGTCCTTATCACCTTACTCTGATGCAACCTCATTATCCATCATGGTATGACCCTAAGGTTAAGTGTAGATATCATGCGGGATCACCAGGCACTATATCAACAATTGCAAAGCATTTAAGAGAGCGGTTCAGAACTTAATCAATACCGGAGTTTTACAGTTCAATACACCGAATGTGCCAACCAATCCTTTGCCTAATTACGGTGGCCAATAAAGAGTTATGTTCTTCCAAGAGGTTAAAAGATCGAGAGTCAAGATCAGTCCCCAAGTTGCCAAAAGCTTTAGATGTATCTTATCTTTGTCTCTGTTCTTAGATGTCAAGTTGCATGAATGTCCTTGCATTTTCAGTTTCCCTTTTTATGTTTCAAAACAATCTTGCTACTTTTGGCCCGAAAGTAGTAATGATCTTTTGTAAAGGGCACTTGTCTTATTTTTGAATCTTTATTTCAATGAAAATATGCATTTTGTTAAAACATGAATATATATGTATATCCTGTCTTACCTTCGAAAGTCCTTGGATATCGCATGCCTATTGTGACATTGATTCGGATGCAAAGATCAATCGAATGTTGTGATCACGATGAAGTATGATTTATTGCTTAACTAGCTCCGGTTGATAAAGCGCGAGAAGCAAGACTACTACTCCTTCAATAATGTTCAATGATAAAAAAATCTCCTAGGAAAGACCGATAGAGTTGCTTAAATTTGAGAATTCCTTTAACACTTGAATTAAAAAATTATTTAAAAATAAAAAATACAAAAAAATCAAGAAATGAACAATTGATGGAGCAATGAGAAAGAAAAAAAATCTAATAAGGAGTTATGCTCCACTTGTTCAATACCCTAGCATCAGAGATGGATCTTTAAAATCAATAGACAATTGAATAAGTTTCATAGCATCCTCATAGAGTCGTGGGAGGAGAACAAATCTAATAAGGAGCTATGCTTCACCTATTCAATACCCTAGCATCAGAGATGAATCTTTAAAGACACTGACACAATCATAATTGCAATTAATTTTCAATTTATGTTTGCACCCCGAATTCTTAAAAGGATGATTATAAGAGAAGAAAAATGTTAAGAACTAGAAAGAGTAGTTTTCTAACGGATCAAGCAAATACCATAATCATGAGGATGAACTGAGCAATTTGGGAGGAATTTCACTACTTCAAATGTCGCCATAACATTCAAAGGCAAGCCATTGATCACAAGGGGTTGAATCTAAGACACTCTCGTATTTGATATCCAAGGAATTCTTTTCTTTTCAAATTTTAGGTTTCCAAGTCCTGTATATTAATTTTACATCATTCATTAAAATTTCGGTTAGCAAATTGACCTTTTTTGAAGAAACAAAAAGATTTTTTTAGTCAAAAATGATTTTTAAAATACAAGGTTTTTGATGTAAATGATCGTCTTAGGATTGACAAGGATTGTTAAAGCCCAAACATGAAGGGGCATTTTGTGATATGAGAAGACGAGGTGTCTCTTGAGGAAGAGAGGTTCACTTTATCTGCAAGATAATAAGATCTTTTTTACTTGAGAATCCAAGTCAGAACAGATAGTAGAAAACCTTTTTGATCTAATTATGTGACAAAGAAGTCAAAAGTGTTCTAGCAACAGGGGAGCGAGAGTAAGCGATAAAATTTTTTGGGGCAAAATTTTGTTAGGGCATAAAGACTGCCGATTGGTTTAATGACAATGATACTTCCAAGACAAAAATTAATCAATTAAGTAAAATTGAAGAAGAACAATCTATAGTGAAGGCTTTGAAGATACACTTTGGAAGGTTGAACCTGAGTGTGAGGTGAGGTATTCTGGCCATAGTGGAGCCCCAGTGAAGAAACAAGACCAAAATTTTTTATTGAACTTCCTTGAAGAAGAAGAAGAAGACTTATTCAAGTGGTCCTCAGTTGACATTCATTCATGTATCATACATAGTTAGACACCCCTAGGTTAGGAGGCATGCTAACACATACATCAAATCTTTTTATCCTTTTTGACATATATTCAAAGATTCGAAAAGATTTTAATTAGTAACTTCACAGTTGAAGAAGTAGATTCCAACAAGATTTCAATTCATACCTTCATGAAACCAAGAAAAGATTTTAGTCTATGCCTTCGTGAAAAGTGAATCACAACAAAGAATCAAGAGTTCCTAATGAGTATAACTCATCCAGTAAAGTTCAAGGGTTCCTAATAAGAGGGGCCCGCCCAAAAAAGTCTCATATATTACTTCAAGATTTCTACAAAAGCCTTTAGTGCATGGTTTCATTTCTAAATTGTCAACCTTTAGTGTCAGATGTTAATCTATTAGTAGCCTCCAGTGCCCGGCTTTAATTTTCTGGAAATTAGTAAGACCTCCAATGCATGATAATCCAGACCATCAGTAAGACCTTTAGTGCCCGACTTTAATTTTTTGGGAATTAGTAAAACCTAATGCATGATAATCCAAACTATTAGTAAGACTTTCAGTGCCTGACTTTAATTATTTGGGAATTAGTAAGACCTCATTGTATGATAATCTAGAATATCAGTAAGACCTTCAGTGCCTGACTTTAATTTTCCAAGAATCAGTAAGACCTCCAGTGCATGGTGAGCCGAACCGTCAGTAAGACCTTCAGTGCATGACTTTAATTTTCCAAGCCATCAGTAAGACCTTCAGTGCATGATGATTTAGGTTATCCATTAAGCCTTCAATGCTTGATCTTTGACCTCTCGAATCCTCGATAATACCTTCAGTGTTTGGCGATTCAGACCGTTAGAGAGATTGTCAGTACAAGTCATCATTAAAACCTTCAGTGCATGGTGATTTGGATTGCCATCAAACCCTCAAGTGCTTGACCGTTAATCTTTCGAAACATCAATAGGACCTTCAGTGCATGATAATTCAAACTCCGAATAAGAAAGTGAGACAAAATTAGTGCTTTTTGATCTTTTCACTATTCTCGTTTTACAAGAATGAGCAAAGAGGGGCAGTTGTAATCACTAATTTTGTCCGGGCTTATTTTTTTCAATAACTTGGACTTCTTATTTTACTATCAATGCTTATATATATATAAATATCATTTATTATATTAATATTATCTAGTTATTATATCATAAATATTATTAAGTATTATTATATAATATCATTTCCTTTTGATGTTACTATCATAATTATCTATTATTACTATATTATTATTATTATAATTATTAACTTTATTATTACTATTAGTATGCTATTATGATTATGTTATAAATCATTTTGAAACCAAAAATATTATTATTAGTATTCATATAAATATCAACCCAGAGTTGGTTTTATTATCTTATATTATTATTGTTATTATTATTATATTACTCATTTATTACTAAGTATTATTATTATTATAAAAACAAAACTGAAAAACAAAAAATTAATAAAATAAAGAAGTCCAATATATTAATATATAAAACCCATTTACATATTTAAAAAAGCCAAAATATATAATTACATTTCAGCCCAGTTAAGGACCAAATAAGTTCTAACCCTAATCACAATACATCAGAACTAAAACTATTTCTTTTGTTCTTTGTGCAGCCACACCCACGTCGTTAGATTTGGCACGACCTAATGGTCTAGATCGAGGCAATTAAACCCTTTTCATCTACCATGTGATTCCCATACGCTCAGAAACAAACTCTTCAGATTCCTCTTTAAAGCGCAGAGAGCACACACGGTGACCGTTCATGCTCCGCGTGCAGCGTACGTTGTACATGCCATTCAAGTCATGTGACTCATCTTCTCCACCGTGCCACACCCTTGCCTTCTTACACTGGTCCCTCTCTCCTCTCTATCGACCACATCACAAGCATGCAACAATAAAAATGAGTGTCAGAACCGTACACACATATATACAAACAATACAGAATTTCAGAAATCAGAGGAGATAAACTAATATGCCACAGAACACAACATGGTTAACCCCCTCGACCCGGCCTAGACGCCCGACTGAACCGAGAGTGCTACATTAGGTTTGCCGAAGCAAACCGGAGAAAGGCTATGAAAAGTAGGTATTTTTTTCTTTTTATCTTGTCTAAATACAAATTAAGGTTCTTACATATTTATACTCGCAGCAGGTAGGTTCCCGAATGAAACGGGCCACAAATGACAATCAATTGCATCGTAATCAGAATTAGGGACTAAAATGTAAATATTTTAAATTACAAAAACAAAATTGAATTTAAAGTTACCAATCCTCAATTAGTCCATTTACATGCCAACATGATAAATTCCAGATCAATTTAATCATCCCAACTCATACAATTGCATTCCCAAGATTCAAGGACCAAAATGAAAGTATCAAAAACTATTAAGATTCCAAATTAACCAACTTAACGGTACTCGTATCGGTACGCGTACTCGTGTTTCGATACGCCTTTACCTTCTCAAAAACTTAGAATCCAGTAGCTAAAATTCGTACCGAAATGCTTGTTCAAGTATCAGTACACCTGGCAAAAATGCCTACGGCCGTATCAAAACACTTGCTCGAGTATCGAAACGTTAAGCCTGAAAAGGCAGGATCGTATCAAAACACCCTCACGCGTATCGAAATGCTATGCCTGTAATAGCCTAGCCGTACCGGTACGAGGACACCTGTTTCGATACGCTTGGACCTATAATGACATTCATAGCTGGTTTTTCACACAATACTAGATGCATTTAAGTCCTAACAACTTGCATACATACATACATATAAGCATCCAACATCACATTTAACAACAATTGTACCAAGATTTAACCATAACACAAGACTATGCCACCCAAGAGATTGATGTAGAGGCATGCTCCCTACAACTCACCACCAAACATACCAAAGTGCCCAACTAAGCAATTATCAACAAGAACACCATACCAACAACACATCAATACCATACTCAACAGGATTAGCTCATCAAAACATATCATCCAAGAAAAAACTATCTAGATGCATACTTAGGTAACCGTATAACATCAACCATAGATAACAGTGCATGATAAGCGAAACGTCAACAATCAAACTCCAAAAACACAACCTTATACATGCTCAAAACCAGGGAAAACTGAATTACAAATCCCAAAAATCCATGGCGAACACATTGCCTTATTAACCAAAAACTAAAACTGAGTTCATACTCAAATAGTCTTATCTTTGGATCACTTAATCCTTGCCTTTGCTGCCTCCAAGCCTTAATGCTCTGCATCATTAGAGAAAAGAGAGCATAAGAACACTTGCTTAGTGAATATGCTCTTAAAAGATGATGCATTCAAAACCCTTGAAACCAACTCTTGTTTTCAAACCATGCTTACGACCTAAGCAAGTTCCAATAGTTTTAAAACACAACATGCATATCAACCATATGCTAAACCATATATATATATATGTTCTACATGCTTAATCCCAAAGCATCAACACAAAACCATGCTTAAATCCCAAAGCATTATATACATAACTATGCTTAAATCCTAAAGCATTATATACATAACCATACTTAAATCCTAAAGCATTATATACAAGTTCAACATTAAAATTCTCATATATTGGCAATTATAGTGACCTCGGATAGTCGACCACTATCCTTAATTAGCCGACTACTAATCTTTAGTTAACCGACCGTTAACCTTACACATCGGATACACATATCTCCCTTAATGACCGACCATTATCAAGACTACCCCATGCCGATCGCATGAATTTACAACCTTGTTGACCGCAAGCTTTATATCAACAAGGGGAACCAACCGCTCAACCCAAGTGATAACAACATAGTCCGGGTAGCCGACCGCTATACCTCAAAGACTCTTAACCCATGATCGATTTTTAACCATATTATAGTGCACTTTATCCTATGGCATGCCAATTATATCTGAATGTTTTCTCACCTTGTCACATAGCCAATATATCATTTACAAAACCATTTACTCACTGTTTTACAATGCATTACACAAAATCCCCACATATACAAATCACATTGCCGTAGCAATATCACGTTCCCGACCGAAATAAAAACCCATGCTCGCTAGCATTAAATATACCTTTAAGCCACTGCATATGTACTTTAAAATCATGCATTAACAGTAAGTAAAGCCAACCATGTTACAACTAAAACATGAATCACACATGCTCATATCCGAACCGATATTGAAAAGCAAAAGAGGGAAACTTACTTTCGAGCTTAGGTAAGTGTTTCAAACTTATCCTAACTCCCAAAACCACTTTCAAACCTTCGAAAGACTTTTAAGACCGTTTCCACTCACCGATTTCACTTTGCCTTGCTTGCTACAGCGAAACAAGCTCCCGGCAAGTCTAGAACCACCTTAAGATGCTACACCTTGATTTTCCCCTATTTCGGCCACACAAAACCAGAGGAAACATGCATTAAAATGCATCTAAAAACTCTGTTTCAACCTAAAATCCCGTAGTTCTCAAGATGCCTACTCAAAACATTCGAAACTTACCGAAATCAACCTCAAACACTACTCAATCTTAACCCAACCATATTATAACGATTCGAAACATCAAATTTCATCAATTAATATCTAAAAACTCATTCCCAACATCCTTTTACTTCCAACAATGATTAAACACCTTAAACACCCAAAAACCCTTAACTAACAACCTAACAATTAGAGATTCAACCAATTTCGGGGTTCCATTATTAAACAAAACTTATCCACATTATAATACATCCAAAATAAGATTGAAATCAATCCACAATACTGGAAAAATAGATCCAAATCGAAAATCACAAGATTCTTCAATAAAACCTCAATAAAGCTAAAATCCATAATTAATTACTCAAAACTTATTAAAAATCATATGTAAAGAGCCAAGAACTTGGGAATTTCAATAAAGAACCTTTCATTAGAGGAGAAGAACGAAACTTACCTCCAATGAATGAGTTTCCCCTTAATTGGATGGTTTTTCCTCTTGAAAAATAAAGAAATTCAATAAGATTTGTGTAAAACAATTTGAGAAATCATTTAGCAAATCAATGAGTAAAGAAATTAAGATCATTACCTTAAATCTCAGATGGAAAAAGAGTGTTTGACTGAAAGTGTTTTGAGAGAAAATGTGAGAAAAGAAAAGTTACGTTAAAATGTGTTTTAGAAAGATAACTACCTTTTTAACTAAATCATTTTTAATTCTTTTAATTAAAACCATTTTAAAATAATTCTAATTGAGGAAATACTCAGATTAGACCAAATGGTAAAATAGCTCCTTAAAGATTCTAAGTTTTGACTCTTTACAAAACAGCCACCTTTTATAACAGTTTTCAAAAATTACATTTTGGTCACTAGCCAAAATGTCACCCTTCCAAAGCTCGTTTTCCAAAATTGCTTTCACCAATATTTTTAATATAATAAAATATTATTTTTAAACATTTTTCCATATTTTTATCTTTCGAAAAAATATTCGCTCCCGAATCTGACTCGAATATCTAGCCTCGTCCACTAGACCGTCTAACCAGCCCTAAAACCGCTAGGCCCAAAACCGGGGCGTTACAACATGAATTCGGCCAAAAAATAGAGAACCAATGAGAAATTTTCATTTTATTTTCGTTTTTCTTATGTAATTCTTGGGGTGTAAAAACAGAAACCAAATCAAATGTAAACAGATTCGAGAATCCTTCAAAGGAATACAAACATAGCATTTGAGGTATTTTTTTCTCAGTTTTCTTTTGCATGCATCATAAACAATGAAAAAAGAAAGAAAAACTGTGTGGGGTAGAAAGGTTTTGCCTCTGGGAATCTCTGGCCTTCGAACGTCGTTTGATCTTTTTCTGTCATGATGACAAATCCAATAACCTTTTAGGGTTTCGTTGTGAACCAATGAAAAGGGGAATTGACTTTCCGAGTTTACAAATCAAGGAGGGTCTCGATTTCTTTTAAAATACAAGAAAATGGTGATTTTTTTCAAAAATAAGTGTTAGATCTGAGTTTAGAGTTTAAAAAGGATTTGAGAGGCGGAGTTTTAAGGTTGATGGTGTTGATTAGTGGCGGCTGGTACGTCGACGTTCTTAGGTTTCTGGGTTTGGAATGAATACTGGCAGAGAAGAAAAAGGTTTGTTTGGAGTTTAAAATTTTGGTTTTGAAAAAATAAAGTGAAATAGTCGGGTTTGGTAAAAATTTTGAAATATATACCGAGCCCTTAATTGAAAATGATCTTTTTACCTTTTAAAACCTTCCGCGTTTTTCAATATCACTCTAAGCCACTCTGCCTTTCTAATTTCGGTCCGCAATCCTTGCTTCTTTCATCCGTCTTACAATTTCGTCCCTTGTAAAATTAAATCCTGTTTTCCAGTGGAGAAATGCTTTTTTAGTCCCCAATATTTTGCTTTCTTTTTTAATTTAGTCCCCAAAATCATTGGTTTAATTCTCTTTTCCCTTTTAAATTTGTTTTCTGTTTCATTTTGGTCCCTTGCACATCATGTTCAAATTTTGGTTTTATTTTAGTTAAATTTCATTATTTATTTATTTATATCTGTGCTTTTTGGCTCAAATGCTTGTTAAGATGTTGTTTATGTGTGTTCGCATATGTATTATATCGCTATATATAATAATATATATCATAATCTCGTTATATAGAATATATATTTAAAGAAATTAAATGCCATATTTTTATACTTTCTTTTTTATATTCAAATTTCACTTTTATAAAATGTATATATATATATAAACAGTCGCCTATATGTGAATATATTTGACCCTTGTTTATATTGTAATATATATATATATAAAGCTTTTTATTTTCTTATATAATATATTCTATTTGACGTATATATTGTTTTAAATGCATGTTCGATTTTTTCTTTTACGTGGTTTATTTATGTATTTTTTTATGTTCATGCCATGTTTTTAAGTTGCATTCGATATATAAATTGTCAATACAATGCCTTTTATTTGAGAGTAAACGTGGCTAGTAGCAAGCGTAATGGTGATAGTCTTTCGATTTATTCTCGAATAACGGAGCCTTTAAAATTTACTCGCATGTATAACTAAATTTTAATTTAATCGTCACTTTAATTCGGAAAATCCAATATTAAAAAGCGGTAATATATTTTTGGTACCAATTTTATGCGGTGTGAGGTGCTAATCCTTCCTCATCCGTAACCGACTTCCAGACTCGTTTTTATCTCTGGTTTTATTTTTGATATTCGGTCTACCCTTTTTAAAATAACCGGTGGCGACTCTCTCATTTTCATTTTCAAAATTATAATAAAATTCCCCATTTTCAAATATTATTCAAAGCGATGGAAAACGGATTTAGTGACTTTAAAATTCAAATCTTGAATTTGATGAATTTTTTAGAAAAGGGTCGCTATAGTGGGATAACATTTTAGTTGCGCCGTGGGATAATATTTAGGTTGTAACGAAAATGTTATAAAAAGTATAATATTTTAATTGTGTAGGTAATATTTTAAATTTGTGTTTTTTAACATTTCAATTGCAACTTAAATTTTTACCGATACAACGATACTAATTAAAAATATTATATATTTTAATAATATTTTAATTGTAATGTTTTTTAACTTTATATTAGATTGTTGTACTCTGAACTCACTAAAAATTATGGGAAAATATATCAAAAAGAAAATTCCTCTAAATTTAGCACAGAGAGAGAGGCAAAAACCCTTTCTTTCCCTGCCATACAATTTTCCATTGAATCAACGCACAGCACACTCTTCTTTCTTCCAGATTCTCCAATCAATCCCAAAATCTTCCCTTTTCTTTTGCCCAAACTTCACTTACTTTCTCCCCCTTTGCATTACCCCTCAAACTCCACACTTATGCTTCTTTTCTGCCTTTGTTTACCTTGTTGATCCAAACACACACGTGGGTTTTTCTCTCTTTACTTTGTGTTTATTTGTACCCAAGACTTGGTTTTTATTATCATTTCAACACCAAGTTTCTCTCTTTTTTTAAACCCTTTTTGCTTAATTCAATATTTTAATATTTTGTTTTGTTGTGTTATGTTATTTGAACTATTTACTTCTCGTTGAAGCTCATTGTGTTGCTTTGATTAAAGTAACCTTTTTTATTGGTCTTGTCACTGTTTTTGCTGTTTTATTGTTGAATTGTACAAAAGATAACAGCTTATGTTAGTAATTGAGAATCATTACTTTTTTTATATATATGCAATTGGGTTTTAATGATGTGGTCGTGATTCTGATCCAGTTAATTGTGTTCTAGTTTAAGATTCATATAATGCCATGATGATGGTGAGATGAATTTATAATAGTTTATTTTTAGCAACAAAAGGAATGGTTAATTCTTGTATTGGAAGCTGTGTTTACTAACTTTGGTTTCTGATTGTTATTTGTTACCTTTTGAGACGTTTATCAGATTTCTTTATGTGAAATGTTGGATTGAGATGAAATTACCGAATTTTGTATTGATTTCCGGTCTTTGTCGTGTTAATACAAAGTTATGCTCCCTTTCTACGTAAAGTTTACATAATGGAGATGTTTAATCTCTTTCAGACTATAATGCAAGGAGAAAACTTAATTAATTCCGAAGGGGAAATTAAGGTTAGTTTCGGCTATCAGTGCAGCAGCCCCGAAGGTATTCCTTTCAGCTCTCATAATGTGCGTGAAATCCGGTCTAGAAGTGAAATGCCAAGGAATGGCAGTTTCTCGTGCTTGTCAGGTGCTGCCTTAAGTGCCAATGCTACATTGGCCAACACGAATATCTGTAATGGTGTGATTGGAGCTGAGATTCTTCCTAGTTTGGATTCCCCTAATTCATTTCGTAGAGTTCCCTCTTCGCCATCTCTTGCAAGGTTGGATTTATTATCATCTTCGCTGCAAGGCAGTATCTCAAACTTAAGTTGCAGTCCACCAAGTCCAGTTTATTCACCTGATACTGATTCGTTTTTCCTGAGACCGATGAGTGCTCCTTCTAGAACCGATAGTTTCCTTAATGCTACGGAAGTACAAGTTGCAGGTGGAGCTGCTGGTGAAGACAGGGTTCAAGCTGTCTGCTCCGAAGAAAATGGGTGGCTCTTTTGTGCAATCTATGATGGTTTTAATGGAAGAGATGCAGCTGATTTTCTAGCTGGGACATTATACGAAACTATAATATTTTTCTTTAGTTTACTAGACTGGGAATCAAAGCAGGATGTCCCCAAAACACCCAATGGCTCGACTGCAAATGGATATTTTGAATATTTTCATGATGATATTATGGTTGGTAACAAGACAAAAACCTATTCTAGGGTTGACAACAAGAAGTATACAAGCACTGAAAGCTTGATGAAGAAAACTGCAGATCGTAAAATGGAAGCATCGTCTGATTCATTTACGCATGGGGTGCTTGATAGCCTGCAACGTGGTCTAAGTCAAGCCGAGAGTGATTTCTTGTACATGGTAGAGAAGGAAATGGAGGACCATCCTGATTTAGTTTCAATAGGATCTTGTGTTTTGGTTGTTTTTCTTCGTGGAGACGATTTGTATACACTCAATTTAGGTGACAGTCGAGCTGTATTGGCCACATATGATGACGCCAGTCACATGGATCAGAGTGAAAGGTTGAAAGCTGTTCAGCTAACTGATAGTCACACTGTTGATAATGAGGTTGAAAGAACTAGACTCTTGCATGAGCATCCTGATGACTCCATGCCCGTAGTAGCCGGAAAAGTGAAAGGAAAATTGAAGGTCACTCGATCATTTGGAGTAGGTTACTTGAAAAAGGTAGGTACTCTTATTTCTCATTACAATTCCCTTGTATTTTTGTCATTTAAATATGCCATCTCGAGAAGAATCACTGCATACTAGTCAGGTAGTATTACTCTGACCCGAGCATGACAGCTTTGTATTCCTAGTACCACTTTTACTTTGTCCTAGCCTGGAAACTAATATTCAACTTGGAAATAACGGCTAAGTTATCAACAAATGATATCTAACCTGCCTTGTTTAAATCGTGGTTGCTACTATTTCTGCAATACATGAATGGTTTATGCATGCGATAGCTCAATACCAACTGTTGTTATATAACCTATCTTATCGTTGCTGATCCAGTCTTTACCGTAATCAGCATACCATTTTTGTTATTCCTTGTAGAAAAAACTGAATGATGCACTGATGGGAATTCTTCAAGTTCATAACCTCATTAGCCCCCCATATATCTCCACTGAACCATCACTGAATGTGCACAAAGTATCAAGATCTGATCACTTTGTTATAGTTGGTAGCGACGGTTTATTTGACTTCTTCAGCAATGAAGAGGCTGTAAAGCTTGTCCATTCTTACATCTCAAGCAACCCTTACGATGATCCTGCCAAATTTCTCGTGGAGCAGCTTCTAATTAAAGCAGCTCAATCTGCAGGTAAATTTTCTCACTGCCTGTTTTTATGGTTGTCAACACACTCGGTTTTGTATAAAAGAACATACAACGAAACCAAAATGCATATTTCGTAACTTTAGCTGTATATTTGTTTATCATCGGACTGGAATTTCTTACACGTGAAACTCTACCATCACAGGTTTCAGTAAGGAAGAACTGATGAATATTCCAGCTGGTAGGAGGAGGAAATACCATGATGATGTTACTGTTATCGTGATTATTCTCGGGATGAATCATCGCACTTCCAAGGCATCAACGTGCGTGTGAATCGTATGTCAAAGCTTTGCACATTTTTCAATTGTATATAGCTTAAATTCAGGTAAATTTTCTCTTTTGTTGCAGACAAAATTTTGTATCAATTAAAAGTCATGCATTAGAGTCATTGATGTAAATATGTAGTTGAGTCTTTTCATTTTTCTTAAACATTTCACCACAATTTCTAAAGTATCCTCGTCAAGTGCATATGAATAATCAGAAGATTTGTTAACAGAATTGACACTGTTCTTTTGAGAGTTGTTTGTTCATGCTCCCATCATTCTTCTTACAAGCTTCCTTGAACGATATTTTGATCTCTGTGAGCAATAAAATGCAATTATCAAACTGGTCATTGTTGGTTTAGTTGGATGAGACACTAGATTCTTTAAGCATGTTAGGGATTTGAGTCCTGGCATTATAAATGGAGCAAATTAGGTTGAGAGGGTTGTTCCATAATGAGCCTTTGCAATATCCGATTCAGATTAGTTAGCTAATGAGTTGAATATAAATGAAAAGTCTATATTGAGTTTCTTTCTGTGTTATCCAGACTCGAGTGTTGTCAGATATAAATACTTTTCACCGTGCATCTTCAAATTATTATCTAAATTTAAATTAGTCACAAAATTGAATCCTCAAAATATAATATCTTATCAAGGGTTTTATTTTGATATACAGTCCGTGTAAAATATTTTTACACAACCCTTCTATAAAATCTAAAACCCTAACTCTAACACCTTAAATTTTAAACTCTAAACTCTAACACTTAAACCTTAAATTCTAACCTTAAACCTTAAATTTTAAACCCAAACCCTTAAATTTTAAACCTTAAACTAAACCTCTAACCCCTAAATTTGAAAAGCACGTATAAACTTTAATTTACACGGACTGTGTATCAAACTTTTTCTCATCTTATCAAATGTATCCTTTTCTTATGTCTAATTATTAGTTTGAGTGTTAAATGTTGTGTTCAATGTTAGCCCAAATATGTGTACTAACCTAACGCATGAACATATTAGTTCCCATGTGTAAAAATAACTCTTCTTTTTATTTAATATTGTTTTTAACAAGTTAGATCTAGTCGGTCCGTACAATAGGTGCATGTGTAATTTTAATATGCACCGCTTCATATCTTAACGGTGTTTATATCTAAATTAATGGTATGGCTAATGAAAGATATTAATTCATACGAATTCAATGAGTAGTTACAGTAAAAAAAAGAAGATGTTTATCTTAAAATATTCAAGTTCAATTAACTTTTTCTGTAAGGTGTGTGCGCCTTATATAAGGCTTAAAAAAATATGAACATATACTACCTTGTAATCACCTTAAGACCATTTAAAACAAAAAGAACTTAATCGATATTTGAGGTTTTAGTTAAAAAGTTTTAAAATTCAAAGATCAATTCGGAATTTAGAACATTGTTTGGGGACGTTTAGAGGAATTGACCCTTAACATTACTATTTCTTAAACTTTGATTGGGCCGGCATTGGTAAGCCCATTTTCTCTGTTACTCTCGTTAGTTCTTCAGCTGCGACCAAATTTGTGGGTATTTGATTTCCTCATATTGGGACAGTGAATAGTATGGCTGATTTTTAGAGGACAGAGATTATAAATGACGTGGTGAGTCGAGATTATATAATAATTTTTCGAGGTCTGTTATCTTCCCCCATTCTCTCTCCTTAGAACTCTGTAAAATATTTATTTAGTTTTGGGTAAATTATATGAATAACCACCAATTATGATATGGCTAATGCCAGCATGATTTTGTCTGAAGATTAGAATTAAAAGGTCAAAATTCCTTGGCACAAACTTTTTTGGTTTACCCATTTGACAAAAAAAAAACTTTGGTTCACCCACCACCATGTGTCAAAGCATGTTGTTATTGTTTGGATGACAATTTTTGGGAGACTTGCGGGTAAATATAGATTGTTGCAAATGAGAATTGAGGTAGATTATCAACGCATAAACTGTGTTTAAGGCTGTGCAAAAAGTGTGACAAACTGAAATCGACTCTGAAATTTAAAAAATTGATCCGAAACCGAAAAAATCCGTTTCGATAGTTTTTTTAGAAAATATTATTTCGGTTCAGATATAGTTCATAGTTTTGAATAAAAACCGAACTGGCCGATTATATAATATATAAAATTTTTATATTTATACAATTATCTTGACAAGATTTTAGCACTATTGTTATTTTATTATTTTTTTCGTTAACAATCTTTAGAGCATGTGATTAAAAGCTAGCTCACAATTGACAGCCTCTTTTCTCCTTTAGGTTGTGAGTTTAATACCTATTAGGAACAAATTTTCTCACCCCTTCCCCTAAATAGGAATTATTCAAAAAAAATATTATCTTCCCCAAATGTTTGCATATTTTATTGCACTGGAAAGTGAAAAATTAGCGGCAATTTTTAATATATTTTCCTCCCAAATATTAGCAAATTTATATTACTTTAAAAAGTAAAATTTCAACCGCAATTGTCAACTATTTCCTCTTCCCAATTGCCACACATTCATATTTTTCTCTTCAAAGATTTCAAAGTTCAAACCCAACCTTATTTTTTACTATGTTATTAAAGTTGATGTTTTTAATAAAAAAAATATTATCTAAACCAAATATTTTGATGAACCGGTTTAAGATCGAAAATTAAATGACCCGAATTTACCAGTTATTCAAAATAATTTTTTAACGGTTAACTGAACTCGATTTTGCACACCCCTAGCTGTGTTGTTGCCTTTGAAACTCGTAATCACATTTTCTTTGAATGCCCCCTGCTCATGGAGTAATTGGAAGACAACATTAGAGTAGGCTTAACTCAGAAATAGGTGTCCAAACTATATACTTTTTTTAAGATAGATGTCTAATATTTTTTTTAGTAAAATAGGTGCTTAAGATTTCACTCCGTTAGTATTTTAAGATAACACCATTAAAAAAATTTATCATCCAATAATAGATTGACACGTGATTTTTTCTTTTTTTCATCACCCAAATAATAAATTTGGGCGTCTAGTTTTGAGTTTATACACCTCTAACTGTGTTGTTCCACTTGAAACTTGTAATCACACTTTCCTTGAATGCCCTTTCTCAAGGAGTAATTGGAAGACGACATTAGAATATGTAATTTGAACAAAAGTGTATTTAACTCTGATCACGAGTTGACTTGGCTTTTATCGATTTTAGAGGTAAGTCGTTACTTATTTACATCTTCAAGTTAATTCGGAATGCTTTTATTTATTTTATTTGGGATGAAAAGAATAGAAGACAGTTGTAAATTTACACTATGTACAGTTTGGAATCCTTGATTATCTGATTTTGTTTTTAATCTTGTCATTCTGCATAAAGACTTTTACTTTCTTCAGATAATAAAAATAAATTATCAAAAAAAAAAGTTTACCTACCAAGAATTAGGAGTTAATTTCAATGGTTTCATATGAACAACTTTTTTCTTCTCTTTTTAATGTCATTATATATGTCGAAACACTAAAAATTTAAACTTTACGCTTTGACCTTAAATTATAAACTCTAAACCCTACAAACTAAGCTCTAATTATTATAAACTTATTTTTTAATGTTAAAATATACATAAAAACACCAAAAAAATGACAAATGATTTATATTCGTTTCATACATAACATGCACCTATCTATTAAGATATATCATTCATATAGGTTTTAGAGTTTGAATCATAAAAACTCTCTTTTGTATACAAAAACGTATATGAAACGAGTGTGATGAATACTTGTAAACTCGATTAATATAATTGATACAAACATTTCGATATATATAATTCCAAGTGTAACAATCTTTTAGAATAATTTTAGAATGGAATGGGAGTATGTTAATATAAAGAGTATTTTTTTTAAAAAAATAATATATTGATTGTATCATAAATATTATAATTATAAAGTTTTTGTAAAATTTATACAATACAACAAAAATAATTTAATGAATTTTATATAAATATTTTAAAATTAATATTAAAATTTTAACATATTAAAAATATATATTATAACGACAAGTTGGTAAAATTTACTAGAAAATTTTAACATATTAAAAATAATTTTAAAATGTAATGGGTGGTTCTGGACATGTGCGACCGCAGGCCCCCGAAAAAAGAGAGCCCTAAATAAATTATTATATACATAACTATTTTCTAAAAGAAAATTACTAGCAAATATTGATTTAACAATATAGGTATTTTGGAAAATTAATAAGATGAGTAAGATACATGTCAATATATATAGTGAAAATTGGAAGATTAATAAGATGGTTCTCTTAATTTCCTGTTTTTTTTAAAAGTTTGTGTGCGTACGTGCACGTGCGTGCAATTTTGCTTAAAAATACACTTTTAATTTTCAGTTTATAATTTCATATTTTTCAATTGGTAGCGAAAAATTTTCAAATAGGATGACATTATGTGATGGCTTCTTGTTTCATTATGATAAATTACATTCATTGAATGACGTTAATCTCATATCTTATTGCAATAATTTTGAAAATACTCTTAGAAAAGATGTGTTATATGATGTTGATAGAAATGAGTTATTTGTTGAGCTGAAATTACTTAGAGAGCTTTTACGCAAGGAAAAAAATAGGAGCCATGAATTGATTAAAAATTCTAAAACGGTTTAATTGTTTCCCAAATGCGACAATTGCATATAGAGTTTTATTGCCTACTCCTATTATTGTTGCTTCTGCAGAATGAAACTTTTCAAAATTGCTATGTCACAAGAAAGACTAAATTAATAGACTTGTTTTGATGACAATTGAGATTGATCTTTTGGAAGAAGTTGATATCGAAAGTATTGTAGATGCTTTTGCTTTAAAATATGAAAGAATAACATCACTTTTTAAGCGAAAATGTTAGACTTTTAGATGTTTGTAAGTCATTATTATGTTGTTTAAGAGAGTAACCTAACAATTTTTTTTGTATTAAGAAAACTTTATTTGAAAAAAATATTTTTTACTATAAATTAAGAGCCCTATTTTAATAAATTGTACAGGGTCCCTTAAATTTTTGAACCACCTCTGACTATAATTTTACATTCTTACCAAATGAACCAAATAAAATAATATAACATTCTCAATAATATGTCATATAATGTTACATTTTAAGAATCTTATTCTGATAAATAATTTATATTTTGTGAATCATACGGCACCTTAATAATAATCTTTTTTGCCAGCTAGATGCACCGTAACTATAACTTGATAACCAAATAAGATCTTCCATGTCGTGCCGTTGGCCCATGCGTCCTCATTGTGGATAGGATCAAAAGAAGCAGCTTTTCTCTTCCCCATCACCTTCTTTTATGACACTTTCGTTTACTTTATTTATTTATTTATATAGGATTATTATTTTCTCTCGTTTATTTATTTTCATTTTTAATAAATTTTAATTCTATTTAAAAGAGAGGAAAAGGGGACTCTAAGAAAATAAAGAGGGTGTTTCTACTGAGTCTAGAACTCATGACTAAAGGAAAAAATAAGAGAACGAAGATGAACAGCTTAACTAACCAATTAAGTATATGTGATGGATTCATATTAATATTGTTTGTGAAATTCAAAAACTGTATCGTCTTTTAAGTGTATTAATATGACATATAACACTTTTAAAAAGATGGTTCAGATTCGAATTTTAAAAATAATATTATTGAGATTAACCATTATAATATCCGAACATAAATTATAAAGCCAACATGTGAAATACTAAAAAAAACTAAACTAGAGAGAGAGTTCAAAGTTGAAGGAAATGAGTGAGACTACTCATTGTAGATTCAATTGCGATCCCCCATTCATTGCAGGAATGGGTTTCCACTCTCCCATAACTGAAACTGAGAAATAATATCTGGAAAAATTATATATATATATATATATATATATATATATATATATATATATTAGAGATGGACATGAGTTAGGTCGGGTTTGTGGCCTTCCTGAACCTGGCCTGAAAATAATTACCCTAAATTCAACCCGATCTCATTCTTTAAAAAACTCGACACGGCCCGACCCGAGAATAAATACCTTAAACCAGACCCCGACCCGACCTATAGAAAAAAATTAATTTTAAGGATTTAATTATAAAAAAAATAATTTTAGGGGACTTAATTGTTAAAAATAATAATTTTAAAGACTAAATTCTAAATAAAAATACAATTTCAAAGACCTAATTATTTTATTATTACAAATATCCCTAAAAAAATTAGAGAGAAATTACATTGTTTGTCTCGAATCGGGCCAGGTCGAATATTTTTTACCCTAAACCCTAACCCGACCCAACTTCTCTCTTAACAAAAACTGACCTGAACCCAATTTTTAAAAATATTTGTAATAATACCAAGTTTATTTTCGGGTTTGGTATGGTCGGGTAAAATGTCTTCCCTATATATATGTAAAGCTCTTATCCACTAGTTTATTCCTGTCTGTAAAATTATACTCCAACATGCTCCTAAATTTTGGGGGCACAGGTTTTGTTTTTAGAACTAATATATAGTTTTTATGCATTGCCCACTAGTATTTCAATTTCCCTTGGAAATGTCATGCTCCGCACTTATATTCCAAATATTAATTGGAATTCTCTACTCTTTATATCAAGTAAAACTTTAATGTATCCAAGTGAAGTAAAGAAAACAACATTTGATTTGAGTTATTTAATTAAGTAATTATTTGATATACCATTAGTGAAAAGTTTTTTTTCCACAAGCGGATTTCTAAGGCTATCTCGTATCTTTTTTAGGGCCCTAAACCCTAACCTTTACATTATAAACTCTAAAATATAATATTTAAACTATAACACTTATCCTCAAACCTTAAAACCTAACCACAAACACTAAAAACCTAACATTAAATCCTAAAAACTAGGCTTGTGGAAAATAAGTTTTTCACCGTCTTCATAGAATATTTTTCCTATCTAATAAGGGTTATATTTTGATACATAGTCCGTATAAAAAATTTACGTAACCCTTTCTTAATATTTAAAACTAAAACCCTAAATCATAAGACCCTAAATTCTAAACTCTAAACCATAAACTATAATCTTAAATCTCAAATTCTAAATTATACAATCTAAATTAAACCCTTAACCCTTAAATTTAACAAGCATGTGTAAACTAAAGTTTACTCAAACTATATCAAAGTTTTTTAAATCTAATTATGCCTGCACACGTCCAATCTTATGCTCCCCACACGTGGCATCATAGGATTGACATGCTTACTTTAGGGTTTATGTCTTTAAACACATGGCATTTGTTGATAAGTATAATCACTAATTTTATTCGAGTTTTCAACTTGTTTTTATGTTTTTTATTTTCATTTCAATAATGAGCTTTTGTTATTATTAGTATAATGTTATATCATTAGTTATTATCTATTATCATCTTATTATTATCTAGTATTATTTGTATTTATCATTTTGTTATTATTGTATTGTTTTCTTATTACTTATTAATATTATTATCATATTACGTACTACTATTATTATTATTAGTAATATATATGTTTATTATTATTATAAAATATATAAAAATAAAAAATAAAATAGTATTAGATATTAAATAAGAGCCCAATATTATTATAAAGTCCAATTTACAAAAACCCAAAAAAATAAAAAAATTGTTATTATTACATGGCCCAGACCTAAACCTAAGCCCAAATTTGATAAAAAAAACCCTAATCACCTAATTACATAGAAACCCTAACACCCTATTTTCTTCCATGTGCAGTCGAATCCTGACTGTTAGATCTGACCCTTGATCTAACGATTCAGATTTCCCCATCAGAGGAAATCCTAGGATGCATATTTCTGCCCCTACGCCACACCTTCATGATCGTCGGATCAGGAACACAATGGAGGGCCAAGATCGAGTCTTCTACGCGCGTATGATGCACGCCCCGTCCATTCGACTCTTCAACGTGCGCGTGAAACCCATACGCTATTCTTTATTAGCCTTAGCTCAACTGATCCGCTCACTTTCTCACCGGCAACGTCCTTCCACCAGTGGTTCCTTCTTCATCGGCAGCCATAACAACATGCAAAGAAACAAAAAAAAAACAACAACAACAAATATTAGAGGCATTTTCAACATGTCAGACACCAACCAACAATTTCAGGGTTTTAGGAGGCAAGCCAACAATGTCAAATTGACAGATGAATCCGGCCAAAACTCCCGAAGCAACCAATAGCATATTTAGGATCTTTTTTATTTCTAAATTTCATGTAATTATTCGAGTATAAAAACGAACCCAGAACCAAATGTAACCTCATTTGGGGATTTTGATATCAATACAATAAAACAAAAAATAGAATGATTTCCAAGGTATCTTCCTCCCCATTTTCATTGCATGCAAAAAAGGGAAGAAACTAGGGTTAGCCTTTACCTCAATAGCGTGACTGTCATCAATCATTCCTGTTCCATCGGCAATAATTTTGTGGCCATCGGGCCGTTTGCGATGAGCCGTGTGGAAAAAGAAAAAGGGTTTTTTGTTTGGATTTTACAAAAAGGTTTCGGTTTCAAAAGAGAATCGTTTTAAAAGAGCTTTGGTTTCTGTTCTAAAAAAGAGAAAGGTTTTTTGTGGGATTTATGAAAAAACAGATGCAAACAGTTTTTCAAAATGTTGAAAGGTTTTTTAGAGTGTCGCCGCTGTCTAACGACGGTCGGTACGGTGGCCGGTGTTTGGTGGTGTCGGCTTCTGGGTTCAGAGCTCTACTATTAGAGGATTTAGGGAGCTATTTTTAAGAAATAATTTTGAAAAAAACGAAGCAAAAGGCCGACCTATTATTTTTTTGGGGTTTTATAGTTCTTTTAAAATGCAAAAATGGTTTAATTACAAAATAAAATTCTTCGCCCCAAAATATTTACTCGCGTCGGCCCTTTCGCATTTCTAATTTCCTTCTATCGTCACTGAAGCTTTCAACAGATTTACAATCTCGTCCCCTCTTCTAATTAAATCCACTTTTAAAAATCCTTGATTTAGTCCATCATTTTGGCTTTCTTTTTTAATTTAGCCCTTAAATTTTTTTGCTTTGATTTTAGTCCCGATTCTAGTGGTAAAATCCCCTTTTAACCCTTTTGATTTGTTTTGTTTTCTTTTTGGTCCTTTTGCATATTTATTTTCCGTCCTTGCATGTAACTTTCTTTAATTTTCAGCCTTGTATTTAAATTTTATTTAATTTTAGCCCTGATATCATGTCTATGTGCTCTTTTTTTGGGGATGTGATCTATGTCCTTGTTTGGTTGCCTTAATTTTAATATCTATGTGGAAGTATGAGTCGGCATATCATAAGTTTTATAATATGATACATATATAAATATATTATAGTCTTTTTACAAGAAGTATATGTATATATTTTCTAAAAAAATAAAATATAAAAAAATTGTTTATATATATATATATATTAAAACATCTATATATTATAGTTTTTTTTACATAAGTCTTCATATTTATACTTTATTTATAAAAGTTTGTTTTATATTTATAACGTAATATGTATGTCATAAGTTGTTTTTATATATATTACACTATTAAATTATATATATATGGATATGTGTTTATCTCTTTTTTTTTATTTGTGTTTTATTTTGTTTGTTGGATGTGGTTTAATTTTTTTTATTTGCTTGTGTGTTTATTAGGATGGTTTAGCTCTTTAGAATTTGTTTTACTTACTTTAAAACATGTTCTTGGCTTAATAGGGTTGTGTGTTTAAATTAATTAAAATGAATCTAGTTTAGGTTTTAGGTTAGTTGAAACCTTTAGGTAGTCTTTGGTTCGAATTAATCTAAAATTTCAAAACAAAAACAAGTATTTATCTAATTCGCACCAAAAACCTTTAGGTAGTTGAAACCTAGATCATGCTTTCCCTCGAACCGAATCCAATTCGCAAGCTTGTAATGAGCCAGAATTTATGTTCTTGTTACCTTAGTAGGTAATAAGATAGGCTTGAGTACCCTTTTTAGAACTAAACCTACATGTGTGAGAACTTAAGAAGCCTACCCCGATTAGAGCCATACGGATAACCATAGCGAGCTAGAATTCATGTTACTAGGTTGTTTTGGTTTGTATTTATCTAATTCTTTTATTGATTTATTTAAATGTCAATAATCCTTTTTCCTTGTTTGATTATTTTTGTTCATGTTCATGACATTTTCATATAAAGTGTTGATTCGAGAACAATTCAAAATCAAGGGCTTTCGTAATGGAAGAAAGAGTCCATGATGACAAGTTAAAGAATCCCAAAGTCCGAGACCGCTCAAGAAGTTGAACAAAGGCTAATCTAGATGTACCTTGTGGGGAAATTATTTTTTTCTCGCAGTAATATGACTCAATATTTATTATGAAAAGTTGTTTAACGAGAATGTTCGTCAATCAATATTTTTGCATTCATTTGTGCATTTTCAATTCTTTGCTTTCAATCATTTATTTTTGTTGATTCATATGCATTGCATTCATAAGGAAATCAAATTAATTGTGGAAAATGTCGTGACAATAAGTTTAAGCCGCAACCATTCCGCACTCATACAACACACACTCTCAATCAAGAGTTATGAAAGATAGATTGACTTGTAATATCCCAATTTTTGGCTAGTGACCAAAATGTAAATTTTAAAAGTTTTGTGGCTGAAGTATAAACTTTGGAAAAGTTCAGGGACCAAAGTGCAATTTTCAAAAGTTATGTATTTTAATCCTGTAAATGAATAGTTTACCCCCAAGAATGACATATTCGTGTTACTCAGATTTTTGGTACAGAATTTGTGTTAATGACTATAAAGCGATAAAGTTTGAAAAAATATTCGGATAATCAAATCGAGCTAAAATTTCAGAGATGGTTCCATGAACCTTAGAAGAGTCATAAAATATTATTTTATAGATATTTGGATGTTAAAAAGGTCAGGAAAAATTTAAATCGATTGAAATGACATGGAATGGCAATTTTGTGAATAAGTTGATCGGTAAAGGGCATTTTGGTCATTTCACCCAATAGGGACATGGAATGAATTTTAAGATTTCTTTAATGGATGAATAGTGGCTGATTAGAATCCAATTAAGTTTAGTTAGAATGTTACAAAATGGAAAATTAGAAATATAAATCTAGTTGGAGGGTATTTTTGGAAAGTGCAATTTATTGAATTAAAAATTCATTTTCAATTATACAAGTGGCTTATATATATGAAATATGAAGGTTTATCAATGAAATTTCTTCTCCAAAACCGTGGAGAAAGAGGAGAAAGAAGACGGAAATTTTCCAAGCTCGATTTAAACCCCAAATCTCGGTTTTAAGTGATTAATGAAGTCAAGTCCGAATCAAAGAAGGTTCTGTAATCACTCATTTTTGTCTGGGTTTTAGTAATATTAGTAGTATTTTAATAGTAATATTATTAATTTAAAATATATAAAAAAATTCAAAAAATAGTATATATATAATATTAAAAAATAGAAGGCAAAAATTAGTTTATTAAAAAAAGCAAAAAGCAAAAAATAATTATAAAAAATGAAGGGGGAGGGGAGTGGAGCACAAGGCTCCACGTCACCCTCACTTTACCTATAAAAAGGGGGGCGTGGGGGGCTTGAAATCACACCCAAAATTGCCATGGAAATTGGCACAATCGGCTCCCCAAATTGGGAGCCATGGCCGGCCGCAAGGCTGGCCGAGGGTGGGGGCAGTGCCCTCAGTTTCAGTTGGTTCGATCTAATATTCGATCAGGGTCTTATTTTAGATCCGATCTAGTTAATTTTTGGAGAGGTTGTGGTAGATCTCGGTGGGGTTCAGTCGGGGTTCGTCATTCGAGCTCCTAATTAGGTATATTTTCTTGTAATTTTTATAATTTAATAAGGTATTAGTTAATTTAAAATTTTATTCTTATTTTTTAGTTTGTATGTTTATTTATGTTTTAGATTAATATTTTATTTATGTTAGATTTGTTTTTATTTATGTGTTAGATTTATGTATGTATGTTTTAGATTAGTTTTTTATTTATGTTAGATTAGTATTTTATTATGTTAATATTTATTTATATCTTTACCGTATTTATTTATATTTGTCATGTTTTAAGATTGCATAATGGATATATATTTTGTCAAAGCGGTACCCTTTTATTCGAGCGTAAACGTGGCCAGTATCAAGCACAGTCATGGTGGTTTATCGGTTTACTCTCGAATAACGGGGTCCTTAAAATTTACTCGCACTTATAACCAAATTTTAATTTAATCGTCACTTTAATCCGAAAAATTTAATATTAATAAAGCGGTAATTATTAAAGTACCAATTTTGGGCGGTGTGGGGGTGCTAATCCTTCCTCATCCGTAACTGACTCCCGAACCCAACATTTTTAAAAATCTCTAATTTTATGGTGTTCGACCTACCCTAGTGGCCGGTGGCGAATCCATTTTTAATAAAGTACGGTTTTTCTAAAACCCCACGAAATACATGTTTTTACATGCCCGAAAGACTCCAAAACACAGAAACCCGTTTTTTAGCGAAAAAGGAAAGGATATCGCTACAGATGGCGACTCCACTGGGGACAATTTTTGTTTTTCAAAAACAAATGAGAGTCAAGCTTTTCTTAAATAATTACCACTTTACTAATATTGGAAGTTTCGGATTAAAGTGAATATTAAATTAACATTCGGTTATAGTTGTGCGTTTATTTTAACGCATTTAAAATTTGGCATATAAATCCGTCCCTTTTAAGTGGGGGAAAACGCTAATGCTTTTGTGAGGATATCGTTCCTCCGTATGGGCCTAGTAAGTACCTTCGGGGCTCGAGTACCTTATGCTTTCGTGAGGATATCGTTCCTTCGTAGGGGCATAAGCGAATGGGTCTCCCTGAATTGAACCCGGTTGAAAGGAGCCTATAATGGGTGATGATCGGGGGCCTTGTTACTCTTAGTAGAGGACAACAAGGACAATTCGGGTACCTCCTAGAATCAACACTACATGTAGAGAATTTAAATTTACCTAGGTGTTTTAGACGAGATGTATATAAGGTTATTTTGTTTGTTTCCTTTATTTAAATTTACCTTTTATTTATGTATTTATTATTTTTATCCGGTACTAACTTATTTATTTTTGTGTTTTATTTTATTTTACTTTTATTTTACACATACTTTTGTTGCATTATCATTGCATCCACATTACATAAAGGTGTTGATTCAAGTGGTTTGCCCGATCAGAAAATCTTTCATCATGGAAAAAAGGTATCTTAAGGAGGACGACATCAACCTAGTCGTGCGACATTGGTCAGAGGTAACAGTTTGCCGAGCAAGCGTGTAGTGCCAAAGTATACACACGAGAGCCTACAAGAGAATGATCTGTGGGAGCTTAAAGAGATTTAGGAAAGATGGGACCGAAGACTACAGAACCTGTTTTCCGACAGTTATGGCGACATGGCCCAGTTAATGTATGTTCGAGTCAATCAACCTTTACTCCAATCTATTTTCCAGCTTTGGAATCCCGTTTTTTGCTGCTTTACCTTCAACGGCCAAGACATGATGCCCACGGTAGAGGAATATACAGCCTTCCTCAACCAGAAGAATGTACAAAAAGATTGGATCTATATAAAGCCGCCAAGGAACTAGAATTATCCATTGAAGTTCAAAACCTTTGCCAGGATGAGTGACGATTGGGTCAACGGCCTTATTCAGAGTCGAGGATACAACCTAACCTGTTCATAGGAGTGTATCCGAGACATAATACCCGCACACCCGTATGAGGCGATGAAGATGGACGTGTTCTCTTTAGGGATATAGGGTTTGATCATCTTCTCGAGGGTTCTTGAAAACATCGACGTAGCCATCTTGGATCTGTTTGAACGCATGAAGCGGAAGGCAAAACTGGTACCAGCGATTTTAACCGAGGCTTTCATTTTCTTAAATGCGACCCAAAAACATGCAGATGGGCATATTTGTAGAAGTCTTTTTTTTCTGACTCCAGAATCTGGACCCTTTAATTCCTATGAAAGTCGTTCGAAAGGGTGATTACCAGCGGAATCAACGCCTTTATTTGCATTCATTTTGCCTATCATGACATGGTGATGATTCAAGAACAGTTCATTTAAAAGGCTTTCAAAATAGAAAAAAAGTATGCTTTGCCAAAAACGATAATATTACAGTATCAAGTTTGGCCAAGCAAAGACCAATCGAGAAAGAAGACGGTCCGATAGTAAGGTACGTGCGGCGCAGAAGATCCAGTGGGGACTACAAAACACTAATTTTAAAATCTTCACATTTAACGCTTTGTAAAAATCTCAAAGATTTTAATTTAACTCCAAAAATTTTTTGGAAATATTATTATTGTGTTTTGAATTCTTTTCCCTCCTAAAACTTTCAAAAAAACTAAAAGTTTCATTTTGTAAGTAAGTTAAAACTTTTTGATAATAAGAAATGGGAAATATTTAAACCAAATGATCTTTTAGAATTTTAATGTAAACCCAAAAGTTTTAAAGACTTTAAGTAGACCACCTTTGGACCGCTAGGATCCAACCCTATTTAGACGCATTATTCGAAGATCGGTTTGTTTACACCCAGATCAACCGAAGAAGAAACTCTTGTATGCATTATGCCTACACTTGTCAATGTTTTTTAGAAGCCAAAGCATGAAGATCATGACGTCACAAGTCTATGGAGTATCATAAGAGGAGAAGACGAGGCCACCCATCATCTTGAAGACGACGTCGAAATGTGGAGCACGAGCTTTGCTTCCTGAAGTCAAGATCTCCAGAAGGAAGCTAACTGTTACCTGTAATTCATTATTAGTTTCTTGCAACCAAACATTTTTCTATTGAACGAAAGTCTTTTAAGGACTGTTCGAGAATCAACACCGCATTTGCATTCATGCATGGCATTGCATCACATTGTACATTCATGGCATATTTTACATAAAATTATCATTACCTTGCATAACATTTTTGGGGAGTAATCCAAAGACCAATTAGAGTTTTATCGTGAATAAAAGAATTGAACACACTCAAAAATCAAGATTCGAGCAGTTAGAAGATGGGCTCAAAAAATGAAAAAAAAATGAAAAGAGAAGAAGTTTGATGCCTTCAATGCAAGAAAACTCTGTTTGAACCCTGATTTGGTCATTCCTCCGAATTTCAAAGATTCCCAGATTTGCGCACGATGACGAAACAAGATGCCCCAAGATTCACCTAACCATGTTATGCAAAAAGATAGAAGGCTGTATTGAGAATGAAAAATTACTGTTTCACTGCTTCCACGACAGTCTAGCAAGACCCACCGTGATATGGTATAACTGTTTGAGTAGAGACCAAGTTCAGTCGTGGGGAGACTTAGCCAATGCCTTTTTGGCCCCATATAAACATGCTTTGGGCCTAGCACCAAGTCGTCAGTATCTCCAGGGTACGAAGATGAAACCTGATGAAGGTTTCAAGGAATGTGCTTTGAGGTGGCTATGTTTAGCGACCTAGGTGCAACCTCCCATAGACGAAGAGGAAAGCGACTTCTATGTTTCATGCCACCTTTCATATTTCTTATTTGATAAGATGCTCAGGAAAATGAAGGTCATCTTTGAGGACTTCATGACAATCAGAGAGAGAATCGAACATGCACTCCGGGACCTAAGTTTAAAGCCCAGACCTACCTAGGAGTAGAAGGAAAGAAAGAGATAAATGGGCACCACTTTCAAGGTTCTCGTGATCGTAAGAGAAGAAGACATGCAGATTTCTCCGAATCACCGAGAAAAATTCCTCGAACAAGTACATATTTAGATATATTCAGAGTATTCCATTTCAGACATATGGCCTCATCTGGTCAAGGGTTTGTACCTTACCTCCGGGCCGATAACAATTACACCCAGCTCATCTGCTCACAGTTTTGATCCATTCAGTACATGTGAGTTTTACATTAAGGCACCGGGGTATGACACCAAGAAATTTGGGGTCGTTAATAGAAGAAATCAAGAAGCTGGTTGACGAGGGAGTCATGATGAGAGAGTTGATCCAGCAGTGGAAAAATAAGAAAAGTGGAACAAGCCTACACTACATTGAAAGGGCTGGAATGAGTTAGTACCCGGGGGATAGTCCGAAGGTTCCTACGATTTTCTCATCATTTCACAAAGAAATTCTCAACAACAAAAAAACTTATTGTTTGTCAGAATAATAAATCACATTTCCATTTAGAAATTATTTTTACATTTTTGATTCTTTAAACATTTTATTTTTATGGGGTAGTTTTTGTTCCCAATGCATATACATTAATTTTTGAATGGACATATGTATATATCATTTCTATACCAGGTCCTCGAATTTTGAATGCAACAGTACCTTTGTTTCAGATCAAGAGATCAACTCTAGGTTGCTTATATTTGAAGAGATTGAATGTTGTGAAGATACTGTAAATGCGAGTATCTACTAGTTTACTTAGGCCAACAGAGGAACAAAGCGAGTGTTTAGATAATGGGCAGTTCCCATTTTAGGATTTTTCCTTCTCATGCACTTGTCGTTTAAGATCCTTGAATCAAGAGTCGACCCTAAACCATTGCCCCCTAAAGGCTTTCTCAGGACATCTATGAATGGAAGGACGAATGGTATTCTTTCACTTTACTAAGAAAAATAGATGAAACCAGATAGACTGGACATGAAGGCCACAAAACTACCAGAGAAAAATGGATGATGACAAGTTTATGCTCAGAAAGTAAACCAAGAAACATAAGAAATGGCAATCAGAAGGCCGAAACAATCAAGAGCGAGTACACTAAGTTAAATAGTGTAAGAAAAAGATACATGAAGACTCTACCATTCGATAGGCACCAGTTTAGAAGAGCTGGGTAGAATTGATTACGTTCAAGCGGGAACAAGCGACAATGTCCAGTATAGATACAATTTGATTCGAGAATACATCCATAGACTCGAATAAGATGAAAGAGACTCTAGGTTGAAAACCCAAAATAGGCAGTCTAAAAAAAGAGAGAGAAAAAAAGAAAAAAGAAAAAAAAAGAGAAAAAAAGAGAGATTACACTCCACTGTTTGGGTTTACTAAAAAGTATTCCTAGATAAGAGTGTTTAAAAAGAGAGAAATGAGTAGAGTTTTCTGGGGCACTCCGCTGTAGTGAAAATCTCATAAGGTTGTTGTATGCTCCATCCATCTTTTAAGTCAAAAGTGGAGTAGCTACATGAGTGATATATTCAAATCATGACTATGCCGAGTAACTCGGGGTTCTGTTGTATGCTCCATCATTATCCTCGAGACAAAGGACTGTGATGAGTTGAATTCCCTTAAAAGAGAAAAAAAAGAAAAAGAAGAGAGAAAAGAAAAAGAAAAATAAAGAGAGAAAAAAGACAAAAGGAAAATATTGTATATACTTCACACACAGATCAAACAATACAAGATCAAGACTTCAACTGTAAGAAATGAGCAAGAGATACATAAATAATCCACAATTTTGAAGATTTGTATAGAAGCTTGAATTGAAGCCAAGTCGGCCCGAAGATCGCCAATTTTGAAAAGGGAAATGACCTTTAGGGTGAAAACCCAAAAATGGACAGTCTAGAGTGATCCTAAAAATGAAGAGGAAAGAGTAGTCTGCCTGAGCATGTTGGCATCAATATCCAACCAAAATACTCTGATCTGAAGATACAAAAGAAGGAAGTGAACTCTAGGGTGAAAACCAAAAGGTGGGTAGTCTAGAGCGATCCAAAAAAAGAGAAAAAAAAAGAAAAAAGAAGAAAAAAAAAAGAAAAAAGAGAGAGGAACATTTCATCTGGGCATACCAATCACAACAATTCCCATAAATGTACATAATCCTTCATTCAAGGAACTTTGAAGGATCAATCATTTTTTACGAAAACAAGCATCAATACACAACTAGAATGCAAGGTGGACCAAAAGAAAGAGAGTGAGGAAATAAACTCTGGGGTGAAAACCCAAAAACGGGTAGTCTAGAGTGATCCCGAAAAAAAGAAAAAAAAGAATACTCCATGTGAGCATATCCAGATCATACGAGCACAAAGATATGACTTCGTCTAACCATGAACCAAAGGCCTACATTACAAGCCTCTAAAGACCATTATGATCATCCATAGATATCCAAGTTGAATAAGAATGTCTTCAGATTTCATTCTGCCTATAAGGGTTAACCTTGCTTCAAGGAACGTCAAACTTCGAAGTGCTTGATCGACACCCAAATGAGGGAATAATAAGGTATGGTGAGTTAGTGAGATTAAGAGAGCCACCTTAAATGGGTTAGAAATTAGGTATGGGAGTGTGCCTCTTGAAAGCCTAATAGACTAGAAGAAACTATACATTTGCGTATATCTCCACAATAGTCAAGATCTTCTAAATATGCGCTTCATTAGAGTTGATCTCTGGCAATTTGAAGCAGATGTGCTATGGTGTTTGATATTTTGGGGGCAAACATATTTTAAAAGGTTTGACATTTTCTCCCAAAGTTTTGATGTTTACCATTTTTTCTAAACAATATTTTTAAAATGTTTGGTATTCCCTCCAAGTTGTGATTTTCAAAATGGCTGTTATCTTTTCAAACAATCATTATTTTTTGTATTAAAATATACAGAAGTAAATTGCCTTTTGCATTACTTTAAAAATGAATGATGATGAGATTTAAAGCATAAGGACCGAGAGTTAGTTCCCGTCGAAATGCTACAAGAAGATCAAGGATGAGCTCAGGGGATGGAAGCATTTTTGCTCACCGTAGTGATTAGAAATAGATCAAGGCTTTGTATGATGGGTTAGGAAGTTCGAAGCAGTGGAGCCCGTGATTGAATGGGGCAACGCCAAGCGAAGAGGATGAAAAGGGTTCCTATAAGAATAATATAATTTCTGAAGACAAGTGATAACCCTGAAGACAAGAAAGCCTTCTGCACGAAAGATTTGAAAGTATGTTAATTCAGATTCGAAGTGATTGATCAAATGAGGATTTAAGAGCATACAGTGAAGAAATCTGAGGAACGACCTTTCAGGGTGTAAGACTTTAGAACAAAAAAAGATTGAAAGAAAAAGGAAAAGAGAAAAGAAAAAGAAAATGAGAGATAAGAGAGTGAGAGAAAAAAAAGAAAAAAAGAAAGAAATGAGAAAAAAGAAAAGAAGAAGAAAAATAAAACATTACATTGCATGCATCATATAGATAGATGCATGTCGATTTTTTCTTGTTTTAGACAGGTATTTGAAGAATAGTCAGAAAGTTTGAAGAAGTAGATTTCATTAAAGAAAGAAAGATCGACAGCCTTAGTAGCGTGCGTCCAGAAAGTTCGACAGTCATTTTCGGCTTGAATCCCTAAATTTGAAGAAAGATCAGTGGCCATTTTCAGCGTGAATCCCCAAATTTCCAGAAAGATAGGTGGCCATTTTTCCAGAAAGATAGGTAGTCATTTCCAGCATGAATCCCCAAATTTGAAGAAAGATTTCGGCAGCCATAGTAGCGTGAGTCCAGAAAGCTCGGTGGCCATTTTCAGCGTGAATCCCCAAATTTGAAGAAAGATCGGTAGCCATTTTCGGCCTGAATCCCCAAATTTGAAGAAAGATTTTGGCAGTCTTAGTAGCGCGAGTCTAGAAGAATCGGTAGCCATTTTGGCATGAATCCTAAATTTGAAGATAAAGGTTCTATATAGGAAGGGCCTATATTTTCGAGCACTCGCAGCGAGAGGTTCTATATAGGAAGAACCTGTAGCTCTGAGATTTCAGAAGCTAAAAGTTCTATATAGGAAGGACTTGCGTCTCTAGGGTTTGAAGACTAGCAATTCTATATAGGAAGAACTCCAGTCGAAAGAATCCATTTGTGACGCAGAAGGTTTTATATAGGAAAAACCCGCGTTGAAGGCAAAGAGTTCTATATAGGAAGGACTCTAAGCTTTACCGTCTTAGAGTGAAAGGTTCTATATAGGAAGAGCCTTAACTTCAGGATTTCAAGGTAAAAAGTTCTATATAAGAAGAACTTTTAGTCCGAAGGATCCGCCTGAGAAAGTGAAATGTTCTATATAGGAAGAGCCTGTAGCTCCAAGATCGGAAGGTGAAGAAGTTCTATATAGGAAGGACCTACAAGCCCGAAGATTCGGCCGAGAAAAAGCAGAGAGTTCCAGAAGAACACGTGATTCCAAAGCCAAGGACAAGGAAGTAGGTAAAAAATGAGTGCTTTTGATCTTTGCTTTGTTCTCATTTCACAAGAACAAGCAAAGATGGGCACCTGTAATCATTCATTTTTGTCCGGGTTTTAGTATTATTAGTACTATTTTAATAGTAATATTATTAATGTAAAATCTATAAAAAATTCAAAAAATAATATATATAATACTAAAAAAAGAAGGCCAAAATTAGTTTATTAAAAAAAAAAAGCAAAAAAATAATGAAAAAATGAAGGAGGAGGGGAGCACAAGGCTCCATGTCACCCTCCTCACCCCTTACTTTACCTATAAAAAAAGGGGTGTGGGGGGCTTGAAATCATACCCAAAATTGCCACGGAAATTCGCACAATCGGCTCCCCAAATTGGGAGCCATGGCAGGCCGCAAGGCTGGCCGGGGTTGAGGCAGTGCCCTCGGCCCCAGTTGGTTCGATCCAAAATTCAATCGGGGTCTTATTTTAGATCCGAACTAGTCAATTTTTGGAGAGGTCGTGGTAGATCTCGGTGGGGTTCAGTCGGGGTTCGTCATTTGAGCTCCTAGTTAGGTATATTTTCTTCCCTTTTTATTTGTGTTGTAATTTTTATAATTTAATGAAGTATTAGTTAATTTAAAATTTTATTCTTATTTTTTAGTTTGTATGTTTATTTATGTTTTATATTAATATTTTATTTATGTTAGATTTGTTTTTATTTATGTGTTAGATTTATGTATGTATGTTTTAGATTAATATTTTATTTATGTTAGATTAGTATTTTATTATGTTAATATTTATTTATATTTTTATCGTATTTATTTATATTTTCCATGTTTTAAGATTGCATAATAGATATATATCTTGTCAATGCGGTACCCTTTTATTAGAGCATAAACGTGGCCAATATCAAGCGTAGTGATGGTGGTTTATCGGTTTACTCTTGAATAACGGGGTCCTTAAAATTTACTCGCACTTATAACCAAATTTTAATTTAATCATCACTTTAATCCAGAAAATTTAATATTAATAAAGCGGTAATTATTAAAGTACCAATTTTGGGCGGTGTGGGGTGCTAATCCTTCCCCATCCGTAACCGACTCCCTAACCCAACATTTTTAAAAATCTCTGATTTTATGGTGTCCGGCCTACCCTAGTGGCCGGTGGCGAATCCATTTTTAATAAAGTATGATTTTTCTAAAACCCTACAGAATACATGTTTTTAAATGCCCGAAAGACTCCCAAACACAGAAACCCTTTTTTTTAGCGAAAAAGGAAAGGATATCGCTATAGGTTCGAGGTACTTTGAAAGAAAAGATCGAACTAGGACTTAGTGAGGCATTGTGTTAAGTGTAGCGACCTTTTTCTGAAATTCGAATTTTTTAAGTTTCGAAATGAGTCTCGAATATATGGGATCGCTAAAAAGGAGTAGTAGATTCCTTTTATTTTTATTTGAAAATATTTGGAAATGGGAAACTCATTAAAAATTCGTGTTTTTGAAAAAATAGTAAAACTTGGAGTCGCCACCGGCCACTAAGGTATGCTAGATACCATAAAACTAGAGATTCGATCAAAAACGGAGTTCAAGAGTCGATTACGGATGGGGAAGTTTTTGGCATCCCCATACCACCCAAAAACTGGTACCATAAAAATAAAATAATAATTACCACCTTGTTAATATCAAACTTTGTGAATTAAAGTGACGGTTAATTTAAAAATCCGATTATACATGCGAGTCTATTTTAAGGGCCCCGTTATTCGAAAGTAAACAACAAGACCACCTTCACTACATTTGAAACTGGCCACATTTACTTCCGAATAAAAGGCACCGCATTGCAAGTTAAATATTTGATATGCAAAATTACAACATACGGTATAATGGAAATAAAGACATAAAAAGGTACAATGAAAGTAAATAAGAAAAACTATATCATGTATATCAACAACATACCATAAATATTACATTGTATAATAAAAATTTATTTGCATATATATATATATATATATTATATGTTAACACTAAAACCATATACACGATATAAAAAAAACGCATGACATGTTATGTAAACAAACTATTATATTATATATTACACATATAAAAAGCATATGCAACATACTATACTTTATAAATAAAAGCTACATAATATATACATTATGTTACCTTACCTAATATATTACAAGCATATTAAAATATTATATTATACATTATATAACACATACAACATTCATAAAAGATGTTATACTATACACAAGAAAAAAACATAAAATCCGTCAACCATAACATACATATCAAAATAACAAAACACAACAAAAAAAACAGAATGCAAATGAAAATTAAATATGCATGGAAGGGGTAAAAATGGAATTTCTCACTGGATTTAGGACTTAACTGAACAGAACCTAAAGCTAGAAGAACCAAATTTGAAAATAACCCACGTTTAAAACAGATTAAATTTAAACGAAGGGTTCAGTTAAACGCGAGTGAAAATTACAGGGACCACACGTAGGATTTTACCACTGAAACGGGATCAAAATCAAAACCAAAACGTAATTGTGGGGGGCGAAACGGAATTTACCCATCTCAAAATGGATTAAAATCAAGACGTGGACGAAATTGCAAAGTTTGAAAACGATCCGAGGACCGCAGAGAGAATTTCAAAATAGGTAAGGACTAACATGGGTAAATACCTGGGAACGAAAGGTTTAAAACGGTAAATGGACCATTTAAAACAAAAGACCGAGTATATGAGTTAGAGAAAAATTAAAACACTCATTTATTCTTTTTTTTCGAAACAGAGAGCTGAGAAAGCTCTAAATTTCTTCCAATAGTTACCTTAAATACCCAGAAACTGGCCAGATCACCGTCACCCTCTGTCATATCGGCCACCGTACCGACGCCGGTAACCATTAAAAAAAGGACCAAAATCCGACTTTCAACCCTGAGAACCCTAATCCAACCTCAGACTTAAACAAAAACCCTTTGATTTGCCTAGATCTAAAAAAACGAACCCAAAAAAACTTCCCTCCTTTTTTAAAAAACAGAAAGTAGAAAACACTCCCTTTTTGTCGATCCGAAAACAAGCCATCGCCTTTCCCCTGGTACTTGGTTCACCGCGACGGTCCAAGGACCACAGGTTTGTCACCGGCCAAGGTGAATGAAAGGTCGGTTGTCTCCGATCGAAGGTAAAAAAAACTCTTTGTATATCTTATATTTTTTGCTTTTAATGCAAGCAATAATAAAGAAAAAAGAACTACCTCGAAGTTCTAGGTTTTTTGTATTCCTTTTTCGAACTTAGATTACAATAGTTTGTGTTTGGTTTAAATAACCGAGATGTTGGTTACATGGAAAAGAAAAATAATACAAACTGGTTATGATATCTCTGAAATTCGCTTAATTTCTGATATTTCTTGTTATTTTTGTTCAATTCGATCACTGAGGTTTTTTTGCTAATGCATTTCTTTTTTCAGTGTTGCATACGGTCATGGCGGAACAAGGAGGAGGGGGACCAGCAGGAGTTGTGGCCGTGGCAACTGAAATTTCAGAGAAGTCCAAACGCCAAGCGCGTGGTAATCTGAAAGGTCCGAGCGTGCAATGCACGCACGCGTGAAGTGCCTTGAGAAGTTGCGCATGGGCGCGTAGTAGATCTGTAAGATTCCCACCTTTCAATTTGGACCGTCAGATCTGACGGCTGTGACGCGGCTGCTCCAAGAGGAAAAGGGCTATCAGTCTTAGGGTTTTTAGGATATTTGGGCTCCAAGTGGGCCGATGTAATATATATTTTTGGGTTTAATTTGTAAACTGTACTGTTAATATAATCTAATGAGCTTTGTTTAATTATTATGGGTTTTTACTTTACACTAGTTAATTACGTTATTATTTTTTGTTTTTCTATTTTTTAGTTTAATAATAATAATAACAATAATAAGTAAATAACTAACAAAATAAGTAATAACAAAATTGACAAATAACAACTTACGATCGTAATAAAACTTGACAATAAAATAATAATAATAGTAGTAATGTTTTGGGGTTTTGAAATATCATGACATATATTATAGTAATACTAATAATTAAATATAACAAAAAATGTTATACTATACACATACAACATAAAATCCGTCAACCATAACATACATATCAAAATAACAAAATACAACAAAAAAAAAATAGAATGCAAATGAAAATTAAATATGCATGGGAGGGGTAAAAATGGAATTTCTCACTGGATTTAGGACTTAACTGAACAGAACCTAAAGCTAGAAGGACCAGATTGGAAATAACCCACGTTTAAAACATATTAAATTTAAACGAAGGGTTCAGTTAAACGCGAGTGAAAATTACAAGGACCACGCGTAGGATTTTACCACTGAAACGGGATCAAAATCAAAACCAAAACGTAATTGTAGGGGCGAAAGGGTATTTACTCATCTTAAAATGGATTAAAATCAAGACGTGGATGAAATTGCAAAGTTTGAAAAGATTCGAGTACTGCGGAGAGAATTTCAAAACGGGTAAGGACTAACATGGGTAAATACTTCGGAACGAAGGTTTAAAACGGTAAATGGATCATTTAAAACAAAGGACTGAGTATATGAGTTAAAGAAAAATTAAAACACTCATTTATTCATTTTTTCAAAACAGAGAGCTGAGAAAGCTCTAAATTTCTTCCAATAGTTACCTTAAATACCCAAAAATCGGCCAGATCGCCGTCGCCCTCTGACACATCGGCCGCCGTACCGACGCCGGTAACTGTTCAAAAAAGACCAAAATCCGCCTTTCAACCATGAGAACCCTAATCCAACCTCACACTTATACAAAAACCCCTTGATTTGCCTAGATCTAAAAGACAAACCCAAAAAAACTTCCCTCCTTTTTTAAGAAACAGAAAACACTCCCTTTTTGTTGATCCGAAAACAAGCCGTCGCCTTTCCCCTGGTACTTGGTTCACCGCGATGGTCCGAGGATCACGGGTTTGTCACTGGCCAGGGTGAATAAAAGGTCGGTTGTCTCTGATTGAAGGTAAAAAAACTCTTTGTATATCTTATATTTTTTGCTTTTAATGCATGCAATGATAAAGAGAAAAGAACTACCTCGAAAGTTCTAGGTTTTTTGTATTCCTTTTTCGAACTTAGATTACAATAGTTTGTTTTTGGTTTAAATAACCGAGATGTTGGTTACATGGAAAAGAAAAATAATACAAACTGGTTATGATATCTCTGAAATTCGCCGAATTTCTGATATTTCTTGTTATTTTTGTTCAATTCGATCACTGAGGTTTTTTTGCTAATGCCTTTCTTTTTTCGGTGTTGCATGCGGTCATGGCAGAACGAGGAGGAGGGGGACCAGCAAGAGTTGCGGCCGTGGCAGCTGAAACGTCAGAGAAGTCCAAACACCAAGCGCGTGGTAACCTGAAAGGTCCGAGCGTGCAATGCACGCACGCGTGAAGTGCCTTGAGAAGTTGCGCGTGGGCGCGTAGGAGATCTGGAAGATTCCAAGCTCTCAATTTGGACCGTCAGATCTGATCCAGATCTGACGGCTGTGACGAGGCTGCACCAAGAGGAAAAGGGCTATTAGTCTTAGGGTTTTTAGGATATTTTGGCTCCAAGTGGGCCGATGTAATATATATTTTTTGGGTTTAATTTGTAAAATGGACTGTTAATATAAACTAATGAGCTTTGTTTATTTATTATGGGTTTTTACTTTACACTAGTTAATTACGTTATTATTTTTTGTTTTTCTATTTTTAGTTTAATAATATTAATAATAATAATAATAAGTAAATAACTAACAAAATAAGTAATAACAAAATTAACAAATAACAACTTACGATCGTAATAAAACTTGACAATAAAATAATAATAATAGTAGTAATGTTTTGGGGTTTTGAAATATCATGACATATATTATTGTAATACTAATAATAATAATATTTTTTTGTTTTTGTTCAATTGATAAGTAATATATAATATATATAATAATAATATATATAAAAGGGTAAAAACAACTAAAACCCATTATTAAAAATGCTAACAAAATAAAAAAATGGATTAACACCCTAGATAAAATTAGTGATTACAGTTGCCCCTCTTTGCTTATCCTTGTGGAACAAGAATAAAGCAAAGACTAGCACAATTTTTATCCGACTTTACTGTCTGAAGATTCTGAGCTGCGAGTCCCTCCAATATAGAATCGTTCACCCTTCCTCCTCTTGAAATCCTGGTGCTGCAAGTTTGAAACTCCTCGCCTGAAATCCTTGAGCTATGAGAACCATCCTTGAGAAAGAATAAAGTCGGGGAGTTTGAGTTTCAATAAAATATCCTTAAGAAAGAGATCGAATTAAGAAATTCGTGTTTTAAGAAAAACAATCCTTTAAGAAAGGATCGAATTAAGAAATTCGTTGTTTTAGGAACAACAATCCTTAAGAAAGGATCGAATTAAAAAAATTCTTTGTTTTAAGAAAAACATCTTTAAAAAATGATCGAATTAAGAAATTCGTTGTTTTAAGAAAAATGTCCCTAAGAAAGGATCGAATTAAGAAATTTGTTGTTTTAAGAAAAACGTCCTTAAGAAAGGATCGATTTATGGAATTCGTTGTTTTAAGAAAAACATTTCTTAAGAAAGGATCGAATTAAGAAATTAGGGTTTTAAGAAAAACATTACTTAAGAAAGGATTGAATTAAGAAATTCGGGTTTTAAGAAAAACAATCCTTTAAGAAAGGATCAAATTAAGAAATTCATTGTTTTAAGAAAAACATCCTTAATGAGGGATAAAATTGAGAAATTTGAATTTCGAGAAAAACATCCTTGTAGAAGGGATAGAACCGGGGATTGGAAGACCTTTAGAGATCTTAATTATACAAGTAAATGGACTCTTGATTCTATGAGATCTATTTCTCCTCTCGTGAAGCTATAGATCAATCCTTTTATCAATCTTCAAATGCCTATTTAAAATAAACAAACTAGTTAAAGAAGCAATAATATTTCTCTAAGATTAAATTACAATTATATTATTACCAGTAGAAGAAGATTTGAAAGTAGCACTAGTATTAGTGCAGTATGAATCTAGTAAGGATTCTATCTTATTCAATAATACGTCCTATAATAGGTTGTGATGTGTATTAATGTAACAAGGCTAATGTCGTAGTTGATGTATTTAGCCAAAAGTTATTCTTTGTCTTATTAGCATTAAATGCTCAATTACCTTTGGAAGAAAATAGTATACTGATTACATAGCTTCAGCTCAAATCTACTTTGACAAATCGGATCAAAGATTTACAGATGAAAGATAAGATATGCCTGGAAAGAATTCAATAAGGTGAAACGGGAAAATTAAAGATTTCGATGTTAAGTTTAAAGGATGTTCATATTATCAAGGGGTAATTTATATCCCCGAAGATAATGAGTTAAAAAGAGAACTAAAAGGTGATTGAATCTGATTTATTTCAGGATGCAGAGAATAAAGTAAGAATGGTTCGAAGCAATCTAGAATTGTTTTAGAATGATGGATATTATCTGCTGATCTTGAAATAAAAGATATTTAATATGAAGTTAATGATAAAAGTTTTACCTTGGAAGGAGGTGTTATGGTTTGGAAAAAAAGGGAAAGTTGTGGGCCATATAAGATTGTGAAAAGAGTTGGTTAAGTGGCTTATTAGCTAGTCTTACCTCCGAAAATGGACAAGATTCACAATGTATTTCATATATTGATGCTCAAGAAGTATCGATCAGATCTTTTACATATCTGTAATATTCCAATTTTTGGCTAGTGACCAAAATGTAAATTTTGAAAGTTTTGGGGTTAAAGTATAAACTTTAGAAAAGTTTGAGGACTAAACTGTAAATTTTCCCAACAAGTGATTTTATCCGGTATAAGGGTAAATTTGATCGAAATAAGAATCTTGATGTCAGTTTTGAAAATTTAGATGCAGTGGAATGTATCGAAATGGGATCGAATAAAATTATTAAGCGTGCTCAGGCCAGGAAAATACTAGGATGGATGACCTCTGGAAAGATCCCATAAAAGTGTTTCTAATCGATATTTTGGACTCAATAAAAGTAAAGAATATTTGAATGGATTATCGATAAAGGATTTCTAAGAGAAATTTTATTATATGGAGATTTTCGATAATTATCAGAATAGTAGACTGAGTTATGAAAATTCAGTCTAAGTTCTTGGAAAGGAAGTTTTTATGAGATAATCGAGTTTATTTCTTGGATATTGAAATATGAAATTTTTGGAATAAATCCGATAATTTAGAAAAGGTAAAAGCGCAGTAGAAGTATTTTACGAATACCAGGAAATCAGATCGAATCAAAATTTTAGAGGATGCTCCATAAGCCATGGAAAAGTTATAAAATAATATTTAAGGAATAGTGACCGGTTGAGAATGAACTATTTTAGTTGGATTGTAATGGAATGGCATTTTTGAAGTAAACTAGTAAATAAAAATTAGTTAGAGGGCAAATTGGTTATTTGGCCCCAATGGCATTTTTGAAATATTTAAAAAGTTACAAGGGCATTTTTGGAAGAAGGAAATGGAAGATTTAATCTTGGCCCTTGGTTGATGATAAGATCAATCTCAACCATTGGATTAAAAGGGCATTTTAGTAATTTCACTATTCAAATGAATTTAAAATTCATTTATATATTACAAGTGGCATAAATGGGAGTGATTTAAAATTAAGTGATCAAAAGATGAAGATGCCTTCATCTTCATCAATTCGAAATTAAGAAAAAAAGGGGAGAAATTTTCCAAGTTCGATTCAAGCCCCAAAACTCAATTTTCAGGTAATCTCTTCAACTACAAAGTTGTTCTACTCTTCAAGCTCTATCTTTTGGTGTAAATAATTCATGGAAAACGTGCTTGATTGATGAGAATTTTGTAAGAAAAGAAATTAGGGTTTATGTACTAAATGGGGGTTTTGAGATTTTATGATTCTATGTTGAAATTTAAGTCAAAATTAAGTTGTTATGATGATAAAATCATGTTTTTGAGCTGGGATTTAAACCCTACATATTTTAGTTTGTATGAAGATGATTAGGATTTATGGATTCAAGTTTGATTTAGGGTTTGTGATGTTGGATAAATGATCTAGTAAGCTTGAATTTGTTATTTGGAAGCAAAACCCTAAATTAAAGGTATAAGGATCATTTCGGTAATTCTGAAAGTTAAAGGAATAATCTGAGTTTTTATGATTTTGAAGTGTATTTATGTTATTAATGATGTTGGAGATGTGAAATTAAAGTTAGAATACTAAACCAACGTTGAATCAAAGTAATGACTATTTCGGAAAGAAGGAACATTTGAGGCAATTATTGTGAATAATTATCTGATAAAGAAGGTGATAAGTTGGTGGTTTTAAGCAAGTAATTAGACTAAATTGAAAAGTAGAGAAGTAAGGAGAAGTTAATATAAAGTTTGAAGTTATTTATGGAAGTTGTGTAGAAAACTGGATTTGGCAGTAAGTTTGAAAATTCACTATAAATTCTACAAAAATGGTTAGATGGTGAATTTTATATCGATGTAACGATCTGTTCGTCTAGTTTCGTTTACAACAAACTGATTTCGAGTTCCGAGTAAAAAGATATGAATTTTTAAGTGGTGAAAGGTTAGAAAACAGTATGGCAGTCTGTTCCGAAATCAGCACTAGAAATTGACTTTGAAAATTTGTCATAAATCGTATGAGTTGAATTTGGGCTACTAATTTATATGGGTGAAAATCTTGTTGAATCTAGTTTCTTTCATAACAAACGGAGTCAAATTCTGAGTTGTAGATTATTTTATAGAAATATTTCTTTGAAGGTTGTGCAAACTACCAGAAAATGAGAATTGATACACTTTGTATCTAAGGTTAATTAGTAAGCTTGAAAGGGGTTAATAGAAGTTCAAACTGGTCATTAAGGACCATAAAGAGTTTTGAACAATACAAGGAAGAAAGGAAGACATTTGGAAATTTTGTTTTCGAATGAATATATTGGACAATATGTCTAAGATATTGTTAGATTGGAATCTAACAAATATTTTATTTATTTGATTTATGAAGTTAAGTTCGAATCAAGGGAGGTTCGAGGTACTATGAAGGAAAGGATCAATGAGACTTAGTGAGGCATACAAATAAATGGCCTAGGTGAGTGCAATTGCATGCATATCATAATACATTGATATTTATGTCATTGAACATATGATTGATATAATATGAATATGTCAAGAATTGAAATATAAAATGCATTGATCATATGATTACTTACATTGATGAAATTGAAATCTTATTTTTGGTATGAACTGCCCAATGTTGGTATATATATTGATATATGTTGCCATTGATGACATAAATGATGATATAAAGCCCAATGTATGATATAGAGATTCGATTATAATTGGATATCCATAGAGTCATAAACAATTGTATAAATATTCTAAGCACTTCAGGTAAAGTGCAAATTTTATAAATACTCATTAAGGAGTATACTCATACATGGTTTGAGTATACGGACTTACTACGGGTGCTAAGCACTTCGGTGTAATTTCATAAAAACTCAATGAGGGATATATTGTATACTCCGGTAAGTATACAGAAGCACTTCGGTGCTAAGCACTCCCGGTAGAGTGCAAATAATACACTATACTCAAGTAAGTCTGAGGGTGACTCGTGTACATAGAATCTCTCAATTCGATACCTTGGGCTAAGTAAATTGAAATGAATCAAGGAAATAGGAAGATAAACTTGAGAGCTTACAGATAGAAATAGAAAAGATATTGGTAAGCATTGAAAGCTTACGGATGGAAATGGCAACGGTATTGGTAAGATCTAATCTTATCACTTTGATATTCATACATGCTGTTACATATATTATGTTAATGAACATGAAATGGTAAGGTGATCATATGCATTGTTATTCATATACATTGATAGTGTGTTAATTGCACTTGATTAAGATTATTGCCTCACTAAGTATATACTTAGCGTGTGATGATGTTCACGCGTAGGTTTTAAAGGAGTATCGATGGGAGAGTAGCTGAGCATTATATGCTAAATTTGAAGGTATATCACTCTAATCACAGTTATGACATCTATCCTTTATATTTGGATATACTAGATGGCATGTATAAATTAATTACGGCTAGTAATAATTTGTGACTAAAAGATGGTTGGCTTAATAACTTATATGATGTGGATAATGATCATGGTGAGTCTTGATACGTTTCTAATAGTATGATGAACTAAGTCATTAGTGAATAATATACTTATGGTAGAGAAAGACATAATTCTATCCAGTAATCATGCTAATGCAGTGTGTTTGAAAAAATCAGCATAAATTCAATAAGTTGAATTTGAGAGTAAACATTATAAGTGTAAACTGGAAATTGAGTCTGGTTTCTTTTAAAACAAGCGGTGACTAATTTCGATTTTTATATTAAAAGTTATGAATTTTTAATCAAGGAAGGGTCAGAAAAATAGGACAGTAGAATTTTAGTAAAATTTCACTGTGACGTGAATCTAGGAATTTCTTTGAATTTTTGTATAATGAATTTGAGTCATTAATTTATATGATTAAAAAGCTGAATGAATCTAGTTTAATTAGAAATTTACGGAATTAAATTTCGATGTCTACAAAATTTTACATAAATTTTTGAGTAAGGACAACACAGACTGTTGATTAAATTTTGGTAAGGGAAAAATTGTTTTAAATCTTATTTAGTAACATCTCTGACTCGTATTTGGTAACAAATATGGGAAATGGGTGTTACAATATCATTACCCGGAAGGAATAGAGATTCAATCGAATTTGATTTACGAGGAAGAATCGGTAAAGATACTGGCACATGGAATCAAAGAACTAAGGAATAATATGATCTCGCTTGTTAAAAATCTTTGGCGAAATCATGAAGTTGAAAAAGCGATCTGGGAAAGAGAAAAAGATATGAGAAAACAGTTTCCTCGTTGTTTTTGAATAAGGTATGTGTTGAAAATTCGAGAATGAATTTTCTTAAGGGGGAAGAATTGTAATATCCCAATTTTTGGCTAGTGACCAAAATGTAAATTTTGAAAGTTTTGTGGCTGAAGTATAAACTTTGGAAAAGTTTAGGGACCAAAATGTAATTTTAAAAGTTGTGTATTTTAACCCCATAAATTAATATTTTACCCCCAAGAATGACGTTTTCGTGTTACTCGTATTTTTGGTTCAGAATTTGTGTTATTGGCTATAAAGCGATAAAGTTCAGAAAAAATATTCGGATAATTAGATCAAGCGAAAATTTCAGAGATGGTTCCATGAACCTTAGAAGAATCATAAAATATTACTTTATGGATATTTGGATGTTAAAAAGGTCAGGAAATTTAAATCGATTGAAATGACATGGAATGGCAATTTTGTGAATAAGTTGAACGGTAAAGGGCATTTTGGTCATTTCACCCAATAAGGACATGGAATGAATTTTGAGATTTCATTGATGGATGAATAGTGGCTGATTAGAATCCAACTAAGTTTAGTTGGAATGTTACAAAATGGAAAATTAGAAATATAAATCTAGTTGGAGGGTATTTTTGGAAAGTTGAATTTATTGAATTAAAAATTCATTTTTAATTATACAAGTGGCTTATATATATGAAATATGAAGGTTTATCAATGAAATTTCATCTCCAAAACCGTGGAGAAAGAGGAGAAAGAAGAGGGAAATTTTCCAAGTTCGATTTAAACCCCAAATCTCAATTTTAAGTGATTAATGAAGTCAAGTCCCAATCAAAGAATGTTCGAGGTAGTTTGAAAGCAAAGATCGAACTAGGAATTAGTGAGGCATTGTGTTAAGTGGCCAAGGTGAGTGCAATTACATACATATCATGACACATTGATGTTTTATACAACATTGGGATGGCTTGCGATGAGCCTACCCAAATTTTATTGTCATTATATTTATTTCATGGAGCATATGATTGACATATTTTAAATATGTCAAAAGTTGATTATAAATACATAGATCACTAGTTATATATGATGTTATATTATGAATGTTATTTCGGGTATGAACTGCTTAATGTTAAATTATGTTGATATACATTGCCATGGATGGAATAAATATGGAATATATGCCCAAGTATGTTAATGAGGGACAAGGTATAGTTGGCATGCCATAGAGTCCAGCAGCACGCAGCATACTCGGTTTAGCACTATAGTGTATATAAAAGACACTTAGTGTATATGGTTAGCACTACCTTATGTGTGGGTGGTTAGCACAACCTTATGTGCAGTTTTGACTCGTGTACCCAGGGTCCTCATAGGCTTATATTTGGGCTATGGTTTATGGTTAATAAATGATAAACGGGTGAATAAGCTTATGAGCTTTTAGAATAAATGGCAAGTATATTGGTAAGAAATTTATATGTGATTTATATCACGTTAATATATGAATAACATGATGGATTTACATGTCTAGTGATCATGATGCATTTATGCATATAAGGCATATTATGACAAATAAACAAGCATGAAAGTCTTATGACATTAGCATGTAGTAAATCATTCATAATGCAATGTGAAAGTTGATGCTTTAGCATATATATCATGTTATATAAACATAGCCATGAAGTCGAATAAAGCTTAAATTATTTTTATTAACTTACTTTATTACCTCACTAAGTTCGTACTTAACGTGTGTTTGATTGTGCACACATAGGTAAATCAAGATAAGAGTGAGAAGAGCATTGCATCAATATTTGAAAGCCGAACAGGTAATCACAGTAATGACATCCTAATTGAGATTTGATTATTATAGTGGCATGTATACTTGCTAAGCCTATTTAAGTTGTGACTGGCCTTTAAAGTTTGTTATGGTTTCAAGATAATTGGCGTTTCTAGAAAGATTTAAAATTAAGAGTAACCTCAAGTGATGAGTTGCATGCTAAGATAATTGAGAGCATGTATGTTTTATGATAGTCAGTTGTTCCCTATAAGCATACATAACATTTGAAGATATTTGAGAATTGAATTAGGATGAATTAGAAATATGAAAAATGCAAGAATGTGTATTTTGGGACAGGGTGTACCGGTACTCAAGATTAGGGTTCAAAATTATCAAAACTTGAATTTTGTTTCAAATATCATTAATATTTTGGTATCAGAGCTACAGGTTTAACCGGATCTGGAGTTAAACGAAGTATGGTAAAGGTCAAAAGTGTATACATGCCACTAGGATGTCAGAATTATTGATGATTTTACTTTTTTGAATGGATGCAATTGCTTAATTCGTCATGATAATAATGTTAAATTCCAATGTGTGAGGGTAAAAGAATCATGTCGGTGTTTAGGCGAGTGGATCAATAAGAGATTCACGAGCATGATAAGGTTAATGATATTATTCTGCCCTCAGCTTAGCATGGTGCAGAGGCACTAGAGTAACATCATATGGATGTTCTGGATTAAGAGCTTTTCTTCCAGACATTAGATGCGATCATGAATCAGCCTGCTTAGGCACAGATTGCAAAAAGAATTGAGAGTTTTGGCACACTAGATTTTCAGAGAAATATTAATGGAGATCCTATAATTGTTAATATATGGTTTAATGAAAGTCTTATGACATAAACTAATGGGCTGTAAAATGGACCATTAATATAAACTAATGGGCTTTGTTTAATTATTATGGGTTTTTACTTTACACTAGTTAATTACGTTATTATTTTTTGTTTTTCTATTTTTAGTTTAATAATAATAATAAAAGTAATAACAATAATAAGTAAATAACTAAAAAAAGTAATAAAAAAAGTAACAAACAACAACTTACGATCATAATAAAACTTGACAATAAAATAATAATAATAGCAGTAATGTTTTGGGGTTTTGAAATATCATGACATATATTATAGTAATACTAATAATAATAATATTTTTTGTTTTTGTTCAATTGATAAATAACATATAATATATAATATTAATATATATATATATATACAAACGTAAAAACAACTAAAGCCCAATATTAAAAATTCTAACAAAATGAAAAAAAAAACGGGTTAACACCCCAGATAAAATTAGTGATTACATTAAGTGGCCAAGGTGAGTGCAATTGCATACATATCATGACACATTGATGTTTTGTACATCATTGGGATGGCTTGCGATGCGCCTACCCAAATTTTATTGTCATTATATTTATGTCATGGAGCATATGATTGACATATTTTAAATATTTCAAAAGTTGATTATAAATGCATAGATCACTAGTTATATATGATGTTATATTATGAATATTATTTTGGGTATGAACTGCCTAATGTTAAGTTATGTTGATATACATTGCCATGGATGGAATAAATATGGAATATATGCCCAAGTATGTTAATGAGGGACAGGGTATAGTTGACATGCCATAGAGTCCAGCAGCACACTGCATACTCGGTTTAGCACTATAGTGTATATAAAAGACACTTAGTGTATATGGTTAGCACTACCTTATGTGCGGATGGTTAGCACAACCTTATGTGTAATTTTGACTCGTGTACCCAAGGTCCTCGTAGGCTTATATTTGGGCTATGGTTTTTGGTTAATAAATGATAAACAAGTGAATAAGCTTATGAGGTTTTGGAATAAATGACAAGTATATTATCAAGAAATTTATATGTAATTTATATCACGTTAATATATGAATAACATGATGGATTTACATGTCTAGTGATCATGATGCATTTATGCATATAAGGCATATTATGACAAATAAACAAGCATGAAAGTCTTATGACATTAGCATGTAGTAAATCATTACTAATGTAATGTGAAAGTTGATGCTTTGGCATACATATCATATTATATAAACATAGCCATGAAGTCGAATAAAGTTTAAATTATTGTTATTAACTTCCTTTATTGCCTCACTAAGTTCGTACTTAGCGTGTGTTTGATTGTGCACACGTAGGTAAATCAAGATGAGAGTGAGAAAAGCATTGCATTAATATTTGAAAGCTAAATAAGTAATCACAGTAATGACATCCTAATTGAGGTTTGATTATTATAGTGGCATGTATACTTGCTAAACCTATTTGAGTTGTGATTGGCCTTTAAAGTTTGTTATGGTTTCAAGATAATTGGCGTTTCTAGAAAGATTCAAAGTTAAGAGTAACCTCGAGTGATGAGTTGCATGCTATGATAATTGAGAGCATGTATGTTTTATGATAGTCAATTGTTCCCTATAAGCATACATAACATTTGAAGACATTTGAGAATTGAATTAGGATGAATTAGAAATATGAAAAATACAAGAATGTGCATTTTGGGACAGGGTGTATCAGTACTCAAGATTTGGGTTCAAAATTATCAAAACTTGAATTTTGTTTCAAATATCATTAATATTTAAGGAGAGTAAAGTTGTGACATTCCTGATTCGTACTCAGTGTATGGATACAAAAAGGGTGTTATATTTATTGGTATCAGAGATACATGTTTAGCCGGTTCTGGAGTTAAATGAAGTATTGTAAAGGTCAAAAGTGTATACATGCCACTAGGATGTCAGAATTACTGATGATTTTACTTGTTTGAATGGATGCAATTGCTTACTTCATTATGATAATAATGTTAAATTCCAATGTGTAAGGGTAAAAGAATCATGTCTGGTGTTTAGGCGAGTGGATCAATAAGAGATTCACGAGCATGATAAGGTTAATGATAATATTCTATCCTCAGCTTAGCATGGTGCAGAGGCACCAAAGTAAGATGATATGCATGTTCTGGATTAAGAGCTTTTCTTCTAGATATTAGATGCGATCATAAATCAGCCTGCTTAGGCACTGATTGCAAAAAAAATTGAGAGTTCTGGCACACTAGATTTTCAGAGAGATATTAATAGAGATCCTATGATTGTTAATATATGGTTTAATGAAATACTTATGACATAAACTGATGGGCTGTAAAATGGGCTGTTAATATAAACTAATGGGCTTTGTTTAATTATTATGAGTTTTTACTTAGACTAGTTAATTACGTTATTATTTTTTGTTTTTCTATTTTCTAGTTTAATAATAATAATAATAGTAACAACAATAATAAGTAAATAACTAACAAAATAGGTAATAACAAAAGTAACAAATAACAACTTACGATCGTAATAAAACTTGACAATAAAATAATAATAAGAGTAGTAATGTTTTGGGGTTTTGAAATATCATGACATATATTATAGTAATACTAATAATAATAATATTTTTTGTTTTTGTTCAATTGATAAATAATATATAATATTAATATATATAAAAAATGTAAAAACAACTAAAGCCCATTATTAAAAATACTAACAAATTGAAAAAAATGGGTTAACACCCCAGAGAAAATTAGTGATTACATTAAGTGGCCAAGGTGAGTGCAATTGCATACATATCATGACACATTGATGTTTTATACATCATTGGGATGGCTTACGATGAGCCTACCCAAATTTATTGCCATTATATTTATGTCATGGAGCATATGATTGACATATTTTAAATATGTCAAAAGTTGATTATAAATGCATAGATCACTAGTTATATTATGAATGTTATTTCGGGTATGAACTGCCTAATGTTAAGTTATATTGGTATACATTGTCATGGATGGAATAAATATGGAATATATGCCCAAGTATGCTAATGATGGACATGGTACAGTTGACATTAGGGGTGTGCAAAAAAAATCTGATCCGATTGATCCGATCCGTTTATCCGTTGATCCGATCCAAAATTTCTGATATCCGATCCATTTTTTATTTTTCGGATAATTCGGATCGGATATCCAAAAATTTCGGATCGGATACGGATAGTTGTTTTGAATTCGGATCGAATATCCGATTATCTGATATCCAAAAAAATTAATTTTTTTATAGATATAAATCTTGTTATATTTGATATTTTTACTTATTATATATGAAAAAATGAAAATTTTATGGATAAAATTTTGTTATATTCAATAATTTGTTGATTGTTATATTCAAAAACCTAAAATTTTCATGGATAGGACCGCCAAATTAAAAAAAAAACAATTAAATTAAGCCATATTTTTGGATACTCGGATATTTGAATATCCGATCTGAAATTTCGAATATCCAAAAATTGGGTATCCGATTTTTCTAGATCGGATATGGATCGGTAACTTACCTATCCAAAAAATCTGATTGGATCGGATCGGGTATCCAAAATGGACACCTCTAGTTGGGTTGCCATAGAGTCCAACAGCACACTGCATACTCGGTTTAGCACTATAGTGTATATAAAAGACACTTAGTGTATATGGTTAGCACTACCTTATGTGCGGATGGTTAGCACAACCTTATGTGTAGTTTTGACTCGTGTACCCAGGGTCCTCATAGGCTTATATTTGGGCTATGGTTTATGGTTAATAAATGATAAATAGGTGAATAAGCTTATGAGCTTTTGGATTAAATGACAAGTATATTGGTAAGAAATTTATATGTAATTTATATCATGTTAATATATGAATAACATGATGGATTTACATGTCTAGTGATCATGATGCATTTATGCATATAAGGCATATTATGACAAATAAACAAGCATGAACGTCTTATGACATTAGCGTGTAGTAAATCATTACTAATGCAATGTGAAAGTTGATGCTTTGGCATATATATCATGTTATATAAACATATCCATGAAGTCGAATAAAGTTTAAATTATTGTTATTAACTTCCTTTATTGCCTCACTAAGTTCGTACTTAGCGTGTGTTTGATTGTGCACACGTAGTTAAATCAAGATGAGAGTGAGACGAGCATTGCATCAATATTTGAAAGCTAAACAGGTAATCACAGTAATTACATCCTAATTGAGGTTTGATTATTATAGTGGCATGTATACTTGCTAAACCTATTTGAGTTGTGATTGGCCTTTAAAGTTTGCTATGGTTTCAAGATAATTGGCGTTTCTGGAAAGATTCAATGTTAAGAGTAACCTCAAGTGATGAGTTGCATGCTAAGATAATTGTGAGCATGTATGTTTTGTGATAGTCAATTGTTCCCTATAAGCATACATAACATTTGAAGACATTTGGGAATTGAATTAGGATGAATTAGAAATATGAAAATGCAAGAATGTGCATTTTGGGACAGGGTGTACCAGTACTCAAGATTTGGGTTCAAAATTATCAAAACTTGAATTTTGTTTCAAATATCATTAGTATTTAAGGATAGTAAAGTTGTGACATTCCTGATTTGTATTCGCCGTATGGATACGAAAAGGGGTGTTACATGGCTAATATTGAGAAGTCATAAAGGGACATCGAGGAACGCATGAGTAGTATCGAGTCAAGAATCAAAAAATCTCAAGAGGAGATCATATCCCGCGTCACCGCTCTGTTAGGCAAAAGGGGTGTCGAAAAAGCCCATATTTTCGATGAACATTCTAATGTGGAGGACCTAGGAGGAAACACATCTCACACAAAAGTTCAACCAGAAAGATCAATTCTGAAAAATGTCTACATAGCCGGGGCATATGCTAACAATCCAGTCGATATAGGGGATAGTTTCGAGAATGACATTGATGCAGAAATCTCGGACTTGAATTTGATGAATGAGGTAGAGATAAGACTAAAAATGGTGTTTGAAAAGAAATTTGAGGAGAAACGCCATCAAATGGAAGAAAAAGTCAGCTTGATGCAAGTAACCGATGACTATGGGATTGATGCATATGAATTGAGCTTAATGTCTGATTTGGTCATCCTGCCTAAGTTCAAAGTGCTAGACTTCGAGAAATATGATGGGTCCACTTGCCCTTCAGCTCACTTGACCGTGTACTACTATAAGATAGCGGCACACTTAAGGAATGAAAAGTTTCTTATTCATTGCTTCCAAGATAGCTTAACTGGGGCAGCTGCCCGTTGGTATGCACAGCTCAGTCGGACTAATGTGAAGTCATGGAAGAACCTATCAAGAATTTTCATTGAACAGTACAAGCATGTGAAGGAAATAGTCCCAAATAGGACGTTGCTTCAAGGTTTGACTCAGGGGCAAGATGAGAATATTAGACAGTATGCCCAAAGATAGAGAGACATCACGGCACATGTCCAGCCACCCATTATAGAAAGTGAAATCACTCGAATGTTTATGGACACACTACAAGGTCCACTCTATGAGAAGGTGATCATCAACATATCCTTGGGGTTTGCCGAAATTGTGAACATGGCATAATCCATTGAGGCTGCTTTCAAGAGTGGCAAATTTAAGACCGAGGAAAATTTACCAAAGTACCCGAAGAAAAGAGATAACGAGGTAAGCAATATGAGTACTCACGGCTCGAGTAACTTCATGATCGCACCAAAGCCAGTGACGACAAGTTTACAAGGGTTCGGTAGAAAAAAACCTAGAAAGAAAGAAGTTTTCACTCATCTACCAGTAACTTACAGTGAGTTATACCCCAAGCTTCTTGAGGCGGACTTGATTCACCCTTATCATCTTACTACGATGCAACTTCCTTATCCATCATGGTATGACCCAAGGCTAAGTGAGAATATCATGAGGGAATCACTGGGCACTACATCAACAATTGTAAAGCATTTAAGAGGGTGGTTCAGAACTTGATCAATACTGGAGTTCTGCAGTTCAACACACCAGATGTGGAAACCAATTTTTTGCCCAATCACAGTGGCTGCTAAGGGCTTGTGTTCTTCAAAGAGGTTGAAGGATCGAGGAGTCAAGACCAGTCTCCGAGTCGCCGGAAGCTTTAGGTGTATCTTGCCTTTCTTTCTCTTCTTATATGTCAATTTGCATGAATGTTCTCTGTATTTTCTATTTTTCTGTTTTAAATCAACCTTGTTACTTTTGGCCAGAAAGTAGCAATGATCTTTTGTAAAGGTCGCTTGTATTGTTTGCGAATTTTTATTTCAATGAAAATATGCATTTTGTTAAATCATGTATATATATATATGTATATCCTGTCTTACCTCCGAAAGTTCTTGGATATCACATGCTTGTTGTGACATTAATTCGGATGCAAAGATCAAATCAAATATTGTGATCACGATGAAGTATGATTTCTTGCGCAGCCCACTCCGATTGGTAAAGCGCGGAAGTAAGACTACTACACATTCGATAACGTTCAATGATAAGAAAATCTCCTAAAAAAGAATGATGGAGTTGCTTAAATTCGAGAATTCCTTTAACACTTGAATTATTATTAAAAAAAGAAAAAAACTTTCATGAAATAAATAATTGATGGAGTTGTAGGGAAGAAAAAATCTAATAAGGAACTACATTCCACCTGTTCAATACCCTAACATCAAGGATAAATCTTTAAAATCAATGAAGAATTGAATAAGTCCTGAAAAGTACTGATTGAGCTGCGGGGGAAGAACAAATCTAATAAGGAACTAGATTCCACTTGTTCAATACCCTAGCGTCATAGATGAATCTTTGAAGACACTGACACAATCATAATTACAATTAATTTTCAATTTAAGTTTACACCCTGAATTCTCAAAGGGATGATTGTAAGAGGAGAAAAGTGTTGAGAACTAGAAGGAGTAGTTTTTTAACGGATCAAGCAAATACTATAATCATGAGGATGAACCGAGCAATCTGAGAAGGATTTCACAACTTCAAATATCACCACAACATTCAAAGGTGAGCCATTGATCACCAGGGGTTGAATCTAATACACTCTCGCATTCGATATCCAAGGAATCCTATTCTTTTTTTTTTTCTTTTCAAATTTTGGGTTTCCATGTTGTGTATACTAATTTAAAAAATGCATTATTCATTACAATGTTGATTAGCAAACTGACTTTCTTAAAGAAATAAAAAGATTTTTTTATTCAAAAATAGATTTCAAAATGCAAGGGTGTTGATGTAAATGATTATTTTAGATTGACAAAGTTTGATAAAGCCCAAGCATGAAGGGGCAATATGTGACATGAGGTGATGAGGTGTTTCTTGAAGAAGTGGGGGCCGCTTTGTCTGTGAGATAACAAGATCTTTTTACTTGAGAATCCGATTCAGAACGGATAGGAGAAAACCTTTTTAAGTCGGTTCTTTGACAAAGAAGTCAAAAGTTTCTAGCAACGAGAGAGCAAGAGTGAGCAACAAAAATTTTGGGGCGAAATTTTGTTGGGGCATAAAGATGGCAATTCAGTTTAATGACAAAGATATTTCCGAGACAAAAATTAAGAAATCGAGAGGAATAATATACAATGGAAATTTTGAAGATACACTTTGAAAGGTTAAACCTGAGTGGGAGATAGGGTATTGTAGGCACAATGGAGCCCCGATGAAGAAACAAGACAAATATTTTTTTAAACTTCCTTGAAGAATAAGACTCGCACAAGTGGTCCCCAATTGGCATTCATTCATGCATCATACATAGTTAGACATCCTTAGGTTAAGGGGCATGCTAACACAAACATCAAATCATTTTATCTTTTTAACGGGTATTCAAAGATTCAAAAAAATTCTAATCGGTAACTTCACAGTTGAATAAGGAGATTCCAATAAGATCTCAATTCCCATCTTCGTGAAACCAAGCAAAGATTTTAGTCCATAGAAAGTGGACCACAATAAAGAATCAAGAGTTCCTAATGAGAAGAGACCGCCCAAAAATATCTCATATGTTACTTTAAGATCTCTACCAAAGCCTTCAGTGCATGGTTTCAGTGCTGAACTGTCATCTTTCAGTGATAGATGTTCAATTTATCAATAGCATTTAGTGATTGACTTTTTTAATTTTCTTGGAATCAGTAAGACCTCCAATGCTTGATAATCTAGACCATCAGCAAGACCTTCAGCGTATGACTTTAATTTTCTAGCCATTAGTAAGACCGCCAATGCATGGTGAGCTGGACTGTCAGTAAATCCTTCAGTGTTTGACTTTATTTTCTAGCCATTAGTAAGACCTCTAGTGCTTGTTGAGCTAAGATTTTCTAGCCATTAGTAAGACCTCCAATGGTTGGTGCTAGTTGTCTGCAAATCCTTTAATGTTTGACTTTTATTTTTTCAGGAATCAGTAAGACCTTCAATACATGATAATTAGGACCTTCAGTAAATCCTTCAGTGTATGACTTTAATTCTCTAAGCCATCAGTAAAACCTTCAATGCATGATGATTCGGGTTATCCATTAAGCCTTCCGTGCTCTATCTTTGATCTCCCAGATCCTCGATAATACCTTCAGTGTCTGGCAATCCAAACCATTAGTGAGACTGTTAGTACAAGTCATCAGCAAAACCTTTAGTGCGTGGTGATTTGGGTTGTCAGCAAAGCCTTCAGTGCTTGACCGTTAATCTTTCAAACCATCAATAGGACCTTTAGTGCATGATGATTCAAACTCCAAATAGGAAAGTATGATAAAATTAGTACTTATAGTCTTTGCATTATTCTCGTTTTACAAGAATATGCAAAGAGGGACAACTGTAATCACTAATTTTATCTGGGTTGTCAACCCATTTTTATGTTTTTTATTTTCATTTCAATAATGGGCTTTTGTTATTATTAGTATAATATTTTATCATTAGTTATTATCTATTATCACTTATTATTATCTAGTATTATTTGTATTTATCATTTTGTTATTATTATATTGTTTTTATTATTACTTATTAGTATTATTATCATATTACGTATTATTATTATTAGTAATATATATGTTTATTATTATTATTATAAAATATAAAATAATAAAATAATATTAGATATTAAATAAGAGCCCAATATTATAATAAAGCCCAATTTACAAAAAACCCAAAAAACAAAAAAGTTGTTATTATTACATGGCCCGGACGGCCTAAACCTAAACCTAAGCCCAAATTTGATAAAAAAAACCCTAATCACCTAATTACACAGAAACCCTAACACCCTATTTTCTTCCATGCGTAACCGAATACTGACCGTTAGATCTGACCCTTGATCTAACGGTTCATATCGCCCCATCAGAGGAAACACTAGGATGCACATTTCTGCCCTTGCATCGCACCTTCATGATCGTCGGATCAGAATCACGATGGATGGCCAAGATCGAGTCTTCCGCACGCGTATGATGCACGCCCCGTCCATTCAGCTCTTCCACGCGCGCGTGAAATCTACGTGTGACTCTTTATTTGCCCAAGCTCAACTTGTCCCCTCACCTTCTCACCGGCCACATCGTTCCACCAGTGGTCCATCCTCCGTCGGCAGCCACAACAACATGCAAAGAAACAAAAAAATCAGCAAATATCAGAGGCATTTCCAACATGTCAGACACAAACCAACAATTTCATGGTTTCAGGAGGCAAGCCAACAATGTCAGATTAACAAATGAATCCGACCAAAGCTCACGAAGCAACCAATAGCATATTTAGGATTTTTTTATTTCTAAATTTCATGTAATTATCCGGGTATAAAAACGAACCCAAGAACCAAACGTAACCCATTCGGGGATTTCAATATCAATACACGAAAGCAAAAAATAGAACGATTTCCAAGATATTTTTCTCCCTATTTTCATTACATGCAAAAAAAAGGGAAGAAACTAGGGTTAGCCTTTACCTTCGTAGCGTGACTGTCGGCAATCATTCATGTTCCATCGGCGATAATTCTGTGGCCATCGGGCTATTTGCGGTGAGACGAGTGGAAAAAGAAAAGTTTTTTGTTTGGATCTTACAAAAAGGCTCCAGTTTCAAAAGGGAATTGTTTTAAAAGAGTTTTGGTGTCTGTTCTAAAAAAGAGAGGTTTTTTGTAGGATTTATGAAAAATAGAGGCAAATCATTTCTCAAACATTGAAAAGGTTTTTTTAGGGTGTCGCCGCCGTCAGACGGGCGATCGCACGATGATTGGTGTTTTGTGGTGTCGATTTCTGGGTTTAGAGCCCTAATTTCAAAGGATTTGGGGAGCTGTTTTTAAGAAATGGTTTTGAAAAAACTAAGCAAAAGGCCGACCTATTATTTTTTTGGGATTTTATAGTTCTTTTAAAATGCAAAAATGTTTTAATTACAAAATAAAACCCTTCGCCCAAAATATTTACTCGCATCGCCCCTTCCGCCTTTTTAATTTCCTTCCGACGTTACTGAAGCTTTCAACAGATTTACAATCTCATCCCCTCTTCTAATTAAATCCACTTTTAAACAGGAAAATCCCCGATTTAGTCCCTCAAACTTGGCTTCCTTTTTTAATTTAGCCCTTAAAATTTTGTTTTAGCTTTGATTTTAGTCCTGATTTCAGTGGTAAAATCCCCTTTTAACCCCCCTAATTTGTTTCGTGTTCATTTTGGTCCTTTTGCATATTTATTTTTCCATCCATGCATGTTACTTTCTTTAATTTTCAGCCTTGTATTTAAATTTTATTTAATTTTAGCCTTGATATCATGTCTATTTGCTCTCTTTTTTTTGGGGATGTGATCTATGTCCTTGTTTGCTTGCCTTGATTTTAATACCTATGTGGAAGTATGAGTCGGTGTATCATAAATTTTATAATATGATACGTATATAAATATATTATAGTCTTTTTACAAAAAGTATATGTATATATTTTCTAAAAAATAAAATATAAAAAACTGTTTATATATATATATATATATATATATATATATTAAAGCTTATATATACTATAGTTTTTTACATATATGTATCCTAAGTCTTCATATTTATACTTTATTTATAAAATTTTGTTTTATATTTATAACGTAATATGTATGTCATAAGTTGTTTTTATATATATTACACTATTAAATTATATATATATATGTGTGTGTTTATATTTTTTTGTGTTATGTGTTTTATTTTGTTTGTTGGATGTGGTTTAATTTTTTTTATTTGCTTGTGTGTTTTTTAGGATGGTTTAGCTCTTTAGAATTTGTTTTAATTACTTTAAAACATGCAATTGGCTTAATGAGGCGTGTGTTTAAATTAATTAAAATGAATCTAGTTTAGGTTTAAGGTTAGTTGAAACCTTTAGGTAGTTTTCGATTCGAATAATCTAATTAATTTAAATTTGTCATTGACTTATTGAGATGAATGTTAAATCAATTAAATTAATTGTACCACCTCTTAATTATTTTAGGTTAAAATTTGCATTTGACATAGACGAAAACTCAATTAAAGTCATGATTATTAATTTGATTCGTTTTAAATAGTGTCCTTGGCTTGATATGATGCTAATTTAAAATTAGTCAAATTAGTCATTTTGATTCAAGATAAATCATAAGATATTAGGTTTCCCTAATTTTTTAGTATTTAATTAATTTAGGGTTAATATTAGACAAACCTAGTTAATAATTAGATCACTAATTAATTTTTCATAATTTGGGTTTTTTTAGGTTATGACTTTAATGGGCATAGGGTTTTGTTCCCAGCTTTTCTTTGTCATACATTTTAATTGTCACTCATATGACTTTAACATTTTAATTGGAAATATCGTTAATTAATCAACCTAAAGTATAAACTTAAGGTATTTATTAATTTCGATATTTGTGTCGTAACAGTCCTGACTCAATGGATGTTGACCAAATATTCGAATTAATTCTTACCGTCCGAAGGTGAACTTTAATTTAAAATAAAATTTGACAAGTCATGACATCATACCTAAATGCTTGCATCATTGCATAAAGGTGATGTACGAAATTCGAACCATATATTAACACGGCAGTTAAACTTATTCTATGTCGGTTTAATCTATGGTCCGATGTATCGTCACCCTTATTAATTAAATGTTCAATTAATTCAAGCCCACCAATTTGATAAAGCCCATTTAATTAAAGTATAATTTAAATTTCAATGATTTTCATAAATTAATATCAATGTATATTTTGGTACCGATTTACAGGCATGATGGGGTGTTAATCATTCCTCACACGTAATCAATTCCCGAATCCACTTTTAAATGAATATATGATTTTACGGTGTTCGGCCTACCTTAGTGACTAGTAGCGATTCCAACATTTCATTTCTAAATACCAACCCTTCATTTTAAAAACAAAAAAACAAACATTTTAAAACAAAATCCCAAAAAATTCAGTTTACCTTAATTTTCAAAAATTTTCAACAAAAGTGAAAAAAAACACCTATTATTTTTCAGAGCGAAACGATTTCAAAAAAAAAAAAAAGGCTATAGTAGACAATTAAACCAAAAGCGAACCTTTTCCCTGCCCTGCCCTGTACTTTAACACTTCTCTGCACTCCGACACTAACTTAACCACATTTCCTCAAAATAATTCATAAATATTACTAAGCTTATAAAATATATCTGTTTCAAAGCCAAAGTTATTTTCATTCAATATCCTGCATGACAGCCGCTCATGCCAGGTTCCATGTCGGACACTGACACTGGATCAACTCAACTGTATATAGATATGTATTAATTTATCATTTTTTTCTGATATAAACAATAAAACAGACATAAAAAATATTCAATTCGAAAATTTCAATCTCAAAACACACAAGAACATAAACTTTCATTCAAAATCACAACAGTAATTTACAGAAAGGGTGAAAAAAGCAAGTGGATCGCAGTTACTTACCAAGCAAACAATCTTGACCACATTAGCTTCCTTAACCTAATCCCACAAGCTTTCACATATTTATATTTTACAAAGAAATACCCATATATCAAAATCGGAAAATAAATCCATTATCACATACCAAAAGGCAAAGACGAGCATGCAAATTAGTTTAAAACCATATAAGCTACATATCTCTGACTTCGAACACGTTACGATTTTTTACGACGATATCGTACATGTGAATCGACTTGAACATGCTGAAATCTTTAGGGAGAGAGATCAAATGGACAGTGGATCGTTTGTGGAACTGGAAGAGATCTGGGTCATCGTAGTATCTTTCCCATCCGAGAGACCATAGCTTACGCTCGAGTACTGCGTAGGAAGTGATCACTTCATTGGAAGGAGTGTGTAGGAGCACTTTGCGGCGGGTGTTGGAACCTTGTCGGCTCCCGTCCAATGACTCGGTCCCTGGGTTCTCGACCAAACGAACCACACCGTTCTTGAAAACCCAAATTCCGGACATTTTTGTTGTTTAAGAAGAGAACTTGAAACTAATGGATGGAGCGAAAGAGAAGACTATAGTAGCCTAAAGAAGCTCTTGGAGATGGGGTACATGAGTTTATGGGATTGTAGGGTATATATAGGGTGACTTGAGGGATGGAATGGAGATGTTTAGACATAGGTAGGTAGGCCCAAAGTGGAAGGAGGAAAAAGTATGGTATGGATTTAAATTACTGTCAAAATTAATTAAAAACGATTAGAATATCATATTACAATCGAATAATCTGGATCGAGGTTACCAGGGACACAAGTTATACAATCAATGTGGGCATAAGAGGATTGAAGGGAATCATGTTTCTTTTTGGCAAGTCTTTTAAATAAACCCCACCATGGGAATCTATGTCTTTGTTTTAGTAGAAAAATATAATTGGAATTGTGTGAGACTAGTTCTAGAGAAACCTAAACGAAAATGACTTCATATAAGTAGATTGTATTATATTACATGTTAAACAAGTGTGTAGTAATATAGAGCTAGGCATATTTGTGGGCGTAAACCATGGGGGCAAAAGTTATACACATGACTACGTATCATGGAGTTAAATGCTGTTGATATTCGAATTGGAATCAAACATCCATTGGTTTTCATATGCCACATGAATAAATGCTGTCTCACCATGTAGAGTAAAATTTGGAATATATTTATATATTTTTCTTCCTTAAACAATAATATGTGTTTAATCTTAAATGAATATCCATTTTGATCTATTAATGTACAAGAATTTTTCATTTTTCTTCGATAATATGTTTTAATCATAAAATCTAAAATCCTAAACCTTAAACCTAAACCTTCAATAAGACAATTGACAATAAAATAATCAAGGTTGGGTAGTCTAAATTTTACATGACCTATTCATCAAAAAATAACACTAATTTTTAAGATAATGAATTTTATGTTAAAATAAAAATGTTAGACGTATAATGACAATGTATTTTTTCCATTCAGTGTACAATATTTATATTACTCAGACACCTCTCTACTCATAAATCGAAGGATATTAAGTGCTTAAGCATGCTCGATCGCATGTCCTATTGTATACCGACAATACCAATCGAAATATACTCAAACGACAATTATATTGTATGAATAAGTTAGATAATTGCTACACACATTATATTGTACGCATATATTTGAGAATATTTGAAGAATAGATTGTGAAAATCAACATTTTATCAACCGGTCACATAATTTGATTTGTTGATGATATATAAATATATATGAATGGGTACAATTCGAATCACTCATAATATATACATTTGTCAAATATAACCTTGATTATAGTGACATACATGGAATATAGAGAATTTGAAAAGGGAAAAGGTGTGTGTGAGCATTTGTGAATGGGTTTTGTGTAAAAAGGATGAGGAATGTAAGAATGAAATGGGACCAAAATGAAAAGATTCTCAATTGTATGATTGGTTGGGAAATGGGAGAAGTTATTTTCCATTGGAACTTCACCATTGTGGGGTTTTCCCCAACTTTGGCCTAACTGTTTTTGACTATTGCCTCCTAAATATATATATTTTTTATCAATTATTTTCCCAAACATCAATAATAGAGGCGTTGCTTCTTTAAAAAATTGAATGTAATGGCTAATGTTTAAAAAGTCCAACTAAAAAGCTAAAATGGTAAAAAAAAAAAAAGGACTATAAGTTAATCGGCTGAATTGAATGGTTTATTTAAAAATAATATTAAATATGGATTATTATCCTATACACTAACAATGGAAAACAAAGTTTTTAGAAGTGGGTTATTTAGAGGTTTAGGGTTTTAGTTTAGGGGTTAGAAGTTAAGGGTTTAGGTGTTGGTGCTTAAAATTTAGGGTTCATGGTTAGAATTTAATGTTTAGAGTTTGAGGTTAGAGTTTTAGGGTTTCGAATTTAAATTTTGGCTTAAAAATAGACATGCTTGCGTAAATTATTTTACACTAGCAGTGTATCAAATATTCACCCATTAAATTGTAATAGATCAATGTTCAAATCTCATTCAAAAAATATTTTTAAGTAGAATTAAAAACAGTTTAAATTATCAATTAAATCCTGGTTCAGTCGATGCCATATTGTTATAACAATTGATAGGTTGTGGGTTCAAATTTATTTATAATTGTTCTTTTGATTTAGAGTTTGGGGTTAAGAGTAATTCAAAAATTTTAAATAATCAATGATAGTGGTAATGATTTGTAAAAATTGAACAGTAAATTTAATATATATAATTACATCAAATCAAAATATGTATCATATTACCCATTTATCAAAATTTTCATATGTAATTTTGATACTTATGCACTTCTTCCATTAATCTATAATAAAACTGTAATGATTAATCTTTATTTAGATCATGAATGAGCAATAGACACATGTAGTTCACAGAATAAATGTTTAACCTAATTAACTAGAATAATATTGCCTACTAAGGATTCGGTTGTCATATATCAAAGTTTTTGGGGGAAAATAAAGTAAGATACATTACATTTCAAAGAGAGAATCACTCGAACTTTTCTGATATTTCTCAACCACAAAGAGTGCAAACATTTTTTAAAAAAATATTCACGGTCTTTTGTTCGTAGAATGATTATTTCCTACAGAAATGTAAAATCCGAAGAATGCCGATATTGAAGAAGCAAGCAAGCAACAAGTTGCAAAAGCAAAATGCTAGATTCCCAACCAAACCCTAACCCATGACGCATGGGATTGTATGCCTTTTCCGCACATAACTTTCCTTTTGCCCACCTTCACGGTCGCAGCAACGCCAGTGTGTCCTGATCTTCGAAATTGGAACGGTGAGTTCGACTGAATTTATAAGTTTTCATACCATCTTCAATCTCGGATACTATTTATCCGAGTTTGTCCGTAAGCACTTCATAATATTCATTGAAATGTTTTCGAAGACTAAAACATCGAGTCATAATAAATCAAACGAATAATAACTTATAAGTTGATGTTCGTCTACGACTTCTGTGGTCCTCCCTCTCCTCGATGACGAACGGAGACCTAACTCCGACAAAAACCGACACTGCCATCCTCACTTCACATGACCAAGATCTGCTTGGATTTTTTTGTTTTAGGGTTTTGAATACAACTTAAATTGTCATATTCCTCCAAAAAAAATCCTCACAAATGGTTGCAGCTGGACCACCATTGATCCAATGTTTATCCACTTGTTTGCCTTGAGAATTTAGTCCTTTTGCTTTTCAAAACCCTACCAATCACCAAACTCTCAGGTGTTCCTTTTCCTTGCAATTCATATCCAACGTCTATTCCCATCGATTCTATTTCCAAAAATACAAAAATCACATTGATTCCAATGAAATGTTATAAGCTTGTATGATTATTTAATTAGGTTGTAATACTTTAACCTAAAATACATGCAAAAATTACTATTAATGTCTTATCGTCACTATGAAGAGTCTTGGATTCTTGTTGTAATGGCCTTCCCTTAATATCCTTCAATATAAATATAAATTCTTGACTATTGATACCTTAATTAGTTTAATATTTCTGAATCTTCGAAATAGTCGATTGAGTATAGTTCGATTGGCATTGCCCTTAGTATAATATACATGAGACGTAGGATCTAGCATGTTTAAGTTCAATATCCTCTTATATATGAGTGACAAGAGGTATGAGTAGTATAGTATTGTACACTGAATGTTCCAAAAATAATATTATCTTTTGAATATATAAATATGTCATTTTGTATATGTATTTATTTTCAAAAAAAATTAATGAGATGATATTATTTGTATACACAGTCCTAGTAAAAAAAATTTACACAATCATTCTTTAAAATCCTAACACCCTAAATTCTAAACATTAAACTCTAAACTCTAAATCTTAAATTCTAAACCCTGCACCATAAACTCTAAACTAAACCCATAATCCTTAAATTTGACAAACACGAGTAAACTTTAGTTTACACAAGCTGTGTATCGAAGTTTTTCTCTTATTTGTTTCACTTGCACACTATTAATACATAAATATACTTGTCTTTTTATATATTTTTGAAGCTAAGGGTCGAAGCTCTTACTATGACAAAAAATAATCTAATTTTCTAAGTAACAATGAGCAACTGGATTCCTCTCCCACACCTAGTGATCATTGTTTACGTACCAAAGGGAAAATTCTCTCGTAAAGCAAACTATCCACTTATCCCAACTAATAATATATAGATTTCTGAATTAAATTGTCATTTAATAAAAAATATTTTTGATAAAATGGCATCGTCTGATTCACTAATAATAACATATATTACTAGTACACCTAATATTTAAGTAATAAATGATAATTATGGACCCTCTCTAATGTAGATGAATTTATTCTCCACAAACTCAAAGCTTAAAAAGAATGAAGAGATATAAACCCATTGGATGCATATATTTCAACGGGGGGGAAATTGGGACTTCTTAAAGGATGCTTATATATATAGTCTATTGTTAGAATCATGCCCAACTTTGAATAAAATAAGATAGAATTAGGCCATTTACATTGATTTTGAGAATAAGGTACTAAAGACATTTGGAATGTAGGACCAATTCCTAATTCATTTACATGTAATTTATAAAAGAACAAAGTTATAGAAATCTTGATTCACGCATATATATATATATTCCATAGTGTATTGAGAATGGCTGAATTAAATGTATCATATATTTTGGTATAATCATCACTATACAATCGAGATGATCCAATATATTAGTTAATTAATCCGGATCGAATACTACAGAAGCCTATTATGGGAGCGACCCTCCAAACTCAATTGTTTCATTCACAACGTCAATATACGAACCATGATCTTGCTTAAAGAATCTAGTGTCTCCTCTCACTAGACCAAATGATAAATGCATCATATATTAATTCTTAACAAAATCAATGAATTTGTAAAAGTTACATTCTATGCAAATCATTCGATGAAATGACGCAATAAAATAAAACAGATGTATAGAATTCAAAGAAACGACGACCTACATTAATGTGCATGCATATGAAGCATTATAGCGTTTCTTTTGCACCTTTTAAGCGTGGAATATTGTGAATATATATTGCTTTTGTGTTGAATATGCATATTATATGTGTGGTAAGAGAGAGAGAAATAATTCTCAACACATTGGAGGCCAACTATCAAGAACCCTATGGCTATAGGGACCTGACGACACTTCCTGTTTAGGATCTGCATTATTGTTCCCGAAACTGTTAGCACTTGCATGCTTGAGGGTTTTTTTTTCCAACTCATTACCAACACTGTTGGAACAGGCTGCAAAAAACTTATCGAATTGAGCTGGTAATAGTAAACACGACACAAATACATGAACGTATCGAACTTAATACGTATAATGCTATAACACAAGAAATATATGAATATAGTAGGTACACATTCTATGCAACCAATCCATTGGAATTTGGAACACAGTAAGTATTCGTCACGTATCGACTACAGGGATATATGAACCAGAGCATGAGCATATCGAATAGAACCGGTAACAGTGGACATGACACGGATACACAAACATGTCAGAAGTTAAATCAACACACACGCACAAAACACCTTTAACACGATTATGATATGAAAAAGCACACGAACACAATATGAATGCAAGAGAATTGCCGAGTCTACTGTCAAAGAGGTCCATTGGAACACTGCTAACTGCTAAGCATTTGACATTTGACTATTGGGATATATGAACCAAGAAAACCTAATCTTAACAAGATCATGTTAAATAATGCTAGTATATAAGATCACGCAGAATGTAAAAGCATGCACAACAAACCAAAAACTCCAGAAATTTTTCATCTGAAACAAAAATCAAAACATCATCTTGTGTAAGATTTCTGATGCCAAAGCCAAAACACAATCAATTTGACTTGCACATCAAAAGATTCATGCTAAAACTCAGAATAGCTCAGATTAAATTATTCCCACAATCACAGTTTACAATCTTGACTAATGATTTTCATATGTTCGAAGCAAGAAGAAAACTGTACTACCACCAAGCTAAAACTTAAACAAAGTTATGAAAATCCAAAGTCAAATCTTTCATAGTTTCACAGAAGATAAATCAACATACATATTGTAATGGTAATGATAAAAATATTCCCTTCCATCATTCATGATTTTATAGTAATGTCAAAACCTCGTGTCAATTTAATGGTTAATAAGCAGCAAATACTTATAAGAAAAACCAGAGTAAAAGTTGAACAAAAGAAAAGAGGGCCTGAAAAATCCCCAAAGTTGTAATAAAACTCAACCTCAAAATGAAAAATTGTTAAGTGCCCAGATAAAAATACCCAATTTACTCCTCAATTAGCTGCTCACTTTGATTCTCCGTTTCCCTCCCTAAGCTACCCTTTAAATGTGATTTGCATGCTGAAACGATATTTACGAGGACACTTCCACTTTAGGATATGCACTTGTTGCTAAAATGTTAGCACTTGCATGCTTGAAGGGTTTTTTATCTTATTACCAACAGTGTCAGCACCATCAGCAAGAAGATAAAAAAATAGAGCCTGAAATATAGGACATGGCAGGAATATACGAAAATGACAAAATCTATATTGAAACACCTTAAACATGACTATAATACAAGAAAATACACAAGCAAAACAAGAACACACAAATTGCATAATCTACCATCAAAGATATATATAGGAAACCAATCCATTGGAAAACTGCTACACAGATTTGACTATTGGGATATATGCAGCAGAGAAATGTAATCTTAACAAGATCATATGAAATGATGCTAGCCTAGCATATAGGACCATGCAGAATAAAAAAGCATGCAAAACAAACCAAAAACTCTAGAAAGATTTCATCTGAAACTACATTAACAGAAATCTTAAATAGGGTTGTAGATGTAATTATCACTCAAAGAATTATATAGACTGAATTGAAAAACAAAAATGAAAACATAGTCTTGTGCGAGACTTCTGATGCCAAAACAATGAATTCAAAATTTTCACCGAAGATAAATCAACAGAGAAATTGCAATGATAATGACAGCATTTCCTTTCTATCATTCAAAATTTTAGACTAGTACAAAAGCGTATGCCAAATCAATGGTAACATAAGAAGCAGCAAATAATTATAATAAGAAAAACCAGAGTACAAGTTGAACCAAGCTACCCAAAGTTATACTCCCTCCGTCCAAAAATAATGTCTCTTTTTGACCTTTTGAATAGTTTTAAGAAAAAAATTGTGTAAAAAATGTGTTATAAAGTAATTAAAATGACAATTTCACCTCTAAAAAGTTAAAATTTATTTTATTAGAAAACTAAAAATAGAATAAAAAATAAATTATGTTTAGTAAAATTTGTTGAATTTTTAAAAAAAAGACTATTTAAATGGGATAATTTTAAAACAGAAAAATAACATTATTTTTAGTACAGAGGAAGTAGTAAAATTCAACCTCAAAGCCAGAAACTAATAAGTAGCAGATAAAATACCCAATTCACTCTTCAATTAGCTGCTCACTTTGATTCTCCATCCTCAAATATCCCCCAATATCAGCCTGATGAAGCACAACAATGGCATTAGGATCCAATTTCCTACAATCTTGAGTACTCTTAGCAGCAATCCCAAACCCCAAAGGCAAATCCGACATGGAAAAAACAACAACCCCATCGCCAGGCGCAATGCTCTCCGTTATCCTCCCTAACCCGCCTTTCAAAACATGATTCGCGTAAAGAAACGACATTTCCGAGGTGGGTTTTAGCCAAACCTTGTGCTTTGCGTTGGCGGCCGACAGGTTTAAGCATTCGATGGTCAAATGGAAGTTGCCTCCGTGTGTAAACCTGCCTATGCAGGTTCCTATGGAGGCCAGCTTGGGTCTGGCGACGCCACCAGCGAGTCGCTGACGTAGTAGACTTTGTTCTTGTGGAGCCTGAAGCAGTAGCGGCCGGGGTCTTTGTCGGGGCCTTCGTGAGATGGGTTCTCGACTATGTTCTTCAGGTTGTTGCCGGTGAATTTGAAGAGCTTCTCGAACATCACGGTGGTTTCTTTCTCGTCTAAGGGTCTCATCTTCTTGCTGTTGTCTCGGAGGTTTTGGTGTATGATTTTGAATTTGTAGACTAGGGTTTTGTTTATGTTCACGTTCAGCAGCGAAACCAAAAGGCTTAAATGAAAAAATAAGCGACTAAAATATATTTTTTCAAATTTTAAGTGTTTAAAAGTGTTTTTTTTATATAAAATAGGCATTTAAAGTTTTTAAAATTATAATTTTAAGTATTTCGGTGCTAATTGTCTTTAAAAAAATTTTGTTAGCCAATTATAATATGATACGTGGCAGATTTTATTTTTTATTTTTTAAAAATAAAAATTGAAAATTTTAAAAACCCCCAAATTCTTGAAATTTTAAAAAAGCCTCAAATTTATAAATTCCGAAATACCTAAATCCCTCAATCCGGCTACTCCCGCCATCGTTGGCCACGATTCCAGCGACGGAATAGAGCGTCTTCTCCTCTCCCAAACACTCATGCACCAATCGTCGTCGTTCAGCCGCCGCTCATCGCAAATCTTTCGAATGAATTTTTTGAATATTTCGGCCTTTGTCTAGCATTTTGCACGACTTAGGTCGATTTTCGGCGACGGAGTGGTAGGGTAAACGACCGTGGTGGTCAGCGACGGATGTGGTGGACGGCGGCGTGGCCATCGGTGACGGAATCGACTCAAATCGTGATTTGAGTTTTGGTGAGTTAGAGATTTCGAATTCGGGGCTATTTTATGAATTTTGGAAATTTAGAGTTTTTAAATAAGTTTAAAAAAAAAGAAATTAAAAATAAAATAAATATTTTTTTAAATTAACGGTAGTTAACACGAGAAACCTGAAATCATAACGATTGAAACTTTGGGCGCCTAAAATTATAACGGTTGAAACTTTGAGCACTTATTTTTATAAAAAAATACTTTAGGCACCTAAAATTCAAAAGTGGTATAGTTTAGGCACTTATTTTTCATTTAAGCCAAACCAAAATTATAACCTTTTCTGAAAGGTTAAATTTTATGATTAGCACTTGCACTATGCATAAGTTATATATTTTGTCTCTGTACTTTAATTTGATCATTTTTCGTTTAACCATCGGTATCCGACTCATTGGTCGACTAATACGGACCCATTTTTTTTTGCTTGATAACGTTGCATAAGCTTGTGTTGTCTATTCCTCCTCTTGCTGGTATGGTTAAGGTAAACTTGAAGGTGCTTTTTTGCTCCTTTGAACAAGGGAAGTACAGGCATTGCAATTCCTTATGCTACTGTTACTAATTCTGATTTAGTGGAGGCTTTGCCTTGTTTGAGGGCACTGGTTTTGGTTTCTCAGGCTCAACTATAGTCCTTGAAGGGGACTCAATCATTAACAATATGCTTTCTTGTAGGACCATGTGTCTTTCAACATGCTGAGATTTTGGCACACAAGAAGATGCATTCCTTGTGCAGGAGGTGAGCTATTCCAATTCCTCATGTTTTGCGGGATATATGCAGTGACGGAGCCAGGAGTCAAGATCAAGGGGTAAAGTATAATTAACCATAAAATGAGGGGACAAATTTCAAATAAATAAAAAATTAGGGGTCTAATTATGTAAATTTTCAAGTATATGTTTTAGGGTAAAGTTCACAAATGGTCACTAAACTTTGATCAATTATTCATTTTTGGTAAGCAAACTTCCAATTTCTTCAATGTTACCATTAAACTTTTAGTTTTGATTCAAATTGATCATTGACCCGTTAACAACCGTTAAAAGGGTGACGTGGCAGTTAAATTTTTTGTATAATAACACATTCAAACGATTTAGTCCTAATTCGAAAAAATAATAATAAATTTAGCTCTTATTATTTACACATTATTTCAATTTAACCCTATTTTTAATTAAAAATAATTTAAGCCTAAACTCTAAACCCCTAAACCCTCGTATATTTCTTTCCTTTCCTTCCTCTCCCCTCCAAAAATTACTAAACTGTCCTTCCCATCCAACCATTATATAGATATATAATTAACAATTATTACATATGATGGAGTCTTGGACGTATATTTAGGGTTTCACAAGCTACAACGTGAGAGAAGTGTGTTTTGTAATTAATAATAATAATAATAATAATAATAATAATAATAATAATAATAATAATAATAATAATAATACAGAGCAATATTTGAAGTTAGATTAAACATTGAACCTTGAATTCCGTGGCGGATCTAGACTTCCTATTAAGTGGGTTCAAGAAAATCAAAGTTAAACAAATTAAGTAAGGTTAAGTGGGTTCAAATATATTTAATTCCCCCCTCTGCCTCAAACTTTCCTATTTACAAGGATTCTCTAGAACAAGTGGGGTCAATTGACCCTACTAAGCTCCAATTGAATTAGACCTGGCAAACATGAGCCGAGACTCGAACCGATTTACCCTATCCTGGACCCAAACATAATAGTTCAAATTTGATCCGAACGCGAACCAAATAGAACCAAACCAAACCGACCCGATTTTTATTTGAACCGAAGATCAACCCGAACCGAAAGTAACCGAAACCGAAAATAACTCGAACCAAAAGCAATCCGAACCGAATACAACCCGAACCGAAAGCTAACCTGAACCGAAAACAATCCGAACCGAAAGTAACCCAAACCGAAAAAAACTCAAATTTAATTTTCCAAAATCTGATCTAAACTCAATATCAACTCGATTTTGACCCGATAATTGATTCGAAGTGAATTGATAATTTTAATAATATGATAAATAGTAAATATGTATGTTTTATTATTCTTTATATCTTTTCTCCGTTAAAAGACCATTTTTATATCGAATTCGATAGTCTTTGATATTAAGGATTATCAAATAAAGTTACTCACTAGTTACTGCCCAAAAAGTGTATTAATGTGGTTAACGGTAATTTATATCTCTTAGACTGTAGATTATAGTTTACTTTAAAAGAAAAGAAAATTTCATTTTTTACGAACACAAATTAACATGAAACACAAGTTTCAAATAAAGAATTATCTTTCAAAGTGATATTACACTATTATGTCTATTTTTAACAAAAATAACGTTAAAATTTATTATTAAAAAATAAATTAGAAATGTTTCAAAAAATAAATAAATTAGAAAATATTATTTTTATCTCATCAACGAGGATTGAGTGTATTGGCAAGGTACATTGTACTTTCAAAGAGAGAATCTAAATTCGAACCTTGGAGACGACATTATTGATAAGGAAAACCACGAATTCCAACCACATACCATAAAATGGATGTAAACTATACAAAAAAAAAACTAAAATCTCTTTTATTCTAATTGCCTGTCCAGAATCTAAACATGATCGCAACTTAAAATATGTAAGCTAATACAAACTAATCAGAAACTAAGGCAAATAATCCAAACAAGATTAAAATTACTTGTCTGGACAGATATCGAAAAAACTATCTTGAACTGTAATGGAATCCAAACATAACCAGACAACAATCTCGTGAACATAAAGTGTTTTTTTTTCTTTGGCCAAAAACTTGTACTCCATAAGGTGTTAAACATGATGATTAAAAAACTAAATAATAGTAATATTTGCTACAAACCAACTTAAAAAAAATCAATAAAGACTTCCCTTACATATCAAACTCAATTATATTAAGTTTTTTTAAATAAAATTTTAAAAATGAATAAAGTAATCTCAAAATAAACATAAATAATGTATGCAACAATTGTTGGATTTTGTTGCAGTCCAATCCACATTAGAGCCAAGAAGCTCGTCATCTTCCGTAGCTACATAAACAATAACAATAAATTATTATTTTGTTTGCTAGTGAAATAAGAAATTAAACAAATGCATTATCAAAATTAAGCAAATGTGTTTTTTAAGTTAAACTAAGAGAATGCAATAGACTAGTAGTGCAAGAAGATTGTGTAGTAAACAAGATTTCCTACAGGAAATTAAAAACAAATTTAAGAGGTAATAAAATAACTTACATTCATAACCGAACAACCAACTACGAGTTGTTATCAAAGCCTCTACATTTTCAAGGATATAAGAACTTTTCTACTTATTCAAAATTCGACCTCCAATGCTAAAAGTTGATTCTAAAGCAACAATGGTGAGGGGCACAGTCAAAATATTTCTAGCAAGATAAGAAAGACTTTCATACTGTTGTTCATTATGTTTCCAAAAATTAAGGATGTTAAGTTCTGTTTTCCTATCCATTTTAGGATCTTCTAAGTAAATATTCAATTGTGTCTTTAAATAATCCAAAAGTATGGTCTCTTCCTTGTCATAGTCCTAGAAAAAAAATATAAAAGATGGAATAGAAAATAAACAGGTAAAGAAACAAATAAAAACAAAAAATATGGAAATAATAAAATATTTTAAAAATATTAAACTTACTACAAAAAGATCGAATTTGCGCTTCTGGTTTCCAGATGAGATCTCGGTATTAGTGTTTGAGCTTGATTTTAATGATGTTTCATGTAAGGCATGCGTTTCTGGATCATACTCTAAGGCATGCGTTTCTGGATCATACTCTTTAAGAAACTTTCCTAGTTAGCTTTGACATCGCGAATCTTCATAACATCTTTTGTTTCATCCTCAAATAATTTTTCGTAACAATATTTGAGAAAAGATAACTTAAAACGAGGATCAATAATTAGTGCAAAGGCAAATAATGTGCTATAGTCATCCTCGCTCGAGTTGAACGAATACTTATCAAACTTTTTCTTCATTTCAATTGCCATTGTTTTTAAAATTACATCATTGCTTTTTGTCAACTTTTTCAAAAGCTTAAAAATTTTCCAAACATTCCCAAAGTATAAATTTGCAGTAGGATAATCACTTTCTGAAAATAATTCAGTTATATCAAAAAATGGTTCTAAAATATCTTGAATTTTCTCAAGCATTTCCTACTCTTCGGTGTTTGGACAATGATGAAAAGAAGAATCTAAACAACCATTTGCTTAAATGCTTCTCGGTATAGAATAGCCCTATCAAGCATCATATATATAGAGTCTCATCTTGTAGGAACGTCAAGCTACAACACTTTAGTTTCTTCTACCTTAGCTAACTTCACACTATGTCGAAAAGTATTTTTTCTTGATTCTGACCATTTAATGTACTTCACGCATTCTCGGATCTTGACAACAATATGTTCAATGACCTTAAGTCCATATTTAACAATTAGATTCAACACATATGCAGCAAACTAAATATGAAAGTAAGCCCCTTTACATAATAAAGCCCCTCGAGCATTAAAAGTTTCCTTTAAATTGTCTTGCATTTTATCATTACTAGAAGCATTATCCAATATGATGGAAAAAAACTTATAGTCAATTCCCCATTCCTGAAGCAAATCTAGTACAACACTATACATGGTATGTCCAATGTGCGGTGTATCAATGTGACAAAAGTTCAAAACTCTACTATTTAACTTCCAATTAGCATCTACATAATGAGCAGTCAAACACAAATATCCCTCAGTTTGACAAGAAGTCCACATGTCAAAGAAATACGACCAAGTACATTATAAAGAGTTTTTTTTATGTCATTTTTTAAATTTCTATTCAATTTCAAACAATCAGCTTTTGCAGTGTTTCTACATATACTTTTAACTCGACTGTTCAAATATGCATGAATTTTTCTGTTACCTTTATGTTCAACCCAAGAAAAGCCATATCCATGCTTTGTAATTGCCTTAGCTATCAATTCTCTGTAGACCTTTTGGTCATAAACATGATTTTTCTAGTTCTTCTCCATATGCACTCAAACTATCCTGATATGCAATATAGTGTTTACATTTTTCAATATGTTTTTGCATATTAGAGGTTCCATAATGTGAGTTACATATGAGAACGAGGCAATTTTGCAATACTTACAAAGTGCCCTCTCTTTTCCATCCTTACTTTGTGCCGAGTCAATACGGGAAAAATGTTTCCAAACCTTACTTCGTCTCTTTGAAACAGATGGTGATTTCGGTACTAAAACGTTGCTAGTATCAACTTGATACTCGCATGCATTAGCATTTGATTCCATGATTGTCAAAACAAAGAACATAAACCGAATGATAAATAGATCTAATTAGGAGGACTTAAGATAACACAAGAAATTTAACACAAGTTAAAAAATAATAGATTATCACATAGCCATTAAGTAACTCTAAAAACTATTTCTAAATATTCGAGAGCGTAATTTAATATATTTGTATTTTCTCTAAAATAAATAGTGTTAGTATTGGTTAAAAAAGACATTGCGAAAGCTTTTAATTTTTTTAAAAAAATCAAATATGATATGTAATACTATAAATATAATCAATTGTCTAATGCATGTGTATTTAAGAATTTGATGCCTTGACGCAAATCTTCTGGCAAGATTGTTCTGCACGACCCTAACTTCTTCTAGATTTACGATTCAAACCAAAAGATCTTATTGAAAATTTTAAATAACCGCAATGATTATTTTGCAAGAAATTATCTTATTGAAAATACTAAATAATTCCAACAATTTTCTCTCTACTCTAGTATATGCCTCAGGATTTGTGAGAATTTTTCAGGATGTAAAACAATGAAACCAAACATATATATTTATAGAGAGATAGGAAGACATTCGAGCTAATTAGGAGTACTATTCCAACTAAAACAAAAATATACCAATTTAAAGTTAAAGTACATCATATATATTTTTAATAGAATAATATATATATATATATATATATATATATATATATGTTGGAGTGAAAAGTTGAAATCTAACTTCCAACTTTTTCATATATATATATATAATTGTTTATTTGATTTGGTATCTTATTTAAATTATTTGAATTAATTAGAATTTAGAAGTACTATTTCAGTTTAAACAAAAATATACCAATTTAAAGACAAAGTATATCATATATATTTATAATAAAATAATATATATATGAAGTTCACGCCAACTTATATATATATATATATGTTTATTTGATTTTGTTTATGATATTAATTAAGTAACCAAGTAAAAAAAATTAAATACCCAATTAAATGTTTAACAATTAAAATATAATTAAATTAATTTTATTGATAAGTAAATAAATAAATATGATAAAATTAGTTTTTTATTAAATAATTTTTACATAGTCCAATTCTAATTCTGTTAATTTAATTTGGTCTTAGAATTAATATAAAATTTTATTTCAAAAAATAGAAAATAGCTAGTTAAAACTCGATAATGGTCACATTACAAAATTCAAGTTATAAATTCTAACACGTCTTATAGGTTCAATTGGATCAAATTGAATCTCTTAATGTTGGTTGAATTCGAAACATTGAATAAATTAGAGTTGAAATTGAGTCTCAAAATCACATTTTTTACAAAAATATATCAATAATTATATATACACTTTGGACAAATACCCAAATCAACTTGAATTGCCCCGAACATCTAAAGATTGACCCGACCCGAAAATTCAACCTATCTGATATTGATTTGACCCGAAAAATCAACTGATCCGATATTGACCTAACCCGAAATTCGAACGATCCGATATTGACCCGAACTAAAAAGTCAACCGACCTGGTTTTGACCTAAACCAAAAAGTCAACCAATCTGATATTGATCCGAACCAAAAATCAACCGATCTAATATTGACCGGACCCGATACCCGACCTGACCCGAAATACCATAGACCCGAGCTAAATTCGATTCAGACTCGATCCAACCCGAACCAAACCTGAACCAAAATTCAACCCTAATCGAAATGACTCGACCCGAACGACCCGATTGCCACCTCTAACTTGAATCCACCCCTAACCTTAATAAACCTTGTTTGATATTTGCTTCGATAATGATGTCTCGTCTGTAACTTTATCAAGTAGCGGGGTTTTGGACATGTGCGAGATGAACGACCGCATAAAGCCCAAAAAAAGGCCCCAAATGAATAAAATATTTTGGTTTAATAAATTACAAGAAAAAATAAAAAATGACTTTAAAGAGAGCTGCATAATATATTTTTTACTAAGATAAAAATATATTTTTAAAAAATTTATATATATCTTTGAGATTATAAATTAAAGGCATCATTTTAATAAATTGCACAGGGCCTCGTAAACATTTGAACCGCCCCTGCAATATCAAGCAAGTGATAATGAGTAAATGGAAGGGAAATGGTTGAATGGATGGACAATTTAGTAATTTTTGGAGGAGAGGACGAAGGGAAAGAAAATATGAGGGTTTAGAGATTTAGAGTTAAGTTATTTTTTGATAATAATAATAATTTAGATGAATCCGAAATCAAAATTTTATTTATGAAAGCTTGGCGAGACTAAGGGAGCTGCGTCTTCAAGGACATCAAATCCTCTAAATACTCTTATCCATATTTGAAAATAAATAACTAACAAATAGGAATATTGATGTACAAGCAAAGGCCTTTTTTAACTTCGCTTTCGTTGAAAGGATCATTTCAATTTTGTTTATTTCTTTTAGAATGTTATTATTTCCCACTTTCTAATTTAACATTCCACATCCCTACGTTACGTCTAATAATCTAAATTTATAAATACATTTTAAATGATAAAAAAATAACAATTTGGGCTCTAACCCTTGCATGCAAGCATTGACCCCAAGGTTGTTCCAAAGGCCAAAACCCTAAGCCAGCGGTCAAATCAAATAAATTATTGTGTATTTAGATTATTACTGTGTTAACATAATTTACATTTTTTTTAATTGTGACATTAATTTTTTGAATCATACATTTTCAAATATTCATATATTTTATTGTTCAACATTGTCATATTTATATGCTATAATTACAAATATTAAAAGGGACATTTCAACACTTAAAATACAATATCTAATCTTGTATTAAAAGAAAAATGGTATACTTCGTGGTGACACTAGTTTTTGTACTGGTTGTCGACCGTCGGTGATTTATATTTTGTTTTTTTTATTTGTTTTATTTTTTCTTCACACATTTTGTTGCGCTTTTCTCTGCTTTTATGGCACGTTTCTATAGTTATTTTTGCAGATTTTTGATGTTCGTACGATGACCCTCACAACGCTTGTTTCTGACTCGTGTTTGTCGGTGGCATGTAGAGTTTGATCCCTTTTGGGTTGTTTGTCGATATAATCTATAGCGAATCGTCGTTTTTGATAACAGGCGTGAAATTTTGTTACCCATTTTGGAGATTTCATTTAGTTCATGTTTCGACATCTCCCTAGGGACCATTCCTATAATGGACCATAGAGATTTTCTTTGGTGTAAAGAGGAAATATCTAATCTGGCAGGTGCAACGCTTGTCTTTTTTTTAGATTTACAATTTTCTCTTTTGTTGTTCTTTTGGATGTTCTAAAACCTCTATTAGATTATGTTTTAGTTTTATATTGTTTATCAATAAAGCTGTCTGGTTAATGTATCAAAAAAATGGAACACTACTTGAATACTCACTAAATTATAGGGTTGATTTTATTTTGACCTTTTAACTATAACTTTTATCAAATATGTCACTTAACTATTTAAATGGTATCAATATGTTAATTCAATCGATCAACCAAAAATCGTCAAGAGAAGGTGAATTGACTTTATTGTTTTTGTGCAAACTTGATAAAAATTAAAACATTAATTTGGCACAATCCATTGAGAGTGATTAAACATTCCCAACCAAAGTCTATATCAACTAGCTAACAACATGAACTTGACTAGGTAAAACTGACAGGTTCGAGATGCCACATTCGAACCATCGAAATGTCCCCAAATTTTCACATATGGTATGGTGTCACATAGCATCCGAAACGTACCTCCGGATGAGACCTAGCATCATATAGCATTAGGAACGTAATTATGGCTAGCTTAACATACTCAAAATCACACAACGCCAAGTACCTTTGGATGAGGAATGGTGTCACATAACGCCGGGAATGTGTATCTAGCAACTTATTCACCTTGGCACTACAACACAATCTTTGGGTATTGGGTCCCTACAATGCACAAGATGAACATTTCATAGATACCTTGAGTGTCTGTATTGTTTTTTCGAGCGTCACACAATAAGTCATCACACAACTTATAGAATTACCACACAAATTGTAGATTAATTTCATAATTTTATTCAATTACCAAAACTTATTCTTAGTTAAGGTTCTTCTTATCTTAATACATTATGAAAAAAACGATATTCTAGAATTTTTTTGGTCCTAAGACCTCATACTAGATTCATATAGTCAATATCTTACATTAAGACCCTACCATTAAAGACTCGACATATATTTATATATAATAACCAACTCAATATTATCATACGAATTTACAAACAACTTAAGCCTTTAAACCCAAGTACCCAACCATAGGGGTATTTTGATCTTTTCCTCAAATAAGGGATTTTGGTAATTACAACATACAAGGGCATTTTGGTCATTTCACAAGCCAAGGATAATTTGGTAAATTCCAAAATAAGGATATCTCGGTTATTTTTACACATAAGAGCATTCTAGTAATATTACACATAATAGTAGTTTAATCTTTTTCACGTCTAGGGGTATTTTAGTAATTTCCTCATAGTAGAGTATTCTAATCATCCTCCCATGTAATGGTGTTTTACTCTTTACCACGTCTAAGGGTATTTTAGTCATTTTATATTTAGGGATAATCTGATAATTCAATCGTTTTATCTCGCACAGCAATTCAATTGTTTCCACTAATTAATGTTAAAGGACCTAATTATACAAGCATTAGGGGTTTATAGCATTTCCCCCAAGTCTATGAGGCTTATGTTCACTACATACCACTCAATTATGGCAACTGACTCGAAAATACCACTAAACTTTAAAAAGTAGAAATCTAACATTGAATTTTAGTTTTTGACTCGAAAATGTCACTCCGTTGTTAACTCTTAACGTCTTCGTTAAGTTAAAACGATATTATTTTGGTGCGACTGTTTTGAAGCCTAATTTAGGCTAAAACGACATTGTATTGCTGGAGGAAAAATACTAAAACCATGTGCGCTTTGAGATATTTGAACCCATGACCTTCAAATACATGACATTATAATTTATCCTCCAGGGATTTGAACCCATGACCTTCAAATACTTGTGATTAATTCAAATTATTTTATAAAATAAATAATATTATAAATTATATAAAAATATAAAATATATTATTTGTATATATATCAATATATATAAATAAAAGTTTATTATTTTTATTTTTTTATATATTATTTAAAAACCTAAATATTTTAATGAATATTTTTATATTTTTAGGAATATTTTGAGGTTTTTAAATAATATATAAAAATATAAAAATAATATTTTTTTATTTATATATATTAATATATATAAATAATATATTTTATATTATTCATATATTACTATTATTTATAATATTATTTTTTCATACAATAATTTCGTTGAACCAAATGAATAAATTTATATAATTTAAATAAAAATATATTATTTTTATTTTTATATATTATTTTTGGGGCAGCTCACAGGTAACGAGGGAACCACCACCCTGACTGACACTTTATTCCCGTTACGAATAGCACATCAACAAAATTGGGAATGGATGCACACACAGGAATTTCAATGCATATTTTAGCGTATTCGAGCCTAGCACGAGCTGCAGTTATGGTATCCATATAAAGGGGAACCCCTATTGCACTTGCTATGTACCTAAATCCAGTCTTATAGTAGAGTTCTAAATATGGACATATTGAGAAAAACTGCTCGCCTACTTTTCCCCTTGTTACGTAAGTGTAGAGACCAAAAGCTCAAGTTCCTAAACAGGGAGAAGCATCTGTCACTACTAAGGAGAATGATGTTGAAGATGGAGAAATTGGTAATGCGTCTGCACACAAAACTGCTGAGTTTATTGACTCGGAGAAGCCTGCTGCAGACACTCTGGCTACTGCAGACATGCCTGTCGAGCCTACTAAAATAGAGAAGCCTGCTACAAACGGATATAATGACCTGTAGAATCTGTGGACTTAGAGAAGCCTGTTGTAGGCATGCCTGCTGAATTAAAATCACCAATGTTGCTGGTGCTACAGTAGGTTCTACCTCCCCTATCTTCTTATAAATGATCCTAAGTTTCTGGAATATAAGGGGATTTAATAATCCCAATAAGTAGAAAAATGTGATGGCTCGATTAAAATCTTTAAATGTTGAAATTGCTTGCTTATTAGAGACTCGTGTGAAGCAGGAAATATCTACTGATATTGTTTTTTTAAGTTACATGATGACTGGAATTATTGCTTTAACTATGGTGATGCTGACAATGGCCGAATATGGATTCTATGGAAAAACATTTAAATTTTCAGGTTCTATCTCCATGTGATCAACCAGTAACGATTAAGGGAGCCCTCCTTGGGAAGCCTATAGCTATTGCTGCTATTTACGATAGTAACAAGGGAGTAGCTAGAAGAAACCTTTGATCTCATTAGAGTCGAACATGGGCTTAACCTCTTAGATTGTGGGAGGTGATTTTAACATCACATTCACAGCTGAGGAGAGTTCTGATTATGATACCCTGGATCCCCACTGTTCTTCTGACAAGGATGATTTCAAGCAGTATATAGAGCACACTAATCTATACGACCATCCTTTCTTGGGGCCAATTTTTACTTGGTCCAATAAGCAGGAGACAAATTATCTGGCTAAAAAGCGGGATAAAGTTCTTATTAACAATAAATGGTGTTATGATTTCCCTGCTTCTGCGGTTGAATTTCTTACTCAGGGAGTCTCTGATCATTGCCTTTCTGTTGTATGGTTGGATAAAGAGTTGCCTGTGAATAGACCTAAGCCGTTCAGATTCTTCAATTTTTGGGCCTTTCACCCTAATTTTCTTCCTACTGTAGAGGACTTCTGGAAGGTCCCAGTCTTTGGTAACCCTATGCAAGCCCTTTTCTTAAAGCTGAAGAGATTAAATCCTAAACTGAATGAGCTTAATGTGAAACATTTTGACAATATCTCTGTTCGATTCACCCAGAAGAGGCATCAACTACATTTGCTGCAACTAGCGAACTTGATTTCCCCTGCTACTCAAGATACTGGAGTTGAGAAGCAATTGCAGGAAGAGTTGGCAGATTTAGAACAAGCTGAGACTCAATTCTATAAGCAGAAGGCTAACGTACACTGACTGCAATTAGGTGACCAAGGTACGAAGTTATTTCATGATGTTGTTACTGCTAAGTGAAGAGTGCTTGATACACCCTTATTCCTTGTCTTTTGCGTGTTTTCAAGCTCATATAGTTTGCATTTAGGTTAGATTGTACATATTTGCATGTAGATAGGGAGTTACACCACCTGTGATTTAATTGTTATATATTGGTTCTTTTTACAGGAAAGGTGATGCTTTGTGGTGCATGTGCAGGATGCTGGTAGATGCTGGAGGATTGCTGGAGCGAAAGAGGGCTATGTCTCATGGCTGGAGCTGACGAGGCATTAAGAGTTGGAGAAAAATTTGCTTCTACCCACGTGGACTTTCTTCTAGATACGCAACATTTAATGAAGCGGGGAACAATTGACTTTCTTTAATGAAACCGCGCGTACTTTAAGGTACTAAAACCCTAGTTTCACTGCCTATATAAGGAAGACTTGGACGCTACTTAAAGGGGGAGCGCAAATATAAAAGACAGTCCTAGTTTGAAGCTTGGGGAGAACTACTGGGGCGAAGCTAAAAGATTCTCCTCAATTAACAACGCCATCGAGAGAGGTTGACGGAGAGGAGACCTGCAGCACAGTTGGACGGCACGGAGGGAGTTTTGTCGAGGACGCTCTGCTCTTTTCTTTTCCTTGCTTGATAAACTGCCAAACTATATACTTTTAATTATGGATATTTTAGGCTCAGACATGAGCTAAATATTTTAGTTGAGATTATTGCATCCCAGGATTTTATGTTTTGATTACTTTATTTCAATGCATTAGTTTTTTCCTCTTTATCTATTCTATTCATCGTTCTTCATGCGTAGTTAATTGTAAGAGGAAGCCTGTGAACTATTGATATGTGGCTTAATATCGAGAGAGTTAGGTTATACAAACATGAACAATAGGGCTAAGATGTTAACTTAGTCTTAATCCGACTTAGACATAAGTTTAGGGTTCCATCGACTAAAAGGGAGTTCTTAAACAAATAATAGGGTTGTTAGGGTTAACGCAGACATGTATCACCTCAACCATAATATTATTAACTTCTAGGAATCGAGAGAGTCAGAAGTTCACTAGAAAATCCTATCAAGTTGTAATACCCCAAAGTATAGTCTAGAAGTATGTTACAACTTTAACTGTATTTCAATTAGGTTAAGAATACCTTTAGCATCAATGATTGAATGAGTTAAGGACCAATTTGAATAAAAGAAAAATTGGATAACCAATTAGAAGGGTTAAAACGAATTGTTTTATAAGCTTTTTGATTGCATGTAAATTGAGCCTTAAAAATGAGGACTAGTACACTTGTTATTTTGTGAGGGAGGCAAGTGTTGGGGAAGGATAACACACGGTTTAGAGGGAAAGCAAAGATGAACAAATGTTAACATCTTCCTCCTTCCTTCCTTTGTTCCCCATGACCGAAAGTTAGAGTGTAGTGAGAGAGAGTTTGATTTGTTTGATTAATTTAGCTTAAATTGATGGAGTTAGTTCGAATAGCTTCTTGTTAAGAAGGTAATAAGCTCATCCTTCTTTTCTATTCTAGTGAAAATGGTGTTTGCTGGTAGATATGAATGTATATAATAAGCGACTTGTTAGAAATGCTGGAATATTAAGTTAGAATTCTAGTAATTTTAGTGATTTTGGTAACACCATGATTGATATGTTTGTATTGATGAGTTTGGAATCGAACCATGATCAATTTGCTTGATAATGTTGTATAAAGGAATGTTTATACTCTCTTAAAAGAATATCTAGGAATTAAGGATTAATTGGATCATATAGATGTTGGTTAAAACCGGTTTGAATATATATAAAAAAATATATGTATGTAATCCCGACTACATTGTATATACTTATGTATAGTGGATTGTTTTGAGTATTCTAAAAATAGGGAACTGTTTTGAAAATGAGTAGGGACAGTTTTGAATCCATAGGAAACTGTTTTTATGATTTTAAAGATGATATTGGATTTAATTGATCAAGTAGGGGCTGTTCGATGCACATATATAAGTATCAGGGACTGTCCTTGTTATAAAAATGATCATGGTGGACTGTTGTGTAAGAATTTATATGTATACATGTAATTTGAGCTGATTTATATATGTAGAAATAACAGTAAGGATTGTCTTAAGTAATCTGAAATTTGGGGTTATGCTCTACAAACACATAAGTGGACTGTTTTAAATAAATAAGAAAGTATGAGGACCAATTGGAACATGTATATATATATATATATATATATATATGAAAACAGGGCAGGATTTTATTTATAGGGATCTTAGGGAACTGTTTTGAACATTTAATTATATACACATGAAAATAGGACAGCAATGCAATTACATGAACATTTATGGGCTGGTTTGAACATGTATATGTGTAGTTATATATATATATATATGTGACTGTTTTGCATTTGTGTGTTTGTTAGTGGACTGTTTGATGTATTTCATGTACGTACGATCAAATGAGTAGTTTACAATGTTAGGATCTTCTCTAATATAAATTTGCACCCTCTATTGTATTTAGACCAAGGGGAAATTGGAAGACTAATGGCTAAAAAAGGACAAACAGTGGATGAACAATAAGTGGTTCGGAGTTAACTGTGAGTGTAGTTTAAAGTCACAGGATAGGCTCAAAACCTTCCCGAGCACCCTTTATTTTCATTAATATTATTGTTATTACTAATATGAAAATGTTACTTGTAAATAATGAACTGGAATACAAGGTAAGTACTTGTTTTAAGTACAATGTGCATGGATAAATGGATATAAACTGTTTAAATTAGAACTACTATATACTATGAAAGCTATTATGTATCTTATGTTCATGATAAGCTTTTGTGAATTTATCAAGATACTTATATTGATGTTTATATTTGATTCATGATAATGGAAATTTTGTTATGTTACTCTTCGAATAAGGAGAATGAATTAATGATAAATTCACAAAGGTGAATATTTGCCACATAAGATAATGGCAACAAGTTTGATGATATGATACCATGATAAGGAGCTATGCTCACCTTGTTTTCAAATAAGATATGTTAAATGTGAAAGCCTTGGTATCGAGTCAGTCTTAGGTATAGTTGACATGCCATAGAGTCCATAGAGCTCATGTTTGGGGTGGACTACAGTCTTGGACTACGATCCTTATTTGGCGATAGTAGGAGGGAAGTTTTGTGGTCACTTGGCGACAATAGGAGGGATTAACCGGTACTGAGAGTAGCATATTTATTAGCGACAGTTAGTTAGGGATTCGTGTACCTAGGCTGTTATTCGATTCTCAAGGCTATGTTATTAATAACTCAGGGAAATTATAATTGACTCAAATAATTATTAAAGTGACTTACATAACAAGCAATACTTATAACCTTGAATATGGATTATGCTCTTGGGGGGAAATATAAAGGTTGCAATTTGAATACAATTTCATTGAGTGTAAGATATATCTTTGCATATGAATTTTTGAATAATTGAACCTATAAGCATATGCCTAACTCGAATGTTGCTTCATACTATTTAGCTTCTTGTTCATGTCATTATTTTGTACGATCAATAGAATTGGTGAAAAGAGAGATATGATTGATGACTTATAAGTTAAATGATTATCGAAATTAATGTAATACGTTCAATGTCTTGCGTGATTAGTAATATGTGTCTAAAAGATGATATGTATTGTACCGTTGGTGTCATTTAACTTATGCTTATGTTTGGTACCTTAAGTGACAAATAGTTTAAGTCTAAAATATGCCATGTTTAATAAGTTATATGATGAGTGGTATCAATATATATAAAAATATATGAAAGTATATTTGTTAACTTATGTGATTAGAAACACATGCCTATATGAAAGTATGTTTGTCAACTTATGTGATTAGAAAGCATGCCTAGATGAAAATATGTTTGTTAACCTGTATGATAAGAAATATACGTTTATGAGAGTATATGATGTCAACTAATGAGATAAGTAATATTTGATGTTGAGATGTTAAATTGATAACTTAGGTGGCAAGTAAAACATGTTTATTAAATACCAAGAAAATATATGTTAGACAAATGCTTATAAGTATAAGTGCATTGTTTATATGCTTTTATGTATGTTCTCATTCGAATACTATGAGTAAATATATATATATATATGGTTAGATTAAGATCGATATAACTTAGATTAAGATCATGCACCAACTATTTTGTAGCGTATAAGTGCATATAAATATTCTGTGTACTGTTTTGATTAAACGCAAGCATGCCCTAGACTGTTTGGAGAATATAATTGTATATGTATGATTAATGAGTTACTTTGATGAAATTCAAGCCTACCCTATATTGATTTGAGTCGTATGAGTGATGGATTGTGTTAATTAAATGTGAGCATGTTTTCGGGTGTTTGGACCATATGTGAGGATCTTAAGGAAATGACATGATAGGTTGATATCTTGTGCAAGTAACTTGTGTAAAAATATGTCATTCTGATAACTTATGAAATAAGTAACAATATTCATAAAATGCAATGTTGATAACTCATAGAATTAGTATATATTGTTTGAAATATGTCATGTTAGACAGCTTGGGTGATAATTATTACCTGTCTATGATATGCTGTGGGATAAATTGTGTTATATGAAACCAGGATCCAGATATGTTAATTATAATATCTTAAGTGTTAAGTATCTCCTGATAATGTATGATATACTCATCGTCTATCTATTTATAATTGAATAACAAATTGGGCGAACAAATATGTATCATGTGAGTAATCAAATACTCTTGGGTATGTTTTGATTGAACATTATATGTATGTTTATGCTCATACTTGGTTCGAAAATCTTGAATGTGAACAAGTACTTGTTGTGCCTTGTCTCTTTATGATTAACCTCTTGTCCAAGCTTAGTATAAGAAAGATTAGATCATTGTTTCATGCTAATAGTCTCTTTAAGCTACCTCACTAAGCAATTGCTTACCCTTTTCTTTCTAATATTTCATGGTAATCTTGCTTTTGATTGTCTTGAAAGCTTGAGCGAGATCACACGGACCAGGATGTATGTTTGAAATCTCTTAGTGTACTCCTAGTTGGTGCCACATAATGGTTAAGCACGCATTAAGTATTTAAATTTCTTTTATGGCTTATCATGTATTTAAGCCTAATAAGTAATCAAGTTGTAATGGGCCTTTATTATTTTTGAAAAATGTTTGCTGCGTGTGATTTACTAGTTAGTAATTTTTAGTAGTCTCTTGATAGCTGCGTTATTCTAGTGATATGTTTGAAAGTTTACTTATCTTAGAAGTCGCATGAATTGCAATGCTTTAATAGATTGGGATTTGGTAGGATGCCTTTTTAACTAGAATAAGATATGTTGATTATTTGCTTGTAAGACTCTTAAGATGGTTAATTCTTTGGATATTATGTGTATGGAAATTTCTAGCATGTAAATTATCAAGTTAAACCTTAAGAAAAAGTAGAATAGTTTAAGGGTTAGACTGACGGCTAGAATAAGTAATCATTTAAATGTCAATGAATTACTTTCTTGATTGTGCTATGCAAAATGTTATGCGCCTGTTTAGGATGGATTTAAACGTTGATTTTTCTCGAGATTTGTAAATAAAATCGGCTAAAACTCTTTGTAAAAGTCTATTGCGTCTTGAACAATTACTTGTTAACTAAGCTATGTTATACACGTGATGTTCAAATGCTTACCATGATAGTATGTATGGTAGTAATAAATGTTATGGTTTGAAGTACCTAATTTATAAGAACAAGTTATGGTCTGGTGACTAAAGAATCTTTGTTTAAAATATGTATGAATTGTCTGCACATGGCTTAAATTTGAAGGTCTATCAAACTTATAAAAGTTATTAAATTTGTAATACCCAAAATTTATAGTAATGTTTAAGGGTCATTTAGTGCTAAGGTAATTGCTTAAAAGCTTACTTATGACTAAAATGATAAAAATGCAAAAGTTAGAATTTTCTCAATTATGGATTATAGAAATTTTTTTTTGAGGTTTTAAGGTGTCATGTGATAGAGAATGAGTAAAATAGGATACTCGTAAATTTTGGTTAAAATCCAAGGAAATTGAAAAGGGAATTTAAGGTTAAAGTTTAGAGACCAAAATGATAAGTTTTTAAAACTTGGGTGATACATGTTAAAATATGAAAAGTTGAAGGACCAAAGTTGTAATTTCTTAAAAAGTTAGGTGTTTTATTACATAAATAGATAGAACACCTGTTGGTGCATGATAAGTGTTCAAAAGTACTATTTTTCTTACCCTTTTTACTCATATTATTGTTAGACTTAGGCTCATATTAGTTGCATAGTTAGCCATTCATGCATTAATCCATGTTTCCTTCAATCGTTGAGCTTGATTACATAACTTGGTGATTTTTGTGGAAATAGATGCTGCTTTGGTGTGTTTTTGTGTGTATGTGCAGGATCACTTGCCAAAGCAATGCCGAGCTAGTTGCCAGGGCAGTGCATGAAGGAGACGCCGAGCCAGTTGCCATGGCATTTGTCGACAAAGACCAAAAGCAATATGGATGTCGAAATTCATGATTTTACAAGCCCAAGATGACATGGAGCAAGGTCCAAGCCCAAAGGAATTTGATTGCCATGCAGAGATTAAAGAAGAATTAAATTCCAAGTGGATAGGAGAAGTTCTAATAGGAATAAAATTATAATAAAGAATTATATTCTTTAAAGATAATTTAATTCCAACTCAAACTCCTCCTCAAAGAAGGACTTTGGCCTAGCCCTATAAATAGCAAGAGATTTCGACAATTCAAGAGGGAGAGCAAGAGGGAAATTTCGCAAGTCCAAGTAGGGCAAGAGGAGAGAATTTTCGACAAGCATCAAGGGCAAGGAGGATTTCGACAAGCCTCTTCCTTCATCTTTGTTCGATTGGGTTCATGCTAGGGATTAATTATCTTGTGTTTCTTTGGAACCTAGCCATGAACTAAATTTACTTGGCTATGGTTATTGTGTTTTGTGGTTGTGAGAAACTATTGGTTTTTGTTTAGGTAATAAGAGTTTGCACTTTTCTATTTCAAGGTTTATTCATTCTTGGTTCCTATTATTATTTTTGCAGTGAATTGGGAGAGGATCTCGTGATTTCATCCATTTATCTAATATCGGGAGAGTTAGATTCAAGAAACGAATGAATATGATCTTTATGCAATCCAATGATGGTGAAGATTAATCCCGCTTAGGAATAAGTTAAGGATTTCAACGGCTAAGAGGAGCGCAAGATTGGTTGTTGTTCACCCTTGATTCACGCAGGATGTATTATCAAGGCATGCACAAGTAGCTAGAGTTTCGACTTAGGATAAGAAGAAACCATTGAAGAACGCCCGCCGAACCTTGAAGTTGCTGCCCACGCCCAAGTAGTTGCCCAACTAGTCGCCCAAGCAACCATCAATTAGTTGCCAAGGCAACCCCACAGTAAGTCGCCACGGCAACCGAGTTGCCCATGCACTCTTTTACCAAGACAATCCAATCGCTATCACACCTCAACTCACGATAACCTAGCCTATCTCTCTCAATTGAATTCATCTTTTATTTTATTTTATTGCTTTCTAGATTAGTAATTAGTTAAACTTCGATAATCCTTTACTTGTGTTTTTACTTTTTTTACAAAGGCAAGAGACTAGATTCTTGAAGTGGCACCAATCCTCGTGGAGACGATATCTTTTATACTATAACTTGCGACGTGTATACTTGCACAATTATGTAGCACTTATTACGCAACAAGTTTTTTGGCGCCGCTGTCGGGATTGGCAATAGCGACTTTGTTTTTACTTTCTTGCACTTTCTTTTTATTTTTCTTGTTTAAAATTCAAAGGGCTAACAAACTTTGGTTTTGCATTGGTATATGACTGTGGCAAGACCGACTTCACCGTAATATCCCTTTGATCCGTAAATCGAACGAACCTTACAAAGACTTAGACGAAGGATAAGAGAAGCAATGGCAAATCAAGACGGCAATATTAATCAAGATGTTCGAGCAGAGGAGGAGTGATTCTTGCACTAAATGTAACTATTCGAGACTATCTTGAAGAAGATCTTGATGGACTTAACCTGTGAGTTGTCGCACCAAATTGAAGCCGACCACTTTGAGTTGAAACCGTAATGTTTAATATGATCAACACAATAGGTCAATTTGGCGGCTCAAAGAATCAAGATGCACGACAACATCTGAAATCTTTCCTCGAGATTTGCAACTCGCTCAAGATACACGGAGTCACCCCGATGTCTTACGATTAAGATTATTCCCTATTCACCGAGGGATAGGGCGTAAAGCATGGCTAAATAGCATTCCCGCCGGATCCATAGCATCTTTGACTGATCTTTGTCGTGATTTCCTTGCTAGATTTAATCCTACAAATTTAATCGATAAGCTTCAGAACGACATTACTTCTTTTTCGGCAGCGTGATGATGAATCCATGTACGAGGCTTGGGAGCGATATAGAGAACTTCTACACAAATGCCTCTACACGGATTCCCGGTGTGGACTCAAGTGACAATGTTTTACAATGCCGTGAATACACCAACAAGGATGATGCTAGACGCCTCGGCAAACGGCATACTCCTAGATAAGTCACCGGAAGAAGCAATGCAAATTTTAAACAGCTGGCCAAGAATGACTATCAATTCCCATCTACTAGAAGAGGAGGAGTTAGACGCTAAGCCACAATACATGAACTAGGATCATCGATTCAATTCGCACAATTGGCCGCTTTAACCAAGATGGTCCGTAACATGCAAAAACCAAACAACACACATGAAGTCAAGGTAATGGATTTTTTGTGAGTTATGTGGTGATAACCATAATTTTTCCAATGTATGCGTAATCCGAATCTAGCTTCTATGTGGGGAATTACAATCGGGCAACAACATGATGTCAAATACATACAATCCAGCTTGGAAGAAGCACCCAAATTTTTCATGGAGTAATCCCAACAATGCTCTAAACTGTAACAATCAGAATGCACAAGCATCGGATTCCAAAGCAAAATATGCCACGGCAATGATGCCGCAAAGAACAACCGACAACATCTAGTTCTTTGAAAATTTTCTAAATGCTTTTATGATGAAAAATGAATCTTATATGGCTGAGAATAGTAATTTCATAAAAAGAACTGATGCTTTTATTAACAGATCGAGATGAGATTGCAAAACCAAGAGGCGGCAATCAAATCATTGGAAAATCAAGTCGGACAATTTGCTCAAAATCAACACTAGACCACAAGGAGGTTTACCTAGCGACATCAAGTCGCAAGAGGAACTCGCCATGAGCAATGTAAGGCAATCACCACCAGAAGTGGCCAACAACTTAGAGAGGTTCAAACCCGCCACAAACAAAACTCCACAAAAAGAGCAAGACGAACCTAGCGGCAAAGTCTCGATGCTGAACCAAGAATTGCTGCGCAACCGGCAATAAGCATGCCTCGAAGCCCATGACGCTCGGCAACTTGCGATAAGCACGCCGCGGCAACCCTGGGGCTTGGTAACACATCGGCAACTCCAGATGTCCCCGTAATGCCGCCAATCAGGTTTCAAACCAATGAAAAGATCGAAGATATCCGACTTCCACCACCATTCCCACAAAGGTTGAAGCGACAAAAGCAAGAATACCAATTCAAGAAGTTTTTGATATCCTAAAGCAAGTCCACATCAACTTGCCATTGGTGGAAGCAATTGAACAAATGCCAAACTATGCCAAGTTTCTTAAAGACATTGTGTCCAAGAGAACAAGGCTAGAGAGTTTGAAACAATTGCCGCAACAGAGGGATGCATGGCAATGTTGCACAATCGTATGCCGCCCAAGTTGAAGGATCCCGGAAGTTTCACAATACCCTATTCTATTGGAAATCACTATGTCGGGAAAGCACTATGCGACCTAGGGGCTAGCATAAACTTGATGCCTAAATCGGTTTTCCGTAAACTAGAATCGGGAAGGCAAGACCTACAACAGCTTATGCTACAGCTAGCCGACAGATCCTATGTGCATCCAGAGGGAAAATCGAGGACATACGGGTAAAAGTTGATAAATTTATTTTTCCCCGCTGACTTTATTGTTTTAGATTGTGAAGCAGATGAGCATGCGCCTATCATTCTCGGAAGACCATTCCTAGCTTATTGGGAGAACTTTGATTGATGTTGAAAAGGAGAACTCACAATGAGGGTGAATGACCAGCAGGTAAAACTAAATGTGTTCCAAACACTAAGGCATGCAGATGATCCGTAAGAATGCCAACTACTTCATGCCACGGCAGAGTTTAACTCGATGAAGAATTTAGTTGCCTCGCAACTACATTGCCGATCAAGAGGAACATGAGGAGTATGAAGAGCCGGTCGATGAGGAACAACTGTAAGAGGCAAATTGGCTAGTCAATCGACCAGGTACATACTTTGAACCACCGGACTACCTGTAAGGAAGGTAAGATCGAAAAAACCTCTATCGAAAATCCACCAATTCTTGAGTTGAAACAATTGCCGAGCAATAAAATATGTATACTTAGGGACCGATAATACATTACCCGTAATTATTTCTTCTAAGTTACAGCCCGAGAGCAGAAAAGAAGCTGATCAACATGTTGAAGCTACATAAAAAGGCAATAGGGTGGACAATTGCCGACTTGAAGGGAATTAGCCCGGCGTGTGTGCATGCACAAGATCTTGTTGGAAGATGATCACAAACCTTCAATTGAGGCCCAGAGGAGACTGAATCATGCCATGAAAGGGGTTGTAATGAAAGAAATCATCAAGTGGCTTGACGACGCATTATATACCCTATCTCCGATAGTAGTACGGGTAAGTCCGTACAATGTGTGCCAAAAAAGGGAGGTATAACAGTGGTAAGCAATGAAAATAATGAACTTATCCCAACCAGATCGTGACCGTTGGAGGGTTTGTATGGACTATCGAAAGCTAAACAAAGCCACTAGGAAAGATCACTTCCCATTACCCTTTATTGATCAAATGCTTGACCGCTTTGTGTAAACCTTTTACTGTTTTCTTGATGGTTATTCAGTTACAATCAGATTGCCATAGCACCGTAAGATCAAGAAAAGACAACCTTCACATGCCCCTACGGTATTTTATGCCTTCCAAGGATGCCGCTCGATTATGTAACGCCCCGCAACCTTCCAAAGATGTATGATGGCGCTCTTTTCAGACATGGTCAAGACTTCCTTGAGATCTTCATGGATGATTTTTCGGTTTTTGGTAATGACTTCGACGGCTGTCTCGGCAATTTAGAGAGGGTGTTGGCAAGATGCTAAGAAATGGATTTAGTCCTCAATTGGGAGAAATGCCACTTTATGGTAGATGAAGGAATAGTGCTCGCCACAAGATTTCATCCAAGGGAATTGAAGTAGACAAAGCCAAGGTGGACGTGATCGAGAGATTACCCCACCAAATTCGGTTAAAGGAATTCAAGTTTTCTGACATGTGTTTTTTTACAGAGGTTCATTCATAACTTTTCTAAAATCACTAAACCTTTGTGTAATCTTGCTTGAACAGATAAAGTCTTCGATTTTGATGATTCTTGCACTCAAGCATTTGAAACCCTAAAGAAAAAGCTTGCCTCGCACCCATTGTTGTTCCACCAGATTGACGCTACCTTTTGAGCTCATGTGTGATGCAAGTGATTTCGCGGTAGGAGCAGTCCTAGGCCAACGCATGTGTAAGACCTTCCATGTGATATACTACGCTAGTAAAACTCTTAACGATGCTCAAGTGAATTACACAACAACGGAGAAAGAGTTACTAGTCTGTAGTTTTCGTGATTTGACAAGTTCCGATCCTATTTAATTGGTACAAAGGTAATTGTTCATACGGACCATTCGCAATCAAATACTTATTTGCTAAAAAGGATGCTAAACCTCGCTTGATTCGCTGGATATTACTTACAAGAATTTGATATTGAAATTAAGGATGTGAAAGGAAAGTAAAATCAAGTGGCCGATCACTTATCACGTTTGGAACGCAATAGGAAGAGGACGCGGATCTAGAGATATGCGATGCATTCCCGGATGAACAAATTCTAATCGCCTCGCAACCCTTGACGCCGACAGCCCATGACGCCGGCAACCATGGAAGCACACGCCGGCAACTCTCGACGCCGCAGTTAGTTTTTTGACGAGCACGCCAGCAATTTTGGGAGCAGACACTACGGCAAAGACATGCCCCGCAATACCCCGTACGCAGATTTAGTTAACTTCCTTGTTTGTGGTATTTTTCCGTATGGCATTACTCACCAAGGGAAGAAGCGGTTCCGCCATAATGCTAAGCATTACTTTTGGGACGAGCCTCTTTTGTTTAAACAATGTGCAGATCAGGTTATACGTCGATGTGTGTCCGAAGAAGAAGAGCAACAGAATGTACCCGCAATGCCATTCTTCAACCTATGGAGGACATTTTGAGGAACTCGCATCGCGCCAAAGTCTTGCAATCCGGTTTGTATTGGCCAACATTGTACAAAGATGCCCAAGACTTTTACAAGCAATGTGATCGCTGCCGCGAGGACGGGCAATATCTCTAGGCGACATGAGATGCCACCCGTAACATCATCGAGGTGGAACTGCTCGATGTATGGGGATCGATTTTATGGGACCTTTCCCATCTTCATTCGCAACCTCTACATCTTACTCGCCGCCGACTATGTGTCTAAATGGGTAGAGGCAGCTGCAGTTCCCAACGATGATTCCAAGACCGCAACGATTCCCGCAGAAAAACATATTTACACGGTTTGGGATGCCGAGAGCAATTATCGACGGGGCAAGCATTTTGACAATAGACTAATTGCCAAGATGTTGCAACGCTCGCATATCACACAAGATCGCCACGGCATATCACCCACAAACCAACGGGCAAGCAGAAATTTCCAACCGGGAGTTGAAGGGAATACTCGAGAAAGTTGTAAATCCTCAAGGAAGGATTGGTCATTAAGACTAGATGACGACTTTGGGCATATCGACCGCATTCAAAACACCATTAGGTATGTCCCCTTCCGCTTGTCTATGGTAAAACATGTCATCTACCGTGGAAATCGAGCACAAGGCGATCGGGCAATCAAGACCGTGAATATGGATTGGGAAAGTGCCGGACAAAAGCGCTTGATGGATCTCAATGAGATAGAAGAATTTCGCACTCGCCTATAACAATGCACAAATCTACAAGGAGAAAACAAAGCGATGGCATGACAAGAAACTATTGCCACGGCAATTCACGCCAGTGGCAACTAGTTCTCCTATTCAATTCTCGCCAAAACTTTTCCCGGAAAGTTGAAATCAAGATGGTCGGGACCATTCAAGTCGTCAAACCATTCTCCCACGGTGCCGTGATAATCAAGTCCATCTCTCGACAACCATGAATTCAAAGTTAATGGACAAAGATTGAAGCACTACACAATGGTGCCCATGTGGAACGAATAAGGAAGTGGTCAATCTAGGAGATGCATGAGCATGCTCTCCTTTGATTTTGATATTTTTATTTTTATTTATTTTTATTTTTGTTTTTGTCGATTATTTAATTATTTATTTCATTTTTTTTTTTTTTTTTTTTTTATTATTTTGCCGATTATTAGTAGTTTTAGGATAGATTTTTTTATTCAAGTCTAAGAATCCTATTACACATCTTTATTTATTTTCTTTATTAGTTTATCTTTAATTTTAATCCTTATTTGATTTGTTTTTGAATTGTAGGAAAGGAAGTTCAAGATAAAGAAGGAATTCTAAACCAAGTAGGAAAACATCTTCAACAAGGAAACTAATGGGTTGAATCTAAGGCTTATATAAAGCCTCCAATTCATCCTAACCAAAACCCTTTTGTCGACAACTCCTACAAAACCCTAAACCTTTTTTTTCGTTTTACCCTAAACCCTAACCCCACCCACCTATCGATTCTATACAACCCATCACCCTTAACCTATTCCTACTTTCTATCTTGCAACTTTTTAGTTTCTTTTCTTTTCTTTGTTTTTACTCACAACCAAGATCATACATGGCATCCAAGATTAAACTGTTAGTTCATCCAAGTTCCTCCAAAGAACCAAGATACAAGAAGTTTGCTACACCGGCGGTTCAAGAAAGATTTCAATCCAAGTTTGAAAGCCGGAAGATTCATGAAGAACAAGGCTTTGAATACTCCAGATCTCAAGATTTCGCCTTGAACCATTCATCTTCAAAAGGATTGCACATCAAAAGTGGCAAATCTTTTGCCATCAACCGAACCGGTAACATCTCATGGGTAAGAGAATTCTATGCTCACTCACCTAACCCGGATAATCCTTATGTTTTTGTTCGTGACAAGGCCATACTTATAAGTCCCAAAGCATCAACACACTTTTACGGACTTTACATTGAGAAGGACGAGCATCAAGCCTTCGTTGACCAAATCAATCCAAAGCAACTCGACACAAGGTGCTTCAAGAACTCACTCAACCAGAACTCATTGAACGACGGTAAATACAAGGGCACGGTAAATCGCTTCTTCGCTAAAAACCCGAGGCAAAACTATGGAATAAGTTTGTTAAAACTTTTTAATGCCCTCCACACACAATACTACCGCTGACATACCACGCCTTTTGCTCATACATTCTATTTTGCATAATCGCATCATTAACATTGGAAAAATTATTTATGATGAGATTTTTGTATGCAGCTCAAAAGATAAGGGTTATCTTTTTCTTCCCTTGCTTAATTTCCAATCTTTGCAAGGAGATGCATGTCCCGAGTGAGTCCACCGATGAAAAAGCCCTACCCAAGTCTGGTTGGAATCAAGCACTAATCCGAAGCTAATGGGAGAGGCACCGGAGATTCTTCAAGGCCCCCAATTGTTGTCAAGAACCCCGCGCCCAAGGTAATCCCTAATGCCCAAGCACCTAACGCCGTGGCAACTCGCCATTAATCCCGGACACATTGAAGCACTTTTGCACCCATTGGAAAGCCGCCTAAGGCAAATTGAAGATCGGCAACTAATGTTCATGCGGTACATGAAGGAGCACAACAATGCCATCACCCAAGTCATCCTAGAAAAGTACCCGACAAACCGTGCCGTTCCCAATATTTCCGCCGATATCCTTGCCACGGCAACCAAGGAAGCCGACGCCACGGCAACCAAACCGACAATGCCCCGCAACCACCGAAAAGCCAAAGGTAAAGCACCTATACCTGAATCAACTCCTACGGAATCATTTTTTCGATTTTTCAGATTCGACGAGTCCTCCATTGAACCAATAAAGACCGCACCAATTGAATCCTCCAAACGAAAAGCCATTGACATTGATGAAGAGGATGATGAGGACAACCCCGCACGAGGATCGATTCCACCACCGCAACAAGAAAACAACCATCGCGTTCAAGCAAGAAAGTCAAGACGCCAACTAGAAGGAAACTAATCATCTACGATGACGAACTCTGAGTAAGTCCTCGTATGCATTTTATTTTTATATTTATTTTTCGTTATTTTTATGCATGCATTGAGGACAATGCCTCACTCGAGTTTGGGGGGGGATTGTTATTAGTAATTACCATGTTTAGTTACATTAATCTTAAGCATTACATTTAGGATACATAAATTGCTTGCCATGCCTTTAATTGGAACAAGAATTGCTTAGATTTGATGAATATTCAATGATGACTTTGCCAATGCACTTAATTGATAGAATTTTTATTCTAGGATAACCATGAAAAACTTAGAATTGTACTATGATGCTAAATTTGATGAAACACTGTTGTGGTTTGATTGATTTAAGGAGTTCTAGTAAACTTAGGTTGATAATTAACTAATTGGGGATTAGAATAAAATTGGATGAATGCTAGAGGTGCCCGAAATTGGCTCTAGCATATGCTAAAAAAATTGATCACTAGAGGTGCCCAAAACTGGCTCTAGGAGGCGTTAAAATTTTTTTTTTAACTAGAGGTGCCCAAACCAGCTCTAGTCGATTAAATTAACTTAAGAAAACTAAAAATAAAACACTAGAGGTGCCCAAATTGGCTCTAGTTAAAACATGTTAAAAAGAACCCAATGAAGTAATTTGAAAACCTATTGTTTGCATAGAATCCGAAAAATCAACTTGCACACAACTCCGCACACACTCACAAGCATTATAGTTTGATTCCGAGTAATTCATCGTTTTTTCTGAAAAATAAAAAGCCAATCATACTTTGTGCCCCTTGTTCGAGAATTGAAATCAAGTTCAAAGCTAAGTTTGTGAAAATTTGAAGTCTTAAGGTGTAATTATGAGTTTGCATTGCTTGAGGACAAGCAATAGTTCGAGTTTGGGGGTGTGATAAGTGTTCAAAAGTACTATTTTTCTTACCCTTTTACTCATATTATTGTTAGACTTAGGCTCATATTAGTTGCATAGTTAGCCATTCATGCATTAATCCATGTTTCCTTCAATCGTTGAGCTTGATTACATAACTTGGTGATTTTTGTGGAAATAGATGCTGCTTTTTGGTGTGTTTTTGTGTGTATGTGCAGGATCACTTGCCAAAGCAATGCCGAGCTAGTTGCCGTGGCAATGCATGAAGGATATGCCGAGCTAGTTGCTGTGGCAAAAGGCATGAAGGAGACGCTGAGCCAGTTGCCATGGCATTTGTCGACAAAGACCAAAAGCAATATGGATGTCGAAATTCATGATTTTACAAGCCCAAGATGACATGGAGCAAGGTCCAAGCCCAAAGGAATTTGATTGCCATGCAGAGATTAAAGAAGAATTAAATTCCAAGTGGATAGGAGAAGTTCTAATAGAATAAAATTATAATAAAGAATTATATTCTTTAAAGATAATTTAATTCCAACTCAAACTCCTCCTCAAAGAAGGACTTTGGCCTAGCCCTATAAATAGCAAGAGATTTCGACAATTCAAGAGGGAGAGCAAGAGGGAAATTTCGGCAAGTCCAAGTAGGGCAAGAGGAGAGAATTTTCGACAAGCATCAAGGGCAAGGAGGATTTCGACAAGCCTCTTCCTTCATCTTTGTTCGATTGGGTTCATGCTAGGGATTAATTATCTTGTGTTTCTTTGGAACCTAGCCATGAACTAAATTTACTTGGCTATGGTTATTGTGTTTTGTGGTTGTGAGAAACTATTGGTTTTTGTTTAGGTAATAAGAGTTTGCACTTTTCTATTTCAAGGTTTATTCATTCTTGGTTCCTATTATTGCTTATGAGTGAATTGGGAGAGGATCTCGTGATTTCATCCATTTATCTAATATCGGGAGAGTTAGATTCAAGAAACGAATGAATATGATCTTTATGCAATCCAATGATGGTGAAGATTAATCCGGCTTAGGAATAAGTTAAGGATTTCAACGGCTAAGAGGAGCGCAAGATTGGTTGTTGTTCACCCTTTATTCACGCAGGATGTATTATCAAGGCATGCACAAGTAGCTAGAGTTTCGACTTAGGGATAAGAAGAAACCATTGAAGAACGCTCCGCCGACCCTTGAAGTTGCTGCCCGATCGCCCAAGTAGTTGCCCAACTAGTCGCCCAAGCAACCATCAATTAGTTGCCAAGGCAACCCACAGTAAGTCGCCACGCAAATCGAGTTGCCCATGCACTCTTTACCAAGACAATCCAATCGGCTATCACACCTCAACTCACGATAACCTAGCCTATCTCTCTCATTCGAATTCATCTTTTCTTTTACTTAATTGCTTTCTAGATTAGTTATTAGTTAAAACTTCTATAATCCTTCACTTGTGTTTTTACTTTTTACAGTGCAAGAGACTAGATTCTTGAAGTGGCACCAATCCCTGTGGAGACGATATCTTTTATACTATAACTTGCGACGTGTATACTTGCACAATTGCGTAGCACTTATTACGCGCAACAGTGCAGACCAAATGTGAAATTACTAGTTTGATCCGATATTTCGATTATTGGGAAATCACAATTAAAGTTTAAGTGGAATTTTGATACCCAGATCGAACTGGAAAAGTATGAAATTTTACCATATAATAAAGAACGTGTATAAAAGTCTTTCCAAGTGTTGGAAGTTTTTTAGTTCGATTCAGGATGAATCCTATGATTTATTTTGATTAAGAAATTTATTTAGTAACCGATAAAATTCTCGGCATTTATTGGTAAATCAGATCAAACTAAAATTTCGGAGATGATTCCATAGACTTTGGAAGAGTTATAAAATATTATTTTATGGATATTTGGAGAAAAATCTGATATAGATTACAGGAATAAAAATGCAGTATAAAATATCGAATTTCAATTGAATTGCAAAGTTAAGCGTGCTCAGGCCAGGGAAATATTAGGATGGGTGACCTTCGAGAAGGTCCCATAAAAGTATTTCTGATCAATATTTTGAACTCATTAAGAGTAGAGAAAATTTGCATGGATTATCGATAAAGGAATTCTAAGAGAGATTTTATTCTATGAATATTTTCGATAATTATCGGAATAATAGATTGAGTTAGGAAAATTCAGTCTAAGTCCTTGGAAAATGAAGTTTTTATGGAATAATAGAGTTTATTTTTCGAAAATGGAAATATAGAATTTTCGGAATAAATCCAATAGCTCGGAAAAGGTAAAATCGCAGTAAAAGTATTTTATGAATATCGAGAAATCGAATCAAACTAGAATTTCAGAGGCTGATCCAAAAGCCATGGAAAAGTCATAAAATAATATTTTATGAATATTTTATTATATTTGGTTGGATTCCAACTAGATTTAGTTGAATTTTTACAAGAATGGCAAACTAGTAAATAAAAACTAGTTGGAGGGCAAATTTGTCATTTTTCCCCAATGGAATTTTTGAAATATTTAAAAACTTATAAGGGTACTTTTGGAAAGAGGAAATGGGAGATTTAATATTGACCCTTAATTAATGATAAGATTAATCTCAACCGTTAGATTTTAATGGCAAAATTGTAATTTCACTATTAAATGAATTTAATATTCATTTAATAGTCACATGTGTATAATAATAGTGAAAAGATTAACAAATTGTTCATCTTTTTCAGCCAAAAACGTGAGATGCTAGGGAAAGAAAGAAAATTTTTTTTCAAGCCCCGAAATTCGATTTTCAGGTAATCTCTTCAACTACAAAGTTGTTCTACTCTTCAAGCTCTATCTTTTGATATCAATAATTCATGGAATCCATGCTTGATTGACGAGAATTTACATGAGAAAGAAATTGGGGTTTATGGATCAAATTGAGGCTTTTGAGATTTTATGATTCCATGATTGAATTCAAGTTGAAATCAAGCTAGTATGATGTTAAAATCATGATATTGAGTTGGGATTTAAGTTCTACATGTTTTGATTATTATGAAGATGATTAGGGTTTACGGATTCAAGTTTAATTTAGGGTTTGTGATGTTGAATTAATGATTTAGTAAGCTTGATTTGTTGTTTGGAAATAAGACCCTAAGTTAATTTGATAAGGACCAATTCGAAAATCTTAAAAGTTAGAGGAACAAATATGAATTTGTATGGAATTGGTGTGTATTTATATTATTAAGGATGTTGACGATGTGAAACTGATGTTAGAATGCTAAACCGATGTTAAATTGAATTAGTGACCATTTTGACAATTTGTCAAAGCTAAGTGACCAATTCGGAAATGAGGATTTGGATAAGGACTAAATCTGAATTTTATTTTTAATGATGGAATTAAGGTGGTAATGTTGAATTGAGGACTAATTTGCAAAGTTAAGAAATTTGGATCCTTACCTTTGTATTATTAGTGACCATTCGATAAAGAAGGAAAATTAAAGGGAACTATTGTGAATAATTATTTGATGAAGAAGGTGACAAGTTGGTGGTTTAAACAAAATAATGAGACTAAATTGACAAGTAGAGAAGTAAGGAGAAGTTAGTATAAAAGTTGAAGTTAATTATGGAAGCTGTGTAGAAAACTGGATTATGGCAGTAAGTTTGAAAATTCACCATAAATTCTACAAAAATGGTTAGATGGTGAATTTTATACCGATGTAAAGATTTGTTCGTCTAGTTTCGTTTCCAATAAATAGAAATTGATTTCGAGTTTCGAGTCAAAAGATATGAATTTTTAAGTGACGAAAGGTCAGAAAACAGAGCACCAGTCTGTTCTGAATTCCAATATTGTAATTGACTTCGAAAATTTTCCATAAATCGTACAAGTTAAATTTGAGATATTAATTTATATGGTTGAAAAGCTTATTGAATCTGATTTATTTCAACAACAAAAAAACGGAATCAAATTCCGAGTTGTAGATTATTTTATAGAAACATTTCTTTGAAGGTAGTGCAATATGACAGAAAATGAGAATTGATACATTTTGTATCTAAGGTTAATTAGTAAGCTTGAAAAGGGTTAATAGAAGTTCTAAATGGTTATTAAGGACCAAAATGAGTTTTGAACAGTATAAGGAAAGAAAGAGGAAATTTGTATATTCAAATGATTAGATTTGATAGCATGTTTGAGAAATTGTTATATTTGAATCTAACAAATGTTGTTTACATTCCTGTGATTAATCAAGTCAAGTTCGAATCAAAGAAGGTTCGAGGTTTTATAAAGGAAAGGATCGAGTAGAATTTAGTGAGGCATGCTAATAAATGGCCCATGTGAGTGCATTCTTACTTATTTATTATATATGTGAAATGAATGAGTGCATTTTTATTTATTATATATATATGACATGAGAGAGACTTGCGAGAAGTCGACATTAATATTAATGAAAATTTATGTTGATCAAAATTATGTAAATGGCATGAAATATTAAATGGCATATGTGATACACGGATATGGCATAATGATTTATCTAAGATAAATCGGATTTTAGATATTTGAGTATGAACTGCCCATTATCGAATAATACATGATATTACTCAAGGATTGGATATTGAATAAAGAATTATTACACTGCTATGCCCAAGTACTAGTGTGAGAGTCTTTGGTATAATTGGATATCCATAGAGTCACTTAGCAGCTGCGTCCTAATGTAGGCATTTCGGTGCTGAGATAATGTAGGCACTTCGGTGTTGAGAAAAATACTAAGGTGTTGTGCGAGAAGCAAAGAGCGTCCTCAAGTACGTACACACCATCAGATGCTACGGCGTTGTAGACACTACGGTGCCGGGCTCGTATAACATAGATTCACATGAAAATCCTTGGTATAGTTGGATATCTATAGAGTCCTAGCAGCTGCGTGAAAGCACTACGGTGCAGGAAAGGCTCTACAGAGTCAGGAAAGGCTCTACGGAGTCAGCTCAAATACTACGGTGTTACATAGCACAAAAAGTGTGATTATATGAGGAGCAGAGAGCATCCTCGAGTACGTACTCATCTCAGTCGCTTCGGCGATGCAGACGCTAAGGCATCGTAGACACTACAGTGTCATGATGACTCGCGTACCATGACATCACATGATTTTGTACTTTGGGCTATGATAAAGGAAATGATATACATAATATTGTATGATGAAAGTATAACTATGATAAAGGAAATGATATGCACATTATGGCATGATGAAAGTATGACTATGATAAAGGAAATGATATGCAAATGATTGCATGATAAGAGTATGCTATGTTAAAGGATATGATACGCAAATGATTGCATGATGAAAGCATGACTACTTGATGATCATGAACCATTGATATCATGATTTTATGACAAAAGGTGATAGATGATATGAATCATATTGAAAGCATGTTTATGTTAAAGAAATTACTATGCATGTGAATACCTGATGAATATAGAACAATGATGACATGATTCTTAAGATAATCATGATACATGATTATTCTCTCATAACATATGGCATGATTTTATACTTCTGCTATAATACTTGAAATACATTTATGCAAGTAGTTAAGCTAAAAAACTTAATGTACACAAGACTGAAAGATAGATCGAATCCTATGATTTGAATATTATATTGGTTAAATGAACTATACAAGTAAAATAGTTCTATACCCGATAAACTGTTGTCAACTACAATTGGAAATCGTTGGTCATTTCGCAGAACTGAGTTATTTATAATCATTGTTTTACATTGTTATGATTATGCCTCATTAAGTTATAATTAACGTTTGTTTTGTATCACATGTAGGTACTTCGGATTAGATAGCAGAGGAGGAGCTGTACATCATTGAATCATGTTAGCCTGTATTATCAGTAAGTATCACTACATCCTAATCTACTGGGGCATGTATAGATATTAAATAAGTAGCCATTCCGTATGATCTAGCATCGTGACTTAGCTTGAAGAATTAAAAATATTAGAAAAGATGCTTTAAATGGTTTTAAACTTAGTTGGTCATTTATCGCTGAGTGATTTTGAAATCAAGAAAGGGTCTACGTAGCATACATAGTTTTCACCCTGAATTATATTCTCATTTTAATAACTACTTAAAGTATTTTACAAACCAATTCAGGGTCAAAACTAGCTGCGGTTGCTAGACATAGTTTTGTTTGAAAACTGAGAAAAGGCCAACCATTGAACTACTTTGTAAAAAAAATTACAAGTCTAAAAATCAGTATAAATCAATTAGTAAAATATTTAATGTGTATTCAAATATTGAATATACGTTGAGAGTGTTACAAAATTACCCTAAATTCTAAATGTGTACTCATTTGTGAAGCGCTCAGTCTTTATATCTTGTTTCAATGCTATATGTTTGTTAAAGATTGTTCCTAAACACTTTCTAATGTGGTTTATTCCTAAGCCGGGTTTGGGGGTGTTTCAATTTGGTATCAGAGCTTAGGTTTAGATGATTCTCGGACTAAACTGGAACTTGTTGCATCATCATAAGTTATTGTGCCACCTGGGAGTTAAATGTGATAAGATTGGGACATCAAGGGCCCGACTAGTTCCTCTAATGGGGGAAGAAAAGTAAGAATGATTTGGAAATGGTAAAGTCTTCTAGATGCTATTGACTAAGTAATCATTATGTTGGGATAGATAATAAACCCTCTGAATCAAGTTCTATGGAAATTAGAGGACGAATTTCTTTTAAGGGGAGGAGAATTGTAATACCCCAAAGTATAGCCTAGAAGTATGTTACAACTTTAATTATGTTTCGATTAGGTTAAGGATACCTTTAGCATCAATGATTGAATGAGTTAAGGACCAATTTGAATAAAAAAAATTGGATAGCCATTTAGAAGGGTTAAACCGAATTGTTTTATAAGCTTTTTGATTGCATGTAAATTGAGCCTTAAAATGAAGACTAGTACACTTGTTATTTTGTGAGGGAGGCAAGTGTTGGGGAAAGATGACACACGGTTTAGAGGAAAAAAAAGATGAACAAATGTTATCATCTTCCTCCTTCCTTCCTTTGTCCCCCATGACCAAAAGTTAGAGTGTAGTGAGAGAGAGTTTGATTTGTTTGATTAATTTAGCTTACATTGATGGATTTAGTTCGAATAGCTTCTTGTTAGGAAGGTAATAATCTCATCCTTCTTTTCTATTCTAGTGAAAATGGTGTTTGATGGTAGATATGAATGTATATTATAAGAGACTTGTTAGAAATACTGGAATATTAAGTGAGAATTCTAGTAATTTTAGTGATTTTGGTAACACCATTATTGATATGCTTGTATTGATGAGTTTGGAATCGAACCACGATCAATTTGCTTGATAATGTTGTATAAAGGACTGTTTGTACTCTCTTAAATGAATATCTAGGAATTAAGGATTAATTGGATTATATAGGTGTTGCTTAAAACCGGTTTGAATATGCATAAAAAATATATGTATGTAATCGGGACTACATTGTATATACTTATATATAGTGGACTGTTTTGAGTATTTTAAAAACATGGGGCTATTTTGAAAATATGTAGGGACAATTATGAATCCATAGGAAACTTTTTTTTTATGATTTTAAAGATGATATTCGATTTAATTGATCAAGTAGGGGCTGTTCGATGCACATATATAAGTGTTAGGGACTGTCCTTGTTATAAATATGAACATGGTGGAATGTTGTGTAAGAATTTATATGTATACATGTAACTCGAGCTGATCTATATATGTAGAAATAAGAGTAAGGATTGTCTTAAGTAATCTGAAATTTGAGGTTATGCTCCACAAACACATAAGTAGGCTGTTTTAAATAAATAAGAAAGTATGAGGACCAATTGGAACATGTATATGTATATATATATATTTATATGAAAACATGGCAGGATTTTATTTATAGGGATCTTAGAGAACTGTTTTGAACATGTAATTATATACATATGAAAATAGGACAACAATGCAATTACATGAACATTTATGGGCTAATTTGAACATGTATATGTGTAGTTATATATGTGTGACTCTTTTGCATTGGTGTGTTTGTTAGTGGACTGTTTGGTGTAAAATATCTTGTACGCACGATCAAATGAGTTGTTTACAATGTTAGGATATTCTCTAATATACATTTGCACCCTTTATTGTATTTAGACCAAGAGGAAATTGGAAGACTAATGGCTAACAAAGGAAAAACAGTGGATGAATAATAAGTGGCTCGGAGTTAACTGTGAGTGTAGTTTAAAGTCTCGGGATAGGCTCAAAACCTTCTCGAGCACCCTTTATTATCATTAATATTATTGTTATTACTAATATGCAAATGTTACTTGTAAATAATGAACTGGAATACAAGGTAAGTACTTGTTTTAAGTACAATGTGACATGGATAAATGGATATATATTGTTTAAATTAGAACTACTATATACTATGGAAGCTATTGTGTATCTTATGTTCATGATAAGCTTTTGTGAATTTATCAAGATACTTATATTTAGGTTTATATGTGATTCATGATAATGGAAATTTTGTTATGTTACTCTTCGAATAAGGAGAATGCATTAATGAGAAATTCACTAAAGGTGAGTATTTGCCACATAAGATAAAGGCAACAAGTTTGATAATATGATACCATGATAAGGAGCTATGCTCACCTTGTTTTCAAATAAGATATGTTAAATGTGAAATCCTTGGTATCGAGTCAGTCTTAGGTATAGTTGGCATGTCATAAAGTTCGTAAAGCTCGTGTTTGGGGTGGACTACGGTCCTTATTTGGCGACAGTGGCAGGGAAGTTTTGTGGCACTTGGCGACAATAGGATGGATTGACTGGTACTGAGAGTACCATATTTATGGGCGACAGTTGGTTGGGGATTCGTGTACCTAGCCTGTTATTCGATTCTCAAGGTTATGTTGTTAATAACTCATGGAAATTATAATTGACTCAAATAATTATTGAAGTGACTTATATAACAAGCAATACTTAAGTGACAAATAGTTTAAGTCTAAAATATGGCATGTTTAATAACTTATATGATGAGTGGTATCTATATATATAAAAATATATGAAAGTATATTTGTTAACTTATGTGATTAGAAACACATGCCCATATGAAAGTATGTTTGTCAACTTATGTGATTAGAAAGCATTCCTATATGAAAACATGTTTGTTAACCTGTATGATAAGAAATATACGTTTATGAGAGTACATGGTGTCAACTAATGAGATAAGTAATATTTGATGTTGAGATGTTATATTGATAACTTAGGTGGCAAGTGAAACATGTTTATTAAATACCAAGAAAATATATGTTAGACAAATGCTTATAAGTATAAGTGCATTGTGTATATGCTTTTATGTATGTACTCATTCGAATACTATGAGTATATATATATATGATTAGATGAAGATCGATATAACTTAGTTCTAGTAATTGAATTAAGTAAAATGTTGGTGTTTTAAGTTGTTAACATGATCGAATTTATAATTTTGTTTTAGTCGAACCTCACCTTGTTTAAAACCTATTTTGATAACTCACGAGACAAATAATACATACCATTGATATGTTGTGTTTGATAGCCTACATGAAAAGAAAATTTGTATTAATGATATTTTATGTTGGATTATTTTGTAAACATTGCAAGCATGCTAAACTAATTAGAATTAAATTAAAAATACGTTAGTCTAATTTGTGTAAATCGATGATATGCGAATTGGTATGCATAAATTAATGATATGATGGACTTTTTTACTATATGTATAAGCATGTATATATATATATTTGTGACCATTTTGATATAATTTATCATGCCACACACTATTTTGCAGTGTATAAGTGCATATAAATGTTCTTGAACTATTTTGATTAAGTGCAAGCATGCCTTGGACTGTTTGGAGAATATAGTTCTATATGTATGATTAATGAGTTGCTTTGATGAAATTCAAGCCTACCCTATATTGATTTGAGTCGTATGAGTGATGGATTGTGTTAATTAAATGTGAGCATGTTTTCAGGTGTTTGGACCATATGTGAGGATCTTAAGGAAATGACATGATAGGTTGATATCTTGTGTCAACTAACTTGTGTAAAAATATGCCAGTCTGATAACTTATGAAATAAGTAACAATATTCTTAAAATGCAATGTTGATAACTCATAGAATTAGTATCTATTGTTTGAAATGTGTCATGTTAGATAGCTTGGGTGATAATTATTACCTATCCATGATATGCTAAGTGAGATAAATTGTGTTATATGAAACCAGGATCCAGATATGTTAATTATAATATTTTAAGTGTTAAGTATCTCCTGATCATGATATGATATACTCATTGTCTATCTATTTATAATTGAATAACAAATTGGGCGAACAAATATGTATCATGTGAGTAATCAAATACTCTTTGGTATGTTTTGATTGAACATTATATGTATGTTTATGCTCATACTTGGTTCAAAAATCTTGAATGTGAATAAGTACTTGTTGTGCCTTGTCTCTTTATGATTAACCTCTTGTCCAAGCTTAGTATGAGAAATATTAGATCATTGTTTCATGCTAATAGTCTCTTTAAGCTACCTCACTAAGCAATTGCTTACCCTTTTCTTTCTAATATTTCATGGTAATCTTGCCTTTGATTGTCTTGAAAGCTTGAGCGAGATCACAAGGACCATGATGTATGTTTGAAATCTCTTAGTGTACTCCTAGTTGGTGGCACATAGTGGTTAAGCATGCATTAAGTATTTAAATTTCTTTCATGGCTTATCATGTATTTAAACCTAATAAGTAATCAAGTTGTAATGAGCCTTTATTATTTTTGACGACTGTTTGCTGTATGTAATTTACTAGTTAGTAATTTTTAGCAGTCTCTTATAACTGGGTTATTCTAGTGATATATTTGAAAGTTTACTTATCTTAGAAGTAGCATGAATTGCAATGCTTTAATAGATTGGGATCATGAATGATTTGGTAGGATGCATTTTTATCTAGAATAAGATATGTTGATTATTTTCTTGTAAGACTCTTAAGATGGTTAATTCTCTGGATATTATGTGTGTGGCAGTTTCTAGCATGTAAATTATCAAATTAAACCTTAAGAAAAAGTAGAATAGTTTAAGGGTTAGACTAACGGCTATAATAACTAATCATTTAAATGCCAATGAGTTACTTTCTTGATTGAGCTATGCAAAATGTTATGAGCATTTGTTTAGGATGGATTTAAACGTTGATTTATCTCAAGATTTGTAAATAAAAGCAGCTAAAAGTCTTTGTAAAAAGTCTTTTGTGTCTGGAATAATTACTTGTTAACTAAGCTATGTTATACATGTGATGTTCAAATGCTTACCATGATAGTATGTATGGTAGTAACAAATGTTATGGTTTGAAGTACCTAATTTATAAGAGCAAGTTATGGTCTGGTGACTGAAGAGTCTTTGTTTAAAATATGTATTAATTGTCTGCACATGACTTAAATTTGAAGCTCTATCCAACTTATAAAAGTTATTAAATTACCCTGAATTCTGAATGTATACTCATTTGTGAAGTGCCCAGTCTTTATATCTTGTTTCAATGCTATATGTTTGTTAAAGATTGTTCCTAAACACTTTCTAATTCGGTTTATTCCTAAGCTGGGTTAGGGGGTGTTTCACAAGTAGATAAAGAATCTAATGGTTTACGCAGACATGTATTGCCAGTAGCTATAGCATTGATATGAGTAATCAAGCATATATCCTCAGCAATAATCCCAACCTCCATAATTATCTGTTAGTTGCTGCAGCTGTTTATCTTAATCTTAGCTATCTTTGGATTAGGTAATTTAGTTTTAATTAAACAATTATTCACCAATACTTGCAAACACATTCTTAAGCATAATAACTTCATAGTTATTGATCCAATCCTTGAGGGTTCGACACTCTACTCATCACTTTATTACTTGATACAATGAGTATACTTGCTCTAAAGTGCATCACTATTCGACAAGCATCAAGTTTTTGGTGCCGTTTTCAGGGATTGGCAATTGATAATTACGTTGTAATTGTGCTTAGGACTTTATTTTTATTGCATTTAATTTCTTTTGTTTGTTTTTTCTTTTTGTTTTTATTCTCAGGTACGTTCTAGTGCATGACCAAAAGGTCCACCACAGATCCTATTCTTCCATTTAATCCAGAGATCGAAAGAACTTTTCGGAGACTACTACGAGAGAAAAAGAATATAGTGAACAAAGACGAGAACCCCCCCGAGAACATGTGTAATCCAGGCATACAACTATTCGATAGACAGTGAGTTGTTATGTAACACCCCTTACCCGGTTTAGGAGTAAACCGGCCAATGAGTGTTAATCAAGAAAACAAGAATTCAAGCCATTTCAAATTTTTGAAACTTGTCCCTATTAGATGAGTTACTTGTTTAGCAAGAAACCACAACTAGCAACTTTAACAAGTAACAACAACAACAACAACATGAACATGCTTCTCAAACATTATAGGTGACCACTTTCGATTAACCAACTTCATCCTACAATCAAGGAAGCTTACTACATTTTTATTTTAAGCAATTAAGCTTGGCATTCGAACGAGCATCTACATTAAGGCATATTCATTAGTAAATTCTCATGTCAAGTTAACCAAGCATTATCTTCTATCATTTTACATTCAAGAAAAGGATGCATATAATGTTGGTTACTAAACGTGGTCGCATTTGCATTCATTCGAATCATATCACCATAAACATGCCTTCAAGCAAGCTTAACATCATCTAGAAAAACATAACTAACGTACCATGATCTTAATTACTAGAGCTAGAAACAACCTATCAACCAAAAGATCAATTCGAATAGGGCATTCAAGAGTTAAGCACATAATATCCCATTGTTAAGAACATTCGAATATAACTAGATCATGTAAATCAAGTTCCATTTCCCACATTCAACATGTCAAGCATTAACGAACTAGTCTTTATAATCTTTTAAGATCAAGGTCATATATATATATACAACTTACAAACCAGGCAAAATGCATGATCTAGCTTAACTAAGTACATATCTAGGTGCCACCAACTAGGAGTAATACAAAACAAGTATGGATTCATACTTTAGCTCTTGCTTGTGTTTGCGTCGAGCCTAAAAATGTAGACTTCAGGATCAAGTAACCTCTTTGAATCACTTTTAACCTGTAATTTGGGAAGAAAGGAAACAAGAGTGATAAGTACAAAAGTATTTAGTAAGGTAGCAACTATTACTAACCAACTTTCAAGATTTGTATCATTTAATCAAGTATAAACCTAGCTAGGGTTTGTAACATGTGAAGTCAAGTCTAGCTTAAGATTTCTAGCGTTTCAAGTCAAGCATGTAGTCATTTAATCATGTATAGCTATTATCATTTATGCATATCATTTCAAGCACAAGCACATACAACGAGAATCTTAAGCTCAAACCATCTATATCATATCATGCTTCTATCACAATTCGAATAGCATATCAACAAGAGGATTGTTTTCAATTCAAGTTTAATCAAGTATCAAGTCAAGACAAGAAGCATGTTCAAGTATAACAATTCAAGTATAGTCACATCGCATTTCATGTTTTCATTCGAGTATCATGTAAACAAGCCAATTCAAGTATCATATCAAGAACATTTAAGCTTCATGCTATTTTTCTTTCTTGTTTAATTTACTTTAGATTAGGCCTTGGTACTTAGAGTGTTCATCTTTATTAAAACATTCCATTAAGTGCATATTTATACATAAGCAAAATAGTCCATGGTGACTTTTAATTTGTTCAAATCTATCCATTATACATGTTTACACACAATTACAAGTAGAACAGTCCATGGCATCATTACTCTAAAGTATATTTCATATCACGTACACATCTTTTAATCAATTGAGCTTACAAGTCTACTCGACAATTATATAGCATGTATTTACACTAAATAGACATGTCTAACAAGCATCAATTATCTACACAAGATGTCCACACAAGAGCATACATAAACCATGTATTTGCACACAACATATGCGTATACAATCACAAAGGCATTCAAACTATTGAATGTACATGTGCACAGGAAACATATACTTAAACGTGTATATTCATATATATATATATATTATCATGAGCATTCGAGTTAAGATATACATGTCCACAATTCACTTTCAAAGCATGTTCATATATATATATATAGGCAATCGAACATAGCATATGATAAACAGAGGTTTCTTCTCTCATAAGTAATTAAATTAATTTAGTAGTTTAGGCGTAATCCATGTGTTGACTCTAGAGGTGCTTTAGGAATCAAATCAAATATCATTCATGAACTAGTTACTTCAATAGCAACCAATCGAATAGCATAATCCAATTATTAGATCAAGTTTCATGAAATCAAGTAATTCTATTCAAGGTTTGTAGCATCCGAATTGAGCATGAAATCATATAGCCATGTATCTAGACAATATTTGGTAATTATTCATACCATAATTCAAAAGCAACAAGCAAGGAATCTAGTATCAACCAAGTTGATCGTGACATATTTCATTATCTCCTTCAAGTAGTATGATTAGCAATGGACATGGATCATATTTCAAGTTTACATGCCAAGTATCAAGTATTTTCAAGTGGCAAGCATTTCAAGTATCAAGCATTTCAAGTGGCAAGCATTTCAAGTAGCAAGCATTTCAAGTGGCAAGCATTTCAAGTAGAAAGCATTTTCAAGTGGCAAGCATTTCAAGTAGCAAGCATTTCAAGTGGCAAGCATTTCAAGTAGTAAGCATTTCAAGAGGCAAGCATTTCAAGTGGTAAATCATACAATACAAGGTCCAAGCATATGCAATTATCATTTCAAGAGTTTCATGTCAAGAATCAAGCATTACATGTCAAGCAATTCAAGTATTTCAAGGATTCATGTCAAGTGATTCAAGTGTTCCAGATTTCTTGTCAAGTCATTTAAGTATTTCAAGATATAATTCAAGTATTCAAGATTTTCTTTTGAATTTCTTATTCAATTTCTCAATAAGGTTCATATCTTTTTAACATGTTTTCCTTGGATCACAATTGGTCATGAATAACATTGGTCCGTGTTTGACCATAAAGGTCCAAGAGATATTTAGCTCAAAGCTCATAGCAATGGCTAATATCGGAAACATGTCAATCCTATACTTCTCACTATCCAACCAACTGTCGCCACTCCGTACAACTCCCTCGTTACCTCCAACTGTCGCCAATAACATATTACATGTAATGGGGCGTACCCCTGAGCTGTGGCTCATGGACAGTAGCCCCAAGTATACCATGCATCATACCATTGTATCCAAGGACTTCCATTGTAGGCAATTAAAGTCTTTATGATCTTTAAACTTTTATTAGAGGGGTATTCTTATACTTTAAAGCTTGTTGTTGTTTCTTATGTTTTATGCTTTAACGTTCAAATAGAGACAATTCATATTCAAGAATTACATTCAAGCAAGTTATAGCAATATCATGCTTAGCCCTTAGGCTAGTTGAGCCTTAGCTCTTCAATTACTTTTCACGTTTTCAAGTGTTTCATGTTCAAGGCAAGACAATTCACGTTCAAGGATCACATTCAAGCAAGTTATGTCAAGGTCAAGCTTAGCCCTTAGGCCAATTGAGCCTTAGCTCAACATTTTGCAATTTAACTTGTTATTCGAGTAAACATTTTACATATGCCATCTTAGGCATCAAGCAAGGTCTTTATTTCATGACTTAATTCATGTTATCAAGTATTTTTATCATAGAAATCCATACAAGCAATCATTCGATGGTTCACACCCAAGGCATCAAGAATCAAGCATTTACATCATAGGGCACTATCAAAGCAAGCATTCGACTACAAGCTTAGCATACTCAATTCAAGTCATTTAACATGTACAAACATTATACATACTTCACAAGCCAAACTTAACCACATTACATTTCAAGTCTATCATTCAAAACATATTTGCAAGTAGTATACAACGAATCAAGTAAGATCAAAATCCAATTCTAGTAACCATTTGAAAGGATCACAACCAAGGCAAGAAATCAAGCATTTTTTTATACTTTATTTTAATCGATTTACCAAGATCCATGTCACTATTATTCACAATTTTAGCTTAAACCCTTCTTCTTCTTTTTTATCCTTAATCAATCTTATTTAAGTCCATTAACATAATATATCAATAGCAAGAAAGTATAGATGCATATTTTGGTTTGGACCTAAGTCCTAGCCCTATTTTAACTACACTCACAATACTCCAAGCTAGCTTATTTGTCTTGGATCCAATTTCCTTTGTGTTTGCCACTAGCTTGGCCACTCCTTTCTTCCTCCACAAGGTTTACACTTTGCTCTAACAATCCATACAAGTGAACACATGTTAAACAAGGTACATTGAGTATGATAATTATCTATCTCAAGCAGTCCAATATATTTTCACAATTACTTATCATTGCAACAATGTTAACACATTATATGCATAACACAGACAGCACATTCATATACATATATTACTACTCATTGCCAACATTGTTTACATTTCAATTTGGGCAGAAACATGGCAGTAACTAAACTGTCCAAACTGTTTATAAAACAGTTTACAAAACTATCCTAAACACCTAGATTGCTGCTGCCAGGCAGCTTGTGCACTGTTTACTTAAACATGCATAACTTTCATTCCGTACGTCGGAATTTCAATTGGTTTATACCGTTAGAAAGATAACTTAATTTTATTTCTAGCCATATAGGCCTTGGATTTTTATTCTTTGCCAATTAATACAGTTTTTAGCTAAAGACAGACCAATTGTATCACTGGACAGTTTGCACTGTCCCTAGATTTTCATTTTTAAAATCCATTTTACAATCCAGAATTCTATTTCGTTTGTTTCTAATGAAAATTGACATATTAAGGTTCCATTCATATAAATTTCAGCCCTTAATTCAATTCATACAATTTATAGTGAATTTTCAAAGTTGCTGCCCAGAACAGAGTTTTCTGGGCAGATTTCACTAGGCTTGATTTTAGCTTCATTATTCACTTAGATGATACTTCTAACATGTTAATTCAACTGATATACATACTCGTACAAGTCTAGGTCAGTTCAACTCACCTATCAATGTGATCAAAACAGAGCATTTTGTGCAACCAAACATGTTTACACAATCTTCAACTAGCAATGTGATCAAAACGGTTTCATTCCATGTTACATTCAAATCATACCAATTTAGTACCTAAATTTCCAGCAACCATATACATTCTTCTTAGCAATTTGATCACAAAATTTCAAGAATCTTAGAGCTAACATCACTATAATATTCATAACAATCATCATATTCAAATTAGGCATCAATAACATCAAAATTTCCAGATTCAAGCATTCTATTTCAAACATCCAAATCTATAACATGTGGGAATCAAGAATTATACCTTCTCCTAAGCTAATTTGATCAAGACTAAATCAAGAACATGAATTTGAAGATGATCCTATGAAGCTTTCTCTCAAACTCTCCATCTCTCTCAATGAAGGTTCGGCCATGGCAAGTAACAAGATAAAGAAGATGATATTTCTTTTGCACAATTTTGATTCCAACTAGCCGGCCATTACTTCTCCTCTTGCCACATGTGTGATAACCTTACCACATGTATTCCACTATCTCATAATGGTTTAATTATACATGCAAGTTATTGTTTCATTCTTGTTTCAACATGGTCCTTTTAATTTGGTACTCTAACTTGTTGGCTATAACAATTTAGTCCTTTAGACATAAGCTATCTTTTCTTCCTTTTTATTTCAATTTGATCCTAGACTTAATTAGTCTAATAAGGGTAATTCTATAATAATTTAACTAGTACCAATTTGTAGTATACTCCTAAGCCCATTTTTGGGATATTACAATTTGAATTACATCAAATTAATGTCAAAGTTCTAGGCTGCACTTTTGGGTATTACAATTCCCCCCTTAAAAGAAATTCTCCCTCAAATTTCTTCGATGATGAAGGACTGTCGTTATCAAGTTCAGAATATTTTTACATACTCTGAATTTGTAAAATAAAGAAAAAAACTATATTGGTTACAAACTACCAATACAATCAAGAACTCGAACTCTTAGGTGGCACACTAGACTTATGACAATGTAGTGAGTCCATGTTTAGTCCGAGAATAGACTAAACCATGCTCTGATACCAATAAATATAACACCCCTTACCCGGTTTAGGAGTAAACCAGCCAAGGAGTGTTAATCAAGAAAACAAGAATTCAAGCTATTTAAAACTTTTAAAACTCGTCCCTATTAGATGAGTTACTTGTCTAGCAAGAAACCACAACTAGCAACTTTAACAAGTAACAACAACAACATGAACATGCTTCTCAAACATTATAGGTGACCACTTTTGATTAACTAACTTCATCCTACAATCAAGGATGCTTACTACATTTTTATTTTAAGCAATTAAGCATGGCATTCGAACGAGCATCTACATTAAGGCATATGCATTAGTAAATTCTCATGTCAAGTTAACCAAGCATGATCTTCTATCATTTTACATTCAAGACAAGGATGCATATAATGTTGGTTACTAAACGTGGTCGCATTTGCATTCATTCGAATCATATCACCATAAACATGCCTTCAAGCAAGCTTAACATCATCTAGAAAAACATAACTAACTTATCATGACCTTAATTACTTGAGCTAAAAACAACCTATCATCCAAAAGATCAATTTGAATAGGGCATTCAAGAGTTAAGAACATGGTATCCCATTGTTAAGCACAGTCGAATATAACTACATCATGTAAATCAAGTACCAATTCCCACATTCAATTGGTTTATACCGTTAGAAAGATAACTTAATTTTATTTCTAGCCATATATGCCTTGGATTTTTATTCTTTGCCAATTAATACAGTTTTTAGCTTAAAGACAGACCAATTGTATCACTGGACAGTTTGCACTGTCCCTAGATTTTCATTTTTAAAATCCATTTTACAATCCAGAATTCCATTTCGTTTGTTTCTAATGAAAATTGACATATTAAGGTTCCATTCATATAAATTTCAGCCCTTAATTCAATTCATACAATTTATAGTGAATTTTCAAAGTTGCTGCCCAGAACAGAGTTTTCTGGGCAGATTTCACTAGGCTTGATTTTAGCTTCATTATTCACTTAGATGATACTTCTAACATATTAATTCAACTGATATACATACTCGTACAAGTCTAGGTCAGTTCAACTCACCTATCAATGTGATCAAAACAGATCATTTTATGCAACCAAACATGTTTACACAATCTTCAACTAGCAATGTGATCAAAACAGTTCCATTCCATGTTACATTCAAATCATACCAATTTAGTACCTAAATTTCCAGCAACCATATACATTATTCTTAGCAATTTGATCACAACACTCAAAATTTCAAGAATCTTAGAGCTAACATCACTATAATATTCATAAAAATCATCCTATTCAAATTAGGCATCAATAACATCAAAATTTCCAGATTCAAGCATTATATTTCAATCATCCAAATCTATAACATGTCGGAATCAAGAATTATACCTTCTCCTAAGCTAATTTGATCAAGACTAAATCAAGAACATGAATTTGAAGATGATCCTATGAAGCTTTCTCTCAAACTCTCCCTCTCTCTCGATGAAGGTTCAACCATGGCAAGTAACAACATGAAGAATATGATATTTCTTTTGCACAATTTTGATTCCAACTAGCCGGCCATTACATCTCCTCTTGCAACATGTGTGATAACCTTGCCACATGTATTCCACTATCTCATAATGGTTTAATTACACATGCAAGTTATTGTTTTATTCTTGTTTCAACTTGGTCCTTTTAATTTGGCACTCTAACTTGTTGGCTATAACATATTAGTCCTTTAGACATTAGCTATATTTTCTTCCTTTTATTTCAATTTGATCCTAGACTTAATTAGTCTAATAAGGGTAATTCTATAACAATTTAACTAGTACTAATTTTTAGTATACTCCTAAGCCCATTTTTGGGATATTACAATTTGAATTACATCAAATTAATGTCAAAGTTATAGGCTGCACTTTGGGGTATTACATGTTAGAAGAGAGCCAATGGCCAGAGACAACAGGAGGAACCACCACCTGCCAGACCTAGAAGGCTCATTAGAGAAATCATTGAGCCCGTTATGAACAATCTTAGTCCACCTATTGTTGTGCCCGAACTAGGGACAACTCACTTTGAGCTAAAGCCTGCTATGTTCAACATGCTTAAAAATATTAAACAATTTGGAGGATCAGCAAGAGAGGATGCTCGGGAGCACATTCAATCTTTCTTGAAAGTCTGTGATTGCTTCAGACAACCAGATATTCCTACTGATGCCTTGTGACTCAAGCTATTCCTTTTCTCTCTATGAGATCGAGCCAGAGCATGGTTGAAGACTTATTTTGCAGGATCTATTATATCCTGGGATGACTTGTGCAGCAAGTTTCTGCACAGATATGATCCACCGAACGTGTACAGCCAGAAGAGAAGTGACATCATCTCTTTCCAAAAATAAGATGATAAATCCATTTATGAAGCATGAGATAGGTACAAAGACCTGTTTCGCAAGTTCTTGGTCCTTAGATTTATAGATTTGCTACAGGTTATGACGTTCTATAATGGCGTCAATGCACCAATAAGGATGATGATTGACTCATCAGCTAATGGTACTTTGCTTGAAAAAGAACCTGATAAGGCTTTTCATATACTTGACCAGATAGCCAACACCGAATAACAGTTCCTAAGAGGGAGATTAAAGCCTGGACCCAAAGCCACTGGAGCACTCCAATTGGATGACTCTCAAACTGTAGCAGCTCAACTCTCTACCATCACCAACTTGCTCAAGAACATACAAGGGCTTTCTAATGTCCGAGAGGCTAAGGTAGTGCAATACACTTGTGATCACTGTGATGGGGAACACTAGTCGAGTGTATGCCTTCACCAAGAAGAGTCTATATGCTACATAGGAAACACCAACTGCAACAACAATCCCTACTCCAAGACCTACAATCCAGGGTGGCGGCAACATCCAAACTTTGGTTGGGGAGTTAACAAAGGCAATTCAGGAGCACAACAAAATGTCACTAATGAACCTCTTGGATTCCAATAAATGACTCAGAGGTAGGACCAGTGAGTTTCTAACTCCAATTCCAATTCTTTTGATAATTATTATCAATATTTTATGGAAATTGCTCGTGTCATTATGAAAGATCAAGCAACCCACTTAAAAAACCATAGTGACATGCTCATAATGCAGGCTGCCATGTTGTAAAACCAGTAATTAATCATGCAAAACAACACCCTCTAGAGGGAAAAATTGAAGATGTGTAAATTTGATGCCAAAATCTGTGTTTAAAAGATTAGGGATGGGTAAAGCAAGGACTACATCCGTGATTCTTTAATTGGCTGATCGATCTTAAATCTGACCCGAGGGCAAAATTGAAGATGTGCTAGTAAGGTTAGATAAATTTTTCTTCCCGGCAGACTTTATCATTCTTGATTGTGAAGCTGATGAAAATGCTCCCATCATCATGGGAAGACCATTCCTAGCCACTGGGTGCATTGTGATCGATTGCAAAAAAAAAATATGAATTCACTATGAAGATGAACGACCAAAAGATCACATTTAATGTCTTCAGCACACTCAAGTACGTGGATGACTATGAAGAATATCAGCTTGTGGAAAATGAAGAAGCTCTAATTAAAGAAAGCTTGCCCGAAATATGTTACAATAACATACTCACTGCTGAGGAGCAAGCTGACTTTGATGAGGCCATGCATGAAGCTGAAGAAGAGGGTAACATAGAGATTGAATAATCCAACGTTGTGCTCACTCGACTAGGTATGACTTTTGATCCTTTAGATTATGTTGATTTCAAATCTTCGAAACCTTCACTTGAGCATCCACCGGTACGTGAACTTAAACCTCTTCCCCTATTAAAGTACGTATGCCTAGGGGAGAGTAAAACATTATCGGTTGTTATATTCGCTAGCTTAAAACCTAACCAAGAGGCTCAACTACTGCCTGTGTTTTCACGATATAATGAGACTTTTGGATGGAATATTGCTGACATGATGGACATAAGTCATACTTTATGCTTGTATGAGGTTTTGCTGGTAGGATATTACAACAACTTGATCAACCCACAATGGAGACTCAGTCCAACTTTGACAATGGTGGATGAAGCAGAGATCATTAAATGGAATGAAGAACGAGTTCGATTAATCTTGAAGCCTCTAGGCATCATTACACATCTCAATTCCTAAATTAATACCAAAGCAAGCTTGTAGAAGTGTTGCAATGGTTAACATTCTATAAAGGCGCACTAATCCACCATGAAAAAAATGTGGTCTCCTTATTGGATGTCTCCCACATCTAATTCTGGTCTCTCTCTACGTTTAATTTTATGCAATTTTAATTTTTATGCTATTTTATATTTTCACAATCTAGAATTTTATCTAGTATTAGAAATTAGGATGTTAATAACATATCTTTACAGTATGGCAGTTATCTCACAAGGTTCTTTATGGGGCTGTCCACGGTCTTTTCATTGACTAGGATCTTCCTTGGAAAAAGGGGCGAATAAAAAGTTTCCAACTAACTGATATTACCCTTTGCCGTATAAATCATTATACCGGTTTCCTCTACCCTACTTTACCCCACACACAATTTTTCTGCCGCCACACACCTTCCGTCAAATCACACTTAAAATCCATCTTTCCCTCATTCCTCACTGATAAGTCATATATTTGCATGATTTTCTTATATAATTCCATATGTTTTATCACACTAATCTATCTACAAGTCCTTGTTTTGGTACCTATTTGGCTTTCATAGTGTTTTAACGGATAAATAATATTCAATGCATAATAAGAGGATATTAGCACAATTTTTACACTTTAGATATTGACCTGCGAACATACAGAAGTAATGCAGAGATGCGAACGAGCAATTAAGAACGGATCAAATAAGGCTATGCGAATAGATAAGGAAGAAGAGTTGCGAACCAATATATGCGAACATTGATTGCGAACGCAGACATGGAAGAGCGAGTGAATATTGAAGGCTAAGTAGGTGAACGCAAGCAGAAGTTCTGCAGATGCCGATATATGCAGATCAGAATGTGAGCGGACGTTGAATGCCGAATGCGAACGCTTACATAGACAAAGGATCGCGTATGAACATAGTGTAATGATACCAACCTAAAACCTTAGAGCGCGAATGACAGCTGCTTACACTGGCTGCAAACGTATACATGTCCGCTAGTGTGAACGATTCAACGAACATACGAGAAGGAAGCCATGCGAACACTGACGTGTCTAGAAATACAAACGCTAAAAAGTGAAAGAACTACGCGAACACTGACGTGTAAATCATACGGGCATTGGAGGTAGACACACAAAGAATCCCATGCTACTTTGATTGCTTGGAAAATAAGAGATCCTACATTAATTGGACTTTCACTTTATATTAAATTACATTTAATGTAGGATTATGGTTTTTTACTTTATTGTAACTCTTTCCCCTACTTGATGTATAATTCTTCATCTATAAATAGGATCAAGGGGAAGAGAGGAGAACACCGAGTTACCTAGAAAACCCTTCTTGTTTTTCTCTTCTCTATGAGTTGCTAAACCCTTAGCTCTAGTCAACTTTGTTTCTAGGTTTTCAATACATTTATTAGTTTCAAAGTATTTTTATATCTTCTGGGATCATTCAATTGTGTGTGTTGGATTATACGTGCACAATCCACCGATCATATATTATTGATATAAGTGGTAAAAAAACTTGGACTATTGTTTTTTAAGGTATGAAATTGTATATTTAACTTGTATGGATTATCTCTTTTTGAATATATGTGCTTTGGTCTCTTAATCACTTAATGCTATTTGATAGGTTTGATCTAAGGTGGACTATCTAAGGATTTAACCTAGATAATAAGTGTTAACAACTTATGGACTATTAGGTTGTTAGCTAAATAAAAGAAGAGAACTCTTAGGTTATTTGTAGATTATCATCTAACTTAAGAACCAAACTACTTTAAGAATTATACATGTTATATTTTGAATTCTATGATCTAATACTTGGATTGAAACACCGCGAATGACTTGGCTAGACATCACCAAACCATTCGCACAACCAACCTTAGTTATGGTTTTCTCTTCGGAAAACTACACAACAAAACAAACCCATTTTTACTTTTCAATTGCACAATTAACCTAGGCTAGTAACTTATACCTTTTGACCACTCTCTGTGCGTACGAACCTACTTTCCACTACTAAAAATCCTTAAGAACTAGTAGGTATTTTATTTTCGATAGATTCTGTAACCCCTTGACCCGGTCTAGTCGCAAGACCGAATCGAGCGAGCTATATTAGGGTTTACCGAAATAAACCCTGAAGAAATTATGATTGAAACGGTCCATTTTTTCTTTTATCTTATCTAAATGCAATATTAGTTTCTATAGTGTTCATACGTGTCATGGTTAATAATAAAACTCAATCGGGCGTCATTTCGACATCCAATTGCTCAAAAACGCGTTACAGGGACTAAAACATAATTTACAATATTTACAAGAAAGTTCATGAAATTAAAGTTGGAAAACCTCAACTAGTCATGTTACATGCCTTCATATTAAATCTCAACCCAAATTGATCATTCATACACATTTAATTGCACATTTAAGAAACAAGGACCAAAATGCAAAGATTTCAAACTTCAGATAGCATCACAACAGAATTAACAGTCTCTGTACCAGTACAGGTGACTTGCATTTCGATACGGCACAAAAAGACAAAGGCGTACTGATATGGTCCCTAGGCGTTTCGGTACGGGCTTGTGCATTTCAAAATCAAAATTCCAATAGCTAAGCACCGTATCAATACGGTAACCCGTGTATCGAAACACGCACTGTTTCTTCTTTATGCATACCGATACGGTTACCAAGCATATCGGTACACCTAGGCTATTTTGAACATTTTGAGCCTGGACAGGTCCCCGCGTACCAAAACCTAAGGGACTGTATCGGTACGGTGATACCTGTATTGACCTTTAGTTCCAACATATGACACTTTAGCTCAATCTAAAACCCTCCATTCAACCACTAATCATCTTAAGACATTATAAACATTCAATCCTCAAACATAGCAACATAGATTGAGTATAGACTAATCATGGCATAATCAAACAATCACCTATGATCATGATTTCTACCCAAGCATGCTTAATGTCTCCCAACCCCTCAAAACCACATACCAAGCATCAAACAAGTCCAAAACATTAATCCAAACTATTACAATAGGAACTCAAAATACATCTCCCAAAACAACCCGGTCATATTGCCTTCTTATTACTACTTATCGAATATAAAACCATACTTTGTAATGAATTATTCATTGGATCCTCCATTGCTCACGTACTACCTGAGAAAGCTATTTCTCTGCATTGATGAGAAAAAGAGAGCGTAAGTTATAAGCTTAGTGAGGGAATTTGCATTATCACTCATCAATGCATTTAAAACCATTTCCATCAAATCACATGTAAATATGTCATGGAAAACATCTCATGCTTTTCATATCATCTCAAATATGCACATTTAAATCATTTCAACACATGTATCATGGATTCAATCTCTACCTCAATTTAAGCTTCACACCACAACACCTTTATAACAAGCTTAAAGAGTAACACATGTATAAATCTCATTATACAATATAATCCATTTCACATGATACATTATCTCATATATTGGCTTTCAAGTGACTCAAAACCAGCAACCTTTCATTTCACAAAACTTATAGGATACGCGGATTTCTCAAGTGGTTCCTACAACCACTTCACATACATACCTCAACCTGAGCAACGACACACTTTCCCACCTCAACGGTTTAAATCAGAGTAACAGAATATTTATCGACCTCTACGGTTTGGATGTATAATCCACCAGCAGGAGAAAACTGAACATTTACCCACCTCAACTGCTGCAGTTCTCATGTTGGAGATTACGGACTCTTAACACCCATCGACAAACATGAGACAACTTTTTATATTGCACTATAAACCATATGGCATGCAAACTATATCCGATATCATTTTAAACACAACCACTTTCCAATATATTCAATAAACAACATTACCTCATTGTTTTATATATGCATCAAATCATTCTAACACAAATACATTAAACCATGTATTTTGTTAATCTCAAACACACTTTTATAAACCATATGCCATTCTCATGAATCATCATGTATGATCATTTGCAACATCTTTCACTTTCAAAACATGCATAATATAGTGAGTAGTTAAAACCAACAACATGTGAATGAGATTTCATTTTGCAAAACCGAAATCGAGAGAAAGCTCAACCGATACTTACTTCTGAGTTTAGATAAATGTATCAAACTTTATCTAAACTCCCACAACTCTCTTTTCAAACCTTTTAACAGTAGTAAAACATTTTTCCACTCACCAACAATCCAACGCTTGCTTGCCAATGCACGAATCAAGCTTCCAAAACTTCTACGCCTTCTTCAAAAGCCAAAGGATTCAACCCCCCTTCTTTACCCAATCAAAAATAGAGGATTAAAACACATCTCTATACCTCTAATCTCCAACAATCAACAAACACAGCATCGCCTCACAAGAAACCACTCAACACCTTCCTAAAACCATCAAGAACACCACCAAACCTTACCTAAACCAAGCCCAGCCAACATCTAATGATTCTAACACATTAACAACATCAATTAGCATCCAAAAACACCTTAAACACGCCCTTATACCTCAAGCAACACTACAACAACATGATCAAGCCAAAAACCAACTATACACAACCTAGAAAACTAACAATTCACATAGTTTCAGGATTACATTGATTAATTAGCTCTTTCAACATTAAAATACATCCAAATGGAGATCTAAATCCATTAGATCCATCACCAAAATAGATCCAAATCAATTTCCAACAATTTTCCAAGAAAACTCAATTTAATTAATAAATCCATATTAAAATCATAATTTCTTAACATAAATCAACAACAAAGGATCAAGAACTTGGGAATTTCAATAAAGAACCTTTAATTAGAGGAGAGAAACGAAAATCACCTCTAATTGCTGATTTCCCCCTTAATTGGCCAAGCTTTGATGAAATCCAAATAGATTTTGCAATAGGATTTAGAGGAATCAATTAGAAATCAAAAAGGAAATAAATATGAATTGATTCATGGGAGTTTTAGAGTAGAAATCCTAGTTTGGTTGTTGAGAAAGTTGAGAGAAAAAGGTTGGGTGAAAAGTAGTTATGTAACAAAGTGAATTAGCAATTAAAAATCTTTTTAATAAATTCCCTTTTATATTATTATAAAACCATTTAAAATACCTTTTAAAATATCCTAAATTAAGAGAGAAATTTGTTGAAAAATATTGGTTAATTAGCCCCTTAAAGATTCTAAGTTTTGAACCTTTTTCGATTTAGTCACCAAAATAGTTTTGAAAACTTTCAATTTAGTCACTAGACCAAATTGCCTTAAAATCAGACTTAAGTACCTCAAATTGAATTCTCCAAATTACTTAAAATATTAATTAGGTAATTTCTATTATTTTTCCATATTTTATTTTTTGCAAAATCAAGTTTATAGATTAAAATTCCTGAAACTATTCGAATTTTCTAAACTGGTTCTCCCGAACCACTTACCCGATCTGGCCCACATCTAGGCCCAATTTTAGGGCGTTACAACTCTCCTCATCTTAAGAAATTTTTCCTCGAAATTTACCTGATGGAAAAAGATGAGGGAATTGTCTCAACATGTCCTTTTTTCTCTCCCAGGTAGCTTCCTCTACACCGCGGTGCCGCCACAACACCTTTACCAACTATATGGTCTTACCGCGGAGAAATTTACTACTCGAATCAATAATTCTCATTGGTTCCTCATCATAGGTCAAATCCAGATTCAACTCAATCTCCTTAACAGGCATTACATGAGATGGATCCGATATATACCTCCGAAGCATCGACACATAGAAAACATCATGTATCTTTTCTAACTCAGCACAACCTCAATCTATACGCAACTGGACTAATGCGCTCCAATACCTCATACGGTCCAATAAACCTAGGGCTCAACTTGCCATTCCGTCCAAATCTCATCATCCTTTTCCAAGGCGAAACCTTCAAGAACAAACGATCACCAACTGCATACTCAATTTCCCTTTCCTTCAAGTCAGCATAAGACTTTTTCCAATCCAAAGTTGCTTTCAACCAATCACTAATAAGCTTTAATTTCTCATTGGTATCCTTCAACATATCCGGCAAAGAAACATACTTCCCCTTGCCTCTGCCCAACAAAGTGGCGTACGACATCTTCTACCATACAAAGACTTGAATGGTGCCATCTGGATACTGGCTTGGTAACTGTTATTATAAAAAAATCCACCAATGACAATTGATTTTCCCATGATCCCTGAAAATCTATAATGCAACACCGTAACATATCCTCCAACACTTGGATAACACGCTCAGACTGACCATCCGTTTGCGGATGATACAAGTACTAAAGTTCAACCGTGTACCCAAGGCCCTATCCCATCACTCCCAGAACCTTGCGGTGAAACGCGTATCTCTATTGGACACAATAGACTTTGATACTCTATGCAACCTCACAACCTCAGCAATGTACAACTCTTCCAACTTATCCAAAGTATACGTCGTATGCACAGCAAGAAAACGTGCATACTTCGTAAACTTATCCACGATCAACCAAACGAAATTCTTATTTGATGGCGTCAAAGGTAAACCAGTTACAAAATCCATGGCGATTCTCTCCCATTTCCACTTGGGAATCTTTAATGGTTGCAGCAACCCCGAAAAAAACTGATGTTCCGCTTAACACGTTGACAAACCATGCAACAAGCAACAAAATCTGTGAGCCAACCCAGAAATACTCTTTCTTCAAATCTTGATAAATCTTCGTACTCCCCGGATGCATAGAAAAGTGAATCGAATGTGCTTCATTCAAAATAGTGTGCCTTAACTCTTCATCCATCGGTATTACCACCCGAATCCTAAAGCACAACACTCTGTCCTCATTAAAACCAAAATCCGTCTGATTCCTCTCCAAGATATCCTTAACGTGAGGCACCAACGTCTCATCATATGGTTGCTTTTCTTTTATCATCTCCAACATCGAAGGCTTCACTTGCAACTCCGCTAACAACCCACCATCTCGTGTTAAACTCAGTCGCGTGAACATTGCCCTTAACTCCACCACGACTTTTTTTCTCAAGGCATCCGCTACCACGTTTGCTTTTCCCGGATGATACTCGATCGTTAGGTCATAATCCTTAAGCAACTGCAACCATCTTCATTGCCTAAGATTTAACTCTTTCTGCGACATCAAATGCTTCAAACTTTTATGATCCGTGTACATAATACACTTCTCACCGTATAGATAATGTCATCAAATCTTCAAAGCAAACACCACCGCAGCCAACTCAATATCGTGCGTAGGGTAGTTGTGCTCATGCACCTTCAACTGCCTAGATGCATAAGCTACAACCCTTCCTTCTAGCATCAGCACACAGCCTAAACCCACGTAGGATGAATCCTTATACACAACAAACTCCTTCCCTAACTCAGGTTGAATCAAGATTAGAGCATGCGTCAAATCTTCCTTCAACTTGTCGAAAGTTTTCCACCTAGCTTTCGTCCACTCAAAACTCACATCCTTTTGCAACAACTTTTTCAAAGGGACAACAATCTTTGAAAACCCATTTTCGAAGCGTCGGTAGTATCCTACCAACCCCAGGAAACTACAGACTTTCGAAATAGACTTCGGTTGCTTCCAATTCACAATGGCCTCAACTTTTTGCGGATCCACACGAATACCCTCGACCGATACAACATGACCAAGAAAAACCACCTTCTTGATCCAAAACTCATATTTACTTAGCTTGGCATAAAGCTTGTTTTCCAACAAAACTTGCAACACAGTTCGGAGATATTGATCATGATCTTTTTCGGTACGCGAGTACACAAGAATATCATAGACGAACACTACCACAAATTGGTCCAAAAACTCATGGAACACCTTATTCATCATATCCATGAACGTTGTCGGTGAATTTGTCAAACCAAATAGCATCACTAAGAACTCGTAATGCCCATAACGTGTGCGAAAAACTATCTTCAGCAGATCATAATCCTTCACCTTCAACTGATAATACCCCAACCGCAGATCAATCTTAGAAAGCACGGTAGCATCCCTGAACTGATCAAACAAATCATGTATCCTCGGCAAAAGGATACTTGTTTTTAATCGTCAACTTGTTCAGTTGCCAAAAATCAATGCACATTCTCATCATGCCATCCTTCTTTTTTACAAATAACACCGTTGCTCCCTACGGTGACACACTTGGCTGACTGAACCCACGATCCAGTAACTCTTGTAATTGCGTCTTCAACTCTTTCAACTCTTTTGGTGCCATACAATATGAAGCAATCAATACCGGAGCCGTATTCATGTATGTCTCAATGCAAAACTCCATCTCTCTATCCAGTGGCAAACCAGGAAACTCTTTCGGAAACACTCTTGGAAAGTCATAAACTATGAAAATATCTTGGGCACGCGCTTTCTTCATATTAAAATTCATCACATAGGCTAGGTATGCTTGACCCGCAAACTCCAACAACCTCTGCGCCTCTAAAGCAGAAACTACATTTGACATGAACTTTACATTCTCGGCCACAACCGCAACTTCATAATCATCGGCAAGTTTCAAAGAAACTCGCTTGGCTTCAAAATCCACTACAGCTTTATGTTGTGACAACCAATACATACCTAAGATCACATCGAAATTGTGAAATGGTAACTCCATCAGGTCAGCCTCAAACACATGCCCTTGAACCATCAAGGGATAACTCTTATACAACTTCCTAGCTACAACTGTTTCACCAAAGGAACTTGTAACCCGCATACCAACATCTAACAAATCTATAGGTAAATCCAACAAAAATGCATGCTCGTGCAAAATGTAGGAATATGTAAAACCAGAATCAATCAAAGATAACAAAGGTATAGATTGCAAGGTAAATGTACCGCGATCACATCGGTATCATTCCTCCCTACACGATGAGGAAAAGACCCTCGCCGGTCTCTTCTCTGGCTAAACCGCCACGGTATACGCTACCACTCTCTAACCATTATCCATGCACTAAAAATGTCCACGGCCGTGACCATGACCCCTAGGCACCATAGCAACTGGTACATGAGCCTAACCCTCTCTGGCCAACTGCAGATAATCTCTCATGAGATGATCCCTCGATCCACAACTTCAACATATGCCTATAACACCCCAACATTCCCCCGAATTCTTCATACTACACCTCCTACACTCAAGAACTCTAGCAAAGGTATTATGACCTTGAAAACCACGCCCAACACCATTTTTCCCCGCCTTTGATCCAGAAGATACCTTCTGTCTCTATGCATCTTTTAATGATCCTTACCAACATCAGACTCTGCATTCTTCTTTTCCACTAAGGAACTCCTAAAACGAGCAGACAAGCCCAAATTCTGTTTTATGTCTTTTGCTTGAGAAACCAGGATATCAAACTCTGTGTAGTCGGTGGCCAGCATGTATGTCTTCACTTTCTTGATCAACCCGCAACGAAACTGCTTACACCTCTATCGCTCATTCGGAACCAACTTGGAGGCATACTTTCTCAGTCGTACAAACTGGATCTCATACTCGAAAATAAACATGTTTTCTTGCTCCAAAGCCATGAACTTCCTCTACTTTTCATCTCTATATCGAGTTCCCAAATACTTCTTCCTGAGCCTCAAAAGAATTCTCATGTAACATTGGCAAGTTTTATTCCCGCAATCACAATTGTCCACCAACTGTAAGCATCGCCATGAAGCAAAGACACAATACACCTTAGCTTGCGTACATCCGTGCACTCCATCTAGTCAAGGATTCTCTCAGTATTAGCAAACCATTCCTCAGCTGCTTCAGGAATCAATCCTCTGAACTCAACACCACTAAGGCTACGCAATCGCTCTGAATGTAACCCCATATTAACAGCAGCAAGCACTGGTACAGGTATATGCACTCCAGCTATGGTATCCTGGAAAGCTCCCTTCGTCGCCTAGACTAACGGTGCCATATCACCAAAAATAGGTGCTTGGGGTGCCTGAGGCGCACCTCCCTCTACTCCAACACCAGCAGGAGGATTCGGTGAAGGAGGAGGCAACTCATCATCGTGTGTCTCCATTACACTACCCATGTGAGCTCTAGTCTCTCGTCTCGATCTCGTACACGAAAAATATAAATCTAAATATGATAATGCACAAAACAAACCAATTAGGCCAACTCACAACAAGAATTAAAGTCACTCTTGTTTAAAAACAAAATCATTTAACTCTAGTAATAAGGCAATGTGTCCGAAGTTTAAACACCCCAAACATACCACATATCGAATACAATTTAGAAATTCAATCACCGTACATGTCAGATAACATATTCAATCAACATCAACCATCCAAACAACCATAACCCACCTCCCAACAATCATAACCTGGCTCTGATTCCACCAAATGTAACCCCCTTGACCCAGTCTAGTTGCAAGACCAACTCGAGCGAGCTACATTAGGGTTTACCAAAATAAACCCCAAAGAAATTGCGATTGAAACGATCCATTTTTTATTTTATCTTATCTAAATGCATTATTAGGTCCTATAGCGTTCATACGTATCATGGGTAAAATTACAATTCAATCGGACATCATTTCAACATCCAATTGCTCGAAAACGCGTTACAGAGACTAAAACATAATTTCCAATATTTACAAGGACGTTCATGAAATTAAAGTTACCAAACCTCAATTATTCATGATACATGCCTTCATGTTAAATCTCAACCCAAAATGATCATTCATACACATTTAATTGCACATTTAAGAAATAGGGACCAAAATGCAAAGATTTCAAACTTCAGATAGCATCACAATAGAATTAACGGTCTGCGTACCAGTACGGGTGACTTGCGTTTAGATATGGCATAAAAAGACAAAGGCGAACAATACGGTCCCTAGGTGTATCAGTACGGGCTTGTGTATTTCGAAAATCATAATTCTAGTAGCTAAGCACTGTATCGATACAGTAACCCATGTACCGAAACAAGAACTATTTCATCTCTATGCGTACTGATACGGTTACCAGGAGTATCGGTACGCCTAGGCTATTTTGAACATTTTGAGCCTGGATAGGTCCTCGCGTACTGAAACCTGAGAGACTGTATCGGTACGGTGAGACCTGTATTAACCTCTAGTTCCAACATATGACGTGTTGGCTCAATCTAAAACCCTTCATTCAACCTCTAATCATCTTAAGACATCATAAACATTCAATCATCAAACATAGCAACATAGATTGAGTCTACACTAAGCATGACATAATCAAAGAATCACCTATGATCATGATTTCTACCCAAGCATGTTGAATGTCTCCCAACCCCTCAAAACTACATACCAAGCATCAAACAAGTCCAAAACATTAATCCAAACTATTAGAACAGGGATTAACTCAAAATACATCTCCCAAAACAAACTTGGTCACAATGCCTTCTTATTACTACTTATCGAATATAAAAACATACTTTGTAATGAATTGTTCCTTGGATCCTCCATTGCTCATGTGCTACCCTAGAAAGCTATTTCTCTGCATTGATGAGGAAAAGAGAGTGTAAGCTATAAGCTTAGTGAGGGAATTCGCATAATCACTCATCAATGCATTTAAAAGTATTTCCATCAAACCACATATAAATATCTCGTGGCAAAACATCTCATGCTTTTCATATCATCTCAAATATGCACATTTAAATCATTTTCAACACACGTATCATGGATTCAATATCTACCTCAATTTTAGCTTCACACCACGACACCTTTATAACAAGCTTAAAGAGTAACACATGTATAAATCTCATTATACAAGATAATCCATTTCACATGATACATTATCTCATATATTAGCTTTCAAGTGACTCAAAACCAGCAACCTTTCATTTCACAAAACTTATCGGATACACGAATTTCTCAAGTGGTTCCCACAACCACTTCACATACATACCCCAATCGAAGCAACGACACACTTGCCCACCCCAACGGCTCAAATTGGATTAACGAAACATTTACCCACCTCTACGGTTTGGATGTATAATCCACTAGCGGGAGAAAACAAAACATTTACCCACTTCAACTATTGCGGTTCTCATGTTGGAGATTTCAAAATCTTAACACCCTTCGACAAACATGAGGTGACTTTTTACAGTGCACTCTAAACCCTATGGTATTCCAGCTATATCTGATATCATTTTAAACACAAATACATTAAACCATGTATTTTATTAATCTCAAAATCATTTTTATAAACCATATGCCATTCTCATGAATCATTATCTAAGATCATTTGCAACATCCTTTACTTTCAAAACATGCATAATACAATGAGTAATTAAAACCAACAACATGTGCATGAGATTTTATTTTGAAAAACCGAAATCGAGAGAAAGCTCAACCGATACTTACTTTCAAGCTTAGATAAGTGTATCAAACTTTATCTAAACTCTCATAACTCCCTTTTCAAACCTTTTAATAGCAGTAAAACACTTTTCCACTCACCAACAATCCAACGCTTGCTTGCCGATGCGCGAATCAAGCTTTCGCACCTTCTTCAAAAGCCAAAAGATTCAACTCCCCTACTTTATCCAATCAAAAATAGAGGATTAAAACACATCTTTGCACCTCCAACCTCCAGCAATCAACAAACACAACATCGCTTCACAAGAAACCACTCAACACTTTCCTAAAACCGTCAAGAACAGAGGATACAACAGATGCGTGCCCAACACTCAACACTTTAGCTATAGGTAATACACAAATGTTAAGGGTATGTGGAATTTGCACAAGCCTTGAGCATACAACAGATGCATGCCCAACATTCCAAGAAAATAGCACAAAGGATGCGATTGTCATTGGCGGACCATTTGACCAAAGAAAGTACAACCCCTACTCAAACATATACAACTTAGGCTGGAAGGACCATCCCAACCTATGCTACAGGCACGAACATCTGCAAGAAGCATACCACCATGCCCAACCGTCTACACCCGTGAAGCCTCCTATGGAGGATATCGTGAACAAGCTCGCGCACAACCTCGAGCAATTTCAGCAAGAGACCAGGTCTAACATTAAAACCTTGAGACTCAGGTAAGTTAAATTGCCTTATCTCTTAGCCAAACAGAATTGCGAGGCAAGTTTCCTTCTCAAACAGTTATAAATCCTAAGCAAGATATGAATGATATTACTCTGCGAAGTGGCAAGGATTTTTAGAGACCCACAAGGCCAACTACGAACGGCGAATAGAAGGGCATGAAGGTAACAAAACCCTTAGTAGATGAGAAAGATGTGAACAAAGATCTTGCAGAAGATGCGGATAGTGAACAAGGGAGTGAGAAAGTCAGCAAGCCATCTACAGACTTTGAGAAGGAAAGCACAAAAGAGGACCTACCCAATGCAAACCGCAAACAGACTGGTACAAATAATATCATACCATTGAAATTCTAGCTCGCACCTTTTTCTGACAAAGATAGCAGCTCTAGAACGTCCGAACTTGTGAAGAGAGATGCCCCTGCAAAAGCCTTGTACCACTGATTGTGATTCAACCACCTTTCCTATAACGGTTTTCACAGACAAAGAAGAATGAATATGAGAAAAATCTTTGAAACTTTCCGCAAAGTTGAGGTAAATATTCCACCCATTCCACTTATTGATGCTATCACTCACGCTATTAAAAACTTTCGTAAACCTTTCATAACCTTGAGAAACCGGTGACCCTCCTTCTTCTTGCATTCTTCACATTTACCCAAAACCCTAAAAATATTTTCCTTGCATTCTACCTTACTTTCAAATATGGCTAAAACAAGAACTGCCAACTGCGCCAGGGCAAGTGCCTCCCCAGTCACACTAAAACCTACTGGATAACCCCTTCCCAGAAAACCCTTACCTCAACATTACGTCGTTCCATAACGTCAAGATGAGAAACTAACCCTCTCAGATTCTTTTACAATCAGGAGACAAATAAATGCTATGAAATTTTTAGAAACCAACAAATACTTCTTGAGGAAGGACTGGAGTTAATCGGTGTGCACATGACCTAATTTAATGATAACATCCTTTCTATGATCGAAACCTATGGATGGGATGAGTTTGTCATGTGCCCTGAGTAGATCAATGTTTCATGGGTGAGCGAGTTCTACACTCATATTACCAAAGTCATTGACACTACTGTATTTTTTTAGGGAAAATGATAAATTTCTCTGCCGAAACAATCAATACTTTATATGACCTAGATAATGCAGAAGACGACCATAAGGATTTTGTGGCAACGATGACTGACACCACCCATGGAAAGGTATTGCAAGACTTGTGCATTTCTGGGACTGCATGGATGTGGAAATCCACCAAATGCAGGATTATAAAACGGGCCAAACTAAAACCATACCCTAAATTTTAGATCTACTTCATGAACTCAAGAATGGGTCCCACTAGACACCACTCCACCATCTTTACCTAGAGAATGCTCCTCCTACATTCTTTAATGACTAGACGATGAATCAATGTTGGCAAGATGACTTATGAATCCATTGCGAGTAGAGCAGCGTCCTCTGGGAAGAAACAACCTCTACTTTTCTTGAGTTTGATTACCTCCTTATGTGAGAAAGCATAAGTTCGGATTGACCCAGATGATATAATCATAGAGGCCTCTATAGGGACACTCCCTAAGGAGATACCCAGGCTTAAGGGATTGGTGTCCAACTTAACACCCTTCAGCACCACAGCAACGAATTTACTGTACATTGCTCTATTTAGTGTTATGGCAGAATTCTTCAGGCCATTCTTTAAATATGTTCAAGCAAATGATCTAGCAATGAGAGCCGTGCGAAACTAATTTTCCCCAGGGTTTACTTAGGTATTTTTGATGTTTCCAAAACATTACTTCACCGAGATCTCTATAAGCTAATCACCTAGAGAAGACGAGGAAGAAGAAGAAAAAAATAGAGAAAGAAGACGAAGAAGAAAAGATAGATGAAGAAGATAACGAAAAAACTCCCCTAGCCCTCCGAATGCTGCTACTAGGACCAAAAAAGGAAGAAAATTAAAGTCGTACCATCTTCCTACTGACTTACTAAGCAGACGATAGCTCAGGGCATAGGCAAGGCCCCATGTACCCTGGCCCATCAACTCTAGCTAGCCTAGTTCACTTGGTTAGTGATGATTCTTTGGAGGTACAACAATCACTAGGTCAGGTCACTTTTCTCCTGTCCAAATGTCGCCAACTCCAACTACAACTATTTCCAAGACTTGGACCAAGATCTTTGTTGGTCGAGTCATCAAGCTAATTGAGGAGCTGCAAGCACACCTGAGGCGTAGACCCCTATTATCTACCTCTTCGATCTCCTCGGCATCCACCATCGCTCTTTTGCACAAGGATGCCCTGTACCCCCTACAACCTAACAGTCACCATTGACACCTGCTCTGTCTACGCCATGCATTGGTAAACAATCAAAGAGCCAAGAACGTCGGGCACCACCACCCCAGTAACTCCCTGGGCTAGTTTATATTTTTCTTTTTCTTTTTAGTTTAGTTTAGTTTTTCATATTGTGCATATTTTGCTTTTCCTTGATTTGTTTTGTTTGATTTATTTTCTTTTTGCATTGGGGACAATGTTCTTCTCAAGTTTGGGGGAGTACATACCCATATATATATTAGGTTAAATTTAGGTAAAATTTAAAAATTTAAAAAGTTTTTATAACTGTAATTAGCCTAATATGTCTGATAGGTTTCTTTTGCTATGATTCCTTTAATTTTAAATCTGTTGCTGCGTTGATTATGACTTCTTATGATGAATCTATGTTGATGCTTTGCAATTTGTTAAGAGCTTTAGGTTTTAAACTTTATGATAAATCTATTGTAGCCCTTAAAGCCATTTGTTGCAAACAATCTGAACAGTTAAGAAATCTTAGGAATGCTCTAGGTCAACTTTCTGATGCCAAAGCATGAATCAAAGAAAATTAACCTAATGCTCAATGTAGCAAATAAAGGCTTAAAAACTCCCTAAACAGCTAAGAAAATAAATTAAGACTTGACAATTTAAACAAAACTGTTGAGGGACACTCTTTTATGCATCTTGCTATCTTAGTACACTAGGTGAGTTGTGTTTCCTCTATTTAACTTTCCCTGGTAGCAATGATAGTACTAGCAAAGAGTGAATGAAAGTCTTCACGGGATGACACTGCTCTTAGGGCTCGAGATGGGTTGTTTGCTCCACTCCATCTTTAGGTACTGAAGAGTTAGTGTGATAAGTTAAAGCCCCGAGGTTATAGTTTTCAAAACTAAAAGAACATAGAGTAAAAATATGCTAAAAAGGAACACAATATGTCAAGGCAAAAAAAAAGGAAGCAACCCTTATGTAACACCCGATCCCGATATGGATCTGAAGCATCACATTTGGGTCTCCCAAAACTGACCCATAAAAAATTTCTCATTTAAAACCACAAGTTTGACGTTTCACAAAGCATTTATTTCCATAAATCCAAATAATTAATTAACATTAAACGAGTTTACAAAATATGATCTCCAATTAAAATGCACCGTTTGACCGAATAATAGTAAATCAAATAAAGTTACAGACTTGACTGTGGTAAGGTCTTATGAATACAATCAGTCCAAATTAAAACATCAAGTACTGTACTTTGAACCTGGCTCGGTGCTGAAAAATCCCCTTTGATGTGCTCTTCCAAAAGAAACCTGTCAACCTACGCATGAAAAAACCACAATTTTGCACGCTGAGCTTACAAAGTTCAGTGGTACATTTCCACTCTACTATAATTAATGAATATCATAAGACAAGCATGCATGATAAAATAATTAAGAGTGCACAGAAAGAATTCTCAATATTAAGGATAATCTTCTAGCCTACCCTAGCTAGAGTTCACAACCATGTCCCAAGACAACATTAAAATATAAGATGTCTCGCATGCCATCTTAGGCTTACCATACTGGAGGTCATACAGCGCATTGAGTTTACTCGATCTTACACAACCTACCGAGTTATAAATATTATACCGTAATCACATAGCCCTAGGGTAATATAGCCAACATCAAATGTCCATACAGCAACATAAATAACATATATTCCCTAAGCAATGGCCAAGGAAGCCTTACCTTACCCACGCTCACACAGTCATGGGGTTACCCATGATCACATAGCCATTAGGTTAATGGACCATATCTGGATTACCATAGCCACATATGTGTCCTAGACATACTTGGATCACAATACGCACAAGCAGTCTTTACCTAAGGTCACTCAGCCAATCAGGTTACTCGAGTTCACATAGCCCGTCGAGTTTACTCGAGCTCACACAACCCACCGAGTTATGTTTCCTCATCCAGTTCACCATAGCCACGAATAGGTTTCTAACTGCATCCAGGTCACGTAGCTTATGGATACGTCAGATGTACTCGATCAAACAGCCCGAAGTACATATCCCTTTATGTGAGTGCCCTTGTACTGACTCTAGGACATCCGAATTTCTAACCAAGACACATAAGATATCATATGCTCCTCGAGTATCCAAACATCTCACCAAAAGATAAGAAGCATTAAGCCAACCATTACAAATTCCCAAGGCATATTTCATTCGTTACAATTATTAATATAAGTCTTTTAAGCTCATTCATGACATTCTCATTAGATTATCTCATTATTTGCAGCAACTAATCCATATGAGCGTCCCTTTAGCACACAGCAAGGACCCCAATCTCCACACAGTATCAACTGATCCACCATGGATCCTTATGGATTATTAATACGAGCAATCCAATCAACAATTACCAAGCCATTAGCCATTTATTCCACATGTGGGTTATAAACCCTAATTTCTCAGTTTTAGAATTCATTTTATACCTTTAGGGACCCATTGGGCCCTTTAACTCTAATTATAGCTCCCCCAAACGCAACCTTGAATTTCTTGAGCAGATTGCTCTACGAGTAATGATACTCCTACATGGGTATCGGTACACCCCTCTAGGTATCGATACTCCTACCTGAGTATCGATACTTAAATTAGGTTCGAAAGAAACTAGTCTTTACCCCATACCTAAATGCCAACCTCCGTACCGGTACCCTATGCCAGTACGCGAACTACCTCGTACCGATCCCCTAGCCGTACCGTGCTCCTCCAAGTGCTTACCGATACACAAAAGCCTTTCTTAAGCAATATAAAAGTAGTACCGATACGCTCCTAGTGTACTGGTACGCGAAAATGCCACTGGAATTCCTAACAAGCATGGGATACCGATATACGATCAACTTTACCGGTAAGCCCCTCACAGAATGCTCTACTTTCTTACTAAGGCGTACCGATATGGACCACCCCGTACCGGTACACAAGTTCAGATTTTAAAATCTAGAGCTTAGGATTTTACAATCCCTGCCCTTAACCGAATTTGTTAAGCCCCAAACATTCCTACATGTTATTGAAGGTTTATTTGGTGGTTTGCTACCAATTTTCCACATTAGCAGCACCTAATCTTTAATCTACCATTAAAGGGACTCAAGCTTCTAAAACCCAACTTAACACCCATAAATCATAAAACCAAGCAACGCATTCATTTTGTGATGCTCATGAAATGTAAGATCCATGATGTACTGACCTTAAGTAAAAAATTCCCGAAATGAAGCTCCCACCAAGCTTCTTCACCTCTTCCTTCCTTTTCTCCAAACTTGGAGGAATTTCCATCCCCTTAGCTTGAAATGTAGATCCCTTGATGTTGAACAACTTTCACTCTACCTCAAAAACGAGATTCACACTAGAATTAACATAGATCTCACCTTTCTCTTGAGCTCTCAAGAAAAGAAGAAGAAAAGTGATAGAGAGGATGAAGGGGGCAAAGATGATATCACCCCTTCCAAAATCTGCCAACCCCTTATGTTTACCCCTTCTCCACTCTTCAAAAAAGGTGATTTACCCTTTTACCCTCCTATCATCTTCCCAACCCACATAATAACCATTGGCCCAAATCTAACCACAACTAAAAGGCCTAGAAATCCCAAATCTCAGCCCAAGAGCAAAGCGCGCAGCTCAATTTTGACCGACGCTAGGGTTTCTAAAATTTGGATCGTTACACCTTAAGCTTCTCTAAGGCTATTAAGTGATGAATGCATGTAACTAAGCACACATTGCACCTACAATAGATTTGATCTTTTGAACAAAAACTGTAAGCACTAATACATTTACTTATCATCAGCATAGCTGAGGAATGAATTATTGCTGCAACATAAAAGGGAATCACTATAATCATAGCTTAGTGGAACTTTAGGACTCATAGGCCGTTTACTGTTTTTATTTTCTATTTTTATTTTTCTTACTTCCATTTTGCATCGCTTGAGGACAAGAAACAATTCAAGTTTGGGGGTATTTGATGAGTACTTAATTGATCTATTTTATACACCCTTATTCATCGTCTTTTGCATGTTTTCAAGCTCATATAGTTTGCATTTAGGTTAGATTGTACATATTTGCATGTAGATAGGGAATTACACATGCATGTGCTTTAATTGTTATACATTGGTGCTTTTACAGGAAATATGGTACTTTGTGGTGCATGTGCAGGATACTGGTAGATGCTGGAGGATTGCTGGAGCGGAAGATGAGCATATCTCATGGCTAGAGATGATGAGGCATGAAGAATCTGCTTTTGCCCATGTGGAATTTTTCCCAGATATGCAGCATTTAATGAAGTGGAAAACACTTGGATTTCTTTAATGAAGTCACACGTACTTAGAGTATTGAAACCTAGTTTCACCATCTATATAAGGAAGATTTGGATGCTACTTCAACGAGGAGCGCAATTGTAGAAGTTAGTCTTAGTTTGAAGCTTACAGAGAATGTCGACTGACTAACGCTTAGCAAATAATCGATGAATGAGTATAAATATGCCAGTAAATAATGCCAAGTTTAGTTCTTTTTGCATGCAAGTATACACGGTCAGCAAGTAATACAGTAGTAAGATGAGACTCGTATCCATAAGGATTGTCCATGAATTAAATGCCAGGATTTTACTTCTGAAAGGAACAAATGAGTTTGATTTGGAATTCGGATTCAGAAAAATGACTAAGGAAAAATACAATGAAAATTCAGGTAGTTTGGCAAACATATATATCCAAATAGATGGTTGGTGTTGGCAAGGGATGCTTGGATTTCACGCTAGCTATGGCAACAATTAATAACTTTCAGCCTTGGTTTTATTGCCGAGCAGATTTTTAAGTTAGTATTTCCTCTGTCGATGACAATACCATAAGTTAATTACTTTTAACACATATATGTCTATAGCGAGTTTTCAAACAATTAACTTCGTTAAGATTCAATCTTTACTCCTAAGAGGTATAATCACTTTAGGTGTAAATTTATCTACTTGAATATCTTCTGTCAAATTTTCTCACCTTAGTACATGGCAATTAATCATTATCTCTTAAGTCTGTTAAGATATTAAGGTGACAAACATTGTAAACTGTCAAATATATATTCCTTAATCTCAAATAAAATAAATAAATAACGTAGTAATAGAGAAGAAGAGTCGATCCGTAGGGAATAAGGAGCTTCTGATATCCGGAGGTTTTGATTCTGACTGTTACGAGAAAATAAAGCAAATGGGGTTGATGGAGAGAGCTAGAAAATAAATATAGAGTAAAAGCGAGAATGATGGAAGTAAATTTCAAGAATTAAATTAATTTAATTAAATAGCCTCAGGCTTCACTTGACTCATTTCCAATCGATCATTGAATAAGATTTTTACTCTGGATAAATGCCGGTTATAGTCTACAAGGCTCAACCCTTGTAACTTGTTTTTCTCGTTGGTAAACCGATAATCCAAAATCAATTTTGGATTTCAGTTTTCTGGCTAGACTAACTACGACTATCACCGTTAGAATAAAACAGTTTTTAAATCTGGAAAAACCCAACTCGGACTATGTTGTCTTAATGAGAATCGAATCTGATCTCAATTTCCCTTAGCGAATCCGTCGCTAAGTGTGTTCATAGGAAGTCGAATATGCTACAAGTTGATCCTTCCTCCCTACTATAAATCGAAACAACATTCAAACCAACGAGCTCTTTTTGAAATGAAGGTGTTAAGATTTTTAAAGGAAAAGCCGATTGCAAATCCAAGTATGCAGAAAATTGAGAACTATATATACAAAGTTATAAAGTGTTTTTTGATTCTCACAATCGGAATTGAGTTGTTGCTAAGCCCTCGGCTTGTTGAAAAATTAGCCGAGCATGATTATGGTAAAAATCATACTCGACATTTTAAAAGGAAATAAATAAAAACTTGAAAATAAAATCGTAAAGAAAGAAGATAATTTTATAAAATTTAGAAAGCTAGAATAAACTAAGAATGAGAGATGATTCTCTAGCTTACCCCAAAGGGGGTATTTATAGTATTCTAAAACCCTAAAAATAACCTAAAATGATAAAAGATAAATCCTAAAAATATTTAAATTAAATACAAAAGATAATCCAAAGTTTAAATTTTAAATCCGTCTAATAAGCTATCAAAGCTGATAAGCTATCACCACTACTGACATCATCTTCTAGAATTACTGACGTGGCGTCCAGTCAGTCTTTTATGCCCAGATTCATGCCCACTAGTCCAGCCTTGATTCCAGAGAAAAAACTGCAGAATGTTGTTTTTTAAGCGCAATTTCCAGAATTGTAGTCCTGCATAGAAAACGCATAAAAACACCCAAACTAGCAACATAAACTAATCATTAAATGCATAATTAAAGATAAAATGGTAGCTAAATAAACTACTTATCAAATTCCCCCTCACTTATTCAATGCTTGTCCTCAAGCATGCCTTAGTCAAAAATGCCAAAAAGCTCAAGTTACGATCCATAATCTCACAATATGTCGAGGACTACCAAATGAATCAACGATCACATCAATTATCGGAAACAAGTTGAGAATCAAGAAAATAGGCGCAACTAGTAGCAAGTTTAAGCAAAAGGCAAGACATTCCAATTATCCATCAGTTTCTATGTATCAAGATTCAATACCTCACAAGAGTTCACTCATTATTGCTCAATGTATTTTGGGTAAAGGAAACGCTCAAAGCCAAGATTAAGAAAGACATTGCTATAGGCTTATATGAAATCAAGTCGCCACTACTTGGAATGAACAGGATGTATTAATCAAAGGGTCTTTAATAAGGTTGTAACAGGGCTTAGGTTAGGGTAGGGATAAGGCTAAAAAGTGGGTTAAATGTCAAGACAATAGATGCTAAAAGAAGTTCAAGCCACAAAATAAACAAAGTAAGCAAGTGCAAAGAAGTGAACCAAACAAAAAATGTTTTCGTTTTTCTTCTCTCTTTTTTTCATTTTTTTCCCAAGCACAGTTCGAACTTGTTTTTTTTTATTTGAATACTGTTCAAACCTTCTCTTCTTTCTTTATCTCTTTTTTTTGTTTTTTTAGGAACATTTCTCTTTTGCTTTATTTCTTCTTCGTGGAGCAAATCAATCTCTGTCTTGACAAGGGTAACAAAAGATGGTAAAAATAAAAAATGGTTCGAGTTTAACAATTGTGGTAAAGCAAAAAAAGGTAAAGGCACAAAAATGTTTCACTAATAGATATAAACGGGTAGGCAATTTGGGTAGAGAAGTGGGTTATTCCTAAGTGCCCTAATCATATTAAAACATCCAGTTCAACATGTAGTCTTGACATGCATTTAATTACAAGTTCTAGAATATCAAAATTAATCCGGCACACTCAATCAAGAACATGAACAAGAATAAAAATAGAAATATGTTCGTTTAGGCTCAAATCTCACAAGGTGGTGTATTGTGTACTGAATCAAGAAACATATCAACCAATGAACTCATGGAATATCAAGCAAAATTTAACGGAAAAACACCAATCTTGCCATTTTACTATCATTCATCACAAACTCATAGGGTATTCAAAGAAACAAAGAAAAAATCAAGATTAATAACAAGAGATTCCAACAATTCAAACAAGGCAACTCAATTTTGGCATATAAACAAGAGAAAGTAATTTGATGTAGGCGATCTCTACCCGGTTTTGTTCCCCGGCAACAGCGCCAACTTGATAAGCGTCGTAAACTGTCAAATAAATATTCCTAATCTTAGATAAAACAGATAAATAATGTAGTAATAGACAATAAGGGTCGATCAACATGGACTAAGGAGCTTCTAATATCTGGAGGTTTTGATTCTGACCGTTACAAGAGAATAGAGTAAATGAGGGGTTTGTAGCAAGCTGTTTAATTTAAATAAAACTAAGAAATAAAAGTTTAAATCTAAGATTGAAAGCAAATTTAATAAAATATTCAGTTTAAGTAACAACCTCAAGCTTCACTTTGACTCATTTCCAATCGATCATCGAATAAGAGTTTTATTTTGGATAATTTCTGGTTACAATCTATAAGTCCCAACCCTTGTAACTTGTTTTTCCATCCGGTAAACCGATAATCCAAAATCAATATTTGGATTTCAGTTTTCAAGCTAAACTAAGTACGACTATCACCGTTAGAATAAAACAGTTTTTAAATCTGGAAAAACCCGACTCGGACTATGTTGTCTCAATGAGAATCAAATCCAATCTCAATTTCCCTTAGCGAATCCGTCGCTAAGTGTATTCATAGGAAGTCGAATATGCTACAAGCCGATCCTTCCTCCCAACTATAAATCGAAACAACATTCAAACCAACAAGCTCTTTTTGAAATGAAGGTGTTAAGATTTTTAAAGGAAAAGCCGATTGCAAATCCAAGTATGTAGAAAATTGAGAAATATATATACGGAGTAATAAAGTGTTTTTTGATTCTCATGATCGGAATTGAGTTGTTGCTAAGCCCTCGGCTTGTTGAAAAATTAGCCGAGCATAATTATGGTAAAAATCATACTTGGCATTTTAAAAGGAAATAAATAAAAACTTGAAAATAAAAATGTAAAGAAAGAAGAGAATTTTATAAAATTTAGCAAGCTAGAACAAACTAAGAATGGGAGATGAGAGATGATTCTCTAGCTTACCCCAAAGGGGGTATTTATAGTATTCTAAAACCCTAAAAATAACCTAAAATGATAAAAGATAAATCCTAAAAATATTTAAATTAAATACAGAAGATAATCCAAAGTTTAAATTTTAAATATGTTTGATAAGCTATCAAAATGCGGTTGATAAGCTATCACCACTACTGACGTCATCTTCTAGAATTGCTGACATGGAGTCCACTCAGTCTTTCATGCCCAGATTCATGCCCACTAGTCCAGTGTTGATTCCAGAGAATAAAGCTGCAGAATGTTGTTTTTTAAGCGCAATTTCCAGAATTGTAGTCCTGCATAGAAAACGCATAAAAGCACCCAAATCAACAACATAAACTAATCATTAAATGCATAATTAAAGATAAAATGGTAGCTAAATAAACTATTTATCATAAGAGATAATATGCATGCAATGCCAACTATCGTATGGCAAACAATTGAAGAAAAATAATCACTAGCAAGATAAACAAAATGCCAAAGCATTCAATTATTAAAAGCTAAAAATAGCTGAGCGTTCATTCAAAAACATCCCCAACCAACTTAAGAAAATTAGTTCATGGTTGGGGGAACCATCACACCATATCGTTTGAAATCAACAACATCGTAAAAAAATTAAAACAAAGAGAAATAGACAAAGAAAGAGATCCGTCGATGCAACCCTTCAATAGAACTAGAGTTACCGGTCTTAGCCTGATCGAACCACAGTTTGCCTTCTTTACCATTATGCAGCCTCCTTGGCTCAATGATCAACTTGCTTTTATAGGCACTTCGTGGAAACCCTAGATGAGTTTTAAATTTGAAAATTGGTTACGCACTTAGGATAAAGTTCATTATCTTCTTATCTGTTTATCTTCTCGTTTGAAAATTAGGGATGACTAGACTCTTTGACCAACGGCTAACTGACCGGACATCAGACACCCTTCATTTACCAACCAAGCTTGGCAATCCTCGTCCTACTTTTGCCAATAGTTCATAGAGGTGGCAAACGGGTCATTCGGTTCAGTTCGGGTCATTTCGGTTCGAGTCATTTCGATTCTGACTGCATTCAGTTTAAATTCGGTTCAGTTCGGTTCGGGTTTGGTTTGGTTTTAGTTTGGGTCTATGTGATTTCGGTTCGGGTATCGGGTCAGGACATCGATTTGGTTGATTTTCGGTTCGGTTGACTTTCGGTTTGGTTGATTTCGGGTCGGTTATTTTTGGATCGGTTGATTTCGGGTCTAGTCAATATCGGGTTAATAGGAGATCGATCAGTTTTAGTCAGGTTAGGCCGAGTTAGGTTTTTCCACCCTATATATAACTTTATATAGCATGTATATTTGACTTTTTGATAAGTTGTACAGTTCACATCTCATCTTTATTTATTTATTTTAATATATTTTAATTTCAGGTTGCCTTCAGTTCGGTTGCTTTCGGTTCAGGTGAAATCGGTTTGGTTCTATTCGGTTCGGTTGAAAATCGGTTCGGGTTAATTTTTGGTTTAATTGAAATTTGATTCAGTTTCGGTTCGGTTTATTTCGGGTTTTGGATCAAATTTGGGTTATCGTGTTTAGGTCAATTTCGGGTCTCGGTTCGGGTAAATCGGTTTGGTTCTCGGGTCAAGTTTGCCAGGTCTAATAGTTCATTGCATTTCTTTTGTGATCCTTTGCTCTGCTCTGCCAACTGCTCATGTCCTACTCTTGCTCCTAACCTACCCTGCATACCACAGGAAAGAAATGCACCTTTACCTTGGCAAACGAAACGTTCCTTAACTTCGTAATGCAAATGCATGATTCTACTAACTAAATGTATGAATATATACTCAAAGTCAAGAAAGAGCATGGTAATATGTATATGAAAAGTAGTACTTTTGAGGAGTTAACACTCCCCCAAACCTAGCTCATTGCTTGTCCTCAAGTAATACAACTACAAACTAAGAAAATAGAAAATAAAGCAAAGTGCCTTGGCAAAATTTTCCTAATTAACAACACATGCTAGCAAGCAGAATTTGGCCCTAGTTTTGTCTTCAGATATCCCAGTGCAGTAATGCCAACAGGTAAGAAAATTCAAGTGCAACAATATAACTCTAGTCTAAGGTCATGAAGTGTGCGTGAAGTGCAGGAAATATGCATCAAGTATCTTTTAACTCCCTTAGTCAACTTTACTACCCAAACTCAGTTTTTTTATTTACCAAGGGTTTTTGCTAGCAATATTTTTAGGCTTACGTCATAATATTGTTTGGCGTGAGAAGAAAGATAGAGCAAACCCTAAATTTTTTGGCTTGAGAACTAAGAGGGAGCAAACCACGAAGCCCGAAACTACGTATTATCTCTAAGGCAGAGGAGATTTCTATTTTTTCTTGCCTTTGGTAAAACATTGTTGCCTTATTCTTCCTTTCTACCCTGGCATCTTTTTTTTCTTTTTCTTTTTTTTATTTCAATTTCAAGAATCCTAAGTTTGTCTTGGAAACTAGATGCATACTACATGTTAAGTGAAACTACAATTTCCTAAACTAGAGATCAATTGCCAAGCAAACCTGGCATTACTAACATGTTGGCTCATGCTAACTAAAGATTCTAAATTCATCATCGGATAAAGTATACTAGTACAAACTCTAACTAAGCTAGCAGATGTGTTTATCAGATCAATCAGTCCTTGGAAATTTTTTTGTTAACGGTTTGGTATGCATGTGTTAACCTAATCTACATGGTGAAAGAATGCAAACAGAATCATAAAAATGAATGCATGGTATGGCAAAAGATGCGAGGCAACACCCCCCAAACCAAAGGTGTGTATTATCCTTAATGCATGAAAACATATATATATATATATATATATGAAATGCACGAGAAAAATGAAAAATATGCAAATAAAGGAGTTAAGGGCAAGAAGACTCCCCTTCAGAATATTTCGGGCGTGAGACTCGAGTCTTTCTCTTGAAAAAGCTCCATCGATTTAAAGCTATGTGCTTCTTTCTCTTCAGATGGGGTTTTGATGCGACAATAGAGGCTCTCACATCATGGAAGATCTCTTCGATTATCCTCGCTAGCTCAGATACAGCTGGGGTTACGGGAGCAGCAGATGAAGCAGATGCAACTGGTGGCACTGTGGTCCTGGCAGGAACTTCATCTTTAGAATCCTAGAAAGTCTCAATCTTGGCAGATTCAACCTGGATAGTGAAACAAGGATGGTGGCATCAGATTGTTACGTCAAAGTGTGAACAGACTGTGGGCTAGGCGGCATTCTTTCTGGTGCAGTGAACTCAGTTAAGAACTCTAGAAATAGTGGCAAACGATTGGTTGCGATGCCCTCAAGGGTTATCTTAAGGGCACGATCCCTGGCTCTAACGTATTGCCAAAGCATTCAATTATGCTCCTCAACTTTTTGGAGAATGAGTTCTTGTTGCTGAAAAATCTAGAAAAATAATGCCAAGGCATCATCTGGCATTGTTGTTGCCATCGGTGTAATAGGTTCTGCCTTAGGCATTTTGGCAACAGACACTGGCTCAGTAGTCTTTCCCTTGCCTCCCTGGCAATTAATTGTCTCCACAACGCAAGAGTAATGACTCTCTTGCTTTTTTGGGTGTTATCAAAGTCAAGCTTTGGCACCTTATGCAACATGCAAATCTTAGAGATTAAAGAAGGAAAAACTAAATTGTTACTTCCCTTGTCGGTACACTTTTAGGTTCATCAATAATCAAACATCCTACATTGATTTTCCTCCCCACTATTGTCGAATGCAGCAACGCTATTATCTCTTTGGAAATAGTATCGTTGTGCATTATGGGTATAAGGTTGGCCTTCAAAAAGTGGTTCCAACCCTTCAGTTGTGCCTTCAGTGCCAGTCGTTTCACAGTCATGTGGCCTTTGGATAAAACAATCCATTTGGTGCTAGGTTGGCACAAGTCCTTCAAAATTACCTTTCTCTTAGCATCATCCAAGGATTCAACAAATGCTGAATGTTCTTCTCCTACACCATCCAACTTAAACATACCATTAATATATCCCTCGTCAAATCGTACGCACTTCCTCGCACAACTAACAGCCAATTTTTCGAGCTTCTCAGTTGGATCATGAGAATTAACATCCAATTTCTTAGTTTGATCATTGGTAACACAGACTGCAACAAGATTTTCACTAGAAGGAGTAGCAGCCAAATCAGGTTTCTTATTTGAACCACAAGTTGCAACAAGCGATTCTTCAGGAGTCACAGACGGACTAGGCTTCTGTATTTCCTTTTTTTCCAGACTTGTACTTTTTTAGGCTTGACAGCGGTACAATTTTTCTCCCAATGTCCATAAGTTTGACACTTTGGACAGCTTGGGGGAGTCTAGAGAACAACAACGTGCACTATAATTCGAGCCCATCAGACATGGCACCAAGTATAGTCTTAGAAAGCACAACATTGACCTTGAGTTCTAAACAGACTTTAGCGAATTCCAGTCGAGTTCGAGATACCGTGACAGTATCTAGATAAAGAGGAATACCTAAGGCGCTCGAGATATAGCTGAGTCCAGTTTTGTTATATAACTCAAGAGGAACATTATGTAGTTGAATCCACACAGGCATTTTATCCAGATCAAGTTTGAGCTTAGGGATATTAGGCTCCCATTTGCGCAGGATGAGTGGTTTGTGTTGGATGTGCCACGGGCCATGCTCTAGCACCCAATCTCGGACAGTGACATTTGAAAAATAAAAGACATAAACACTAGGGCAGGCAAGACTGACCTTGGCCATCGTCGATTTTCCTCAAATTTTATCAATAATCTTTTGGAGTGCACTGAAATTAAGAGCACCGCCGATAAATTGCCCGACGAGAGCATGTTTCCAATCAAAGACCCCGCTTGGTTTTTTAAGAGCGCTTAGGATATCGTGGGGAGGGATTTCACTACTGTAATTAAGTATTGTTTTCAGAGTTCCTCACTTCTGCCTGTCTTTAATGCCACTGCGATTGTTTTAATCCCTAAAGTGCCTAATGCTTTCCAAGCTAAAGATTTTAGACCTATCTCTTGCTGTTCGGTGATCTACAAAACTATCACTAAGATTTTGGTGAATAGGCTCCAAGCATATTTCCCTGACATGATTCTGCCGAACCAATCTGCTTTTATCAAGGGTCGCAGCATCACTGATAACACGCTTCTTGCCCAGGAACTGGTTAAAGGGTATTCTCGCAAGGATATGCCCCCAAGGTGTGCAATTAAAATAGACCTACAGAAAGCTTTCGACTCCATTGACTGAGATTTCTTGTTGACAGTCTTGGAGGCCATCAGACTGCCCGAACCCTTTCGAAGATGGATATCTAGCTGCATCACAACCTTCCGGTTCTCTATATCCCTGAATGGTAGTCTCGTGGGGGTCTTTAAAGGAGGGCGACGGGTAAGACAAGGTGACCCTTTGTCACTCTACCTCTCCGTGATGAACATTCTTTCCTCCATTCTCAATCATGTTACGAACGTGAATCTGTTTAAATATCATCCCAAATGCCACAAGCTGTCCCTCACGCATCTGTGCTTTGCAGACAGTCTCCTTATTTTTAGTCATGGTTCTTCTGATTCAGTTTTGAGAGTTATCATCACCTTAGAGAGTTTCTACACAGTTTCCGGCCTCAAACTCAGTGCATCAAAAACAGAACTCTTTACTAGCGGCATTCCCTCAACCATTGTAGAAGACATATGTCATGCGACTGGTTTCAAACAAGGGTACTTACCAGTACGTTACCTCGGGGTTCCACTAGTAACTTGAAAGCTTACAATAAGGGATTGTGCCTCTCTCATCGACAAAATAAAAGAAAAATTGCACACTTGGTCCACGAAGAAATTGAGCTATGGAGGGAGAATTCAGTTAATCCGAGCAGTCTTGTTTAGTATTTTCAACTTCTGGAGCCGACAACTCATCTTGCCAAAGTTAGTGATATCTCAGATCGAACAGATATGTGTGCGATTCTTTAGAAAGGGTAACAATGTATCGATTAAAAGAGCAAGGGTCAGTTGGGACCAAATATGCATGACTAAATTCAAGGGGGGTCAGTCTCAAAAGCCTCACGTGTTGAACAAAAACATGCAGCCTACGAAGCATCCTAGCTGACCATGGATCTCTTTGGGTAGCTTGGATACACTTATATTTTGAAGGGAGTTGACTTTTGGCATGCCGAGAGTAAGCCCCAACACAGTTGGATTATCAAGAAACTACTGAAAATGAGACCTACGGCAGAATATTTATTCGCTGTAGGGATTCCCAATCCCATGACTACGAGATGATTATGGGAAAGAGTTCGTCTTACACATGATAAAGTGTATTGGCATAAGCTAATCTGGTTCCCCAAAAACATCACCAATTACTCCATTATTTCCTGAATGATTATTCTGAACAGGGTCCCTTCTAAAGACAGACTCTTGCAATTGGGGCTCACCGTCGATGACAAATGTGTACTGTGCGAATCAGCAATGGAAAGTAGTGTTCATCTATTTTCCGAGTACACTTATTCGAGCGCGTTGTTGAGGAAGATCATGGTAGCATGCGGCTTGCACCACCATAGCCGAGCATGGGAAGACTTTCTGCATTGGGCAGCAGCCACTTGGAGGGGTAAATCCTTACTTACTCTACTCTTGAAATTGGCATGGACGGGTTTCTTGTATAGTATATAGGAAAAACGCAATGCACGAATTTTTCGAGGAAACTACCGAACAAGTGACGTTCTTTTTTATAGTCTAAAGTTCTCCATTGGCACACGATTGTATAGTCACAGAATTGATAGTACAAATAGGAAACTTTGTATAGACTGGGGAATTGATTAATCTCCCATATTCCATGTCTCTTATTCTTTATATAACATTTCGCTGCTTTCACGGATAAATACAACACACCATTTGTTTAAAAATTAAAAGAAAATATAATAGCATAAACATTAGACTTCTACTTTTACTATAAAAAAAAATTTATGCATTTAAATTTTTTAAGCGATATAATTTAGATACTTATATATATTAAGGGTTTAAATTTGATACAAATGCTGTGTAATTTTATACAAACCTGCATATTTCTATTATAAATCAAAATTAAACCTAAACCATAAAAAACTAAACCTCAACCCCTAAATTCTAAATACTAACCTTAAATCCTAAACCCTACAATCTAAACCCCTAAACTCTAAATCTTAACCTAAAACCTTAAAACTAAAAAATTTGTGTAAGCTAAAATTTACACAAAATGTATTGAAATTTTTCACATATATTAAGCCTTTAAAAAATAAGACAAAAATCAGACGTTGTAACCGTATTTAATAAAACTAAAATTGAAAAACTCTGTTATTCTCTCAACCTCTGAAAATTTGTGTATTTTCCTGTTTTCTCAGTTTTTTGTTTACTTCAAAGTCGCCGCTCTCTCAATCCAATAAGGCGGTAAAAGAGGAAAGAAAACCCCTTCATTTATCTTTAGAAATTACTTAATAATTTCAATGGCGGCCTTTCACTTTACCATCTATCCTTCCCTCTTTTCCAGTTTCCTTCACTCTTCTCTGTTTTTGCTTCCTGATCCCTCAAGAACCCTATCTTTCTAAATCCCTTTTCCCCTTTTCAAATTTGTTTTTTTTTCTTTCCAGTTTGATTGCCTTAACCTAGAGAGCAATATAATTTTGGGTTTTTCTTTTCTTTTTACATAAAATCGTATATCTTGCAATGGAAGAGTCAAGGCAGTTGAGAAGGGCGTTGCTTGATGCCACCGCTGGCGCTATTTCCGGTGGTATTTCCCGGACGGTTACTTCTCCTCTTGATGTTATTAAGATCCGATTTCAGGTAAAAAAAAGTTGGGGTTTTCTTAGTTTATTTTGATACGAAGATATTGTGAAATTACTGTCATTAGTATTGTATTTATGAAATTATTTATGGGTTTTTTATTTGTTTTCAATATGAATAAGATTGGCAGGTGAAAAGTGGTACGTGTAAAAATGATTTTTAAAAGTGTGATTGATAAGACGGAAAGGTGAAAAAAGGGGGAGGGGGAGGGGGAGGGGGAGGGGGAGGGGAGGGTATTTCTGACCCATTATGCTCAAATTATAAATATTTTAAAATTGGAATGATAAGCAAAAGTGAGAAACGAAATGAAAGGAGAATAGAGAAAATTAGACAAATTTGTGTCTATTGTGCATATTTGATTATATATATATATATAATTTGATACTTTATCTTAATTTGTTAAATGTATAGTTATAAAACAGTATATAATTTTTATTTTTTTAACTTTACCAAGCAATGAGTAAATGAGAATCTTCCCATCATGGTAGAAACAAATCATATGTTTTCTATGTTCTTTTTCATTTTTTCCCATTCTATTGTTATCCACTCAACCAAGCAAAATCTTAGTGAGAAAGTTGTTAGGCCTAGTAGAGTATTAGTTTAATCAAATTTACTGTAGTTTGTAATGTTGCATCTCAAAAATATATACTTGACTTTGCAAGTATTTAAGTAATAGTTGTGGGAACTGTGAAGTGACCGGAATATTTAGTTAAATCATCCTTGAAATATTGACTATAATTTAAGTTGGTATACAAATTCATGTCATTGGGTGTCAAACAACAAAACTATTTATGGCTTGTCCATTTCATAATCCTTCATTCAATGTTTAAATCGTCGTAGAACTGCTTTCATCCATTTATCCACACCGCATATTATCTGCATCTTGTCCAATATGCACTCACTTATCATTTTATGTTCACATTAGTGAAGAATTTCATCTTTTCCACGCTCATTTTTTTTTGGGTATGTTAATGCCTTGTTCCCAACATAAAGAAAGTTGTTATTTTCCCGTGCGTATAGGTTCAGTTAGAGCCCACAACTTCATTGGCTTTGCTTCGCAGAGATCTTTCAGGATCATCAAAGTACACTGGAATGTCTCAAGCAACAAAGGAGATATTGAGGGAAGAAGGTTTACCGGTAAGAAGGCCATTTTCTTCTACACTGTACGTTTATGTCCTTTTTTATTTTATTGATTATGACTAATTGTATTATATAAAGAGCTTATTCATATATATAGTTTGTTGCGTTGTTAGTTAACCTTTTCTTTTATGTTCGGTGCATGCGGGCTTGCCTGAAATTCTGTAGATTTGCTTTCTTTTGTATTTTTATTTTTATTCATTATATTGGTGCTTATGACAGGGTTTTTGGCGTGGTAATGTTCCGGCGTTACTTATGGTTATGCCATATACGGCTATACAATTTGCTGTGTTACACAAATTGAAAACAATTGTTTCCGGTTCTTCCAAGTCAGGTACTTTACAGCAGATGGTGACTTTTTGTGTGAATGATCAAAAGTGAGGAGTAATAAATAATATCTTGAGACTTGAGAGTAATCCGGGAAATACAGCTAGTCAATATTGAATAATAAAAACCTATTTATGGCTCTATGTTCACTGTTGTATATTGTAAGATTGGAGTATTTGGCTTTATTGTATTCGATGACAGTCTTGTATTGTATCTTACATTATGCTTTGTTATGGCCTTGTTTTATGATGGTGCAGCGGAACACCTTAATTTAAGTCCGTACCTGTCTTATATCAGCGGGGGTTTAGCAGGTTGTGCAGCTACTGTTGGATCTTATCCTTTTGATCTTCTTCGGACTATATTAGCTTCGCAAGGTGAACCTAAGGTATTCAACTTGACTGAAGTTATAATGCCATTTTCTGCTTTAACAGCAATTCCTTCAATTGTGCGAAGGAAATTTACGAGACCGTACTTAGCCTCTTTTAAAAATTTTAGGGATGCTAACCTCTGATGCACCCTAATGAGTTTTACCTGCAAAAGCTTTGATTTTTTCAAATTAATCTATTTGACACCTCCTGATTACTTGTAGGTATATCCCAACATGAGATCAGCACTCTTTGATATAATTAGTACTCGCGGCTTTGGAGGATTGTATGCCGGGTTGTCACCAACATTGGTTGAGATCATTCCCTATGCTGGCTTGCAGTTTGGCACATATGATACATTTAAACGTTGGACTGTGGTGAGATTTTGTTCATATATGTTGAAAGGATCCTTTCCCTAAAAATGCTTGGTATCAGTCATATCTGCATCCTTGTCATTTTGTTTCTTGTTCGAGTGTTTTACTTTCAAGGCAAGGAAACGTGGGGATTAGATGTTATTTGTTAAAATCCTTTTTCCGATTGTCTGAACATTCTATTGTGGTATTCCAATAGAATAATGCACAGAATAGATAATACATTTTCGGTGTGTTATTGTTTATTACAAAGTACAAACTACCTGCATCAGAATTTGGTATGTTGAGTTAGCACTCACTTGGTACAAAATTTAGTGAATTTTAGATAAAGCAAAATTTCTTGGATAATTTTGACATTTTGTTTGTTCTCAGTGTATGTTTGGTCTTGTTATGAAGGTTTATATATTTTGAAATAAATAAATAAATCCTTTTTAATGTATGGTTTTTGATTTTACATTGTTATCATCTTAGGCTTGGAATCGGTCAAGATTGTTCGATACAAGCTCAACTGCAGATCATAGCCTTTCAAGTTTTCAACTTTTCATTTGCGGGCTAGCAGCTGGTACTTGTGCAAAACTCGTCTGTCATCCTCTCGATGTCGTCAAGAAAAGGTTCCAGGTAGATCTCCATGCTTCTTGAACCTACATTGCTGGAATATCGTGATCTCCAAATATTTAGATAAATCTCTCTTTTGTTATATGTAGCACTCAAAGTATTGCATATCAACTTTATATCAAGCCCTTAAAAATTTTAGTTAGGCCCAAGTTTTTTAGAAATTTTCATTAAGCCCTAAAATTTTAAAATACTTTTAAGTAGGCTTCCAGAACTTTTTGAAAATTTAATTAGGCCCCAACAATTTTGCCACGATTCACCACTATTCACGTAACTTTGTTGCCATTGGCTGCTGCAGATTGAAGGACTTCAAAGACATCCAAAATACGGTGCTCGAGTAGACCAACATGCTTATAAGAATATGGTTGACGCCTTACGACGAATCTTGCTGTCAGAAGGTTGGCATGGTCTGTATAAGGGAATTCTTCCGTCGACAATCAAAGCCGCACCAGCAGGTGCTGTAACATTTGTGGCTTATGAGTTTACGTCAGACTGGTTAGAGTCCATTTCAAGTTGAAATCTACCGTAACTAGCTTTTTCATTTTCGTTATCGTAATCATCATTTTGATCATTCATTAAATTTTCCTGGAATATGAAATTAAAACAAAAAATTGTCATTGCTTACAGGCTGTAAGTTTATAAAGTTAGACTACATTAAATTCCCAGGGTATTGCACTTCTATTTACAGTGTTGTTTTCTCGTCATTCTTTTGATGTTATAAGTATTATAATATTTTATAGTTCTTGGCATGTATAGAATTTTTCGTCATCATCTGTAGATTTACAGTAATTATTAACTATTAATTGAATGAGGGTAAATTACACATGGCTATTTATGTTCTATTCATTTTGTATTTTTAGTACTGATTTTTAAAAGGTTACGTTTCGATCACCAATCCATCCATACTTGACATTTGTCAAGACACATTAATAAAAGGACGAATATAAGCATAGTTAAAATATTAATTTGTTACTTCTATGATTTGTTTAACTATTGTTCTTGAGAAAAACTTCTAAAAGAATAAAATAATAGAAAGTTTTTAGTTTTCGTAAGCGCCTTAATTTGAGGGTATAAAATTAAAGTGTAAGAGTTTAAAATTTATGGGCAATGGTTTGAATTTAAGATTTAGAGGTTATAGTTTAAATTTTAGTGTAATATGTTGAAGATTTAGGTTTTAATCTATAAATCTTAACTTTTAACATTAAATTCGAAATTCTATTTACAATCACTAAATTTTAAACTATTAAATTTAAACTCCACACCTTAATTTAAGTCTCTAAACCCTAAAACTAAGGTACTTGTAGAGATTAAAAGTTTGTATAAGTGTATTAAATAATTATCCTAAAATAATTCTAAAAATTTTGCACTAACATTTTGTTTGGTTTTTTTTAAAAAATCTAACAAATATACGAAATGTTTAGAAAACAAGTACATAGTTTTTATATATTTTCAAAAAAAAAATAGGATGATATTCATCTTAAGAGATATGTGTTCAAATTGCTATGTTTACAAGGTGTATGTCTATGTTAAAGGGTTAAGAATATTTATAAACAGATATTATCTTATAATCACCTTTAAACTATTCAAAAAAATAATTTTAAAAATTTATATAATAATATAGAATGTATTGATTTCGTGTGAGTAATTTGTTCAGATTTTCATTTTATTTATTTTTTGAGAAAAATAGATTTTAAAGATCTAACTAGAATCCAATGCGTTTAATTTCTTTTACCCTTTAACTGTGGAGTAAGTGTAAATTATATTTTTCTTTTAGATGTATAGATTTTTTTTGCCAAAATAGAGATTTAATAAATGAACGATTTTTTTATTGATATTTTCAAAAGAAATAATAAAATCTTTAATATTTAGAAAAAGCATAAATATTTTTTTTACTTGTGTTTGTCGTTGCTAGTTAACCAGAGCCGGCTCTAAAGGTGGGCAAAAAGAGCGTCCGAACAGGGCCCACTGCTCGCACAAGGTCCATTATTCATAACTTTTAATTATATAAATTAGGGTCGACTCTGAGAGTGTCAGGAAACACTGTTCGCACAAAGTCTACTATTTATAATTTTTAATTATATAAATAGTATTTTTTAAATTTTAAATATTCATTAATAAGGCGACTATCCCTAATACAATATAAAGAACAATTAAAATTCAATTTTTTGACATTAAGGGTAAATTACACTTGCAGTCACCGAACTTTTAAGACGTTTTCATTACGGTCATAGAACTTTTAAAACTTTCATTACGGTAACTCAACTTTTATATTGCTTTCATTACGGTCATTATCGTTAGCTACCTTAAAAAATATTAATGTAACTGTTATTTTTCCATTTCCATCACCCTCAACTTTGGCGCTACCATCATCACCCAAGCTTGGATCCACCATTCCCATCTCTTTTCTTTTTTCAAGTCAAACTCATCACCCAACCTTGGATCCACCATTCCCATCACTGTCTCCACCACCCTCAACTTTGGCGCTACCATCATCAACAATTGTCCCATTTCAGGGACAAAAGGTTTCCATCTCATTCACAAGTTAAAAAGCTACGCTCATACGGTCTTCCATGGAAGCATTTCTCTTTCGTTTCCATGGAGTTTCTCTTACAAATTTTCATTCGAAACGTATTCACACATCGTTGCACCTCCCTCTCTAAAACAAAATAAATAAAGATTATCAAAAAGACAATTTTTTTGTTGCCATTTTTTTAAGCAAGTAAGCAACTACCTTGATCATCGTAGTAGCCAAAGAATTTAACGATGTTAACGATGATGGTGGATTAGGAATCAGACCTGGCAATGTTTGGGATAGGTTAGGAAAGCTGGCCGAAAATGACAGTTCTGTAAAGCAAGTAAATGAATTTGTAAATATGAGGAGGCATATGTTGGAAAAGAATTTGCTAGGATTTGGCCAAAATACATGGATTACTACTGTTTTATATGGTAAAGTCGACCAAAATCTGTCATTAAAGATGATGAAGGCGCCAAAGTTGAGGAAGGTTGTTGAGGGTGGTGGTGGGGCAGTGGAGACGGTGGCAAGAATGGTGGATCTAAGGCTGTGTGATGAGTTTGACTTAAAAAAAAAGGAAAAATGAAAAAATAGCGCCCCACGTTAGTATTTTTTAACGGTAACTAACGGCAATGACGATAATGAAAGTGATATACAAGTTGCGTGACCGTAATGAAAATTTTAAAAGTTCGATGACCATAATAAAACCATAATGAAAACTTTAAAAGTTCAGTGACTACAAGTGTAGTTTACCCAATTAATAGGTCTTAGTTTCATAATTAAGATTGAATGATAGTTTAATTTTTTTCGATACTTGTTATTAGAGGCTCAATTTTTCTCAATATTTGTTATTAGGAATATACTCTTAAAATTCATTTTTTACAATATTTGTTTTTAGGGGTCCATTTTTGAATACTTGTTAATTGTTATTAGATGCTCATTTTTCTTATATTCGTTATTATGGACTTACTCTTAAAATTCAATTATTTAAAATTTTCTATTAGGTTCTACTCTTAAATATTTTATTTTTTTCACTATTTTATTAGGGGTCCAATTTTTTTAATACTTGTTATTTGGGGTCTATTTTTTCATTACCTGTTATTTGAGGTCCAATTTGTTTCAATACTTATTATTAGAGGCTTATTTTTTTCCAATATTTATTATTATGGTCATACTCTTAAAATTAATTTTTTAATATTTGTTATTATGGAATACTCTTAAAATTCATTTTTTCAATATTTGTTATTAGGGGTCCATTTTTTTCAATACTTGTTATTCGGGGCACCATTTTTTCAATGCTTGTTATTAGAGGCTCAATTTTTCCCAATATTTGTTATCAGGGGCTTGTTCTCAAAATTCAATTTTTTTTTAAAATATTTGTTATTAGGGGTCTACTCTTAAAATTCACTTTTAAAATATTTGTTACTAGGAGTCTACACTTAAAATTTATTTATTTTTTAATATTTGTTATTAGACATATACTCTTACAATTAAATTTTTTCAATATTTATTATTAAGGGTTTAATTTTTCGGTTCTCCTTAGGCCTCCGAAATCTCAAGACCGGCCCTGGAATCAACCATCATTATGTACCTCTTTTGTCGTTGGACTCCACTACTGATCATCCTACTTTTTTTACTAAACAAATCGGTAAATGAGATGTCAATTGAACGACAAATGCGAAAGATGTCAATCGAACGATGAACGAATGAACGACCGACGAACTGAATTTTACAACTCTTGCAGTAAGGAGAGGAGACTTCATTGCACGACGATAGTGTTGCGTTCGACGATAAACATGGATTTAGGTTTATAGATGAGTAACAATAATAACAAAATAAAACATTAGTAATAATAAAAAAATAAAACATTAGTAATAATTGAGTAACAATAATAACAAATTAGGGATGAAAGAGTTTTTTTTTAGAAATTAGAAATTTTAGATTCTTTTAGAAAAATTAAAAGGAAATTAAATCATATCACTTATCAAGTAATAATTGAGTAATAATTTTTTAACAAATTATTCAACCTTAGAATAATAATAAAATAAAGGGTAAACTACATCAGTAGTCACCGAACTATGGTTTCTTTCCTATTTTGGTCATCGAACTATTTTTTTGGCAAAAACATCACTAACGTTATGTTTCCTTCCTATTTTGGTCACCGAACTATTTTTTTTTGCAAAAACATCACTAACATTATGTTTCATTCCCATTTTGGTCACCAGCTGTTAAAAACTTAACAGTTTTGCTGACGTGGAATTTTATTTTTTTAATTTTTCATGTCATTTCTTCTCTCTCATCGTAAGCAATATATGTTATTTTATAATATTTTTATTCAAACTAACAGGATAGTGACATGTGTCACTGCCTATTAGTGAATAAAAGGAATGAATAATCAAGCCCCTTATGCAGCCAGAGAGATTCAACTAATAGGCAGTTACACGTGTCACCATCCTATTAGACAGTTACACATGTCACCATCTCTTTGGCTGCATAAGGGGCTTGATTTTTCATTATTTTTATTCCACTTATAGGCAGTTACACGTGTCACCATCCTGTTAGTTTAAATAAAAATATTATAAAATAACATATATTGCTTACGAGGAGAGAGAATAAATGACATGGAAAATTAAAAAAATAAAATTACACGTCAGCAAAACCTTTAAGTTTTTAAAATAGTTCGGTGACCAAACTAGGAAGGAAACATAATATTAGTGATGTTTTGCCAAAAAATAGTTCGGAGACCAAAATAGGAAGGAAACATAACGTTAGTGATGTTTTTGCCAAAAAAAACAGTTCGGTGACCAAAATAGGAAAGAAACTATAGTTCGGTGGCTACTGGTGTAGTTTACCCTAAAATAAAAATTAGTGTACACTGACAAAAAAACTTTAAATACTTAAGAAAATCGTTTGAACACTTTTTCTACCACTAAACCTTTTTTTATGTATTGAATTGTAGTTCTCATAAAGCTAATATTTTTTTTGTCTATGCCGAGACTTGAAACCATATCTCTTATGCAAAGAGAAACCAGCTCAAACTAGCTAGATTATAGTATATTTAATGGCATTAGCTTCAATTTTTATTGATATAATACTATATCCCAGTTTAAATCTTTAAATGGGGACTGTAAGGTGTGATCGTTTCAATTTCCAATCTAACTTTTAAAATATTTTTTTGATTGATAATTTTTAAAATATTGAGATTGAAGAAAACGAAAATTGATAGTACGAGATTGAAGATTACTGGACCAACAGATGGAGGTATTAATGGAGAATTCGAGCTCATAACCAAATAGAAACTCTCTGCTACTTTTTAATGTTCTTTTTTATGCTTCACACTAAAAAAATAAGTTTAGGGTTTAAGGTTAGAATTTAAAAATTATGGGCTGAGTGTATTTTTTAAAGTTTGAGGTTTTTAACTTAAAATTAAGACTTAAAATTTATTTATTTTTTTAAATTTTTGAGACATAGAAAGGATAGGTAAAGGGGCATCCGATTTTTGTCCCTCGTAATCTCGAGAAGGACAGAGCAAATCGTGCAACCAGCGGCAAATAACCCAAAACCAATTTTAAGGTAATTTTTCTTTTGGAAACATGAAAATGAATAGGTGAATCAATGACAACAAAGAAATTGATGACCGGTCAGTGTGCAGCAGTCGCTATAAATGCGTCGATTGATGTCGTGACATCGATGTAAACATACATATCATTCAAGTAGTATAAAATGGTCACAATAAAGTGTCGAGTATTAATTCTATAGAGATTGAGTCTAAGTGAATCTAAAATGTTAATGATTGTAAGAGTTAAAAGCAATAAAAGTAAAAATCAAAGATTACATGTTTGTGGTTTGAAGAAATCAACGAACATCAAAATAAATAAAATTAAGATCAAGATATGATAGCATCAAGGTATCACAGCTCAGCAAAACAACATGCAGAAGTCCTGACAAATAATAGATAAATATATGGATGTAAATGAATGAATGCGCCCATTACTGTCGTCACATTGCTCACCACACGCTTAGAATTTAGATTGAGGATTTACTTTCTCTCAAAGCATAGTCCAAAAGGAGAGAATCAATCTCCAAATATATCTCGATACAAATCGCATCAAAATAAGCATACAAATGATTAGGAAGAAGGCTTTCCACCAACCTAATGATATTCTTGGATTATCCTCGCTTCTCTCAAATTCAAGGACATTGTCCAGCTATTTTACCTTCTTTCAAAGCCTAAAAATTTAATGGAGCAAATCTCACTATCATCGAATGGCACTGAGAGTACTCTAAATGGTTTATAATTTGAGCTTCTCTCGAAGTCATCAAATACTAATGAAACACTCTCATTGTCAACATTCATGAAGTATATATGTGAAATGAGAAAGGTTAAACATCAATAATGATGAGAAATCATTCATTGAAAGTTCTTAATAGCAAAATAAAAATAAATCCATCATCTATAAACATTCATCAGAATAAAAATATTAAATGTGTAAATAAAAACCATCTCTCGACATGAATTAAAATAACAAATTTGACTGATCGAAGTTTTCGTGTTTAGCGACAGCTTTCTCTTGAAAACCAGACATCAGTGTTGCTTGCTTTGCTGGTCCACTTCGATGTTGGAGCCTCAAGTCTCCATTAATGAAGGTTGAATTTGGTGGAGAAGATGCAGTGTGGAGTGTGTGAATGAGACATAAGAAATAAATTTAATCTAAAATTCTATTCTCTTTTTCTTCTTCTAAAGGAATAATAAATATAGTACTTTAAGGCCAATCTTCTAGCGACAGTGCTCCACTTTTTTCAGTCGATAAGAATGTTCCACCTTGACTCTCCAAAATTTTCCAGCTCAATACAACTCATTTTTTGTTCATTCTTAACCAAATAGATTTTTCCAACTCATGCTTACCCAAACATATTTTTGTACTGCAGTTTTTGACAATATACTTCCAGATTTGTGGCTACATTGATGGACGCATCGCATCCAAAAGTAAACATGTCTTATCCTGACATTGCTAGCAAAAACTAACATATTTGTTATAGTAGTGTAGGAGCATATTTGGACTCATTTAAACACAATATTCCACACAAAAAAAAACCTTATTTACTAAAGACACGTATGAAATGCAAACACAGAGAATTGTAGGAAAAATATATAAAAAAAGAAGTTAAAGTACAAGCTGAATTTAAACCAAAAAAAAAATGCAACTCCTTATAACTACTTTCGTCAATAAAAAAAATATAATTTTTTATTATTTACTTTGATTTGTTTTTTCATCAATATACAAGAGACGCAATTATAGTACCTAATTTCGTCATGGCCAACCTAATGAACCCAAAGCCTTGATCCACCTAAAAACTAAACTTGGATCAACTCAGGATCCAACCCTAAACCCAAAAAACCCTACTTCGAACTCTAACTGTCGTCAACTCAGGCTTTACTCTCTCTCAATATAGTTCACCTCCATGAAGCCCGATAAAGTTTAAGGAATTTGACAATTTATGTATTCATTATGTTAATTAAGTTGTAAACTCAGTAGCACATATTTAGACTTATTGGGCTTTTGATTGTGATTTTCCTATTTTTTTCGGTATTGACCATTTGAATTATATCGTACAAAATGTATTGTCTGATTCGATTAATAGTTGAATAAATTTATCTTTAGTTCCAAAAAAAATACCCTCTTCCAATATAGCACGACACTCTCCCTTAGACAACCAGATGAGAACCCCTCTCTTATCCAAATGCTTTCATTAATTTATTTTCCCTTTCTTCAAGTCAATAAATTCATTTAATTAACCTTAATGAATATATAAGTAACGTTCAAAGACACTAGTGGAAAGTCATTTCTTTTAATTCCACGTGGATTACAACTGAGAATTACATGTGATTATGGGTATTTTTTAACGTGCCAGTTCAGACTTCTGTTAACGGAGTAATTAGAGTTAACAGTTCAATGACCAAAACGTAAGTTTTTCAAACTCGGTGACCAAAATCAAATACTCCAAAAATAAAAAGGGCTAACCATGTAGTTTACCCTTTATTTGTTTATTTATATTATGACAATTTTAGGTGCATGTCTTAGGATTATTTTTTATTGATTACGTGCTTATTTATTTTATGTATATATAACATTTGAACGAACTCGCATTATTTTCTTCTTGGATATAAATCTTATCAAACCTCCAACTTGTATTTTTATTGATCGAAAAGTAGTTTTATTTTGGCTTTGAAAAAATTAACAAATTATCAATACATTACAAATACAATTGGAGATCATGTTTAGCCCTTTAAACCATCCATCAAGGATTTAAATTGCAGTTACGGCCACGTTTTCAATTGCGATATTTTATCGTAGATGCAGACAATAATAAATGTATTGTGGACTGTTATTTTTCGTAATAACAACTTCGGACGGCGCCGTTATTGCGGTAGTGGGGCAGCACTATTATGCTCTTCGAGTTGTCGAGCTTCTTTATAGGCTTTAGCTAGCGCTAATTCAAGCTTGGGTGTCAAAGTCTTCCCTCCTCCTGGGAAAAGTTTTTCGTACACACCGCGATTCAATTGTCCAGAGTTTTCCATCTTTTCCAAGCTGTTCATAAAGGCTGCTATGAAAACTGCTTTCTCATTGTTTTCTTTGGCTTTCGCATCTTCAAAGGCTTGATGGAATTCCACTCTACTAAGTTCACCCTTCATGTCTTTGGGATCAAAGAATCCAGCTTTTGCCATTTGGTCGAGGCCCACTTCGACCCCGAAATAGAACGCTTGTTCTTCGTTCATCGGTGAAGCCATTCCCGCTGCATCGCGACCTGATACGACTTCGATCAAGAGCAGCAACGCCAATGAGGATACAACCAAACCCATCTTCACCACCTTGAAGAATTTTTCTGCTTATCATGCGTAAGGATAGAAATGAGATGGAATTTATATAGTTTGTGGTGAGGTATTTGCGGGAAATGTATGGGCCTTTCCAGTGGTGTGTCCGACAATCGTAAGCAACATAGAGATAATTGCTCTCAATATTTTGAAATGTCGTGTTTTTCTCGGTGACCGTTTATTCTCTTATATGTTATATTAATCAACAGAGTGATTAGAAACATGTTCCTTTTAGGGGCGTTTAGATCGCGAAAAAAAAAAGTTACTAAGGAGAAAAAAGTTTTTCAAAAATCTCATACATACGTTTGGTTAGGAGGATTCCTACCAAGGGTAATATTCTATTCTCAACAGTAATGCTTTTTTGGGGTTATATTGGAAATCCTATTCTCTTTATTTTCTTAGGTATTTGACAATTTCTTGCATTTGGAAAAAAAATGCCCTTGATAAAATAGAAATATTTCAATCATGTCCTTTCTTTTTTGAGTTAATTTGCTATTTTAAATTATTAAATAATGCACAATTACATACAAATAAATAAATATTGAAAAATAAAACACGAAGTTAAAACATAGGATAATAAATAAATATATAGATATTGCCAAAAATATAAATATACAATTTTTTATAAAATAAATTACATATTCTGAACGATTACAATATCAAAATTATATAATTATATTTATATAAAATCATAAAAGCACTTTAAACATCCTTTTTTGATTTTACTTTTCAATGATTATTATCCCAAATTAAGAGTAAAAAAATTCAATTACAACAACTGAAAAATATAAATTTATCACATATTCTCAGAATATAAAAGAGATCGAATAATATCATTAATCTAATCTCACAATGAAATGGAATTTAAATCTTAATTTGGATAATTTTTAAATAATTATCATAAGTATATTTTTTACTAAATATTAACAAAATTTTACTTTAAACCTATATTTTTTCATATGATATTATATATCATATATAAATAAATTTAATACTTATGACAATTATTTAAAAATATAGGTTTAATATACTAGTTACATTAAAATTTTGTTACATATTTTTCTCTAAAATTGACATAGTGCAAGAGAAGTAGTAACTTATTCCATGAATCTTATTCCCACAGGTAATCTTACATTTCATTATCCAAACGCACCCTTAGATGTTATATTGAACTCAATAATTGGTTTCAGTAGAAAAGAGGATGATTCTCATCCTAAGAGATTCGGGTTCAAATCGCTTTGCCTGCAAGGTGCATTGTCAAAAAGTTAAGAATACCTATGAATAGATACAACCTTGTAATCACCTTAAAACTTTTAAAAATTTTTTATATTAACCTATCAAGTGGTTTCGTCAGAGGCGAAATTTGGAATATTTTAATGATATTAATGGTGCATATTTGTCATCTTATAAAGATTATTGCAAAAAAATAGTATTACAACGCTATACATCATTGTTTTTTAAATATTTGTTACCTTGTGAGCTTTTATTATCGATAAATATTTTTTAAAATTATGAACCATTTATTACCAAAGAAATGTCTAAATAAAGTAATATAAATTAGTAATACATGACATCAATACTCAATAAAGAATGTTACAAAACTATTTTTTTGACAAATAATGTGACAAAACTATTACGACAATAACTAAATGATTAAGTATATCCAATAAAGTTCAATAACTCTTAAATTTTTCTTATAATTGTTCACGACGCTTCCTCATGTTTTGAAATCATTAAATTATTTTTCCTTGCCGATAGTATAAAAAATACCTTTCACAACGTATGCAACCAAACAATCACTCATCCATTGATCTCCAATTTGATTTCTCAAACTTTTTTTTTCACAATCTTCATTGCAAAAAATGTTCTTTCCACACTTGTCGTAGTAACTAGCAAAATCAATGCAAGCTTAATCAAACGATGTATCAAAGGATAAACAATATTCTTTTGGCATAAAGTTAAAATTAGCCCCCAACGTTTGACTATTTGGTCAATTTGGCCTATATTCTTTTTTTAGGAGCATTTTAGCTCTAACGTTTTAATTTTTGGTCAAAATAGCCCTTAGGATGAAGATCGTTAGTTGACTAACAGTCAACGTTTTTTGCTGACTAGGCGCGTCCATATGAACTGACTATTGACGTGGCATGTCCAGGTGTAATTAGGTGATGATATGACATAATGCCACGTCATCAATTTTTCTAAAAAATAAAATTTAAATACCCATATTTTTTATAATTAATTATAACCAGTCAGGCGATGCCAGTGGCATAATTTGATTGGTTTTGAAGTAAAAAAAAATAAAGAAAGAAGCGTGATTAATTAAGGGTGATGGTATTCGATCCCAAGTCTGGTTGGAAGATTTTGTGCATTGTGTCACGGGGCCATTACCATCTTCCAAAAGACATGTCTAATAGGATGTGAGATTAATGACCCTACCTCTTCTCAGGCGTGACATTCTCCCCCACTCGCTCTCGTGATGGGCCACTTTGTCACGGTTGTCCACCCTACCTACCCCACTCATGGGCGCTCGGCGTGAAATCAGGCAGTTAAAGGGTCGCTCTGATACCACTTGTCACGGGGCCATTACCTTCTTCCTAAAAGACATGTCTAATAGGATGTGCAGTACCACCGTATTTATATCCCAAGACCTCCCTTTTCCTTTCTGATGTAGGATTAATGACCCCACCTCTTCTCAGGCGTGACAATTGCCATCAAACCACCATGCTATCTTTGTTTTGTTTTTTCAGGAAACTGTACATAATCCATTTTATGAAAAGGATTATCAACTTTTGATTTCATGAAAAAGATTAAACGATCTGAACGAGGAAGTGAAACGAAAAGAAATTAAAACTGAATGGAGATCGAAAGAGAAAACAAACCTGAGAGTGAAGATCTAATGCATTTTCTCTCGACCTTTTCAATGAGAACAAATTCTTTGATTTCGATTCTCTAGACTTCTCTTTCACTAGCAGAATAATCTCCGCTACGAGAAGAACTGAACGCCGATGGAGGTGTATCCGCTACTGCTAGCCATGGCACCACCTGATTATCTCCGTCCTCCACATCATCTTCAATCGATACGTCATTATCGGAATCACTTCCTCCATCATCGTCATCTCTATCATCATCGTTGTTGAGATCGTCGTCACAGTCATTTTCTACTTCTCTCTCTTATCGATCGTCGTCGTCGACACACATTTCATAGACGAAAACCGTGTAACCAAGCTTGGAACCAGTGACTCTTCACAGAGTGAGAGGCTGACCAGCGTGAAAGAAGACTCCTCACGTGTCTCGCCACGAGAAAGTTGGCTCCATGAACTACATCGTCACAATCCCAGCACAAACTGACTTGGTCTGATTCAAAATATGTTGTTGCCGCTAACTTCAGAGCTCACAACTCTTCATCTTCTTCCTCATTTAAACCAATTCAATCACAAAAGACATTCCCCTCTCAATCCACCAGCGAGTTTCTCCTCCTTTTGTTTTCTTGACAAAATTCTTGTGTTTCCTAATTTCTCTCTCGCTCTCTCGTGTATTACAGAAAATGGCCGATTTAGAGATGAATAAAAAACAAACGAAACAACTTGCAGTGGCTTATGGGAACAGCCTTGCCTTTTGCTTTAATGGTGCGAATAAAAAATGGGTTATATATAGTTTCGTGAAAAAGATAACAAAGATAGCATGGGGGCCTGCTGGGTATCTACAAGGTTTTCCAACCAACAGACCCAGGATCAAATTCTGTCACCTTTAATCAAGCGTCTTTCTTTATTTCTATACTTTAATCAACCAACATACCATGTGGCATCAATTGACAGGTTATAATTATTTTAATAAAAATAAATAATTATAAAAAATATGTATATTTAAATTTTATTATTTTAAAAAAAAATTGCTGACGTGGCATTATGCCACATCATCACCTAATTATACTTGGACATGTCATGTCAGCAGCCCAATCTACATAGACGCGCTTAGTCTGCAAAAAACGTTGATCGTTAGTCAATTAACGTTCTCCATTCAAACATGGCTATTTTGATCAAAAATTGAAACATTATGGTTAAAATGCTCCAAATAAAAAAGAATAGAGGCCAAAGTAACCAAACAATCATACGTTGGGGGCTAATTTTGACTTTATGCCTATTCTTTTTTGTATCAACCATCTTCTTAGCAAGGTATTGAATCTCCTTCAGATTTGGAACTCTTCATTTAAACACATGTGATATACGTATGTATCCCAAGTGCAAGAACTTCATTGGCAGATAAATCAGAAAAGTAAATTTTACTAAGACGAATCATTTTTTTGTGTCAAAAGATACAAAATCTTCATTCGGGCATAAGCAAAATACACATAACAATAACTTTGTGGTTGCTTCACTAAAATGAATGTTAAGCTCTTGGAGTTGAATATTAATAATAATAATATAAAATAACTTAACACTACAACGATGCATTTTTGTTACCTTGTGAGATTCTTTTCGTGACATTCCTTTGGTAATAAATGCATCCAACCAACAGATTATGCCATGTGGCATTATTTGACTGATTATAATTATTTTAGTAAAAATAAATAATTATAAAAAATATGTATATTTAAATTTTATTATTTTAGAAAAAATTGCTGAAATGGCATTATGCCACATCATCACCTAATTATACTTGGGCATGTCATGTTAGCAGTCCAATCTACATAGACGCGCTTAGTCAGCAAAAAACGTTAATCGTTAGTCAACTAACATTCTCTATCCAAACATGGCTATTTTGATCAAAAATTGAAACGCTATGGTTAAAATGCTCCAAATAAAAAAGAATAGAGGCCAAAGTAACCAAACAGTCAAACGTTGGGGGCTAATTTTGACTTTATGCCTATTCTTTTTTGTATCAACCATCTTCTTAGCAAGGTATTGAATCTCCTTCAGATTTGGGAACTCTTCATTTAAACACATGTGATATATGTATGTATCCCAAGTGAAAGAACTTCATTGGCAGATAAATTAGAAAAGTAAATTTTATTAAGACAAATCATTTTTTTTTGTGTCAAAAGATACAAAATCTTCATTCGGGCATAAGCAAAATACATATAACAATAACTTTTTGGTTGCTTCACTAAAATGAATGTTAAGCTCTTGGAGTTGAATATTATTAATAATAATATAAAATAACTTAACGCTACAACGATGCATTTTTCTTACCTTGTGAGATTCTTTTCGTGACATCCCTTTGGTAATAAATGCATCATTCATATTAGGGACATCAATCTTGTGTTTTTAACAAAATGATGATACTTTTAAAAACAATAAAGTACATCCATCTCCTCAGAGTTTTTGTCATTGTTCTTTTAAAATCCTTACCAATAACATAGCATTAACAATATCTTGATTTTTTTCTTTGAAGTGCTTATCACAACTTATTTGTAATCCCAAACACATGTTTCATTAAATGCAAGGAAAAAATAAATTCAAATGATTGTATCAAATCTAACAAAGTATTAGCTTCTGTCTTTTATTCGGATCTTAATCCATCATTTATGGAAATTTCAAGAATATCAACTATCGAATTAAAAATGATGGTTATGCTAAGAAGCGTACCATAATGTGATCCCAACGAGTATCTCATAGTCGAATAAGAGTTCTTACTTGATTTGATCCTCATCCTAAACAAATTTTAGAACCGGCTAAACTATTTTGAACTTCAGAAAATTGTAATTCACAAAGCATATCATGTTGTTTGCAAGAGCCCGTAACAACATTTATCAAGAAAATTATCAAATTGAAAAGAGATAACAATCTGAATATGATTTTTACTACTAAAATCAATGCCAATTAGAGTTGATGTGAGAAGTAGTGAAGGTAAAAGGTTGACAAATTTTCTTTTAAAATCAAACTTTTCAAACCATTAAACTCTCATTGTATGTTACTAGCACCATTATAACTTGCCCCCCATATTCTTGATGGGCTTAATCCAAATTTAGTCAAAAATACATCAATGTCTTCTTTAAGTGATAATGCAACAATATCTCTAACATGAACAATTCTTAAAAAAATTTCTAAGCACACCCCTTCATTCACACATCGTAGCATAACTCTCATTTATTCTTTATTTTATACATCACACGACTCATCTACTAGTAAAGTAAATAACTCACGTTGAATATTTTTATCTATGTCATTTGTTGTTTCAATTGCAACTGTAACACCCCTAGTTTAGTTTAATAATAGTAATAAATAAATAAAAAAGAAAGAAAAGATCGGACTACTGGTTGTGAGATTCAAACCCACAACCTGAAGATTTTTGAGCTGATTACCCACCCAACTGAGCTATATAAGCTCTTGGTGTTAAGCTTCCCCAACTGTCTTTTAACGTATCATGTTTTGGGTTATTTGAAATTAAATAAAACCGACCGAACCCCCCACCTACCACATTTAATACCTATTAGAACCAAATTAATAATCTAGATTTTCCCTCACTTGACCTATCATCTTCCTACCCTTGTCACCGTTCGATCTTCCTCACCATTGCTCCGTGGCCGTCACCGCCACCATCGTAGTGACCGACTTTCTATCTTGATCAAAACCCCGGCCACCACTTGCTATGTTTCCCCGCCATTCACCGTCGAGAATGGTTTAAAGGTTCGTCTACTAACCCTTGTTTGTCGCCCCTGTTTATTATCGTTTTTGGCCGTAACGATCGTCCGATTGATGCAATGAGGTATTGGTTGAACTCATTATTCCAAGGCGAGTAAAACCCATCTCACCTCTTGTGCAACTTATTTTCGTTCGGGCTTCGTCGACGTTCGACCGTTTGGTAAGTTCAGTTAAATTTTGACTAATTTCTGGCCTCTTTTCTAATTTTTTTGTTGTGGATTGGTGATATAATGAAACTTTGGGGAAAATTGCATTTTAGTGCATTTTTGGCCGTCCATGGCTGCGTGTGGGCTTCACGCTTCTTTTAGGGTAATTTTGAATCACCCTAAACGATGGTCATTGACCTGACCGAGCCAGACTTGGCCTAACCTATAGACTGACCCGAACTAAATCGTTTGACCCGAGTCTGACCTAAATTTGCCCAATCTGACCGAATTCAAGTCTGACCTGACCTAACCTGTTGATCGATTTAACCCGTTGACCGAGTTAATTCATCCGAGTTAACTCATTTGAGTCAATTCATCCGAGTTAACTCATTTGAGTCAATTCTTCCGAGTCAACTCATTTGACTCTAACCCGTTGACTACTAACATCAGCATGATGTCAACATTGACTTTGGCCCATTAACCGATAACGTTAGTGTTAAATGCTAACGTCAGCGTTGACTTTGACCAAAAAGTCAAATTTTCTAAAAACCTTTATTTTGGGTTTTTTGACATCCTGAGTCTGTTTTTGAAGTTTTTTTCACAAAATTCAAACCTAAAGGCCTCCGAATCTAACCTTAAACCTGAGCATGCATTTTATCAAGTTAATTTATGTAGCATATTGCTATCGAATAAAGGACTGGTATGAACAATTGTTTGATTATAGGTACTCACGGCTCTCCCGATCACATTTTTACCCAGCCCAGCTCGTCCTAATCTGCTCAGCCGCTTGAACCCGTAATGACCCGTATGGTTTTGATACTTAGTAAATTGTCCTGATAAAAATATAATTCTTGTAGTAACCCTAACTTTATCGATCTAGGTTCTAGTACCACAGCCGAGCGTGGTTTCAGTGCCCAGTAGATTATCATACCTACCTGACATTTCAAGGCATGTTCCTTATGTGTTACATGAGTGTTTTGCATACCGATTTGCATGTTTTATTAAACCGATCATGTGCACATGACTGAAATGTCTGATTTTACATAAATACAACATGTTTTCTGAATTTAAACATGATTATATTACATGTCTAATATATGCCCGAGTACCCGATAAGTCAAGCATGCTCTCTGGTTACTGTTTATCTATATACAAATGTTCGTTTATTTCTTATAATTATTATTGTTTGTTATCGCATATTGTAATATTACCTAGACTGATTCACTGGGGTACTTGGGCTATGATATGCAGTTTCTGAAGGTTCAACCCTGATCCAGCTGGTAATTCTACAGTATAAGGTTCCTATACTTCGGCTAGGGTAATTCTACTCGTATTCGGTTCCTACGCTTCAACTAGGGTAATTCCACCCGGACCTAAGGTATTTTCTTAGGATGGTGCCCATGCCTAATGGGCTCGGGTTAATGCCTGTATATGATACCATTCTGGGGAACTGTATCCTAGACTTCAGTTGGAGGGTAGATAGGTTTACATGAAAACTTTGGATACACTTATAACATGTTTTCCTAAAATGTTTTTGTTTATCTAAATTATATAAATGTTTTTACCTAAACTGTTGGAACACACTGAGCTCCCTAGCTCATACCCTAAATCTTTACCTTTTAGATACTTTTGGATAGGCTTCCCAGAGTTGGCACTTGGAAGATCTACACATTCAGTTCATATATATTTTGATGTCTTGTTTTTATCTTCCAAACTGTCTTTATCAATGAGCTTACATTTATGTATGAGATTACGTTTATTATGGCTTTATGATGTAATCATATTTTGATGAGGATTTTACTGATTATCTTAACTTATTTATGTATGGGATTACGTTTATTACTTGATTTGTTTTTTTAACTTTTAAATATTTTTATAGTTAAATTTTTAGTAAGGAATGTGTCCTCCCAGAATTGGGCTTTATGCATGGGTCGATCTAGGGGGTTACATTTAGTTGGTATTATAGCTTTTAGTTTTATAAACCTCGGACTATGAATGGGTCCTAAATAAAATATTTTCTTAAAACATTTTACAAATATGTTTAATAAGGGCCATGCCACTGAGAATTATTTGTTTATTTGTGTGCAATACTCTAGTGCTAGATCTGACCCTATATGTTACCTTTTGTAGAGATTCTTCGATATGAGCACGTGTCAAGGTTGTCGACCCACTTGTGGGTGGGGTTAAACTACTAGATTTGCTGACCTGAATGATGATCTGGCGATAGATCCTTCAGCTTCGATAGATCTTTCTATTTTTACAGACCCTTCCATCCCTAGTAGCTCTGCAGTTTTGACTCACCCGTCACCTGCCCTTAGTGTTGGCATAACGACTCCAGTTAGAGGACTGACTAATTTTGGACCATAGTTTGTGATTGGAGTTAGTGATAAGACTCTGAGTAGATAGTTCTTCCAGTTGATTCAGGGTGTAGCCAGAGCATCAAGCATCATGCCTAAAGTTCCTATCTCTCAGACCTTGATTGCTAACGGGGTCAAAATCTTCTTAGGATCTCTTAGTGGAGCATCGACTGAGGCTAAGAACTGGCTATATGACACTGAGAGAAGTATGGACCAGTTGGGTTTAGAGCCATCCAGTAGATATTTGAGAGCCGTGTATAAGTTGGACGAGAATGCCCATACCTAGTGAGAGTCTATTGTGAGTATTATACCACTAAGAGGTTGACAAGGTATTTCTTTAAGGAGCATTTTATGAATTGTTTTTTGGGCGAGCGATTCTTGAGAGAGAGGTGATAAGTGTTCAAAAGTACTATTTTTCTTACCCTTTTTACTCATATTATTGTTAGACTTAGGCTCATATTAGTTGCATAATTAGCTATTCATGCATTAATCCATGTTTCCTTCCATCGTTGAGCTTGATTACATAACTTGGTAGTTTTTGTGGAAAAGATGCTGCTTTGGTGTGCTTTGTGTGTGTGCAGGATCACTTGCCAAAGCAATGCCGAGCTAGTTGCCAGGGCAATGCATGAAGGATATGCCGAGCTAGTTGCCAGGGCAATGCATGAAGGAGACGCCGAGCCAGTTGCCATGGCAATTGTCGACAAAGAGAAAATGCAATAGGGATGTCGAAATTAATGACTTTACAAGCCCAAGATGACATGGAGCAAGGCCCAAGCCCAAAGGAATTTGATTGCCATGCAGAGATTAAAGAAGAATTAAATTCCAAGAAGATAGGAGAAGATCTAATAGGAATAAAATTATAATAAAGAATTATATTCTTTAAAGATAATTTAATTCCAACTCAAACTCCTCCTCAAAGAAGGACTTTGGCCTAGCCCTATAAAAAGCAAGGAGATTTCGACAACTTGGACGAGAGAGCATTAGGGGAAATTTCGACAAGACCAAGAGAGGAAGCAAGGGGAATTTTCGACAAGCATCTAGGGCAAGGGATTTTCGACAAGCTTCATCTTTTCTTCCTTGTTCGATTGGGTTCATGCTAGGGATTGTTTATCTTGTGTTTCTTTGGAACCTAGCCATGAACTGAATCTACTTGGCTATGGTTATTGTGTTTTGTGGTTGTGAGAAACTATTGGTTTTTGTTTAGGTAATAAGAGTTTGCACTTTTCTATTTCAAGGTTTATTCATTCTTGGTTCTTATTATTGTTTGCGAGTGAATTGGGAATGGATCTCGTGATTTCATCCATTTATCTAATAGCGGGAGAGTTAGATTCAAGAAACGAATGAATATGATCTTTATTCAATTCAATGATGGTGAAGATTAATCCGGCTTAGGAATAAGTTAAGGATTTCAACGGCTAAGAGGAGCGCAAGATTGGTTGTTGTTCACCCTTGATTCACGCAGGGATGTATTATCAAGGCATGCACAAGTAGCTAGAGTTTCGACTTAGGGATAAGAAGAAACCATTGAAGAACGCTCCGCCAAACCTTGAAGTTGCTGCCCAGACGCCCAAGTAGTTGCCCAACTGCCCAGACAACCATCGATTAGTTGCCAAGGCAACCCCGTTGTGCAAGTTGCCACGGCAACTGAGTTGCCCGTGCACTCTTTTACCAAGACGATCCAATCGGCTATCACACATCAACTCACGATGACCTGGCCTATCTCTCTCTCATTTGAATTCATCTTTTCTTTTACTTTATTGCTTTCTAGATTAGTTATTAGTTAAACTTCTATAATCCTTTATTTGTGTTTTTACTTTTTACATTGCAAGAGACTAGATTCTTGAAGTGGCACCAATCCCTGTGGAGACGATATCTTTTATACTATAACTTGCGACGTGTATACTTGCACATTTGCGTAGCACTTATTACGATCAACAAGTTTTTGGCACCGTTGCCGGGGATTGGCAATAGCGACTTTGTTTTTACTTTCTTGCACTTTCTTTTTACTTTTCTTGTTTAAAATTCAAAGGGCTAACAAACTTTGGTTTTGCATTGGTATATGACCAGGGCGAGACCAACTTCACCAGAATATCCCTTTGATCCAGAAATCGAACGAACCTTACAAAGACTTAGACGAAGGATAAGAGAAGCAATGGCAAATCAAGACGGCAATATGAATCAAGATGTTCGTGCAGGAGGAGTGATTCTTGCACGAAACAGAACTATTCGAGACTATCTTGAAGAAGATCTTGATGGACTTAACCCAGGAGTTGTCGCACCTGAAATTGAAGCCGACCACTTTGAGTTGAAACCGGTAATGTTTAATATGATCAACACAATAGGTTAATTTGGCGGCTTAGCAACTGAAGATGCACGGCAACATCTAAAATCTTTCCTCGAGATTTGCAACTCGTTCAAGATACACGGAGTCACCCCCGATGTCCTACGATTAAGATTATTCCCCTATTCACTGAGGGATAAGGCGAAAGCATGGTTGAATAGCATTCCTGCCGGATCCATAGCATCTTGGACTGATCTTTGTCGTGATTTCCTTGCTAGATTTAATCCTACAAATTTGACTGATAAGCTTCGTAACGATATTACTTCTTTTCGGCAGGCAGATGATGAATCCATGTACGAGGCTTGGGAGCGATATAGAGAACTTCTACACAAATGCCCCCTACACGGATTCCCGGTGTGGACTCAAGTAACGATGTTTTACAACGCCGTGAATACACCAACAAGGATGATGCTAGATGCCTCGGCAAACAACATACTCTTAGATAAGTCGCCAGAGGAAGCAATGCAAATCTTAAACAGGCTGGCCAAGAATGATTATCAATTCCCATCCACTAGAAGAGGAGGAGTTAGATGCCAAGCCACAATACATGAACTAGGATCATCAGATTCAATTTCGGCACAATTGGCCACTTTAACCAAGATGGTCCAGAACATGAAAAAACCAAACAACACACATGAAGTCAAGGTAATGGATTCTTTTTGTGAGTTATGTGGCGATAACCATAATTCTTCTGAATGTATGCAGAATCCGGAATCCAGCTTCTATGTGGGGAATTACAATCGGAGCAATAACGTGATGTCAAATACATACAATCCAGCTTGGAAGAAGCACCCAAATTTTTCATGGAGTAATCCCAACAATGCTCTAAACTAGAACAATCAGAATGCACAAGCATCAGGATTCCAGTAGAATATGCCACGGCAACAGATGCCGCAACAACAACCGACAACATCTAGTTCTTTGGAAAATTCTCTAAATGCTTTTATGATGAAAACTGAATCGTATATGGCTGAGAATAGTAATTTCATAAAAAGAACTGATGCTTTTATTAGCATGATCGAGATGAGATTGCAAAACCAAGAGGCGGCAATCAAATCATTGGAAAATTAAGTCGGACAATTTGCTCAAAATCTGAATACTAGACCACAAGGAGGTTTACCTAGCGATACAGAAGTCGCAAGAGGAACTGGCCATGAGCAATGTAAGGCGATCACCACTAGAAGTGGCCAACAACTTAGAGAGGTTCAAACCCGCTCGTCAAACAAAACTCCACAAAAAGATCAAGATGAACCTAGCGGCAAAGCCTCAGATGCTGAACCAGGAATTACCGCGGCAACCGGCAATAAGCATGCCTCGGCAACCGATGATGCCTCGGCAACTTGCGATAAGCATGCCTCGGCAACCCAGTTGATACCACCTCGGCAACTCCAGATGTCCCGACAATGCCGTCAATCAGATTTCAAACCAATGAAAGGATCGAAGATATCCGACTTCCACCACCATTCCCACTAAGGTTGAAGCGACAAAAGCAAGAATACCAATTCAAGAAGTTTCTTGATATCCTAAAGCAAGTCCACATCAACTTGCCACTGGTGGAAGCAATTGAACAAATGCCAAACTATGCCAAGTTTCTTAAAGACATTGTGTCCAAAAGAACAAGGCTAGGAGAGTTTGAAACAGTTGCCGCGACGGAGGGATGCATGGCAATGTTGCACAATCATATGCCACCCAAGTTGAAGGATCCCGGAAGTTTCACAATACCATGTTCCATTGGAAATCACTATGTCGGGAAAGCATTATGCGACCTTGGGGCTAGCATAAACTTGATGCCTAAATCGTTTTTCCAGAAACTAGGAATCGGGAAGACAAGACCTACGACAGTTATGCTACAGCTAGCCGACAGATCCTATGTGCATCCAGAGGGAAAAATCGAGGACATACTGGTAAAAGTTGATAAATTTATTTTTCCCGCTACTTTATTGTTTTGGATTGTGAAGCAGATGAGCACGCACCTATCATTCTCGGGAGACCATTCCTAGCGACAGGGAGAACCTTGATCGACGTTGAAAAGGGAGAACTCACAATGAGGGTGAATGACCAGCAGGTCAAACTAAATGTGTTCCAAACACTAAGGCATGTCGATGATCCAGAAGAATGCCAACTACTTCATGCCACGACAGAGTTTAACTTCGATGAGGAATTTAGTTGCCTCGGCAACGACATTGCCGATCAAGAGGAACCTGAGGAGTATGAAGAACCGGTCGATGAGGAACAACAAGAAGAGGCAAATTGGCTAGTCAATCGACCAGGTACATACTTTGAACCACTGGATTACTCAGGTAAGGAAGGTAAACTCAAAAAACCCTCTATTGAATAACCACCGATTCTTGAGTTGAAACAATTGCCAGAGCAACTAAAATGTGTATACTTAGGGACCGATAATACATTACCTGTAATTATTTCTTCTAAGTTACAGCTTGAGCAGGAAAATAAGCTGATCAAGATGTTGAAGCTACACAAAAAGGCAATAGGGTGGACAATTGCCGACTTGAAGGGAATTAGCCCGGCGGTGTACATGCACAAGATCTTGTTGGAAGATGATCACAAACCTTCAATTGAGTCCCAGAGGAGACTGAATCATGCCATGAAAGGGGTTGTACTGAAAGAAATCATCAAGTGGCTTGACGCCGGCATTATATACCCTATCTCCGGTAGTACGTGGGTAAGTCTGGTACAATGTGTACAAAAAAGGGAGATATAACAGTGGTAAGCAATGAAAATAATGAACTTATCCCAACCAGGACTGTGACTGGTTGGAGGGTTTGTATGGACTATCGAAAACTAAACAAAGCCACTAGGAAAGATCACTTCCCATTACCCTTTATTGATCAAATGCTTGACCGTCTTGCAGGTAAACCCTTTTATTATTTTCTTGATGGTTATTCAGGTTACAATCAGATTGTCATAGCACCAGAAGATCAAGAAAAGACAACCTTCACATGCCCATACGGTACTTATGCCTTCCGAAGGATGCCGTTCGGATTGTGTAACGCCCCGGCAACCATCCAAAGATGCATGATGGCACTCTTTTCAGACATGGTCGAAGACTTCCTTGAGATCTTCATGGATGATTTTTCGGTTTTTGGTAATGACTTCGACGGCTGTCTCGGCAATTTAGAGAGGGTGTTGGCAAGATGCGAAGAAACGGATTTAGTCTTCAATTGGGAGAAATGCCACTTTATGGTAGATGAGGGAATAGTGCTCGGCCACAAGATTTCATCCAAGGGAATTGAAGTAGACAAAGCCAAGGTGGACGTGATCGAGAGATTACCCCCACCAAATTCGGTTAAAGGAATTCGAAGTTTTCTCGGACATGCAGGTTTTTACAGGAGGTTCATTCATAATTTTTCTAAAATCACTAAACCCTTGTGTAATCTGCTTGAACATGATAAAGTCTTCGATTTTGATGATTCTTGCACTCAAGCATTCGAAACCCTAAAGAAAAAGCTTACCTCGGCACCCATTATCGTTCCACCAGATTGGACGCTGCCTTTTGAGCTCATGTGTGATGCAAGTGATTTCGCGGTAGGAGCAGTCCTAGGCCAACGCACAGGTAAGACCTTCCATGTGATATACTACGCTAGTAAAACTCTTAATGATGCTCAAGTGAATTACACAACAACGGAGAAAGAGTTACTAGCTGTAGTTTTCGCATTTGACAAGTTCCGATCCTATTTAATTGGTACAAAGGTAATTGTTCATACGGACCATTCGGCAATCAAATACTTATTTGCTAAAAAGGATGCTAAGCTTCGTTTGATTCGTTGGATATTACTTTTACAAGAATTTGATATTGAAATTAAGGACAGGAAATGAACAGAAAATCAAGTGGCCGATCACTTATCACGTTTGGAACGCAATAGGGAGGAGGACGCGGATCTAGAGATATGCGATGCATTCCCGGATGAACAAATTCTAGTTGCCTCGGCAACCCTTAACGCCTCGGCAACCCTTAACGCCTCGGCAACCCTAGACGCCTCGGCAACCCTTGATGCCTCGGCAACCCTTGACGCCTCGGCAACCCTCGACGCCTCGGCAACCATGGATGCACACGCTTCGGCAACTCTCAACGCCGCAGTAGTCTTTGACGCACACGCCTCGGCAATCTTGGGAGCAGTCGCCACGGCAGCACATGCCTCGGCAATACCCTGGTACGCGGATTTAGTTAATTCCTTGTTTGTGGTATTTTTCCTTATGGCATTACTCACCAAGGGAAGAAGCGGTTCCGCCATGATGCTAAGCATTACTTTTGGGACGAGCCTATTTTGTTTAAACAATATGCAGATAAGGTTATACGCCGATGTGTCCCTGAAGAAGAGCAACAGAATGTACTCTGGCAATGCCATTCTTCACCCTATGGAGGACATTTTGGAGGAACTCGTACCGCGGCCAAAGTCTTGCAATCCGGTTTGTATTGGCCAACATTGTAAAAAGATGCCCAAGACTTTTACAAGCAATGTGATCGTTGCCAGAGGACGGGCAATATCTCTAGACGACATGAAATGCCACTCCAGAACATCATCGAGGTGGAACTGTTCGATGTATGGGGGATCGATTTTATGGGACCTTTCCCATCTTCATTCGGTAACCTCTACATTCTACTTGCCGTCGACTATGTGTCTAAATGGGTAGAGGCAGCTACAGTTCCCAACAACGATTCCAAGACCGTGCACCGATTCCTGCAGAAAAACATATTTACACGGTTTGGGATGCCGAGAGCAATTATCAGCAATGAAGGCAAGCATTTTGACAACAGACTAATTGCCAAGATGTTACAACGCTTCAGCATATCACACAAGATCGCCATGACATATCACCCACAAACCAACGGGCAAGCAGAAATTTCCAACCGGGAGTTGAAGGGAATACTCGAGAAAGTTGTAAATCCCTCAAGGAAGGATTGGTCATTAAGACTAGATGACGCACTTTGGGCATATCGCACTGCATTCAAAACACCCTTAAGTATGTCCCTCTTCCGACTTGTCTATGGTAAAACATGTCATCTACCGGTGGAAATCGAGCACAAGGCGTACTGGGCAATCAAGACCGTGAATATGGATTGGGAAAGTGCCGGACAAAAGCGCTTGATGGATCTCAATGAGATAGAAGAATTTCGTGCACTCGCCTATAGCAATACACGAATCTACAAGGAGAAAACAAAGCGATGGCACGATAAGAAACTATTGCCACGGCAATTCACGCCAGGGCAACTAGTTCTCCTATTCAATTCTCGGCTAAGACTTTTCCCGGGAAAGCTGAAATCAAGATGGTCAGGACCATTTGAAGTCGTCAAACCATTCTCCCATGGTGCTGTGATAATCAAGTCCATCTCTGACAACCATGAATTCAAAGTTAATGGACAAAGATTGAAGCACTACAATGGTGCCCATGTGGAACGTAACAAAGAAGTGGTCAACTTAGGAGATGCATGAGCATGATCTCCTTTCAATATTTTCTTTTTCTTTTTCTTTTTCTTTTCATTTTTATTTTTAGGAGATATTTTATTTTTCTTCATTATCTTTAGTTTTCAGGTTTTCTTTATTTTCTTTTTCACAACAAGACTCACAACTACTATGCTAAGGAAATTTACTGCCAAGATCCTTGCCCCGGCAACCAATGAAGAAGATGCCGCGGCAACCTACATCGTGCCTGCACAAGCTGATGCCATGGCAACCAACCCTGAAGATGCCACGGCAACCAAAGCTAAAGACATCCCAGCAACAAGAAAACAACCATCGCGTTCAAGCAAGAGAATCAAGACACCGACTAGAAGGAAACTAATCATCTACGATGATGAACTCTCAGAGTAAGTCTTCATATGCATTTTTATTTTTATTTTTCGTTATTTTTATGCATGCATTGAGGACAATGCCTCACTCGAGTTTGGGGGGGGGATTGTTATTAGTAGTTACCATGTTTAATTACATTCATCTTAAGTATTACATTTAGGATACCTAAATTGCTTGCCATGCCTTTAATTGAAACAAGAATTGCTTAGATTTGATGAATATTCGATGATGACTTTGCCAATGCACTTAATTGATAGAATTTTTATTCTAGGATAACCATGGAAAAACTTAGAATTTTACTATGATGCTAAATTTGATGAAACACTATTGTGATTTGATTGATTTAAGGAATTCTAGTAAACTTAGGTTGATAATTAACAAATTGGGGGATTTGAATAAAAATTGGATGAATGTTAGAGGTGCCCGAAATTGGCTCTAGCATGTGCTAAAATTGATCACTAGAGGTGCCCGAAACTGGCTCTAGGATGTGTTAAAATTTTTTTAACTAGAGGTGCCCGAAACCGGCTCTAGTCGATTAAATTAACTTAAGAAAACTAAAAACAAAACACTAGAGGTGCCCAAAACTGGCTCTAGTTAAAAAATGTTAAAAAGAACCCAATGAAGTAATTTGAAAACCTCTTGTTTGCATAGGATCTGAAAAATCAACTTGCACACAACTCCGCACACACTCACAAGCATTATAGTTTGATTCCGAGTAACTCCTAAGTTTTCCGAAAAATAAAAAGCCAATCATACTTTGTGCCCCGGTTCAGAGAATTGAAATCAAGTTCAAAGTTAAGTTTGTGAAAATTGAAGTCTTGGCAGGTAATTATGAGTTTGCATTGCTTGAGGACAAGCAATAGTTCGAGTTTGGGGGTGTGATAAGTGTTCAAAAGTACTATTTTTCTTACCCTTTTTACTCATATTATTGTTAGACTTAGGCTCATATTAGTTGCATAATTAGCTATTCATGCATTAATCCATGTTTCCTTCCATCGTTGAGCTTGATTACATAACTTGGTAGTTTTTGTGGAAAAGATGCTGCTTTGGTGTGCTTTGTGTGTGTGCAGGATCACTTGCCAAAGCAATGCCGAGCTAGTTGCCAGGGCAATGCATGAAGGATATGCCGAGCTAGTTGCCAGGGCAATGCATGAAGGAGACGCCGAGCCAGTTGCCATGGCAATTGTCGACAAAGAGAAAATGCAATAGGGATGTCGAAATTAATGACTTTACAAGCCCAAGATGACATGGAGCAAGGCCCAAGCCCAAAGGAATTTGATTGCCATGCAGAGATTAAAGAAGAATTAAATTCCAAGACGATAGGAGAAGTTCTAATAGGAATAAAATTATAATAAAGAATTATATTCTTTAAAGATAATTTAATTCCAACTCAAACTCCTCCTCAAAGAAGGACTTTGGCCTAGCCCTATAAATAGCAAGGAGATTTCGACAACTTGGAAGAGAGAGCATTAGGGGAATTTTCGACAAGCAAGGGGAATTTTCGACAAGCATCTAGGGCAAGGGATTTTCGACAAGCTTCATCTTTTCTTCCTTGTTCGATTGGGTTCATGCTAGGGATTGTTTATCTTGTGTTTCTTTGGAACCTAGCCATGAACTAAATCTACTTGGCTATGGTTATTGTGTTTTGTGGTTGTGAGAAACTATTGGTTTTTGTTTAGGTAATAAGAGTTTGTACTTTTCTATTTCAAGGTTTATTCATTCTTGGTTCTTATTATTGTTTGCGAGTGAATTGGGAAAGGATCTCATGATTTCATCCATTTATCTAATATCGGGAGAGTTAGATTCAAGAAATGAATGAATATGATCTTTATTCAATCCAATGATGGTGAAGATTAATCCGGCTTAGGAAAGGATTTCAATGGCTAAGAGGAGCGCAAGATTGGTTGTTGTTCACCCTTGATTCACGCAGGGATGTATTATCAAGGCATGCACAAGTAGCTAGAGTTTTGACTTAGGGATAAGAAGAAACCATTGAAGAACGCTCCGCCGAACCTTGAAGTTGCTGCCCAGACGCCCAAGTAGTTGCCAAACTAGTTGCCCAAGCAACCATCGATTAGTTGCCAAGGCAACCCCGTTGTGCAAGTTGCCACGACAACTGAGTTGCCCGTGCACTCTTTTACCAAGACGATCCAATCGGCTATCACACCTCAACTCACGATAACCTGGCCTATCTCTCTCTCATTTGAATTCATCTTTTCTTTTACTTTATTGCTTTCTAGATTAGTTATTAGTTAAACTTCTATAATCCTTTATTTGTGTTTTTACTTTTTACAGTGCAAGAGACTAGATTCTTGAAGTGGCACCAATCCCTGTGGAGACGATATCTTTTATACTATAACTTGAGACGTGTATACTTACACATTTGCGTAGCACTTATTACGCGCAACAAGAGGCGCCAGGCATTTAAGGACTTGGTATAGGGTTCTATGACAGTAGGAGTATGAGTTACAATTTCTAGATTTGTTGAGATACAATACTAGTTTTGTATCTTCTGAGAATGACAGATGTAATAAGCTTTTGAAGGGCCTTCATATTAGAATACGTGATTGGGTGGCTACACACCATGATGAGGTGTTTGAGGACCTGGTAAATCAGGCTAAGACTGCAGAAGAGATGAAGATATTGGTAGCTAGTCAGAGTAGTAGTGATAGAGATCGAGATAGAAATAAGGATCGAGTGTGAGACCGAGATTGATCTGAGAGATTCTATGGCCAGGAAGAGTCTTGCATGCACCCTGATAAGAGGGCTTGCACTGCAGTATATCAGAGGGGTGGTTCAAGTTATAAGCCTACGGCACCTTAGTGCCTAACTGTCAATCGAGGTGGTTTATCAAGGTTCTCTCTTACACCTGTATATAAGTATTGTGGTAAATTACACTATAGAGAATGTAAGAAGATGAAGAGTGCTTGCTTCTAATTTGGATCTACTAAGTATTTTTAGAAAAAGTGTCCATACCCATCTTCTGCAGGCTGAGTATCAACTCCAGCCCATTCGCAGGCATCTATTCAGACACCTATTACAGGGTGTTATCAGAGTAAAGTTTCTGGGTTTGCTACTAGATCTGATAAAAGAGGTCGATCCTATTAGAGTAGGGGACTAGTCATGACTGATGCCAGACAAACTGCACTTGTTTATGCCACCAGATGCATTAAGGATAGGGATAAGCCATACGTCATTCCAGGTACATTTACTATATATTATATCTCATACTTTGCGTTGCTTATCAATGGCTCCACCCATTTTATGTATCAAGATCTATGTCTCGAGACCTCTAAATTCTAGTTGAGACCACTGAGGATGTAGTTACTATTATGAACCTAATGGGTCAGTCAGTGGTCGTGGATAAGATTTTCAGACAATGTCCTCTTGAGGTTCAAGGGGAAAGCTTGCTAGCTGACCTTATAGAGCTACCGTTAGAAGAGTTTGACCTGATACTTGGTATGGATTGGTTTACTGAACATCGGGTTAATCTGGATTATGAATCCAAGAGAGCATCCCCTAAAGACTTCAGGTGATCAGACAGTGATTTTAGTGGGTGAAAGACGCAGGTATCTGTCTAATGTGGTATCTTCCTTGACTGTTGACAGAATAATATAGAAGGGATATAAGACCTTTATTGCTTGTATCTTAAATACGAAGGTCTTTTTATCCAATATTGAGGGAATACCTATAGTGAAGAAGTTTTAATGTATTTTTTGAGGAGTTACCTGGATTGCCGCCTAATAGAGATGTGGAATTTGAGATTGAGACTTATCCGAGATCTATGCCAATTTTCATAAACCCTTACCGTATGGCTCCTAAGAAGCTGAAGATTTAGTTGCAAGATCTCCTTGATCGAGGTTTTATCCATCCTAGCTCTTTTCCTTAGAGAGCTCTAGTTTTATTCATGAAAAAGAAAAATGGTTCCCTCAGGCTGTGTATTGATTACTGAAAGTTGAACAAACTGACAGTCAAGAAAAAATATCCATTACCCAGGATTGATGAATTTTTCGATCAATTTTAGGGAGTCTCTATTTTCTCAAAGATTGATTTTCGATCTGGGTACTACCAGCTAAAGATAAAGGGATCTGATGTTGTGAAGATGACCATTCGCACCAGATATGGGCATTAGGAGTTCTTAGCGATACCATTCAAATTGACTAATACCCCTGTTGCCTTTATGAATCTAATGAACCATGTATTTTGACCCTACTAGGATCAGTTTGTAGTGGTGTTTAGCGATGATATTCTAGTATACTCTCGGACTAAGGTAGAACATGCGGTGCATTTGAGGACTGTTCTACCGACTCTTAGAGAGCATCGATTGCATGCTAAGTTGAGCAAGTGTGAATTCTGGCTTAGTGGGGTGACTTTTCTAGGGCATGTAGTATCAGCTCCAGGTATTTAATTGGATTCGAACAAGATTGAGGCCATTGTGAGCTGGAAGCAACCCAAAAATGTCTTAGAGACCCAAAGTTTCTTGGGCTTAGCTAGGTATTACAAATGCTTCATTAAGGGTTTCTCCATCATTGCCTTCCCTCTAACAAAGATGTTGATGAAGAATGTTTCATATAATTGGACTGATGCTTAGCATGAGAGTTTTGAGAAATTAAAGACAGCTCTGATGCAAGCTTCAGTTTTAACCTAGCCCGAGTCTGAGAAGTATTTCATAGTTTATAATGATGCATCACACTCTGGAATTGGATGCGTTATAATACAAGATGGAAGAGTGATTGCTTATGCTTTTCGTTAGTTGATGTTGCATGAGTGTAACTATCCTACCCATAATATAGAGTTGGCCGCTGTGGTATTTGCCTTGAAGATTTAGAGACACAATCTCTTCAAAGAGAAGTGTTATATCTATATAGATCATAAGATCTTGAAGTATCTTCTTACAAAGAAAGAGCTTAATCTGAGACAACATCGTTGGCTTGAGCTTCTTAAAGATTATGATTATGAGATTGAGTATCACCCGAGAAAAGCCAACGTTGTTGCGGATGCTTTAAGCCGAAAGGCTATTTTAGACTTGGGGTCCTTATTTGCTAGGATGAGACATATGAGGATGGTAGCCTGTTGGTTGAATTACAGGTTAAGCTGACTTTGGCCGAGGAAATTAAGGCTAAACAACTTCTAGATAGTTTCTTACTTCTTGTCATATAATAGGTTGAGTAGGGATCTATATATATTTACGCCTTTGATCAGGATGAGGTTCTGTGCTTCAAGGGTCGTTATTGTATGCCTGATGATACTGAGTTGAAGTGGGCCATTCTCAGTGAGGCTCATAGTATCCCTTATGCTATATATCCTGATGGGGATAAGATTTATCAGAATTTTAGACATAGATATTGTTGGGTTGGTATGAAGAATAACATCTATGATTATGTGTCACAGTGTTTGACTTGCCAACAGGTAAAGGTAGAACATCAGCTTCCTTTTGGTATTTTGTAGCCTATTAAGATTCTTGAGTAGAAATGGTAACATGTCACGATGGGTTTTGTTACCGGATTGCCTCTGGCTCCTTCTAAAAAGGATTCTGTTTGGGTTATTGTGGATCGACTCACAAAGTCAGCTCACTTTATTCCTATTCGAATTACTTATTCTCTTTAGAAGCTGGCTAGACTGTACATCTCAGAGATTGTCAGATTGCATGGTGTACCCTTATCTATCATTTTGACCGAGATTCGAGGTTCACTTCTCGATTTTGGTCAGACTTGCAAAGTTCATTGTGTACCCGTCTGTATTTTAGTATATCATTCCATCCACAGACATATGTCCAGTCTGAAAGAGTAATTCAGTCCTGGAAGATATGCTTTTGGGTTGTGTTATTGATTTTTGTGGCAATTGGGAGGATTTTTTTACCCTTGGCTGAGTTTTCATATAATAATAGTTACAAGACGAGCATCCGTATGGCATCTTATGAGGCTCTATATGGTCATAAATTCTGTACTCCTATCTGTTGGACATGGTTGTATGATTGGAAGACTTTGGGCCCTGAGTTGGCTCGAGAGACCGAGGATAATGTCAGATTGATCCGAGACCGTCTGAAGGAGGCTTTTACTAGACAAAATTTTATGCTAATCAGAGGAGAAAGGATATTGAGTTTGAGATTAGTGATCAGGTCTTCTTGTAGGTATCTCTGTGGAAGAAAGTTATGAGATTTGGGCGCAAAAGTAAGTCCGAGATTTATTGGGCCGTACCATATTATGAAGAGAGTCAGACCTATTGCTTATCAACTTGAGTTGTTTCCCCAGCTTAGCCGTATTGATGATATATTCCATGTATCTATTTTGAGGCAGTACTACCCGGATCCAAGTCATATTATCCAGGTTCAGGATGTTAAATTGAGGCTAGATTTATTGTATGAGGAGGAGCCTGTAAAGATTCAGGATTCTGATGATAAGTATTGAGGAACAGACGTATCCCTATGGTTAAAGTTCAGTGGAGTAACTGTAGTCATACAGATGCCACTTGGGAGACAGATGAATCTATGAGGGAGCAATTTTTGTATTTGTTTAACTCGGGTAAATTTGGCCGAAATTTCTTTTTAGAGGGATGAGTTGTAACACCCTTAGTTTAGTTTAATAATAATAAAAAGGAAAAGGCCGAACTGTGGTTGTGGGATTCGAACCCACAACTAAAGCTTTTTGAGCTGAGTCCCAGCCAACTGAGCTTTAGAAGCTCTTGGTGTTAAGCTTCCCCAGCCGTCTTTCAACCTATCATGTTTTTGGTTATTTAAAATTAAATAAAACCAACCGAACCTCTACCTACCATATTTGATACACATCAAAACCAATTTAATAATCTAGATTTTTCTCTCACCCGACTTATCATCTTCCTACCCTTGTCACCGTCTGATTTCCTTCACCGTTGCTTTGTGGCCGTCACCGCCACCATCAGAGTGTCTGACGTTTGTCTCGATCAAAATCCCAGCCATCACTCGCCCCTGTCTCCCTACCATTTGCCATAGAGAACGGTTTAAAGGTTTGTCTAATAACCTTTATTTGCCGCCCCTATTTATCATCATTTTTGGCCGTCATGATCGTTTGATTGAGGCAAGGAGGTGTTGGTTGAACTCCTCATTCCAAGGATAGTAAAACCTATCTCACCCTTCGTGTAACTTATCATCGTTCGGGCTTCACTGACGTTCAACTATTTGGTAAGTTCAGGTAAATGTTGGCTGATTTCTGACCTCTTTCCTAATGATTTTTGTTGCAGATTGGTGATATAGTGAAAATCAGGGGAAATTGCATTTTTGGGCATTTTTATGCCGTCTAGGGCCGTGCGTGAGCTTCACACGCCTTCCGAGGGGATTTTTGACTACCTTAGACGGTGGCTATTGACCCAGCCTAGCCAGAACTGGCCTGACCTATAGACAGACCCAAATCAAACTGTCTGACCTAAGTTTGACCTGAATATGCCCGATCCGAGTCTGACCTGACCTGACCCGTTGAATGAGTTAACTCGTTGATCGAGTCAATTCATCTGATTCAATTAGTTCGAGTCAAATCGTCTTAGTTAACTCGTCCTAGTTAACTCAGTTGAGTCTGACCCATTGACTACTGATATCAGCATGACGTCAGTGTTGACTTTGCCCTATTGACCTATGATGTTAGCATAACGTCATCGTTGACTTTGACCAAAAAGTTAAATTTTCCAAAAACCCTTATTTTGGATTTTTGTCGTCTTGAGTTCATTTTTGAAGTCCGTTTTGCAAAATTCAAACTCTAAGGCCTTCGAATTTGACCTTAAACTTGAGCATGCATTTTATCAAGTTAATTTATGTAGCATATTGCTATCGAATAAAGGACTGATATGAACAATTGTTTGATTATAAGTACTCACGACTTTCCCAATTGTGTTTTCACCTAGCGTGGCTTATCTCGATCTACTAACCACGTGAACCTATACTTATTAAATTGTCCTGATAAAAACATAATTCTTGTAGAAACCCTAATCTTTGTCGATCTAAGTTCCAATACTACAGTTGAGCGTGGTTCCGGTACCCAATAAATTATCAGACCTACCTGACATTTTGAGGTGTAATCCTTTATGCTACACGATTGTTTTCCATACCGTTTTGCATGTTTTATTAAATTGATCATGTGCACATGACTGAAATGTCTGATTTTGCATAAATACATTTTTTTGAATTTAAACACGATTATATTATATGTCCAATATATGCTCTAGTACCGATATGTAAAACATGCTCTCTGGTTACTGTTTATTTATATATAAATGCCCACTTATTTCTTATTGCTATTACTGTTTATTACTGCATACTGTAATACTGCCTAGACTGATTCACTAGGGTACTTGGGTTATGATATGCAGTCTTTAAAAGTTTAGCCCTGATCCAATACGAAATTTTGCCCATATAAGGTTCCTATGCTTCGGCAAAGGTAATTTTCCCTGTATTCAGTTCCTAAGCTTCGGCTAGGGTAATTCTACTTGGACTTAAGGTATTCTCTTAGGATGGTACCCACGCCCAATGGGCTCGGGTTAAAGCTTGTATATGATACTATTCTGGGGAACTGTATCTTGGACTTCGATTGGAGGGTAGATATGTTAACATGAAAACTTTGGAGGCTCTTAGAACATGTTTTCCTAAAATTTATTAGTTTATCTAAATTATATAAATGTTTTTACCTGCACTGTTGGAACACACTGAGCTCTCTAGCTCATACCCCAAATCTTTCCCTTTCAGATACTTTTAGATAGGCTTCCTGAACTTTGCACTTGGTGTAACGACCTAAATTTTCAAGTCAACGATGAGCGCTGACCCAAATCTTGGACCGACACGTCGAGTCAGGTGTTCAAATTGTTGTTGGGCCAATTTAGGCTCTGTAAGGGCTTTGGTGGGCTTCCATGTGTTTTGGGCTTGGATGTTGGGTTTGTAGGTGGATGAAGAAGAAATATTAAGGTACAATATGGAAAATTGCCCCTCAAAGGAGACAAAGGGCTGGAGCTTCTTTAATTATATGCAAATTAAAGGATGGTGAGGTCACCCTTGTCTCCCATCTATTTTTCCTATCCATCTTCTCCTTCAACACCCACCCCAACTCAAGATTAAAGCTAGGAACTTTCGTTTTGTTGTGTGGAACCCAGATTTGTCATCAAGGAAGAGTTCATTAGCAAGCAAGGATCTATCTTTCAAGGTGCTTACCTCTAGAGTTGGTGGAAGTTAGTTTCAAAGCTTGGAGCAAGGAATAGGAAGTGGAAGAAGCTTGGTGAGAGCTTCATTCTGGGAATCTCTTGCCTAAAGTCAGCACATTTTTTACTCTTACACTTCATGAGCATCATAAAACGAATGCCTTGCTTGGTTTTATGATTATGGGTTGCAACTTAGGGTTTTAGGAGCTTTAAACCTCTTTAATGGTAAATCAAGATTTAAGTGATATTAATGTGTAAAACAGATAGTAAACCATATAATAAACCTCTAATAATCTGTATGAATGTTTTGGGGCTTAACCATTTAGGTTTATGGTTGGGATTGTGAAATCTTGAGCTCCAGGTCTTGAAATATGGGCTCATGTACCTGTACGGGGTGGTAGCGTATTAGTACGCCTTTGTAATAAGGAGGACGGGTTGTGAGGGGCGTACCAGTACGCCTTCCCATGTATCGGTACCCATCGCTCAATTAGAATTCCAGTAGCACTTGGTAAATCAAGATTTAAGTGATATTAATGTGTAAAACTGATAGTAAACCATCTAATAAACCTCTAATAATCTGTAGGAATGTTTTGGGGCTTAACCATTTAGGTTTATGGTTGGGATTGTGAAATCTTGAGCTCTAGGTTTTGAAATATGGGCTCGTGTATCTGTACGGTGTGGTAGCGTATTAGTACGCATTTGTAATAAGGAGGACGGGTTGTGAGGGTCGTACTAGTACGTCTTCCCGTGTATCGGTACTCCTCGCTCGATCAGAATTCCAGTAGCACTTTTGCGTACTGGTACGCAAGGAGGCGTATCGGTACCTACTGTTACATTGCCTGAGAAAAGCTTTTGCGTACCAGTACAGGTGGGTAAGGTACTAGTATGGGATAGGATCGATACAGGTGGTGGACCTTAGTCGTTCCCGGTGTCCCGATTGTGTCGATCAAGATGATTCGATCATGCCGGTGCATCGGTGCTCGATCATGCTTTCGGATGCGAAAAATCTTGTGAGCGTAAGGTCAAAGCCCCGATCGCTAGACTGTTTTGCATTTTGTCCCTAGACACGATCGATGCTCTTGCCCTGTTACCGTCTCTCCCCTACCCAGGTAGCGTGATGAGGACTGTGCAGGGCGGATGTCGCGAAGGAATGCTACCTTGTTGATCTTTCCAGTAGTCATATGCTTGTCTCAAAGATTAAACCATGCATGTGTAAGTATGAACTAATTCAGAATGTGAAACTGCGAATGGTTCATTAAATCAGTTATATTTTGTTTGATGGTATTTTCTACTCGGATAACTGTAGTAATTCTAGAGCTAATACGTGCAAAAAACCCCGACTTTTGGAAATGATGCATTTATTAGATAAAAAGTCAACGCGGGCTTTACCCGTTGCTCTGATGATTCATGATATCTTGATGGATCGCACAGCCTTTGTGTCGGTGAAGCATCATTCAAATTTCTTCCCTATCAACTTTCGATGGTAGGATAGTAGCCTACAATGGTGGTGATGAGTGACAGAGAATTAGGGTTCGATTCTGGAGAGGGAGCCTGAGAAACGGCTACCACATCTAAAGAAGGCAGCAGGTGCGCAAATTACCCAATCCTGACACGAGGAGGTAGTGACAATAAATAACAATACCGGGCTCTATGAGTCTGGTAATTAGAATGAGTACAATCTAAATCCCTTAACGAGTATCCATTACGTACGAATATCAGGTATCGATACGGAGGAGATCGTATCGTTACAGCTTAGGGATTTATTTCTTTCGAACCTAAAACGAGTATCGATACCCATAGAGGAGTACCAGAACCTATATGGAAGTACCGATACCCATATAAGAGTACCGATACTCACTGGGCAATCTACCCAAGAAATTTGAGGTTTTGTTCAGGGATTCTGCAATTCACGGTAAAGGGTCCAGTGGGCCCTAAAGGTACAAAATAAATTCAAAAAGTAAGAAATCAGGGTTTATAACCCACGTGTGAAATAATTGGCTAATGTCTTGGTAATAGTTGGGTGAGTTGCTTGTACTAGTAATCCATAGGGATCCGTGGTGGATCGATTAATGCTAAGTGGAAGCTCGGGGTCTTTGCTGTGTACTGAAGGGATGCCCATATAGGCTGGTTGTCCTAAATAATGAAATAATCTAACGAGAAAGGCGAGTATGAGCTTAAAAGATAAATATTAAATGTTGTAACAAATGAAATATGCCTTAGGGCATTTGTAGTGGTTAGCTTGACGTTTCTTATCTCGTGGTGAGATGTATTGATGCTTGGGGGAGCATATGTTACCTTATGTGTCTTGGTTAGGAATCACAATGTCTTAGAGTCAGTGCAGGGGCACTTTTATATGGGGATGCATACTCTGGGCTATGTGATCAAGTACATCCGACATATCCACGGGCTATGTGATCTGAATACAGTCAGAAACCTATCCTTGGGCTAAGTGATCAGGATAAGGAAACGTAACTCGATGGGCTATGTGAACTCGAGTAACCTGATTGGCTGAGTGACCTCAGGTAAGGACTGCTTGTGGCTATTGTGATCCAAGTATGTCTAGGACATATTTGTGGCTATGGTGATTCAGATATGATCTTTTAACTCGACGGCTATGTGATCATAGGTAACCCGACGGCTGTATGAGCACGGGGATAGTAAGGCTTCATTGGCCATTGTAAGGAATGTATGTTATTTACGTTATTGTATGGACAATAAATGTTGGGTATTTTACCTTTGGGCTATGTGATAAGGGTATAGAATGCATAACTTAGTGGATTGTGTGAGCTCGAGTAACTCGATGGGCTTTGTGATCTCGAGTATAGTAAGCCTGGGATGGCTTGGGAGACTCCTTACATTATAGTGGTACCTTGAGACTTGGTTATGAACTCTAGCTTGGGTAGGCTAGAAGACGATCCTTAGTGTTGAGAAGCCTTTTTGTGCACTCTTGATTATGTTATCATGCATGCTTGTTTTATGATATTCGTTAATTGCGGTAAAGTATAAATGTACCCTGAGCTTTGTTAGCTCAGCGTAAAGAATTGTGGTTTTTCTTGTGTAGGTTGACAAAGTTGCTTTTAGAGGAGCACATCGAGAAGGATTTTCCAGACCGAGCCTGCTTCCAAGTACTGATACTTGATATTTTAGTTGGGTGATTGTATTCTTAGGATCTTACCACAGTCGAGTCTGTAACTTTATTTGATTTACTATCAAATGGGCCAAACGGTGTATTTTAATTGAAGCTCTTATTTTGTAAACTCTCTTAATGTTATTTATTTGTATGGATTTATGAAAATAGATGCTTTTGAGAATGATTAAATTTTGGCTTTTTAAATGGGAAATTTTTGATAGGCCAGTTTTGGGAGACCCAAATGTAATGCTTTGGGTCCTGATCAAGATCGGGGTGTTACATTTAGTGGTATCAGAGTTTAGGTTTAGTCAGTTCTAGAAAACCCCGGGGTGGTATAGAGGTCGTGGTAAGGTGTCTAGTGAATACAAGTCCCTAAATTTGAGTTGTACTTTACAACACTGAAATCCTGATTTGCCGCCTTATTTCTTTGTGTTTTAGAAAAGAGTTGATAGAAGGAGAAACCGTTAGTGGAGAGGCGAGTCACTACGTGATCTTACTCCGCCCTTTTGCGAATGGTGCAAGCATTCTAAGGCAATCTAAGATGCCTCGTAAGACCCCTGTAGAAAGGCTTCATCGTTTTAGGCCTAAACATTTTAAGGGCTTGGGTGAGGATGACCCGATAAAGGCTGATTAGTGGTTGCGTGACACGCAGAGAATCTTGAGGCAGATGAGGGGAAGCCTAAAGGATGATCTAGATTGCATTGTCTCCCTTCTTAAGGGCAATGCACACGAGAGGTGGGAGACTATTGAGATGGGTCTGCAGCATGCACTCCCGACATGGGATATCATTTTGGATGAGTTTTGAAAGAAGTACATTAGTAAGGTACATATGGATGAGATGAGGGACCGGTTTCTACATTTAGTTTAAGGAGATCGTACGGTGTTTGCTTATGAGCAGGAGTTTCTGCGTTTGAGTCGTTATGCCCTAGAGTTTGTTACGATGGAAGAGTTGAGGTGCAAGAGGTTTAGACAAGGTTTGGGGGTTGAGCTTTAGTTGTACGTGACAGCGGGTCTGTTTGGGATATTTTTAGAACTAGTTAATAGTGCGAAGGCGTTGAAGCGGCTTCAGGATACGGCACCTAGTAGGATAGAGGATGTTAGGAGTCATGATGTAGAGACCCAGGATATTATGGGTCATTCTCCTTATCTGCATGATAAGTTTGTGCTTTGAGGATTTCGAGGAGAGTTGCTTCAGACCAGCTACCGATAGTCAGTTTAGGAACTAGATCGAGGGTTCGTAGGGGCCCTTTGAATTTTATTCTAGAAGAGAGTACTGAGGGTTTTGTTAGAGCATCGCTTTCACCAGCATGCGAGTATGTGGCCGACATCACCTTGGAGTGTGCTTCTTGCTTCGGAGGGTTTCCTATAGGTGTAGAGCACTAGGATATATGGTTAAAGACTGCCTAGTTATAGATGAGGATACACCGATTCAGTCTCAAAGGATGGCTACTTCCCGACATGATCAAAGTTTTGCTAGAGGCAGAGCTAGAGCACCGTCAGGTTATCGAGGTAAAGGTCTTGTAAGATCTACCGCTAGGGTTGGCCTTGTGAGGCGTTGCTAGACAGCCTACTTCTCAGGCTAAGGATGATAACATTACGGCCGAGGATATGTCAGGTAATTAAGTTTTGTTGGGTTTTAGTTGTTTTTTATATCTGTTTAGCTTTTCAGATGTGTAATAGATCGGTTTTTGTGAATGTGTATCTTGGGTTTGTTGTTGCTTTAGATGATGATTAGAATTACATCTTCTACTAAATGATTTTACCATAGATGGTTATTGAGAGAATGCAAGGTATACAGTAAATTATGAGCGAGGAGTTTTGAAGTTTTAGATTGCTTAAATCTGGTTGTTGATGTCAGATGTGTAGGATCCTTACGTCTCTTATGTGGATATTGTTCTCCGTGGTGGTAGCCCAAGAAGGATTATATATGTTATAAGATGTTCTTAGCTTGTGTTGTAGACGGGGTTGAGAGTTCCTAGTTTTAGAGTTGTGGATGTTTTGAGGGTATGGAGGTACCCTTGGTGGACGAGCAGTCTTACCGTTTGATTGTGGTTTAGAATCACGACAAAGGTAAGGTTGAGTTCGTTGTTAGTATCCATCGCTCCGTGGTATGGTACTTAACAAACTCTTTGATGAGGCACACATGTGTACGCGATCAATTGGGCGTCGTTGTCGAGCGCTTCGTCGAGAACGTGCCTGTGTGGGAATGGCTTGTGTGGTGGCTTTGGATTTGTTGAGCCATAGTGTAACAGTGGAAGACCGCAACCTATTTTATGAGATCGACGTTCTTGTTTTTGGTCACAGAATGTGAGAGTTTATATGTTGTTTATTCAGAGTAACAGTACCGTAGTAAAGGTAAATAAAGGTTGTAATAAACATGGTTGAGGCCCTAAGGGCAAGTCGTGAGGACGGTAGCCTGGCTTGTGCACCTATTGAGTTAGAATTTGTGAAGTTGGAAGATTGCTCTATCGAGTTGGAGCGGAGTTATTTTCAGTTAAGGCAAGCAGTGTGAAAGTTATTAGAGTAGCACAGCGAAAATATGAGATCAATAACCATGTTGTGGGTAACCGAATGGTTATGTCGCAAAGAAACGTCATTGGATGATCCAGCTGGAAATCCCTAAGAATAGTCGGATGGTTTTTCACATCTGGTTGTTGGGACCGAGTGAAGGGTTATAAGAAGGTGTTCAGACCTTTGAAGATAGTTTGGTTGGTTTTGGTTTCTTGTGTGAGTTCGTAAGTGAGAATGGTCATTTCTCGAAATCAAGTGGTTAAAATCGAATGTGGTTTTCGTTCTTGTTGAAAGCAAGTTCGAATAAAGTAAAGTTTTAAGTCTCGTCTTGGTGGGCCAAGTCTAGAGAAAAGAGTCGTTAGTTCAAGGTAGATTGGTGATAATGCTCGGTTGTCAGGGTTTTGTTTGTCCTTTAATGTTTGACCAAGGTATGGCTGTTGGATATGATGTGTTCCTGACAATGTTTTGTGGAAGTGGTGTAGCGTTTTAGACATAGATAAGATCTAAGTTTAGGGTTTTGATTAGCAGATGTTGGTAGAAAGAATTGTTAACCGAGGGAGAATTCATCGAAATTGAGTTTCTTAGATTGTTGTCTAGACAGCATGGCTTGAGGTTGGTTTGTTGCCCTGCTTTAAGGTTTGTTGTTAGTGCTTATGGTTGTGGTGTTTAAGTTATTAGAATTTTCGAGAGAGGTGTCGAGAACAAGTGATTCAGCGTTATGGTTTCGATTAAGATAGGTTGAGGGAGAAGTCTCCTTAATTAAGGTGATCTTGTTTGTTTGGCAAAATGTGTGGATCTGTCTTGGTTTCATCTCCTCCATCCGTTTAAATTTTGAGGACGAAATTTCTTGAAGGAGGGAAGAATTGTAACGGCATGGATTTTTGAGTTAACGATGAGTGCTGACCCAGATATTGGATCGACACATCAAGTCGAATGTTTAAATTTTTGTTGGGCCAGGTTAGGCTCCGTAAGGGCTTTGGTGGGCTTCCATGTGCTTTGGGATTGGATGTTGGGTTTGTAGGTGGATGAAGAAGAAATATTAAGGTGCAATATGGTAAATTTCCCCTCAAAGGAGACAAAAGGCTGGTGCATCTTTAATTATCTACAAATTAAAGGATGGTGAGATCACCCTTGTCTCCCATCTCTTTTTCCTATCCATCTTCTCCTTCAACACCCACCCCAACTCAAGATCAAAGCTAGGAACTTTGGTTTTGTTGTGTGGAATCCCTGGTTTGTTATCAAGGAAGAGTTCATCAGCAAGCATGGATCTATCTTTCAAGGTGCATACCTCTAGAGTTGGTGGAAGTTAGTTTCAAAGATTATAGTAAGGAAAAGGAAGTGGAAGAAGCTTGGTGAGAGCTTCATTCCAGGAATCTCTTGCCTAAGGTCAGTACATTTTTGACTCCTACAATTCACGAGCATCATAAAATGAATGCCTTGTTTTATTTTATGATTGTGGGTTGTAAGTTAGGGTTTTAGGAGCTTTAAACCCCTTTAATGGTAATTAAGATTTAAGTGATGTTAATATGTAAAACTGATAGCAGACCATATAATAAACCTCCAATAATCTGTAGGAATGTTTTGGGGCTCAATCATTTAGGTTAATGGCTAGGATTGTGAACTCCCAAGCTCTAGGTTTTAAAATCTGGGCTAGCGTACCGATACAGCGTGGTAGCGTATTTGTATGCCTTTATAATAAGGAGGACGGGTTGTGAAAGGCTTACTAATATGCCTTCCCATGTATCGGTAGCCCTCACTCGATTAGAATTCGGTGAGCGCTTTTGCGTCTCGGTACGCTAGGGGCATATCGATACCTACTATTACATTGCCCGAGGAAGGCTTTTTGCGTGCAGTGCGGGTGGGTTAAAATCTTTGGTAAGGGCCAAGATCAGTACAGGTGGTTTACGTACCGATATCAAGTACTAATACGAAGGTGATCGTATTGGTACAGCTTAGGGATTTATTTCTTTCAAACCTAAAGCAGTATCGTACCCATGGCAGAGTACCAATACTTATAGAGAAGTATCGATACCCATATAGAATACCGGTACTCACCGGGCAATCTGCCTAAGAAACTTGAGGTTTTATTCGAGGATTTTATAATTCGTGGTAAAGGGTCCGATGGGCCCTTAAAGGTACAAAATGAGTCTAAAATCGAGAAATCAGGGTTTATAACCCACGTATGAAATAAATGGCTAATGGCTTGGTAATAGTTGGTGAGTTGCTTGTACTAGTAATCCATAGGGATCCATGGTGGATCGGTTAATGCTAAGTGGAAGCTTAGGGTCCTTGCTATAGGCTGATGGGACGCCCATATAGGCTGGTTGCCACAAATAATGAAATAATCTAACGAGAAAGGCAGTATGAGCTTAAAAGATAAATATTAAATGTTGTAACAAATGAAATATGCCTTGGGGCATTTGTAGTGATTAGCTTGACGTTTCTTATCTCGTGGTGAGATATATTGATGCTTGGGGAGCATATGTTATCTTATGTGTCTTGGTTAGGAACGGATGTCCTAGAAATTGTACAAGGGCACTTTATAAGGGGATGCGTATTTCGGGCTATATGATCGAGTACATCCGACATATCCACGGGCTATGTGATCTGGATGCGGTCAAAAACCTATCATTGGGCTAAGTGATCAGGATAAGGAAATGTAACTCGAAGGGCTATATGAACTCGAGTAACCTGATTAACCGAGTGACCTCAGGTAAAGGTTACTTGTGGCTATTGTGATCCAAGTATGTCTAGGACGTATCTGTGGCTATGGTGATCCGAATAAGATCCTTTAACCCGATGGCTACGTGATCACGAGTAACCCAATGGCTGTTTGAGCACGGGATAGTAGGGCTTCATTGGCCATTGTAAGGAATGTATGTTATTTACGTTGTTGTATGGATAATAGATGCCGGCTATTTTACCCTTGGGCTATGTGATCTGGGTATAGAATGCATAACTTGGTGGGCTATGTGAGCTCGAGTAACTCGATGGGTTGTGTGATCTCGAGTATGGTAAGCCTGGGATGTCTTGGGAGACTCTTTACATCGTAGTGGTATCTTGAGACTTGGTTATGAACTCTAGCTAGGGTAGGCTAGAAGATGATCCTTAGTGTTGAGAAGCCTTTATGTGCACTCTTGATTATATTTTCATGCATGTTTGTTTTATGATATTCATTAATTGCAGTAGAGTAGAAATGTACCACTAAGCTTTGTTAGCTCAGCGTGTGGAATTGTGGTTTTTCCGTGCGTAGGTTAACATGTTGTTTTTGGAGGAGAACATTGAGGAGGATTTTCTGGCACCAAGCCTGCTTCAAAGTACATTACTTGATGTTTTAGTTAGACTGATTGTATTCTTAGGACTTACCACAGTCGAGTCTGTAACTTTATTTGATTTACTTTTAAATGGGTCAAACGGTGTATTTTAATTGAAGCTCCTATTTTATAAACTCCCTTAATGTTATTTATTTTTATAGTGCAATTGGGATTTAGAACTAGTTAATAGTCACGGCGTTAGGCGGCGAGGAATCTGACACCTAGTAGGATAGAGGATGTTAGGAGTCATGATGTAGAGACCCAGGATATTATGGGTCATTCTCCTTATCCGCATGATAAGTTTGTGCTTTGAGGATTTGAGAGTTGCTTCAGGACCAGCTCACAGATAGTCAGTTTAGGAACTAGATCGGCGAGGTTCGTAAAAGACCGCCCAGATTTTATTCTAGAAGAAATGCGGGGTTTTTGTTAGAGCATACGCTTTCACGACATGCAGTATGTGGCCGACATCACCTTAGATTAATGCTTCTTGCTTCGGAGGTTTCCTATAGATTGTAGAGGCACTGGATATATGGTTAAAGACTGCTAGTATAGATGAGGATCTAGGTCGGTCTCAAAGGATGACTACTTCCCGAGCATGATCAAGTTTTGCTAGAGCGAGCTAGAGCACCGTCGGGTTAATCAGTAAAGGTCTTGTAAGATCTACCGCTAGGGTTGGCCTGTGAGAAGGCGTTGCTAGACGACCTACTTCTCGAAGCTAAGGATGATAGCGTCTGACGAGGATATATCGAGGTATTAAGTTTTGTTGGGTTTTAGTTGTTTTTATATACATTTAGCTTTTTCGGATAATAGCAATAGATCGGTTTTTGTGAATGTGTATCTTGGGTTTGTTGTTGCTTTAGATGATGATTAAATTACATCTTCTACTAAATGATTTTTACCATAGATGGTTATTGAGAGAATGCAAGGTATACCGTAAATTATGAGCGAGGAGTTTTGAAGTTTTAGATTGCTAAATCAGTTTGTTGATGTCGGATGTGCAGGATCATACGTCTCTTATGGATATTGTTGTTCTCCATGGTGGTAGCCCAGAAGGATTATATAATAATTATAAGATGTTCTTAGCTTGTGTTGTAAACTGCGGGTTGAGTTTCTAGTTTCAGAGTTTGTGTGGATCTTTTGGTATTAGGTACCCTTGGTGAATGAAAAAGCGATCTTCTGGTTGTGATTGTGGTTTAGAATCACGACAAGGTAAGGTTGAGTTCGTTGTTAGTATCCATCGCTCCGTGGTATGGTACTTAACAAACTCTTTGATCAGAACGCGCATGTGTCTTAGCGATCAATTAGGCGTCGATTGTCGGCGGCCGTCGGCGATACGTAATGAGAATAGCGTGTGAGGTAACTTTGGATTTGTTGAGCCATAGTGTAGCGATGGAAGACCGCAACCTATTTTATGAGATCGGCGTTCTTGTTTTTGGTCACAGATGTGAAGGAGTTTATATGTTGTTTGACCAGTACTTGATACCGTAGTAAAGGTAAATAAAGGTTGTAATAAACATGGTTGAGGCCCTAAGGGCAAGTCGTGAGACGGTAGCACGGCTTGTGCACCTATTGAGTTAGAATTTGTGAAGTTGGAAGATTGCTCTGTCGAGGTTGGAAGAGTTATTTTCGATTAAGGCAGCGATTAGTGAAAGTTATTAGATGGCGGCGAAAATGGGAATCAATAACCATGTTGTGGGTAACGAATGGTTATATCATAAAAGCGTCATTGGATGATCAGGTGAAATCCCACACAAGAATAGTCGGATGGTTTTTCACATCTGGTTGTTGGGACCGAGTGAAGGGTTATAAGAAGGTGTTCGGACACACGAGAAGATAGTTTGGTTGGTTTTGGTTTCTTGTGTGAGTTCGTAAGTGAGAATGGTCATTTCTCGAAATCAAGTGGTTAAAATCGAATGTGGTTTCGTTCTTGTTGAAAGCAAGTTCGAATAAAGTAAAGTTTTAAGTCTCGTCTTGGTGGGCCAAGTCTAGAAAAAGAATTAGTTCAAGGTAGATTGGTGATAATGCTCGGTTATCGGGGTTTTGTTTGTCCTTTAATGTTTGACCAAGGTATGGCTGTTGGATATGATGTGTTCGACAATGTTTTGTGGAAGTAATTGTAGCGTTTTAGACATAGATAAGATCTAAGTTTAGGGTTTTGAAAATTCAAAAAGTAAGAAATCGGGTTTATAACCCACGTGTGAAATAATTGGCTAATGTCTTGGTAATAGTTGGGTGAGTTGCTTGTACTAGTAATCCATAGGGATCCGTGGTGGATCGATTAATGCTAAGTGGAAGCTCGGGGTCTTTGCTGTGTACTGAAGGGATGCCCATATAGGCTGGTTGTCCTAAATAATGAAATAATCTAACGAGAAAGGCGAGTATGAGCTTAAAAGATAAATATTAAATGTTGTAACAAATGAAATATGCCTTAGGGCATTTGTAGTGGTTAGCTTGACGTTTCTTATCTCGTGGTGAGATGTATTGATGCTTGGGGGAGCATATGTTACCTTATGTGTCTTGGTTAGGAATCACAATGTCTTAGAGTCAGTGCAGGGGCACTTTTATATGGGGATGCATACTCTCTGGGCTATGTGATCAAGTACATCCGACATATCCACGGGCTATGTGATCTGAATACAGTCAGAAACCTATCCTTGGGCTAAGTGATCAGGATAAGGAAACGTAACTCGATGGGCTATGTGAACTCGAGTAACCTGATTGGCTGAGTGACCTCAGGTAAGGACTGCTTGTGGCTATTGTGATCCAAGTATGTCTAGGACATATTTGTGGCTATGGTGATTCAGATATGATCTTTTAACTCGACGGCTATGTGATCATAGGTAACCCGACGGCTGTATGAGCACGGGGATAGTAAGGCTTCATTGGCCATTGTAAGGAATGTATGTTATTTACGTTATTGTATGGACAATAAATGTTGGGTATTTTACCTTTGGGCTATGTGATAAGGGTATAGAATGCATAACTTAGTGGATTGTGTGAGCTCGAGTAACTCGATGGGCTTTGTGATCTCGAGTATAGTAAGCCTGGGATGGCTTGGGAGACTCCTTACATTATAGTGGTACCTTGAGACTTGGTTATGAACTCTAGCTTGGGTAGGCTAGAAGACGATCCTTAGTGTTGAGAAGCCTTTTTGTGCACTCTTGATTATGTTATCATGCATGCTTGTTTTATGATATTCGTTAATTGCGGTAAAGTATAAATGTACCACTGAGCTTTGTTAGCTCAGCGTAAAGAATTGTGGTTTTTTCTTGTGTAGGTTGACAGGTTGCTTTTAGAGGAGCACATCGAGAAGGATTTTCCAGCACCGAGCCTGCTTCCAAGTACAGTACTTGATATTTTAGTTGGACTGATTGTATTCTTAGGATCTTACCACAGTCGAGTCTGTAACTTTATTTGATTTACTATCAAATGGGCCAAACGGTGTATTTTAATTGAAGCTCTTATTTTGTAAACTCTCTTAATGTTATTTATTTGTATGGATTTATGAAAATAGATGCTTTTGAGAATGATTAAATTTTGGCTTTTTAAATGGGAAATTTTTGATAGGCCAGTTTTGGGAGACCCAAATGTAATGCTTTGGGTCCTGATCAAGATCGGGGTGTTACATTTAGTGGTATCAGAGTTTAGGTTTAGTCAGTTCTAGAAAACCCCGGGGTGGTATAGAGGTCGTGGTAAGGTGTCTAGTGAATACAAGTCCCTAAATTTGAGTTGTACTTTACAACACTGAAATCCTGATTTGCCGCCTTATTTCTTTGTGTTTTAGAAAAGAGTTGATAGAAGGAGAAACCGTTAGTGGAGAGGCGAGTCACTTCTGTGATCTTACCTCTGCCCTTTTGCGAATGGTGCAAGCATTCTAAGGCAATCTAAGATGCCTCGTAAGACCCCTGTAGAAAGGCTTCATCGTTTTAGGCCTAAACATTTTAAGGGCTTGGGTGAGGATGACCCGATAAAGGCTGATTAGTGGTTGCGTGACACGCAGAGAATCTTGAGGCAGATGAGGGGAAGCCTAAAGGATGATCTAGATTGCATTGTCTCCCTTCTTAAGGGCAATGCACACGAGAGGTGGGAGACTATTGAGATGGGTCTGCAGCATGCACTCCCGACATGGGATATCATTTTGGATGAGTTTTGAAAGAAGTACATTAGTAAGGTACATATGGATGAGATGAGGGACCGGTTTCTACATTTAGTTTAAGGAGATCGTACGGTGTTTGCTTATGAGCAGGAGTTTTACGCGTTTGAGTCGTTATGCCCTAGAGTTTGTTACGATGGAAGAGTTGAGGTGCAAGAGGTTTAGACAAGGTTTGGGGTTGAGCTTTAGTTGTACGTGACAGCGGGTCTGTTTGGGATATTTTTAGAACTAGTTAATAGTGCGAAGGCGTTGAAGCGGCTTCAGGATACGGCACCTAGTAGGATAGAGGATGTTAGGAGTCATGATGTAGAGACCCAGGATATTATGGGTCATTCTCCTTATCTGCATGATAAGTTTGTGCTTTGAGGATTTCGAGGAGAGTTGCTTCAGACCAGCTACCGATAGTCAGTTTAGGAACTAGATCGAGGGTTCGTAGGGGCCCTTTGAATTTTATTCTAGAAGAGAGTACTGAGGGTTTTGTTAGAGCATCGCTTTCACCAGCATGCGAGTATGTGGCCGACATCACCTTGGAGTGTGCTTCTTGCTTCGGAGGGTTTCCTATAGGTGTAGAGCACTAGGATATATGGTTAAAGACTGCCTAGTTATAGATGAGGATACACCGATTCAGTCTCAAAGGATGGCTACTTCCCGACATGATCAAAGTTTTGCTAGAGGCAGAGCTAGAGCACCGTCAGGTTATCGAGGTAAAGGTCTTGTAAGATCTACCGCTAGGGTTGGCGCGCGAGGCGTTGCTAGACAGCCTACTTCTCAGGCTAAGGATGATAACATTACGGCCGAGGATATGTCAGGTAATTAAGTTTTGTTGGGTTTTAGTTGTTTTTTATATCTGTTTAGCTTTTCAGATGTGTAATAGATCGGTTTTTGTGAATGTGTATCTTGGGTTTGTTGTTGCTTTAGATGATGATTAGAATTACATCTTCTACTAAATGATTTTTACCATAGATGGTTATTGAGAGAATGCAAGGTATACCGTAAATTATGAGCGAGGAGTTTTGAAGTTTTAGATTGCTTAAATCTGGTTGTTGATGTCAGATGTGTAGGATCCTTACGTCTCTTATGTGGATATTGTTCTCCGTGGTGGTAGCCCAAGAAGGATTATATATGTTATAAGATGTTCTTAGCTTGTGTTGTAGACGCGGGGTTGAGAGTTCCTAGTTTTAGAGTTGTGGATGTTTTGAGGGTATGGAGGTACCCTTGGTGGACGAGCAGTCTTACCGTTTGATTGTGGTTTAGAATCACGACAAAGGTAAGGTTGAGTTCGTTGTTAGTATCCATCGCTCCGTGGTATGGTACTTAACAAACTCTTTGATGAGGCACACATGTGTACGCGATCAATTGGGCGTCGTTGTCGAGCGCTTCGTCGAGAACGTGCCTGTGTGGGAATGGCTTGTGTGGTGGCTTTGGATTTGTTGAGCCATAGTGTAACAGTGGAAGACCGCAACCTATTTTATGAGATCGACGTTCTTGTTTTTGGTCACAGAATATGAGAGTTTATATGTTGTTTATTCAGAGTAACAGTACCGTAGTAAAGGTAAATAAAGGTTGTAATAAACATGGTTGAGGCCCTAAGGGCAAGTCGTGAGGACGGTAGCCTGGCTTGTGCACCTATTGAGTTAGAATTTGTGAAGTTGGAAGATTGCTCTATCGAGTTGGAGCGGAGTTATTTTCAGTTAAGGCAAGCAGTGTGAAAGTTATTAGAGTAGCACAAAGCGAAAATATGAGATCAATAACCATGTTGTGGGTAACCGAATGGTTATGTCGCAAAGAAACGTCATTGGATGATCCAGCTGGAAATCCCTAAGAATAGTCGGATGGTTTTTCACATCTGGTTGTTGGGACCGAGTGAAGGGTTATAAGAAGGTGTTCAGACCTTTGAAGATAGTTTGGTTGGTTTTGGTTTCTTGTGTGAGTTCGTAAGTGAGAATGGTCATTTCTCGAAATCAAGTGGTTAAAATCGAATGTGGTTTTCGTTCTTGTTGAAAGCAAGTTCGAATAAAGTAAAGTTTTAAGTCTCGTCTTGGTGGGCCAAGTCTAGAGAAAAGAGTCGTTAGTTCAAGGTAGATTGGTGATAATGCTCGGTTGTCGTGGTTTTGTTTGTCCTTTAATGTTTGACCAAGGTATGGTGTTGGATATGATGTGTTCTGACAATGTTTTGTGGAAGTGGTGTAGCGTTTTAGACATAGATAAGATCTAAGTTTAGGGTTTTGATTAGCAGATGTTGGTAGAAAGAATTGTTAACCGAGGGAGAATTCATCGAAATTGAGTTTCTTAGATTGTTGTCTAGACAGCATGGCTTGAGGTTGGTTTGTTGCCCTGCTTTAAGGTTTGTTGTTAGTGCTTATGGTTGTGGTGTTTAAGTTATTAGAATTTTCGAGAGAGGTGTCGAGAACAAGTGATTCAGCGTTATGGTTTCGATTAAGATAGGTTGAGGGAGAAGTCTCCTTAATTAAGGTGATCTTGTTTGTTTGGCAAAATGTGTGGATCTGTCTTGGTTTCATCTCCTCCATCCGTTTAAATTTTGAGGACGAAATTTCTTGAAGGAGGGAAGAATTGTAACGGCATGGATTTTTGAGTTAACGATGAGTGCTGACCAGATATTGGATCGACACATCAAGTCGAATGTTTAAATTTTTGTTGGGCCAGGTTAGGCTCCGTAAGGGCTTTGGTGGGCTTCCATGTGCTTTGGGATTGGATGTTGGGTTTGTAGGTGGATGAAGAAGAAATATTAAGGTGCAATATGGTAAATTTCCCCTCAAAGGAGACAAAAGGCTGGTGCATCTTTAATTATCTACAAATTAAAGGATGGTGAGATCACCCTTGTCTCCCATCTCTTTTTCCTATCCATCTTCTCCTTCAACACCCACCCCAACTCAAGATCAAAGCTAGGAACTTTGGTTTTGTTGTGTGGAATCCCTGGTTTGTTATCAAGGAAGAGTTCATCAGCAAGCATGGATCTATCTTTCAAGGTGCATACCTCTAGAGTTGGTGGAAGTTAGTTTCAAAGATTATAGTAAGGAAAAGGAAGTGGAAGAAGCTTGGTGAGAGCTTCATTCCAGGAATCTCTTGCCTAAGGTCAGTACATTTTTGACTCCTACAATTCACGAGCATCATAAAATGAATGCCTTGTTTTATTTTATGATTGTGGGTTGTAAGTTAGGGTTTTAGGAGCTTTAAACCCCTTTAATGGTAATTAAGATTTAAGTGATGTTAATATGTAAAACTGATAGCAGACCATATAATAAACCTCCAATAATCTGTAGGAATGTTTTGGGGCTCAATCATTTAGGTTAATGGCTAGGATTGTGAACTCCCAAGCTCTAGGTTTTAAAATCTGGGCTAGCGTACCGATACAGCGTGGTAGCGTATTTGTATGCCTTTATAATAAGGAGGACGGGTTGTGAAAGGCTTACTAATATGCCTTCCCATGTATCGGTAGCCCTCACTCGATTAGAATTCCAGTAGCGCTTTTGCGTACTGGTACGCTAGGGGGCATATCGATACCTACTATTACATTGCCTGAGGAAGGCTTTTGCGTACCGGTACGGGTGGGTTAAGGTACTGGTAAGGGCCAAGATCAGTACAGGTGGTTTACGTACCGATATCAAGTACTAATACGAAGGTGATCGTATTGGTACAGCTTAGGGATTTATTTCTTTCAAACCTAAAACGAGTATCAGTACCCATGGCAGAGTACCAATACTTATAGAGAAGTATCGATACCCATATAGGAGTACCGGTACTCACTGGGCAATCTGCCTAAGAAACTTGAGGTTTTATTCGAGGATTTTATAATTCGTGGTAAAGGGTCCAGTGGGCCCTTAAAGGTACAAAATGAGTCTAAAACTGAGAAATCAGGGTTTATAACCCACGTATGAAATAAATGGCTAATGGCTTGGTAATAGTTGGTGAGTTGCTTGTACTAGTAATCCATAGGGATCCATGGTGGATCGGTTAATGCTAAGTGGAAGCTTAGGGTCCTTGCTATAGGCTGATGGGACGCCCATATAGGCTGGTTGCCACAAATAATGAAATAATCTAACGAGAAAGGCGAGTATGAGCTTAAAAGATAAATATTAAATGTTGTAACAAATGAAATATGCCTTGGGGCATTTGTAGTGATTAGCTTGACGTTTCTTATCTCGTGGTGAGATATATTGATGCTTGGGGGAGCATATGTTATCTTATGTGTCTTGGTTAGGAATCCGGATGTCCTAGAGTCAGTACAAGGGCACTTTATAAGGGGATGCGTATTTCGGGCTATATGATCGAGTACATCCGACATATCCACGGGCTATGTGATCTGGATGCGGTCAAAAACCTATCATTGGGCTAAGTGATCAGGATAAGGAAATGTAACTCGAAGGGCTATATGAACTCGAGTAACCTGATTAACCGAGTGACCTCAGGTAAAGGTTACTTGTGGCTATTGTGATCCAAGTATGTCTAGGACGTATCTGTGGCTATGGTGATCCGAATAAGATCCTTTAACCCGATGGCTACGTGATCACGAGTAACCCAATGGCTGTTTGAGCACGGGGATAGTAGGGCTTCATTGGCCATTGTAAGGAATGTATGTTATTTACGTTGTTGTATGGATAATAGATGCCGGCTATTTTACCCTTGGGCTATGTGATCTGGGTATAGAATGCATAACTTGGTGGGCTATGTGAGCTCGAGTAACTCGATGGGTTGTGTGATCTCGAGTATGGTAAGCCTGGGATGTCTTGGGAGACTCTTTACATCGTAGTGGTATCTTGAGACTTGGTTATGAACTCTAGCTAGGGTAGGCTAGAAGATGATCCTTAGTGTTGAGAAGCCTTTATGTGCACTCTTGATTATATTTTCATGCATGTTTGTTTTATGATATTCATTAATTGCAGTAGAGTAGAAATGTACCACTAAGCTTTGTTAGCTCAGCGTGCGGAATTGTGGTTTTTCCGTGCGTAGGTTAACATGTTGTTTTTGGAGGAGAACATTGAGGAGGATTTTCTGGCACCAAGCCTGCTTCAAAGTACATTACTTGATGTTTTAGTTAGACTGATTGTATTCTTAGGACTTACCACAGTCGAGTCTGTAACTTTATTTGATTTACTTTTAAATGGGTCAAACGGTGTATTTTAATTGAAGCTCCTATTTTATAAACTCCCTTAATGTTATTTATTTTTATGGATTTATGAAAATGGTTGCTTTTGAGAAGGATTAAATTGTGGCTTTTTAAATGGGAAATTTTTGATGGGTCGATTTTGGGAGAGCCGAATGTAATGCTTTGGATCAGGATCGTGATCGGGGTGTTACACTTGGAGGATCTACACATTCAGTTCATATATATTTTGATGTAATGTTTTTATCTTCCAAACTGTCTTTATCAGGTGACATGAGCCTATATTTTGTTACAGCATAATTTACTATATTGCCCATTATGGCTTTATGATGTAATCATATTTTGATGAGGATTTTATTGATTATCTTAACTTATTTATGTATGGGATTACGTTTATTACTTGATTTGTTTTTTTTTTCAACTTTTATTTTTATAGTTAAATTATTAATAAGGAATGTGACCTCCCAGAATTGGACTTTACGCATAGGCCGATCTACGGTTACAACGACAATATATCTTTTTTAATATCTAGAGAAGTTAAAAGATGATTTTCTTGAGCATTTTTTAAATAACATTTCTTACCACTTCATTATGATCACCAAATAACTTAAGAAGTTCAAGGAGGTTACCTGATTGGTTGAATCAGCAGACTTATCATTTTCTAAAAATGTTAGATTTTGTTTCAAAAGAAATCGAGCACAACCAATAGAAGACGTTAATCTTGTTTGATAATTACTATGAGCTTCATCCGATTGTCTTAAGAAAGTCATATCAGCTTATTGTCTTTGCTTCATCAAGCTGTCATACTTTCTCACGACCATATCAACTATTTGTACCTTAACATGAAACTCCAATATTTTTTTCTAATTGTTCAATTCATGTGTCTCAAATGCACTACTGCATCTCTTGTTATAGTCAACAAAAATATAACAACATAAACAAAATACAACATCTTTTTACATATTATACTCTAATCATTTTTCATAGTTTTTATATTAAGAAGTTGAAAATCTTCTCTCCACTCTTACAATTGTTTTTTTGGAAAGTTGTGATTGTGAAGTTGAAAAAATCTTTTTTGCAAATATGCTCTTCTTATATTTTCTCTATCATTTAGATGATAATCTGTAATTTTAATCCTCAATCATGGACCAGCTGAGAAATTTTCAAGGTTAAACTTAACATAACTTTCTTTATCATTTTCTGAATTGGTTTGTATCTCACTATGAACAATCACTCTTTTTATTGTTCTTTCTTGTTCTTGTTTTTCTATGTCAAAAGTTAATTTCCCTTTAAAATATCTTTCCATTCCTATTAAATATTTATAACAAATAAATTTATATTATCCATACAATTTTTTTGTAAGTATAATTTTAAGCATGTATAAGTATACATACTGATCTTTAACCGTTGTTTTTTAACACTTCAAATATAATTTTAAGCATGTAAAAGTATACAAACTTGGTTTAAACAGATTAATAAAAATATCAACGAAATTTCAACACATAAAGTGCATATTAACAACATGAAGTTTGAGCTGTAAAAATATACTAAGACCTATACTAATTTAGCTATTAAGAATCACAATTTATCTAAAAATAAATAACCTAGAACATGAAGCACTTGATTGCTATTTTGGACACTTCTAACAGTTAATTTCCAACACAATTCAACTCTAAAAATATAATAATAGCACATAATTAATTATTTAGCATTGACTTGACTTGAATTCTTTCAAACTTGTAACACCCCTTTCTTATATTCGATCCTTGAACACGAGTCGGTGATGTCACAAAGCCAAGTTAAAACAATTTTTCATTATCGAAATTTAAACTGGCAGCCTGCACTATCCTTAAACAATTTTTTTTATAAATTTTTGTAAACATCAAAAATTTATTCCGTAATTTTTTAATTAAAATAGATTCACTAAGCTTTTTAACCATATAAATTAATAACTCAAATTCATTATAAAAAATTCAAAAAAATCACAAACTCACGGCATAGTGCAGAATTTTAAGGAATGTGCTGCCCTGTTTTCTGACATTTCATAGATTAAAAATTCATATCTTATAGTACATACCTCGAAATCAGTCACCATTTTTTTTCAAAGAAATTAGACTCAATTTCCAGTTCATACATATAAGATTCACTTTCTAATTCAAATCAAGAAATTCATACCGATTTTTCAAACACACTGCATCTGCATAACTTTTGGACAGATTTTGACTCTCTCTACTATGAACACATTAGTTACGAATAACTTAGTCCTTCATACATTAAAAACATAATGGGACTTACTAAGATCAAAATTCACACCATATAAGCTACTAGGTCAACCATATTTTAGTTATAAGTTATTACAAACCATAACTAATCATTAGATCATCTATCGATAACGATTATACATGCCATCTAGTATATCCAAGTAAAAAGGATAGATGTCATTACTGTGAATATAGTAATATACTCTCAAAATATGTAGATGATGCCCAACTACTCTTCCCCTTGAGCTTCGTTTGGACCTACGCGTAAAAATCATCACACGCTAAGAATACACTTAGTGAGGCAATAATCCATAATCAAGCGCAATTTGACATAAATATCAATGTAAATAATTAACAATGCATATAATCGCTTTACCACTTTCATGCATATTAACATAAGTAGAATCACATGTACTAACATATATCAAAGTAGTAAGTTTAATTCTTACCAATACCATTGCCATTTGTATCAACAAGCTTTTAAGCTTGCCATCCTATTTTTCAATTTATTTAGCCCAAAGTATTGAAATAAGCGAATCTAAGTACACAAGTCATCCCCGTATACCCAACCTTCCTTGAGTAGACATATACCCTATCTTCCTAGAGTATATATGAAAGTTACACCGAAGTGTTATAATATGTACCGAAGTACTCCCGTATACCCAACCTTTCTTGAGTATACATAAATATTGCACCATAGTGCTTAGAATATTTATCCAGTTGTTTATGACTCTATGGCTAACCAACAATACCTTTGAATCTCTATATCATACTTGGGATTTATATCATCAAATATCTCATCCATGGCAATATATATATATATATCAACGTGTAAAAACCTTGGGCAGTTCATACCCGAAATAACATTTCTAACTTACCTAAGTAAGTAAGTAAATGCTTAATGCATTTTTCATTACAATCTTGACATATTTATAATATGTTAATCATATGCTCAATGACATAAATATAATTGTTGCGTGTATTGAGTGCTACGCAAACGGTGCAAGTATGCACATCACAAGTAATAAAGTGATACGAGTATCGTCTCCACAGGGATTGGTTTGGGCCACTTTGCTTAAGTTACTACACTGTGAAAATAAAAACACAATTGATAATAGAGGTTCTAATTAACGAGTAAACTAAGAGCAATAAACTAAAAGAATAGATGAAATCAAAAGAGAGGGAATAGGGCAGATTATCGTGAGTTAAGGAGTGATAGCCGATTGGATCGTCTTGGTAAAAGAGTGCAATGGCAACTCGGTTGCCGCGGCAACTTGCACAGCTGGGTTACCTTGGCAACTAATCGAGCGGTTGCCTGGGCAACTGTTTGGGCGGCTGGGCAGTAACTTCAAGGTTTGACAGAACGTTCTTCAATGGTTTCTTCTTATCCCTAAGTTGTAAACTCTAGCTAGTTGTGCATGCCTTGACAATACATCCCTACGTGAATCAAGGGTGAGCAACAACCAATCTTGCGCTTCTCTTAGCCGTTGAAATCCTTAACTTATTCATAAGCCAGATTAATCTTCACCATCGATAGATTGAGTAAAGACCATACTCATTCATTTCTTGAATCTAACTCTTCCGATATTAGATAAATAGTTAGAATTACGAGATCCTCTCCAGTTCACTCGCAAACAAGAATAAAAACCAATAATGAGTAAACCTTGAATTGAAAGTGCAAACTCTTATTACCTAAGCAAAATCCAATTGTTTCTCACAACACCAAAACACAATAACCCTAACCAATCAAGTTAGTTCATGGTTGGGTTCAAAAGATATACAAAGAATAATCCCCAAACCATGAATCTAATGGAAGCAAAGAAGAAGAAGAAGAAATCGATCAGCCCCTAGTCGAACTCTCTCTCAATCGAATTCCCTCCAAGCTTTCTCCCAATCTTACTCTCTCCCCCATTGCTCTTCTCTTTGAGTTTGACGGCTTGGTTTCCTTTAAATAGGAGATGGCTAGGTCAAAGTGCTTCTTGAGGATGAAGTTAAGTTGGAATTAAATACTTTAAAAGAATATAATTCTTTATTATATTTAAATTCCTTCTAGATCTTCTCCTATCTTTTTGGGATTTAATTTCTCTTTGACCTCTTCATGGAAATCAAACTCCTTTGGGATTTAACTTTGCTCCACATCATCTTTGGCTTATCTAGTCATTAATTTCGACTGCCATATCATCTTATCCCTTATCAACAATTGCCCTGGCAACTAGCTCGGCATCTCCTTCATGCATTGCCCTGGCAACTGCGTCGGCATCTCCTTCATGCACTGCCTTAGCATCTGGTTCCAACCTTGTTTAGGCAAGTGATTCTGCACACACACAAAAGCAACTATCGGCAGCACCCTTTTTCCACAAAATTAAGCAAAATATGAAATCAAGCTTGTCCACCATGGAAACAATGCAAACATGCATGAATGGCTAATAATGCAACTAATATGAGCCTAAGTCTAGCAATAACATGAATAAAAGGGGTGAATAAAATAGTACTTTTAGACACTTAACACACCCCAAACTCGAACTATTGCTTGTCCTCAAGCAATGCAAACTAACAATTACCTACCAAGACTTTAATCATCAAAGACATGCTTCAAACTTGAATTCAAATCTCGGAACCGTGGCACAAAGTATGATCACCTTTTAATTTTTTGGATTGCACAAAAATTACCCAGAATCAAACTATAATGCTCGTGACAATGTGTGTGCGTAGTTGTGTACAAGTTGATTTTCAAGATTCTATGTGAACAATAGGCTTTTATCAATTTAAATACCAAGGCATTTATTTTTATTTTCACTATAGCCAATTTCGGGCACCTCTAGCGATTATTTAATGTGCATTAACTACTAGAGCCAGTTTCGGGCACCTCTAGTAAGAAATTAACTTTTAATTTTCAAATTTACCCATATTTTAAGCAACCTAAGTTCACTAAGTTTCTTTCAATCAACAAGCCACAACCGTGTAAAAAAATCAGTGTCACAGTAAAATTCTAAGTTCTTTTCATGCAATCCTAAAATTAAAGGTTCTTTCAATTAAGTGCAGTGGCAAAAATTCATCATTGGATATTCAACAAGTCTTAAGCAATTAAATCCAATCAAAGTCATGGCAAGTAACATATGCAACCTATATGTGATTGCTAAAGATGAATGCAACTAAACATGAAACTAACTAGAAACCAACACCCCCCAAACTCGAGAGAAGAATTATCCTCAATGCATGTAAAAGTGAAACAAAATTTAAAAGAAACTAAATGAAATGAGTTAGTCAGAGAGGTCGTCACCTCGAGTGATAAGTTTCCTTCGTGCCGTTTGCTTGATTCATTTTTTGATCGAAGGTTGAATGCTTGTGGCTGGTACCACGTGAATATCATTGCTTTGGTTTGATCCATGTTTGCTGAGGCAGGTTCACTTGCCTGGGAATCAGTAGTTGCCGAAGCCATTGTTGTTGCCTGGGCATCGCTAGTTTCTGTTGCCGTGGCAACTGCTGAGGTAGTTGCCAGGGCGGTTGCTGGGGCATCCTCTGTTGCGGTTGCCGTGGCAAGTAGTCGGCTGGGAATTTCTTTATCATGGTGGTTGTGAGTCTTGTTGTGGAAAAGAAAAGAAAACAAAGAAAACCTGGAAACTAAAGATAATGAAGACAAATAAAATAAAATATATCCTAAAAATTCCTAAAATAAATAAAGAAAAAAAAACAAAAATAAAATAAAGTAAAAAAATTAAAAATTCTTAGAAAGAGCATTTTTCATGCATCTTCTAATGTTACTGCATATCCGAGAAAACTTGAGGAAGGTCGTTTTCGATACTTCTTATAGTCCATCCGCACCCTCCATCGAGTGATAATATTGCCCCAAAAGAATTGGGCCAATGTGCTCCCAGCTACTCCCCTTTGTGTTACCATGGTGGAGGTGTCTTTCTTTCGTGTTCCCTTGTAGTCCATGCATGCCCTCCACCTTGCTACTGTTCCTGAAGGCACAAATATATTAATAGGAAAAATTATATCCATTCCCAACCATTCAATTACTTCATTCTTGTCGACTTCTATCATGGTTGGATGTATATCCTTTGTTGTCGTGGCAATTGCTGCTCAAGCAAATTACCGTGGCAATCAGTTGCCAAAATTTGGTATAAGTCAAGGCAAAAACCAATTTTCTGTAAAGCTTCACGAGTCCAAACACTATTTTCTTTTGGCCTCTCAAACATCTCCATCAGTAGAGATTTTGATGGCTTCAAATCCACCAACATGAGTTCCTCAAGACATACCTACAATGAACGAGGTGAGTTTTTAAAGAATTCGAAAGGTTCAACCATTACCTGCTCATATTCTATTGGCAAAGTATTATTATATCGTTGATCTTGCATGTGGTCGTGCAATTGCCGTGGCAACTGTAGATGAGAGCAATCTACAAATTCTTGCTTCAACATCAACGTTGTAACCTTCTGGGCATCAGGTTCCGGATTCACGTTCAAATGGTGGTGGAGATTTTCAACTTTCAATTTTTCTATCAATTGGGTAAGCTATTGATTCTTAAAGGTTTTTTAATTGTTTTTAATTGATTATCTATCATTTCTATTGGAGTTTATGAATCAAAACGAATTTAATTTGATTTATAAGATTTTTTGGATGATAAATGGTGATTGTGATTTGATAGATAAAATCAAAATGTTCTAACTGGATTAATAGTTAATTTTATGGGTAAGATGAAATTTAATATCAATTTTAGAAAATTAATTCCGGAAATCTAATTGGTTAAGTTTAGATTAAATGTGGGTAAGGGAAATTGAGAATGATTTCGTACAGTAGCGGGCAAGGGGTTTAATTAGCTAAGGAATAGGGAAAATGAAATTCGCCCAAAGCAGGGCAGTGGTGCATGGTGCGGCTGTGGTGCCATGCGTACCCAATTGCGTGGTTAAAAAGGGATTTTAAGGGGAGTTAAAAGAGGGAATTGACTGTGCTGCTGCTGCCCTTTAATTCTTTGGGGCATTCGTGAAAAAAGGGGGTTTATAAATGGTTGCAAAACCAAACACGAGTCGGTGATATTACAAAACAAAGTTAAGATAATTTTTATTATCAAAATTTAAAATGGCAGCCTGCACTGTTCTTGAACAAATTTTTTTAATTTTTATAGACTTCAAAAATTTATTCCGTAAATTTTTAATTAAACTAGATTCACGAAGATTTTTAACCATATAAATTAATAACTCAAATTCATTCAAAAAAATTCACAAACTCACGGCACAGTGCAGGATTTTAAGAAATCTGATGCCCTATTTTCTGACCTTCCATCGATTAAAAATTCATATCTTTTAGTACAGACCTCGAAATCAGTTTCCGTTTGTTTTAAAAGGAACTATACTCAATTTATAGTTCATACATATAATATTTACATTCTAATTCGATTTATGGAATTTATGGAAAATTTTCAAATTTGCTGCCTAATACAAATTTTCTGGGCTGTTTCAACCTATTCCAATTATAAGTCCACTAACTACTCATAAATCATTTCAATTCACATATTAGTTGTACTAAACCATATTTTAGTTATAAACATTACAAACAATAAAGTGATTAAACTTTGATTTACACAAAATACGCAGGTTTAACATTATACATGCCACTAATCAAAAACATCATATAGGATGTCAAAATATTGCTGTGATAACCTGTAACGTATCCTCGTCCCCGAGGTGATGCAAAACGCCACTGCTTACGAACTAGATCGATCAAACTAAATGTGCATAGGCAAAACACACGCTAAGTACGAACTTAGTGAGGCATTATAATGTAACCATTAAATCAATAAGTAATTAACTTTAAAAACATAGTATAGACAATTCTTTTTCAAACCCATTTCAAATTGATATTGCTTTATAGCAAGATTGAATAACATTAAAAATCATTTTGTAAAAGTCCTTTTCACTAGCCCAAGACTTACATGTGAGAGAAACTAAGTATGCGAGCCCTGTAGTCCCAGACTACTAGGCCATAAAGACCGATAATCACTAGGCCATAAAAACCGATAATCAATAGAACATAAAGGTCGATAATCACTAGAACATAAAGTGTCGATAATCACTAGACACAAAGTGTCGATAATCACTAACCAAATATTGGGGTATTACACGTAATTAGGGGAGTCTTGTGGCCATACTGTAGGTGGCGATGAATTTTAAAAGGGGATTTTGATGTAGTGGAGTATTTTAGTTAAGTGGCTATCTTGGTGTGGTCCTATTGACATTGACCCTTGCATTTTCTCGTAGAGGTTGGCAAGTGTTCGGGCGATTTTTTGTTAGACATTGAGGCGTTGGCGTCAAGACGTTGGCATCGAGACGGTAGCAAGTTGGTGAGTGCAAATGTGTTTTGGTGCTATAAATAGTTAATTTATGGCTTTGGGAGTTTAGCTAAAGCCTAGCAAGCTTAGCTAATCTCGGAAGTAAGTTTTCCTTATTTCGCCTTTGGATATCGGTTTGATATGAGACTTGAGTTACATGTTTTGGTTTAAAAGCATGGATAGATTTACTTATTGTTTTATGCATCTTTTAAATGATATGCAATGATTTATTAAGTATATGGATGCTTAAGTGCATTAAGAAATATTTCCTAAATGGAATGTGGTTGTAACACCCCAACCCGGTTTAAGAGTTAAACCGGTTTAGAAAGTGTTACCAAACAAAACATTCAAACATTACATTGCATATAAAGACTTGAACTAAATTATGTAACTGTAAGATTTTTAGAGTAATCTAAAACTTTTAGTCTAATTCATAATTCATGCTTCGAACTGCATTACATATACTACAAGTATGCACACATTATGCAGTTCACTTCAACTGTTAGCTTATAGCGTACACCGTATTAGTAATTTAGTACACAAAGCCTACCATGTTATTTCATCAATCTCATAAGATTTATCCTTATTCATAAACTCCATTATTCTTAAACCAATTACTAACTTTGTATACTTATATCCATTTTAAGACATATAGATCAATGCTTATGATCATTCAAGTTAACAGTAAACCATTATTTAAAGATCTTTAAGTCTATATGTTTGTATCATTTAACTTCAAATCTTATTATCCAAAATTACTAAGATATTCTACATGTTCTCATTTTCTTTTAAGACATTATGGGATAACTTTCATTTCTTATCTCAATTCCTTATTACAAAACATTAAAAGGATTTCACATTTCAAAAACCTAGTGTTACTTACTAGGTTAGTTTTCACGTGGTAATTAGCTTTACCCAACTATCCAAGGCATAACTATAATATTCATAACACAATCACAAGATCATATACCTTTTAACACTCATATTAGCAATAACTTTACATATTCAATCATCTATTCAGAACATAGCATTAACATACATTGCATTGATTATGATATCACATACAATTTTCCACATGCAAAAGTTTTAGTCAAAAACATTCATTCATCTCAACTTGGTTCCCTAAATTATTAAACCTTGGTGTTCAATAATGCACATCATTTCTTATTTATGATATAAGCAATAGCAAAACAATTTAATTCATGTCTCTTATAATTCATTCATTCTAGTCTTTATTGTTCCTGAGATACAAGTTCATTAACATATGATCAAGGTCTTTAAAGACTAACTTCTTATAACTTTAGGATTCCTAAAGAACAAGCATAGATTAACACAAGAATAATAGTTTAGCCTAGTCAGGATCATCATCACAAAGCATAGCAATCATCTTATCACACACTTGTTCAATCTCAAACATACAATCACTTATCTTAGCAAGCAACCATATCACACACATGCCCATTAATTTACAAACTTTGTACCTTCTTCATAAGGTATTATAATCATCACTTTGAATGCAAATATATGTTAACTAACCGCTTAGTTAACATAAGACTTAATCATGTTTTGCCACCCTAGGAATTTAAATTAACTAAACAATAAACATACTCTAAGCTTAGGCCTTGTGTGATTTGTTGCCGAGAGTTGACACGATCCTTGCTAACTGAATGATAGCTACCTGAAAGATCAATCAACCAAATACAAATAAGTTCAAAAGAACTTAGTGAGGTAACTAAATCAATCCATTACACATAGTTCAAAAGCCATTTCATATTTAATACACCAAGAATCATATAACTTTGAGTTTTCAATTTATGTCTTCCATACTTCACATAACAGACCACATTTTATTACAAAGCAGTCCACATTTTATCTTGCAAAAACAGTCCACAAGTTATTACAAAACAGTCCATATAGTTCACAAAACAGTCCACATTTTGTTTTGCAAAAATAGTCTACATTTTATTACAGAACAATCTACATTTTATCTTGCAAAAGCAGTCCACATTTTATCACAAAACAGTCCATATTTTGTCTTGCAAAAACAGTCCACAATTTATTACAAAACAATCCATATAGTTCACAAACAGCCCACATTTTGTCTTGCAAAAACAATCCACATTTTACTACAAAACAGTCCATATTTAGTCTTGCAAAAACAGTCCACATTTTATTACAAAACAGTCCACATTTTGTCTTGCAAAAAACCGTCCATATAATTCACAAAACAATCCTTGATTTTAAGTTTACAAACAATTCATTTCAAGTTAATTAGGCCATAACATCATTTTCTTTAAATTCATTAACCAATTATCTAACATTGATTTCTTATTTTCTTTGCATACACAATTAACATGTCAAAGCAAGCAATTTCACTATCCTAACTTGTTCCATACTCATAAGGATATAAATGTCCTTCATATTTAGTTCAAGGACCAAGTAAGCATACATATAATGAGGTAGCAAAGGTACATAACAAGGTTACAATTTTGCAAGGTAACATATGGTAGTTAAAACTATCTTTTACTTTAAGCTTAGGCTAGCTTTCTTAATGTCTTCGGTCGCCACAACTATACCTTAGATCTAAAGTCTAGTTAACCAACATCATACATGGATTGTTGTCAAAATCACTATAATACAAATTGATTTCAAGCAAGATTGAAGTACATCATCTTATCTTAAAGGAATGAGTCAAAAGTGATACTTAGATTAGTCTTACTTGTCATGCAAGCAATCATTTATCTTAGCAATTTGGATAGTGTTTCAATCTTATTTTAATTTTTTTCAACCTTGGTAGTCAAGTAGTCTAGGTACTCGAATCCCCACAAACTGTCACCAAATCAGAATGTACACGAAGTACTAGTCAACCCTCATACTGTCGCCAAATGACCAAATCATATCCCTCCTATTGGCGTCACATAAGGACGGTAGTCCATGGAACGTATTCCTCCCCAAACACGAGCTCAACTGGACTCTATGGCATGCCAACTATACCTATGACTGATTCGAAACCAAGGCATTTCTGATTCATACCATATCATATCTTATTCCATAAGTGAGCTTAGTTCCATATTCGAATAATCAAGAGGAGTATAACTCTATTATTTCATTCACTTGTATCAAATAAACTATAATTTTTTTTCCAAAGTTTATCAATTCATATCACAAGTCATAGATTCATACTTTTCACAATCAAACAGAAGCATTCATGATTCACAAATTCTATCATTTAATTCATTTTCATCTTTCAAACCAAAAAGCATAAGTTACCTTGTAACCATTGCTCATCTTGCGAACTCCAATTTAATTCAGATAAATATCAAGATATGTAAAATTAATAAATAGACTCGGGAAGGTTTTAACCATATTCGGAGGTCTTAACTACACTCACATAACAAGAATTTATGTTATACTTCACCATATCATAAATCTATAATTCAAACAAGGGCTTACCTTGAGCTTATATGTTTTTACCATTCGTGTATCATTTGTCAAAGTTTACTAAGTTGTATACTCATTAATTTCCATTAAGACTTACTTTGTACAAACTGTTAGTACATTCAATATCCATTTTCGTTTCATTTCATAGAATTAGCTAAGTACTCAAAGTTATCAAGTAACTATTATCTATTGAGTTCTCAATTCTCATAATGAGTTCTCAATTACTATCCATATCTTTCATCACAATTAGTCATATTTCTTGCATACTTTGGTTATTTACTTTCTTTCTATCATAATTCTTTCTTTATCTATCATATGTTTTAAACAGGAATTGTATTTCGATCTTAAGTAGCCACTATCACACAAAGGTATAGTTACACTCACCTTATATCCCAAAGTTACGGGATATCCTGATCCACTAATTACATTCAAGCCTCTTCCATTCCATACTTGATTCATCCAGGTCCTTTGATTTTGAATTGTCCCTTCTTGAACCTTGCTTCCTCCAGCCATCTTTAATTAAATCATCACAAGTACATTAATATACATATCTTTTCTCACTCATTTACTCAATATGAACAACCAATATCATCATTCAACCATTAACCATACATATATTAATCATTCTTCAATTCCATTTCCAAGTTAAATCCTTATTTCTAACTTTTGGCAACTTGAGCTATCATCAAAGAACTATCTCTCCAGAATGGAGTATACACTGGAATTTAAAGATCTTTACACCTTTACAAACTATATCAAACCACGGTTCTAACGGTATAAACCTCATAATTTAACAAGTTCTATAGCAATTAGGAGAATTTTTAGAAGTTTCAAAACAGAAATTGTCCACAGCAGAATCCGCCTCCAGATTTTCTACACTACACTCACTAAAAAATTCATAACTTCTGATTCTGAACTCAAAATCAATCACCGTTTTTTGGAGATTAAACTAGACTCACACATGGTTCTACAATATAAAATTCATCTTCTATCTCAACAGATTCAATTTTTTATGAATTCCTAAACCTACTGTCAGAACAGAGTCCTCTGGGCAGATTACATTTGACTATTGTTTATAACTAACTTAAGTGCTTCAAACTTAACTAATTCAACCCACAACTCATTCTCAATTCAAACATCAATAATTCAAAATTCCAGTATGCTTTCATTCATAAATCAAAGCAATAATATCACTTTCTCAAAGATTCAAAAACAAAAAAGTTAGGTTAAAAACCAATACCTTCTTCCTCCAAGATATCTTAATAACCAAGACCAATTAGCTCTCCAAGCTACCAATTTTCAGCAAAAAACCATTCCTTCCAAGCTAGCTCTCAAGCTCCTAACCAAGATTTCCAAGCTTTCCTTCAACAGTGAACCTTTGATGGGGAGAAGATGGAGTTTGATTTGGGAAAATTCATTTTTTCTTTCTTCCTCATCTAACTGGCAGCCCTTCCCCTTCATTTCTCAAGGTTTTTCTTTCAATTTCAATGATGACTAATCAATCTCCAAGCTGCTCACACATGACACATCTCATATGCTCTCAAATTTCAGCCATTCATTACATACATGCCACTAAACTTGTTCTTCTAACAAACTAGCCACTCCACAAGATCATCATACTTTCATATTTTCTATATTTTAGTCACTACCTCATTCTTACTTCTTGCAATTCAATCCTTAATAATTTAATTCATATAATAAACTTGTAACACCCTAAAACCGGTCTAGAATGTAAACTGAGTTTAAGGGTGTTTTTAACTAACAAGCATTCGCACAACAACCTAACATAGATGATATACAAAACCAATCAAAGAAAACATAGCATTTCGAGCAAGAGAAGCACAAGAATTTAGCATTTAGACTCAAGTAAAGGAAAATCATGCTTGATCCTTAAATAACATATTTCCTTAATAGCAATTTAAGTGATTAGTTTACATGAAAACTATCCTTCGACAAATACAAGCATTTAAATATAAGTCAAGAATTTTATTTAGCCATCAAGATCCATATGACATTATTGAGTTTTAATCTAACATATCAGATTCGTTCTATTGCATATCAATACAAAATTACATAGGACTAGACAAAATTATAAATGTTTACCATGTTAAAATCGAACATACAAGGTCAAGATACTAATATCTTTTGCATGTTATAAGTTTACTTACATCACCAAATATTTCCTCCTACTTCCAAATAATACAACCAATTTAACATAGGTATATACATATACATATATATATATGTATATATATATAAAGAACATTTATACATCATACTAATTTATCACACTATTCGCACAACTAATGAAGACATGTTGACATAGCTTGCTCAACAAGCTACCATCCAATTAACATACTACTTTAATTGTTTTGTAAATATTTACATCAACCAAAATCACAAAAACATGCTCTCGACATCACAACAAGATTCAACAAACAACAATCACAAAGCAACCTAGATCATACACCTAGAGAAATAACTCAAAGATAGTACATACCAACATAAACTATATAACCATATTAAACATTAGATAGGCTATTACAAATATTTAGGATTACTAAATGCATAGACATTATATACCCAAGTCTAACTAGCAAACTATATGAAGTACAAAACACGTTGCCACCCTTTCTAGGAGTTCTATCGAAAGAAATTACAAAACGTACACTATGTACTTGTGTCCAAGCTAAGCTCCAGGAGTGACCACTAGCAAGCTTCACCCTGAAAGTAATAAAAGGGATCTTAAGTATACACTTAGTGAGGTAGAATAAACTAATTGCTAAATCATGATCATAACCAGTATTTCATTTAATATCTCAACATATATATAACCCTAAGCTTGAGAGAGAATATCTGAAATGAAGCATAGAATTCGAAATAAAAACATATGGATCCATATTCTTAATCATATATTTTCAAACAAGCATAGATATACAAGTACTTATTCGATTACACATAAAATAAAGCATTTAACCATTTCCATAGAATGTTCAAGTAGTCCAAAGTATAACTTTTGTATCATAAAAATTATTATCAAGGTTTAAAGGTATATATCTAAGCATTCGATTAGATTAACATCCAATAGGCTCCATTAATCAATAAATCATATATCATGCGTTAAGGACATACATCTTACAACAATGTCACATTAGCTATTACATATTCTTTCAAGGTTTCTTTTAATATAGCCTTGATAATCAAGCTGTCTAAGAACACGAGTCCCCAACCAACTGTCGCCAGACAAAATGATACCTAAGGTATCGGTTAAACCCTTCTATTGTCGCCAAGTGACCAACATACACATCCTTCCTACTGTCGCCTCATAGGGACCGTAGTCCCGGACCGTAGTCCACCCCAAACATGAGCTCTAAAGACTCTATGGCATGCCAACTAAACTTACGACTGACTCGAGACCAAGGCTTAACATTATCGTATCTTATTTAAAATAGATTAGAGCATAGCTCCTCATTTCTTTGCTCAAGATCTTATCATAATTGTTCATGACTCAAACACACTTAAATACATATCAAGTATCCTTTCCAACTTTTAACATATAAACATTTGATTGATACTAGTATATATATATATATATATCAATCCTTCTTCATACAACATTTCATCTAGTACTTTAAATTAAATACTTACTTCGATTCCAAGCTTAGAGCACAAGCATATTTTAGATTAAAGTACAAACAACATATAATTAAAATCGAATAGCATGCTCGGGATAGTTTTAATCTACCCAACGACTTTAAACTACACTCACAAGTAATTTCAAGCTATTTATGTCCACTAATCATGACTCCCTTTTGCTTATCCAATGCTTGTCCTTCATTAATCCTTAACCCTCCAATTTTCTCTTGGTCTATAGGTAACAAAAGGTATAATTACACATTAGAGAAGATCCTACATTCATTCCTCGGCATACAATTCAATTTCACTTGTATAACTACCATTCCCTATTAAACAATCCACAACTATAAACACGCATGTTTAATCACATTATAACAATTCACCAAACATTCAAATTTATGCAAAACAATCCAGTTATTCTTATAATGTCCAGTACAGACCATAACAACCAAAAGATACTCCAAAACGGTCCTTAAACTTATTATTCAGTCCCTACACATTCACAAGGCAATTTCCCATGTTTTTATACTATTCAAAACAATCTACTTCATTGTTTATTCAAAACAGTCCCAATTTTGTATATAACACACATACAACCCAATTTGTCCACCATGCCTTGAATGTATTTGAAAAGTCCCTAACATGCTTCTGTTCATTCAAACAACTTTATTTCTATATACATATACATTTACATTTCCACTAAACAGCCCAATAATATACATTCTAATACAAACCAGTCCTTTAACAATCAAAATTTCATTATATGCTCATTAAGCAATTTACACGGTCAGTCTAATCTCAATCCAGAATTCATTATAATTTAAGTATTAAGATTCTAATTTCAACTATTCCAACATTTTAGAAATCAAATAAAATCACAATCACTTCAGAAATTTCTATCTTATTTTCATTAGAATAGTCTTAAATACACTATCCATGTTCTTAAACAAAGTTACAACTAAATCATCTCCCAAAGTACCGAAATGCATGCTATGAATTTTACGCAACATACATCCTAACATGAACATGAATCATGGATAGCCACTTAAACATTGATCAATCTGAATTTTAAACAAGGATTAAAAAATGATAATCTTTACCTTAATTTCAAGTAAAGTCGATTCTACACTCATCAACTTTGACTAAAATGAAGAATGCTTCATGGATTCTCAAGGTTTTCTCTCTTACAAATCAAGGGGTCCGTTTCTTAGGAGAATGAAGAAGACAAGGAGAAGGCTTAACCAAGTGGCTGACCCCTCTTTCTTGTCTTTCTCCTTTCTTTCCATGTGTACAAGTCACTTTAATATTGTTTTATTATCATACAAGCTTCCCTTTTTGATTTACAATCATTTTAGTCCTTGCAAAAATGACACTCTTTCTTTTGTTATCACTATTTAGTCCTAAGTTCTTAAATTAGCTATCTTGATTCACAATAATTCAAATTACTTGAGAAAAAAAAGTGGTAACATTCTTCTAGGCCTAATTTTTGGGATATCACAAAACTAACACCTTGATGCTCATATATGCTCCCTCATAATTTCTTTAAAATGTGACCACTTTACTCATTCGATAACTGATCCTTAGCTCAATTAACTCATTTACCTTCAATTCCATCTACTTGCTTACTCAATTGACTCAAATTGAGTCTTTATGATTCCAAATATAACTTCTCAAAACATGATTTACCTTGTAAAACTCCTAGTCCAATTTTAGGGGTGTTACAATTCTCCCCCCGCAAGAAAATTTGTCCTTGAATTTTCCTACATGTAGTGTACTGATCCAATACAAAACTTTCAATCTGATTCCTTAGTTTAGAAATATCACTAAGAAAATTTCATAAGGTTTTGCTTTTCATTTCCTTCTCAACTTCTTTAGTAGTCTTTGTTCCCCTTACTTCCGACCTTCTTATAACTGCAACAATAATCATATCTTGATTATCTTATGTTCAGAATCTACTAATTTCGAGGTAACAAAAAATGGTTGTAGGTCATAGTTTAAAATATCGATAAATACTCAACACTTATCAATTTCAAAGTTTATACATTCTGTCTCATCCTTGCATTATCTATAGCATTGTTGCATATACCAACTTAGTAGTTAATTCGCTTTCTTCTTGTTATGTTCTCCCTAACATACATATATACCTTCTAATTCCTTCCTTGTGCCAGTAAACATTTGGAAAGATCCTTGGAATTAATCTTAATCACTATAGAGACTTGAAAAATCATCTTAAACATTCAAGAGTCTAATGGAATCCTATCAAATTCTTACCTTGTTTCCCACATACAAGGGATTCATAGGGTGCTCCTCATCCATACTATTTATGTCCTTAATAGACATTTTGCTATTAAGAACAAAAGAAGGTCGTGTTAGGCCTGCAAGTCACATTCTTCAATAACATTTAAATTCCTAGGTGGCAAATGCATTTAGTATGACAACGATTATGCAAACAACTTCAGTTTAGTCCGAGAATCGACTAAACTCTAGCTCTGATACCAGTAAATGTAACACCCCTACCCGATTTAGGAGTTAAACAGGTTTAGAAAGTGTTACCAAACAAAACATTCAAACACTACATTGCATATAAAGACTTGAACTAAATTATGTAACTGTAAGATTTTCAGGGTAATCTAAAACTTTTAGTCTAATTAATAATTCATGCTTCGAACTTTATTACATATACAACAAGTATGCACACATTATGCAGTTCACTTCAATTGTTAACTTATAGCATACACCGTATTAGTACTTTAGTACACAAAGCTTACCATGTTATTTCAACAATCTCATAAGATTTATCCTTACTCATAAACTTCGTTATTCTTAAATCAATTACAAAATTTGTATACTTAAGACATATAGATCAATGCTTAAGATCATTCAAGTTAACAGTAAACCATTATTTAAAGACCTTTAAGTCTATATATTTGTATCATTTAACTTCAAATCTTATTATCCAAAATTACTAAGACATTCTACATGTTCTCATTTTCTTTTAAGACATTATGGGATAACTTTCATTTCTTATCTCAATTCCTCATTACAAAACATTCTAAGGATTTCACAATTCCAAAACCTAGTGTTACTTACTAGGTTAGTTTTCACATGGTAATTAGCTTTACCCAACTATCCAAGGCATAACTATAATATTCATAACAAAATCACAAGATCATATACCTTTAAGCACTCGTATTAGTAATAACTTTACATATCCAATCATCCATTCAAAACATAGCATTAACATACATTGCATTGATTATGATAATATACAATTTTCCTCTTTCAAAAGTTTTAGTCAAAAACATTCATTCATCTCAACTTGGTTCCCTAAATTATTAAACCTTGGTGTTCAATAATGCGCATCATTTCTAATTTATGATATAAGCAATAGAAAAATAATCTAATTCATGTCTCTTATAATTCATTCATTCTAGTCTTTATTGTTCCTAAGATACAAGTTCATTAACAGATGATCAAGGTCTTTAAAGACTATCATCTTATAACTTTAGGATTCCTAAAGAACAAGCATAGATTAACATAAGAATCATAGTTTAACCTAGCCAAGATGTTGGGATGATCAATCAACAATGAAAGTAGCCAAGAGGGGGGTGAATTTGCAATTTTAAAAGTTTGGAAGCAAATGGAAAGAGATAGACAATGGGACACAACGATTTATAGTGGTTCAAGCTTCTAACAAGCTCTACGTCCACTATCTTAGCTTCGTACCAAGGATTTTCAACAATTCACTATTGAACTCTTCCCCTTTTCTAGGCTAAGGAGGCAACCGTTACAACCGATCAAAGCTTTCTACTAAAAGCTTGATCAAGATTCACTCTTGTACAAGAAAAGTAAATGGACAAAATAATAAGATCCTCACAAGGTATATATTTTCCCAATTTACAAGAACACTCAACCCCAAACTTGAAACAAAAGATTACAATGAAATACGCAAGTTGGGTACAAGGATTTGACTCTAAGAACAAAAGGTTTGGATTTTTGCTTGAGTACTTGAATGTTGTTCAATCTAGGTTCATTAGTTGTTGCTGTAGCATTGCCCCCTTATTGAATTCTAGCCGTTTGGGTGGTTGAAGTCATCAATAGAGCCGTTGGGGACCTTCTTTCCCTTAATAAATGCAGTCTGGTGAACAACCATATCGGTACACGAAGGCCCGTATCGATACCTGTTATAGAAAAAATATAGCCATTGTGGAAAGTGTATCGATACGCGTGAAGTCGTATCGAAATGGTCTTAGTGTTAAAATAAGGGTGTATCGAAACGACAATGCCATATCGGTAGGAATTTTGCTCATTGGAATCTTGGATGAAAAAGTGCATCAATACACATAGGGGCGTATCGGTACGGGTTAACTGGAATTCAAAGTTTGTTGATTCCAATAACTAACAAGCAACGATCAAAAAATTTAATGCAAAGATCTTTGAAGATCTTGACAAACCGTATCAATACGGGTGGTGTCGTACCGGAACGATTAAATTTTTTCTTAAATTTAGATTTCAAACCGTATCAAAACATAGTATACCGTATCAGTACGGATATAAGTTTCTTAAACCAATTTTAAAACGTATCAAAATGAGTGTGAGTTGTATCGAAACGCTAAGCTTAAAACCTTTACCCAGGTTGAAGGCCGTATCGAAACGAGTTGTACAATATCAAAACACAAAGCCTAATTTTTCAAAGTATTATGAAGGTCGTATTGAAACGGGCTAAGCAATATCAGTACGCTATGTAAAAACAAATTCCAGTAGCTAAAAACTGTACCGAAACACCAAGGAGTGTATCGATACGCCTGGGCGTATTTGTGTATTTTTGGCTTGAAACACTTAGAAAATATTTGGGTTTAAGTTTTTAACTTTGGAAAACTTTTCCTTGTCCTTTTGTAAGACTTTTGAATACTTAAAAAATTATTTTCCTTTACAATTTAGTCCTTAAACAATTTGTTATATCAAAATCAAACAGAGGTTTTACAATCTCCCATTTTTGATATAACAAAACCAAAGTGAATTTTTTTAAGTATTTAGAAAACTCCCCCTTAATTTAAGGCTATAAATAAAAATTTGGCTCTTTAAAACTTCTCCCTGTTTTTGTTAGATCAAAATCAATGTAATATGAATAAGACAAGAAAACAATAACAACTCCAAGCAATTAAATAAGCAACATAAGCACTTAACTTCAAATAATAGTTCAAGCAACAAAGTTCAATCCAACTCAAATCCTAAAAACATAAACCAAATAAAAACAAAGCATAAGAGTTCATAAAGACATAGAAGAAATGTGCATAACTTAAATCCTAATATGATATTCTATGTGATGCAAGAGGCCTAAGAGTCCATGCCCTCGTCTCCATTGTCTTCATCTTCTTCATCCTCATCCTCATCAACATTTGTGGCCAGAGGTCTATGGGATTGACGTCGTTCACCATGAAAGGCGTTAAGAGTGATGTCCATAGATTTTTGTCGATTTTCAATAGCCGCTACTCTTTCCTCCAAGGATGTGAAGTGAGTGTTGATCGTGGAAAATCCAGAGTCCATGGTGGTGTGCAAATAGGTGAACTTCTCATTGAGGAAAACCATGAGAGTATCCTGATTCGGTTGGGCCACCGAAGCTTGTGGAATTTGAGCTTATTGAGGAGCCTCCACCAGTTCGGGCTGAACACCTCTCAGAAGATCGGTGTTACATACCCATTCTCCACTATAATAAGTGAACTTGGAGCGACAGAGAGAACGCTCATCAATAGGATCCGTGAGAGGTTCTGGAAGATCGTATGAACAATCAATACCCATCTTATGGAAGAGATAGCTCAAAGGCATGCCGTATGTGAAGGATGTGACCAAGGTGGTGTGGCGATGTTGGACAAGAAAGACAATCTCGGAGAACATAATATGAGCAAGGTTGGGTTGCTTCTCCTCACGAAAGCATCGAAGCCAAAAATCATCAACTTGGCGGATGGTAGAGTATTTCCCACCAGATGGACGAAACCACCAAGTGATCATGAGGTGTAATATGCGATCATGTGCATCAAGAACAATCACCGAACCACTAAGGACATGTCCTAACACACCCTCATCATCTATTCTCGTATCCTCAAGACCCAAAAAGTTTTTAAAACACTTGAATCAATTCGAAATTTCTTACCCATTAAGTAAGATTAAATTGCAACAACCAAAGATTTCTTTTCATTGAAAATACACCGGGCATTGGAATAGAAGATTAAAACAAGATTTCGGTATAAAATCCCGGGTATACTTAAAAAACTCATAAATTTCCAATCGTGCATTAATTGAAGATATTTGAGTTTAAATCTTTCGGAAGATAAAAACGGGATTGAAGTAACACGCTCAAGGCAAATTTTCTAACTTTGGAATTCTTTAAAATATGCCATGGCATCTGGATATTGAGGTTCATTAAAGCAGTTTTGATAAATGTGGGTAGATTGGGTCTATTACCAATATGATCGGGAAGGGGACGCGGAGAACGTGAACTAGATGCAATGTCCTTTCGTGCTCGTTTCTTAGGGGCCATAATCTAAAAATAAAATCAAACCAAAAATGATGTATGCATAAATCATTACATTTGATCCAAAAAGTAATCTAATAATCAAGGTATTGTCAAACTTTTATACAATATAGTTTAAAAATATATAAAAATTTAAAAATAATTTTTTGTAAAGAAAAACTTGAAAATAGTGTTAAAAATTATACGATATAATTTTATATTCGATTAAAAAATTTCAGATTTGAAAAAGTTTTTACAAAATATTGAAAACAATACTATATATGTTCTAAATCTATGATTATAGTACAAAAATAGTGTATATATATGTACGAAAATTAAAAAGAAAAATGTTACGGTTTATACCTTGAAGTTGAGATTAAGGATGAATGAAGTGATTTAGATGCACAAACTTGATGATTGTAGCTTGGGTTTGATGTAAAAACTAAAAGCCCTCAAGAATTTTTAAGAGTTGTGTGGGAAAATATGAGGGATTGAGAGGTTTTTATAGAGTATTTTGTATATAGGGTTTTGAAATAAAGATGGTATTTGAATGAAAGTGGAAAACCTCATTTAAAGCCTTTAAAAATTGCCCAGCTGTGAACGCATACCGATACACCAACATGGCATATCGAACCCAGTATCGAAACGTTTCTTAGGCCATTTCGATACGCTATGCATACCGGTACAGGAAAACCTGCATCGAAACGATTGTAAACGACCCGTATCGATACATGGAACACCGTATCGATACGCCTATGCCAGAAATATTAATTTTGGCTATAGGTTGCTCAAAAATTTGATTTTAATCGAATTGAAATGTATGTGAATGATATGAGAACATCATATATAAGCATAAATAGATGCATACTCCCCTAGCAACAAGCATATATGTATATAGGAGCAAAATCTCAAAAACAATCAATCAAACAAATTTAAGCATATTTTTAAGACCAAAAGAGGCTCTAAGGATCAAGGAAGATTGGTTAAACCTAACTCTCTCCTAAGAGACCAAAAATGCTCTTTGTCTAATGGTTTGGTAAAAATATTTGCTATTTGGTTCAAGGTGTCTACATACTAGAACTACATCATTTTTCAAGACATGATCTCTAATGAAATGATGCCTTATTTCTATGTGTTTGGTTCTAGAATGTTGGATGAGATTCTTAGTGAGAAAAATAGCACTAGTGTTGTCACAGCTAGTGGGGATGGTTCCTATTTCAATTCCATAATCTAAGAGTTGTTGCTTCATCCAAAGGACTTGAGCACAACAACTCCCTACGGATATGTATTCAGCTTCGGTGGTAGATAATGCTACACTATTTTGCTTCTTAGAAAACCAAGATATGAGCATACTACCTAGGAATTGACATGTGGTGGATGTGCTTTTTCTATCTATCTTACAACCCCCATAATCCGTATCCGAGAAGGCATGTAGGTTAAAGGAAGACTCTCTAGGGTACCAAATACCTAAACAAGGTGTATCTCTAAGGTACCTAAAGATTCTCTTAACGGCTATAAGGTGTGATTCTCTAGGACTAGCTTGAAATCTAGCACACAAGCAAACACTAAACATAATGTCGGGTCTACTTGCGGTAAGATAAAGCAAAGATCCAATCATAGAGTAGTAAAGCTTTAAATCTACACACTTACCTCCTTCATCTTTGTCAAGCTTTGTGGAAGAACTCATTGGTGTGGCTTGAGGTTTCACACTCTCCAAGCCAAACTTCTTGAGCGTGTCCTTGATGACTTAGCTTGATTGATAAAGATGTCATCTTTCCTTTGTTTATTTTGGAGCCCTAAAAAGAATGAAAGCTCCCCCATCATGCTCATCTCAAACTCACCTTGCATCAACTTAGCAAACTCTTGGCAAAACAATTCATTAGTAGAACCAAAAATTATGTCATCTACATATATTTGAACTACTAATATGTCTTTGCCATTTCTTTTTAATAAAGAGTGTAGTATCCACCTTTCCTTTTTCAAAACCTTTTTCAACTAGAAAACTTGATAGTCTTTCTTACCAAGCTCTAGGAGCTTGTTTCAAACCATATAAAGCTTTTGTAAGTTTAAAAACATGGTTTGGGAAATTTAGATCTTCAAAACCCGGTGGTTGTTCTACATACACTTCTTCATTAATAAAACCATTTAAAAATGCACTTTTTACATCCATCTGAAAAAGCTTAAATTCGTGATAACATGCAAATGCTATAAGCATCCTAATAGCTTCCATTTTAGCTACGGGTGCATAGGTTTCATCAAAATCGATTCCCTCTTCTTGTGTATAACCTTGAGCAACAAGTCTAGCCTTGTTCCTCACTTTGTTACCACTTTCATCTAGTTTGTTTCTAAAGACCCATTTAGCTCCTATAGTAGATTTATTACTAGGCCTATCAACTAATGTCTAAACTTGACTTCTCTCAAATTGGTTTAATTCCTCTTGCATGGCCAATATCCAATAATCATCTTTTAATGCTTCTTTGATATTTTTAGGCTCAATGCATGAAAGAAATGCAACATTACAAACATTTTTAAGAGAAAGTTTAGTGGTTACCCCTTTGGATGGATCACCCAAAATCTCACCACCTTTGACATAGTTGTACTCCCTTGGGTAGCTTACTTCCTTCTCCTCTAGATTCATGTCTCTCAAGGCTTCTAGAGGTGGATCTTGTGTTTCTTCCTCTTTGGTTGGAACTTCATCCACCTTTGATGTTTGTCCACCATTATTGGCTTCGAAAATCCCTACATCATCATCATCACAAGAATCCTTCCTCGGAAGGAGGTTATCATCGAAAACCACATGAATAGACTCTTCAACAACCAAGGTTCTTTTATTAAATACATGATAGGCTTTAGAGTTTAAAGAATATCCTAGAAAAATAGCTTCATCACTTTTAGCATCAAAATTTCCTAGATTTTCTTTTCCATTGTTTAAAACAAAACATTTACAACCAAATGGATGAAAATAGCTAATGTTAGGCTTTTTGGATTTTAAAATCTCATAAGGGGTTTTCTTCAAAATATACCTAATCATTACTCTATTTATGATATAACAAGTCCTATTAGTGGCTTTCACCCAAAAATATTTTGGCAAATAATTTTCACAAAGCATGGTTCTAGCCATTTCCTCTAAAGTTCAATTTTTCCTTTCAATAACCCCATTTTGTTGTGGTGTTCTAGGGGCTGAAAAATTATGGCTTATACCATTTGAGTTACAAAAATACTCAAAACCTAAATTTTGAAATTCGGTGCCATGGTCACTTCGAATGTGAGAAATAGTTTGACCAAGGTCATTTTGAGTAATTTTTGAAAATGTGATGAATTTTTCTAAAGCCTCATCTTTGGTACTTAAGAATAAAATCCAAGTGTATCTAGAGTAATCATCAACTAAAACATATGCATATGATTTTCCACCCAAGCTAGTTGTTCTAATAGGTCCAAAGATATACATATGGATCAATTGTAAAACTCTACTAGTTGAAACATCATTAATGGACTTGAAAGAAACTCTTTTATGTTTGCCTTTTGCACAAGCATCACAAATTTTATCATTTGAAAACTTTATTTTAGGCAAACCTCTAACTAGATCTTTTGAAACCAATTTTTCTAAAACGCTCATGCTTGCATGCCCTAGTTTTCTATGCCATAACCATGAATTATGTTCATCATTTGCAACAAAACATGCATGTGAAATGTGTATGTCATCTAGATGCACCATGTATATGTTTCCTATGAGATGACCCACAAACACAATTTTATTTGTTTCCATGTTTAAAATTTTGCAACCATTAGAATCAAAAACAACATTGAAACCTTTGTCACAAAATTTAATAATGCTTAAAAGATTATGTTTAAGACCATTGACATATAGAACATTTTCAATAAGTACGGAGGAGTGATTACCAATAGAACCCATTCCTTCAACTTGACCTTTGGAGTTGCCAAATGTCACCAATCCTCTTCTTTTTAGCTCAATTTCCATGAATCTACTCTTATCGCCAGTCATATGTCTTGAGCATCCACTATCAAGGAACCACGAATTTGCACTTGAAGCTTTGGCCTTGTAGCAATGCCCCCTACAAAAAAGATTAATTCTTGACTTTTGGTACCCAAATCATTTTGAATCCATGAGTATTAGCTCCCAAATACTTGGTTCCCTTGGGAATCCAAGATGCAATAGCCTTAAGATTGTTAGAAGTGACAAGTTCCTTAGGAACCCAAACACTTCTAATTCTCTTACCTTTAGAGGTCCTTTGGAAGCCTCTTTGTTTATGGTAGCCAAAGTTCCTTTTAACATAGTTGGGTTTTAAATATTGTCCTTTTTCAAATTTTGATTTCCTAATATTATTTAAGGAAGCTTTGAGATCATTTACCTCCTTGAGGTAATGATCTTTCAATTCGGAAAGAAGGTTATTTAAATCAACAATTTCTTGTTCAAAATAGTTTTGATTATCTTTTAAATCACTAACCTTCTTTTTGAGTTTCGAATTGGTTTTAGATAAGGAATCGTTTTGGTTTTTCAAATCAAGGATAGTTTTCTTATTTTTCAAAATAGATTCCTTATACTTTTCAACCAGTTCGTCATAAGCCTCTTGTAACTCATTATAATCATCAAACAATTCATCATATGTAAGATCATTTAATGAGTTAGAGGTTACCTTTGGATCCTCCTCAAAGGCCATGAGACAAAGATTGGCAACTTCGTGCTCCTCTTCACTTAAAGACTCTTCATCACTCCAAGTGGCTACATAAGCCTTGTGCTTCATCTTCTTCTTGAAGTATTTCTTCTTTAGTTGGGGACAATCGATCTTGATGTGTCCCGACTTCTTACATTCGTAGCACACGATCAGATCCTTTTCTTCTTCCTTGTTCTTGCTCTTGAAATCCCTTATTCGGTTAAATTTTCTTCTTCGGTTGGATCTCATGAGCCGAGTGAATCATTTGGCTATCATAGCCAACTCTTCGTCTTCCTCCTCACTTGAATCACTCTCTTCTTGTGAAACTTTGAGAGTAATTCAAAGTTTTTTCTTTTCTACTTCTTTCTTCTCAACCTTCTTTTTCTTCTCTTTTCTTCTCTTCTTTTCTTCCTTGTTTCATGATCTCATGAGTTAGGAGAGAACCCACAAGAGCATTGAGCTTCAAGGTTTTTAAGTCCTTTTCCTCGATGATGTTCGCCCTGTTCCCATACCATAACTCAAAAAGAGAATATAAGAGCTTCCGAAAAAGCTTATCTTTGGGGATGAATTCTCCGTATCCCTTGAGACCATTTACAATGATGGAGAAACGATCAATCATCTTGGTGATGCTCTCATCGGGATCCATTTTAAAATTTTCGTAGTTTAGATTGAGGAGTCCAATATTGGTCTCCTTAACATCGTTGGTACCTTCATAGGTGGTCTCTAGCTTGTCCCACACATCCTTTTCACTCGTACATGAAGACATCTCCGCGTATTCGTCGGGTCCAAGTGCACAAATGAGCATGCGCAAGGCCTTATCATTTATTTGCAACTTCTTTATTTCTTCATCTGTCATTTCATGCTTGGGCTTGGGAACTTGTCTATCTCATTCTTACTTCATTGGAATTGATGGTCCATCTTCGATTAGATCCCATAGGAGATAATCGTTGGATTTGATGAACAACTTCATTCGGTTCTTCCAATATGGATAGTTATCTCAATTGAAGACGGGAGGTGATGGATTGAGACTCGCACATGTTGTCGGAAGTAGAAGCCATGGCTTGTGTGTTGGTTGATTGAAACACCTTCTAGGATCGCCTCAATGGTGGTTAGACCTTCGATTGAGTGCGGCTCTGATACCAATTGTTGGGATGATCAATCAACAATGAAAGTAGCCAAGATGGGGTAAATTGGCAATTTAAAAAGTTTGGAAGCAAATGGAAAGAGATAGACAATGGGACACAAGGATTTATAGCGGTTCAAGCTTCTAACAAGCTCTACGTCCACTACCTTAGCTTCCTACTAAGGATTTTCAACAATTCACTGTTGAATTCTTCCCTTTTTCTAGGCTAAGGAGGCAATCGTTACAACCGATCAAAGCTTTCTACCCAAAGCTTGATAAAGATTCACTCTTGTACAAGAAAAGTAAATGGCAAAATAATAAGATCCTCACAAGATATATATTTTCCCAATTTACAAGAACACTCAACCCCAAACTTGAAATAAAATATTACAATGAAATACACAAGTTGGGTACAAGGATTTGACTCTAAGAACACAAGGGTTGGATTTTTGCTTGAGTACTTGAATATTGTTCAATCTAGGTTCATTAGTTGTTGCTGTAGCATTGGAGACTTGTATTTATACCCTCTTGTTGAATTCTAGCCGTTTGGGTGGTTGAAGTCATCAATAAAGCCGTTAGGGACCATCTTTCCCACAATAAATGCAGTCTGGTGAACAACAATATTGGTACACGAAGGCCCGTATCGATATCTGTTACAGCACAACTATAGCCATTTTGGAAAGCGTATCGATACGCGTGAAGTCGTATTGAAACGGTCTTAGTGTTAAAATGGGGGCGTATCAAAACGGCAATGCCGTATCGGTACAGATTTTGCTCACTGGAATCTTGGATGAAAAGTGTATTGATGCGCATAGGGGCATATCAGTACGGGTTAACCAAAATTCAAAGTTTTTTGATTCCAATAACTGACAAGTAACGATCAAAAAATTTAATGCAGAGATCTTTGAAGATCTTGACAAAACCGTATCGATACAGGTGGTACCGTATCGAAACAATTACAATTTTTCATAAATTTAGATTTCAAACTGTATCGAAACATCGTATATCGTATCGGTACGGATATAAATTTCTTAAACCCAATTTTAAAACGTATCGAAACGAGTGTGATTCGTATTGAAACGCTAAGCTTAAAACCTTTACCCAGGTTGAAGGCTGTATCAAAACGGGTTCTACCGTATCGAAATGTAAAGCCTAATTTTTCAAAGTATTATGAAGGTCATATCGAAACGGGCTAAGCCATATCGGTATGCTATGTAAAAAAAAATTCCAGTAGCTAAAACCCGTATCGAAACACCAAGGGGTGTCTCGATACGCTTGGGCGTATTTGTGTAATTTTTGCTTGAAACACTTAGAAAATTTTTGGGTTTAAGTTTATAACTTTGGAAAACTTTTCCTTGTCCTCTTGTGAGACTTTTGAATTCTTAAAAAATTATTTTCCTTTACAATTTAGTCCTTAAACAATTTGTTATATCAAAATCAAACATAGGTTTTACACAAGAACATCATCACAAAGCATAGCAATCATCTTTTCACACACTTGTTCAATCTCAAACATACAATCACCTATCTTAGGAAGCAACCATATCACACACATGCCCATTAATTTAAAACTTTGTACCTTCTTCATAAGGTACTACAATCATCACTTTGAATGCAAATATATGTTAACTAACTGTTTATTTAACATAAGCATTAATCATGTTTTGCCACCCTAGGAATTTAAAGTAACTAAACAATAAACATACTCTAAGATTAGGTCTTGTGTGACTTCCTGCTTGGAGTTGACACAATCCTTGCTAACTGAATGATAGCTGCCTAAAAGATCAATCAATCAAATACAAAGTAAGTCCAAAAAAAAAAACTTAGTGAGGTAACTAAATCAATCCATCACACATAGCTACAAAAAGATGTATTTGTTTTACAGGGTCCTTAAGATTTAGGTTTATTGATTCCTTTCATTTAATCAAAGTCCACTCCACTTACACTTTCCTTAAGCAATTTCATATTTAATACACCAAGAATCATATAACTTTGAGTTTTCAATTTATGTCTTCCATACTTCACATAACAATCCACGTTTTATTACAAAACAATCCACATTTTATCTTGCAAAAATAGTCCACATTTTAATACAAAACAATCCATATTTTGTCTTGCAAAAATAGTCCACAAGTTATTACAAAACAGTCCATATAGTTCACAAAACAATCCACATTTTATTTTGCAAAAACAATCCACATTTTATTACAAAACATTCCACATTTTGTCTTGCAAAAACAATCCACATTTTATCTTGCAAAAACAATCCACATTTTATTACAAAACAGTCCACATTTTGTCTTGCAAAAACAGTCCACATTTTATTTTTCAAAAATAGTCCACATTTTATTACAAGACAATCCACATTTTGTCTTGCAAAAATAGTCCACATTTTATTAAAAAGCAGTCAGCATTTTGTCTTGCAAAAATAGTCCACAATTTATTACAAAACAGTCTATATAGTTAACAAAATAGTCCACATTTTGTATTGCAAAAACAGTCCACATTTTATTACAAAACAGTCCATATAATTCACAAAACAATCCTTGATTTTAAGTTTACAAACAATTCATTTCAAGTTAATTAGGCCATACCATCATTTTCTTTAAATTCATTAACGAATTATCTAACATTGATTTCTTATTTTCTTTGCATACACTATTAACATGTCAAAGCAAGCAATTTCACTATCCTAACTTGTTCCATACTCATAAGGATATAAATGTCCTTCATAATTAGTTCAAGGACCAAGTAAGCATACATATAATGAGGTAGCAAAGGTACATAACAAGGTTAAAATTTTGCAAGGTAACATATGGTAATTAAAACTATCTTTTACTTTAGGTTTAGGCTAGCTTTCATAATGTCTTCGGTCGCCACAACTATACTTTAGATTTAAAGTCAAGTTAACCAAAATCATACATGGATTGTTGTCAAAATCACTATAATACAAATCGATTTTAGCAAGATTGAAGTACATCATCTTATCTTAAATGAATGAGTCGAAAGTGATACTTAGATTAGCCTTACTTGTCATGCAATCAATCATTTATCTTAGCAATTTGAATAGTGTTTCAATCTTATTTTAATTTTTTTCAACCTTGGTAGTCAAGTAGTCTAGGTACTCGAATCCCCAACCAAATTGGCACCAAATCAGAATGCACACGAAGTACTTGTCAACCCTCCTACTATCGCCAAATGACCAAATCACATCCTTCCTACTGTCATCACATAAGGACAGTAGTCCATGGACCGTAGTCCTCCCCAAACATGAGCTCAACTGGACTCTATGGCATGCTAACTATACCTATGACTGACTCGAAACCAAGGCATTTGTGATTCATACCTTATCATATCTTATTACATAAGTGAGCGTAGTTCCATATTCGAATAAACAAAAGGAGTATAACTCCATTGTTTCATTTACTTGTATCAAATAAACTATCATTTTTCCAAAGTTTATCAATTCATATCACAAGTCATAGATTCATACTTTTCACAATCATACATAAGTATTCATGATTCACAAATTCTATCATTTAATTCATTTTCATCTTTCAAACCAAAAAGCACAACTTACCTTGTAACCATTGCTCATCTTGCGAACTCCAATTTAATTCAGATTAATATCAAGATATGTAAAATAAATAAAGAGACTCATGAATGTTTCAACCCTATCCCGAAGCCTTGACTACACTCATATAACAAGAATTTATGCTATACTTCACCAAATCATAAATCTATAATTCTAACAAGGGCTTACCTTGAGCTTACATGTTTTTACCATTGGTGTATCATTTGGAAAAATTTACTAAGTTGTATACTCATTAATTTCCATTAAGACTTACTTTGTACAAACTGTTAGTACATTCAATATCCATTTTTGTTTCATTTCATAGCATTAGTTAAGTACTCAAAGTTATCAAGTAACTATCCATATCTTTCATCACAATTAGTAATATTTCTTGCATACTTTGGTTATTTACTTTCTTTCTATCATAATTCTTTCTTTATCTATCATATGTTTAAAACCGAAATTGTATTTCGATCTTAAGTAGCCACTATCACACAAAGGTATAGTTACACTCACCTTATATCCCAAAGTTACAGGATATCCCGATCCACTAATTACATTCAAGCTTCCCCCATTCCATACTTGATTCATCTAGGTCCTTTGATTTTGAATTGTCCCTTCTTGAACCTTGCTTCCTCCAGCCATCTTTAATTAAATCATCACAAGTACATTAATATACATATCTTTCATCACTCATTTACTCAATATGCACAACCAATATGATCATTCAACCATTAACCATACATATATTAATCATTCTTCAATTCCATTTCCAAGTTAAATCCTTATTTCTAACTTTTGGCAACTTGAGCTATCATCAAAGAACTGTCTCTCCAGAACGGAGTATACAATGGAATTTAAAGATGTTTACACCTTTACAAACTAGATCAAACCATGGTTCTAACGGTATAAACCTTATAATTTAACAAGTTCTGTACCAGTTAGGAGAATTTTTAGAAGTTTCAAAACAGAAACTATCTAGAGCAGAATCTGCCTCCAGATTTTCTGCACTACACTCACTTAAAAATTCATAACTTTTGATTCTGAACTCAAAATCAATCACAGCTTGTTGGAGATTAAACTAGACTCACACATGGTTCTACACATATAAAATTCATCTTCTATCTCAACAGATTCAATTTTTTATGAATTCCTAAACCTACTGCCAGAACAGAGTCCTCTGGGCAGATTACATTTGACCATTGTTTATAACTAACTTAAGTGCTTCAAACTTAACTAATCCAACCCACAACTCATTCTCAATTCAAACATCAATAATTCAAAATTCCAGCATGCTTTCATTCATAAATCAAAGCAATAACATCATTTTCTCAAATATTCAAAAACAAAAAGTTAGGTTAAAAACCAACACCTTCTTCCTCCAAGATATCTTAATAACCAAGACCAATTAGCTCTCCAAGCTACCAATTTTCAGCAAAAATCCATGCTTTACAAGCTAGCACTTAAGCTCCTAACCAAGCTTTCCATCAACGGTGAACCTTTGATGGGGAGAAGATGGAGTTTGATTTGGGAAAATTCACTTTCTCTTTCTTCCTCATCTAACCGGCATCCTCCCCCTTTCATATCTCAATTTTTTTTTTCAATTAGAATGATTACTAATCAATCTCCAAGTTGCTCACCTATGACACATCTCATATGATCTCAAATTTCAGCCATTCATACATGCATACCACTAAACTTGTTCTTCTAGCAAACTAGTCACATCATAAGATCATCATACTTTCATATTTTCTATATTTTAGTCACTAGTTCATTCTTATTTCTTCCAATTCAATCCTTAGTAATTTAATTCATATACTAAACTAACACCTTGATGCTCATATATGGTTGCTCATAATTTCTTTAAAATTTAACCACTTTACTCATTCGATAACTAATACTTAGCTCAATTAACTTATTTACCTTCAATTCCCTTGACTTGCTTACTCAATTGACTCAAATTGAGTCTTTAGGATTCCAAATATAACTGCCCAAAACAGGATTTACCATGTAAAACTCCTAGCCTTGTTTTATGAGTGTTACAGTGGTTGTTGCCTTGGGCAATGTGATTTTTACATATGGAAATGTTTTGTTAAATGCATATGGGAAACAGTAAGTAAATGTGGTTAAAAGTGTATATTGGCTATGTGAAAAATGGAAATAAAGCATCAGATATAGTTGGCATGCCATAGGGTTTAAAGTGCACTATAATATGTCGCCTCATGGCTCTTAAGAGGTTGTAATTGTACCGTTATACTCGGGCCATTGAGAATCGCAGCTCTTGAGGGGTTGTAATTGTACCGTTATACTCAAGCTGGTGGATATAAAAGGTGGGTTAAAGGAACCACCATAGAAATTCGTGTATCCAATGTGTTTTAAAACTATGCTATGGAATATTTTTGGTCACTCTAATTGGCAATATATGTGAATCAAAGTGGAAAGCTATTTTGCATATGGTTGTTATGCATGTAATGTGTTCAAAAGAAGTAAGCAAATTGCGTTGGCTTTGCACTTATATCTTGCTATACATAGAATGTATGGTTTATACTGGAAGATACAATGCTTATCTTTTGATCAATCATGTTTTATTTAAATGTCTTGAGAATGAAAAAAAAATTATGAAAGCATGAAGTATATGTTCAAATAAACGTGTTTTATTTAAATGGTTTGGAAATGGCTAGTTTGACTTGTTTTGTTATGGACTTTCTAATCTCGGTTTTGATTTTGAAAATGCATTGATGTTTTCCTTTCGAGCGCACTCACTAGGTATTATATGTTTACGCTCTCTTTTCTTCCGTCAATGCAGTGAATTAAGAAAGTGCTGGGTTGTGGCTCGAGGCAAGAAGTGATTCCAAGACAAGCGTTCCAAAGAGTATGTTTTATGGTGTTATCATTATTTGTAACAAGGCAATTTGGGTTAATTGTTGGGATGTTTTTGTATAAGGCTTTAATATATGGTTGAGTTTATTTTATGTTGGATGGTGATTTTATTCAATGCGTACGATGTTGGTTTTATTTAATGCCAAACACATTTGATGATCATGATCTAATGATTTAAAATGGTTTAAATAATAATTGGTTTGATTGCTTGTGTTCTAAGAGTGCTTATGGTCTTGTGCTTCTATTTCTTAGTTGATCTATAGCCTATGTTTGAAGTTTTGACCATTTGGTGCTTATTGGATAATGCTTTATATTGTTAGGAAGCATGCCTCTAGATTACTTGTATATATATGGATTGTGTTGATCAAGTGGCATGTAATTATTTGATCCTACTTGTTTGATGATGGTATATTATTAGAAGCATGTCAATGTTGTTTGTAAGTAATTTGGAATATGTTCAGTTTGGGATCCGAATCCTTAAGATGAAATTTAGAGTAGCCTGTACGGGTACGAATAGTGGTTAATTTGATTAATGGGTTTTACCAAGTTTAGATTATTTGCATTTTCGTCATTGTATGTCCATGCATCAATTAAATGTGTAAATGTTGTATGTTTAACCTGTGATTCTGCAAGCATGCTTTTAATGTATCTAATTTCCGTAAGAAGCTTTTATAAACGTGTTAGTCCTCGTATTTTGCTAAATTAGATGCTTGTTCGTTTTTCGTTTGAGATGAAATTCGACACACTAGCATGAATTATGGTTAATTAATTATTGGTAACCTGAAACTTGTATAAGTCCCTGTAATTATTTAGATTTTCACTTTAGCCCCTAAAATGCTTGTATTTGTAATTGAGTGTCTTGTTGATGTTCGTATCGAATGAAAATTGAGCCGCTGCTTGTATGAACATCATAGTTCTTAATAATGCATCTAGATAAGTAAAAAGAAAAAATGGACTGTAATTCGAGTAAGATAGTTCGGGTTTGCTTCAGAAAACCCAATGTAATCCTCTTGGTTCGGGTCTAACAACTAGACTGGTCAAGGGGTTACATTTAGTGGTATCAGAGCTAGGTTCACAACCTTGGAAGAATAGAGTTTAATCTAGTTATTTTAAGAAAACGGTAAATGTATTTGTATGTGTTCATGTTGTTAATTTCTTATGTCGGGGTTAACCGGGAACACATTGCCTATTAAAAATATTTTTGAAAATGTTTTTTGAAGGTTTATCTTGGATCACTTGCCAAGCCTACACCCCAACTATAAGGTTTAAACACTGATAATAAATTTGATTTTAAATGAGAAATGAATTATTCAGTAAATACTTCTGAGCTTAGTAAGTGTTTTCTAGGTTATCGATAGTATAAGAAAATTGTTTTTCGATCTTAAGTTGACTTGGTCCTCGATCGAGAATAGTTAAAAGTGGTCTTTGAACTTGAGTGATGTTGTCCTCATTCGTGAGTTTATAGGTAGTGTTGTTCCACTATTTCGAATATTAAAAGTGGTTATTACCATCGATGTTAATGATATGGATTTTGAAGTTAAGGAGTAAGTGAAGTAATATGAATGGTAATGGGTACACCGTATGATGTTGTGTGGTAATATTGAGATTCGTAAAGTTGCTCGAGAAAGCTTTGACCGAGATTCTAAAAAAGATTTTGGAGTGTTTGAGTTGATAAGATTATGATGTACTCATTGTGCAAGAAAATGGATATTCAGGATCGAAACCTGACCAATAATGTTGATTGTTAAAGAGAACTTGATAGTTTCCCTAATGTCATTTCTATGAGGATGGTCAAGGTATGAAATATGAATAAGGTATTAGATTGACCTTCATCTTTGGAAATCAGACTGCGTAGTAGAATCGTGGAATATTTTTTTGGGTTAAGGAAAGGTTATGTAATCTGTTTTTCATTTCCTATTGCATCTTCTGGTGGATTCTGGTTTCATGCAAATAAGCATATTAATTGAAGGTAGTTGTTTAAGTGTGTTGAAGTTTTGAAGATTGGAGTTGATTTTTGTGATGGAGTTTGTCAAAGGTCAGACTGAATTATGTTTGATGTTTTTGGCTTATGTGGAAATCCAAGGTTTAAAGATGTTAGGGTTCTGAATGTCTGTGTTGTTCGGGAATTCTTTACTGGAATGCTTCTGAGGAAGTTTCTCATGTGTCTTATGTTTGCGAAGTTGAGATACTGAGACGTAACTTGGTGCTATTCCCGAATCCTTTTTGTGTCGTGTTGACGAGCATTAAGAAAATGTATGAGTAGAGAGTGTGATTGTGAAAATGATATGTTTGTGGATATGTTTGACCGAAAGTTCTATTTTTTGAAGAATCAACCTGGTCGTTAACGATAATGGTGTTTAAGAGCATTTGTTTGGCATGGGTTGTAATATCCCAAATTTTGTCTAGTGACTAAATTGTAAACTTTGAAAGTTTAGGGGGTTAAAGTATAAACCTTGGAAAAATTTAGGGACTAAAGTGTAAATTTATCCAACAAGTAATTTTATCTAGTAGAAGAGTGAATCGGATCGAAATACGCAACTTGATATCGTTTTTAAGAATTAAGATGCAGAAAAAGGTACCGAATTTGGATTGACTGAAATTGTTATGCGTGCTCAGGCTAGGGAAATACAAAGATGGGTAACCTTTGGGAAGGTCCCATAAAAGTGTTTCTGATCGATATTTTTGGACTCAGTAAAAGTAGAAAATATTAGTATGGATTTCAAATAAAGGATTCCTACGAGAAACCTTATGCTATGAAGATTTTCAATAATTATCGGAATAATAGACTGAGTTAAGAAAATCCAGTCTAAGTCTTTATGAAAGGAAATTTTTAAGGTTTAAAAGTATCATGTGATAGATAGTGAGTTGTATTGGGTACTTTCAAAGTTGGTAAAAATATGAGGAAAATTGAAATGGGAATTGAAGTTCAGTGACCAAAATGAAAATTTTGAAAGTTTTATGGCCAAAGTATAAAGTTTGGGAAAGTTCAAGGACCAAAGTGTAATTTCTAAAAATTGGATTTTTCGTACGAAGCTTATATTAATGGTTATAAAGCTTTAAAGTTCGTAGGAAGAAAATTTGGAAATCGTATTGAGTGAAATTCAAATATTTGGATCGAATAATTGCCATAAATAAAAATATAAGATATTTTGGGACATGGTCGGTTGGATTGGAACCAATTTGGTTCAATTTTAATGGAATGGCAATTTTCAAGACTTGTTGTAAATAAAGACTAGTTGGAGGGCAAATTGGACATTTGCCATAGATGGCCTTTTTGAAATATTTTGAAACTTTAACGGAAATTTTGAAAGGCCAATTACACATGGATTTGATCTTGGCCATTGAGTTTTGATGAGATTAAATCTTGGCCATTCGATGAAAAGGGCATTTTAGTAATTTCACTATTTAAATGAATTTAAAATTCATTTATACAAGACAAGTGGCCAAATTGGATGAAAATAAAAAGATGAAGACCATTCTTCATTTTCAAATTTCGAAATATGAGGGGGAGAAAGAAAGAAAAATGGAGAAAATTTTCCAAGTTCGATTCAAGCCCCGAAACTCAATTTTTAGGTAATCTTTCGAACTAAAAAGTTGTTCTACTCATCAAGCTCTATTTTTTGGTGTAAATAACTTGTGGAAAACATTCTTGATTGATTATAATTTTGTATGAGAAGAAATTAGGGTTTATGGACTCACTTGGGGGTTTTGAGATTTTATGATTCCATGTTGAAATCAAGCTTTTGTGATGTTAAAATCATGTTATTGAGTTGGGATTTAAACTCTACATGTTTTGATTATTATGAAGATGATTAGGGTTTATGGATTAAAGTTTGATTTAGGGTTTGTGATGTTGGATAAATGATCTAGTAAGCTTGATTTGTTGTTTGGAAGCAAAACCCTAATTTAAATGTTTAGGGACCAATTCAGCAAGTTTAAAATTTGAAGGACTAAATCTGATTTTTATGGAATTGGTGTGTATTTATGTTATTAGGGATGTTGAAGATATGAAATTGATGTTAGAATGCAAAACCGATGTTAAATCGAGTTAGTGACCATTTTGACAAATTGTCAAAGTTAAGTGACCAATTCGGAAATGATGTTTTAGAGAAGGATTAAATCTGATTTTTAGTTATAATGATGGAATTAAGATAGTAATGTCGATTTGAGGACTAAATTGCAAAGTTAAGAAGCTAGAATCCTTATCTTTTCATTTTAGTGGCTATTTCGGTTAAGAAGGAAAATTAAGGGAAACTATTGTGAATAATTATTTGATGAAGAAGGTGATAAGTTGATGATTTAAAGTAAATAATGTGACTAAATTAACAAATAGAAAAGTAAGGAGAAATTAGTATAAAGTTTGAAATTATTTATGAAACTGTGTAAAAACTGGATTTGGCTGTAATTTTGAAAATTCACCATAAATTCCACAAAAATGGTTAGAAGGTGAATTTTATACCGATATAAAGATGTGTTCGTCTAGTTTCGTTTCCAACAAACGGAAACTGATTTCGAGTTCCGAGCAAAAAGATGTGAATTTTTAAGTGATGAAAGGTCAGAAAAACAATTTAGCGGTCTACTTTGAATTTAGTCTTGGAAGTTGACTTTGAAAATTTACCATAAATCGTACAAGTTGAATTTGAACTATTAATTTATATGGTTGAAGAGATTATTGAATGTAGATTATTTCAGAATAAACGTAATCAAATTTCGAGTTGTATATTATTTTATAGAAATATTTCTTTGAAGGTTGTACAAAGCTGCTCGAAAATGAAAATTTAGATATTTTGTATCTAATGTTGGTTATAAAGTTCAGAAGAATTATTTGAAGCTCAAATTGGTTATTAAGAATGAAAAGGAGGTTTTGAAAGTATAAGGAAGAAAGGAAATTTATGGAAAATTTTTATGTTGAATGATTAAATAGCTTAATTGAAATATTGTTTGAAGTGAATCTAACAAATGTTTATTTATATTCATGTGATAAAAGAAGTTGGATTCGAATCAAAAGAAGATTCGAGGTACTATAAAAGGAAAGGATCAATAAAGCTTAGTGAGGCATACTAATAAATGGCCCAGGTGAGTGCATTTCTAAATGTTTGCATTACATTGAAATTGGCATTGCATTTCTTTATAATACATGATATGATACAATGCTCGACATGGCAAGCTTGATGGAATACCAGGTACAAATTATTGTTTGCATAAATGATGATGCATTATGCATAATGGCAATGTATGTCTATACAAGGAATATGGACAATAACAAGATTAAAATGAAACAAGATACACCCTGGGGATCCAAGCCCATAGTGCAAAATGCACTAACGAGGTGTTTTAATATAAGGAGCAAAGAGAGTCCTCCTATGTACGTACTCTATAAAGCACTACAGTGCAGATAGGCTGTGGGGTTTCCATGGGCCTCTAGCCAGACACGATGATAATAATAACAAGATGATTACATGGTAGACCATGAGCATGCAAATGACTGCATGACGATACATGATTCATATGACAGAGATGGTACATGATATAGATGCTACATGATATATGATACAGATGTTACATGATTTCATGATACTTGAAAAAAAAGTTACATGTTACATGTCTGAGAAGTACATGACATACGAGATAGAAATGTTATTGATATATGATAGAATGTTACATGATACATGATAGAAATATTACATGTTATATGATAAAACACATGTTACGTAAATGATTACATGATGAAAGCATGTCTATGATAGAGAATATATTATGCAATGATAATATGATTTATATGATAGCTATGATACATGTACATTGTGATATACTTGCCTTGTCGTAGAGAAATATGAAATGCATTCTTATATGAAGTATTATATAACATCATTTCATGTGTAAATAAATAAGTTTAATTTCCTCAGTAAGTTAGTACTTAGCGTGTGATTGTTTCACGCGTAGGTTAAGTTGGAGCACTTGAAGAGGAGTCAAGCATGTTGTTCAGGCTACAATCTGCATAACATCAGTAAGACATTCTAGCTTATGATAATCTCTAGTGGGCATGTAACTATTTATTTGCTAGTAGAATACGATGAATTAAATTAAATTAAATGATATTTTCATTAGTCGGTTTCAATGATAAATCATAAAAAAAAGTTACAAGAAAGATTTCTTTAAACGAATTCATAACATCTTTAATGTATATTCGGTTCACGAGTATACGTTATGGGTGTTACATGGGTCTTTAGTTGTGCCGTGTAGATGGCAAATGCTCTAGTGACATTCGAGGTTGCAATGAGTTGAGTACTCTGTGAATACTTGATTTCGTGAGTATCAAGAGTAGTGGTATTCTCATGTATAACGGTACTAAGAAGGATCTTGATCGACAATCAAGAATTGTTTGGTAGGCTTTTGTAGCAAAATGAGTGTTTGTTCCTTATTTGGGTAAGTACGAGTTTTGGCATATTGAAGGAGTATTGGTTTTGAGAATGTGATTAGGTTGGGTAAGTTTGGTCCGGGAATGTTATTAGTAACTGTAAATAGTTGAGCATGCACGGTGCATAGACACTTATATGTATAGAGTTAAATATGTCAGTACATGCATGCATTTGGTTATGACATTAGAGGTTTGCATACATATACATAGACATCTATGAGGGCATATAAGTAACCACACATACAAATGTTCACACTTACAGATGACTTTTCAGAGGCTGATGAGGATATGATGTAAGTAGCTTTAGCGATGAGGTTCTTTGGGGTCTCATAGATTATAGAAGGTGTTAAAGATTGATCCTTGGAAGTTAGAGTTGTGCTATATTTGAAGCAACCAAGTTTGGTGTTAGAAGTGCGTGGTTCTTCTTAGTCCAGTTGGTTGTTATCAAAATTCGTTGAGGAATCTTCTGAGATTGTTGCACCGTTAGCGAAGTTGCGGCAGGAGATGTTCTATTGGGTTGGATGATTTGCTTGGTTCTTATTAGGATCGCGGCTTGAGTTTAGTTTGTTAATTAATTCCAGGTTAATAATCGAATATGTTTTAAAATGAATTTGGTGCATTGGACATGGCTAATGTTGGGAAGGTTATTTAATTGGTTTATTAAATAACAAGATTTATGTTTTTTGATGACTTAAAAAGAGAGAGAGAAAGACAATTTGATTTTAAAAGTGATTTTTTTTTTGTTAATTAAATATAAAAGGGACACAAACTAAGAATCTTTAGGGAACAGTTTCACCCTTTGTGTTTTAGCAACTCAATTTTCTTTTGCTTTAAAAAAAACTAACGATGATTAACATTTTCTCTAAAACAGAGGTTTTCTAAAATTATTTTTCAACTAAAAACTATTGTTTCATATTTTCTACATTTTAAAAATATTTTTAGGGATCAATTGATTTTCCGATCTCATTTCTTGTCTATTTTTCATCCAAATGATTTTCAAACTTGAGTGAATCGGTGGATTTTGGTCAATAATGATTTTCACGTTAGAATACAGGGGGAAGCTCATTTTGGTTGTATTCCTATCACGCAAGGTGAGCTATGGTTTCTTATTGACATTCTACATGCTTTGTGTCCTTAATCTATTATTTCTATTAACATTTGTAATTAAAATGAATTGAATTGAGTTTGTAATGGTTTAAGAACAAATTATGGTTAAGTTGTTCAAACCTAATATTCTGTATTGGGTATTAATGAATTCTTATTGACTGATAATAATCTAAAATCAGTTTTGTAAGCTTGATTCCGAAATTAGTTTACTTGATTAATCGATATAGTTGTTCTCCATGGATTATGGTAGATGTACGGTTAAGAGGAACTTTTGTTGTTAGCTTCTATTGTTTGGAGTTATTTGATGATTGTTGTTGTCGTTCAAGTCGAGATTCGGGTAAGAAGAGCTGATTTGAATTTAGAAAGGATTGGTGTCTGCTAAAAGTGGTTGTCGGTAGATTGCCGTAGTTTTGAGGTTGAAAATTAGATAAGCTTTGTACGAATTGAAGCAACGAGAAACCAATTATTATATGGGTGATTGAGTGTTTCTCGACGTTTCTCCGTGGGGGAAGGTTGTAGAGAATAGATCGTGATGGTATGTTGAATCAAGATTTATTGGACAAGATGTAGATAAATGGGAATACCGGTTTTGAGGCATGTTGTGTCAAGATGGTTTTAAGCTCAAATGTGTAGCTGGTGTTTTGCCTACATTTGTATGGCAAGGTTTGATTGACCCTTTGCTTATTGTTTCCGTAAAGAGAAAGTTGAGAGTTTTTGGTTCTACCGTTGGTAAGGGATGTTTTTTAAAGTCTCTAGCAACTAGGTGTTGTTTATTGAGGCGATTGAATTTGTGGAAGTTATGTGGCACAAGTGGATAATATAGGAAGTTGTTTGAGTGAACAAAATTCTATGTTGATAGGTGTTTCCTTTAGTCCAATTCTGGGGATGAAATTTCTTTTAGAGGGGGAGAGTTCTAACATCTCGAAAAATAGGCTAGAAGATTTGGGTAATTTATCAGAATCGGGTTGGAATTTTGGGTTAGGCTTTAGCTTGTTAATTAATTCCTGAAAATAATTTGAGTTAATTAAATTGATTTTTGATAAATTTATTGTTTCTTATATTTTGAAAACATTTTAATGAGCTTGTCAAATGACGAAATTGAATTTGGGTAATTTTAAATGGGTTGATTTAATATTAAATTAAATAGTGACTATTTTGTAAAAGGTTGTAAAATATTATTAATGACAATATTGTAAAAAGAGATTAAAGTGGTATTTTTATTAGAATTATTAAATTAATTATTAAATATATCTTTTCTCACATTTTTAACAAAAGAAGATGACGGTTAGAATTTTTTCCAAAGATGAGAAAATATATCAAAGCTTTTCTCTCATTTTCTCTCTTGAATTTGCCAAACATAATTTAAAGAACATTGATTTTCCTTCTTGATTTTCATCTATTTTATATCCTAAATGATTTTCTAATCAACAATCCAGCAAGAGCTAGTAGTATTCACCAATTCTTCTTGGATTCACATTCAAATGATGGTGGAGATTTTCAACTTCCAATTTCCCTATCAATTGGGTAAGCTCTTGATTCTTAAAGGTTTTCTAATTGTTTTTAATTGATTATCTATCATTTTTATTGGAGTTTATGAATCAAAACGAATTTAATTTGATTTATAAGATTTCTTGGATGATAAAAGGTGATTGTGGTTTGATAGATAAAATCAAGATGTTCTAATTGGATTGATAGTTAATTTATGGGTAAGATGAAATATAATATCAATTTTATGAAACTGATTCTGAAATTAATCTAATTGGTTAAGTTTAGATTTGATTTCTTGAATGGGGTGTTTGGTAGGATGATTGATTGAATTATCGGATTACATATTGGTATGCATCATGTATGTTCGATTAAATATGCGTAAAGGAAATTGAGAATGGTTTCGTACAGTAGCGTGTAAGGGGGTTAATTAACTAAGGAATAGGGGAAATGAAATTCGCCCAAAGCAGGGTGTCACGAACAGGCCCCCTTTGCTCGGTTGGCAAGCCGTGAGGCACTTGAGATAGGTGTTACCCAGACAAGTCAGCCTTTCTCATGCCTCATTGTCCAAGGAGTTATCTCGGTCTAGCCTTCTCAGTGTCACAATGCGCTAAGGCTTTAGAGTTTCGTATCCCGCAGGGCCTAGCGATAGCTGCACTCCAACCTCCTAATTCAGCCACGAGCGTGATATGGGGCCCTATGGCCCCAATCCGTCCCTAGGTATTTCTCCCGAGGAGACAGTGCGCCAACCACTAGGCCCCACTGCCCGCACACCTAGGCCCCACATGGGCCTAGGAATAGGTCGCTTACACCAAGGAAGCTCGGTCGCTAGCCCAGGCGAGGGGGATGGTGGAGACCCGACACCAGACCACTTCCCCCTAAAGAGCTAAATAAACTTACCAGGAATGCCGTGAGTAGACGTTGCTTCATCCCAAATGAGGACACTTTCTGGATAAGGCCTTCATCGTCTTCCTAAAGCTTCTCAACTTGCATCCTTAACTTGGTAGCTCCTTAGGGACTACTCATATCATCACCCGGTCCACCATTGCTCGGTCATGAACGGGCTTGTCAAGGCAGGGTCGCAATATAATAAGGGATGGCCTTGACATTTCTCCCCCACTTACTCTATCGATGGCCTCATCGATGTAGCCCAGAAGGGATGGTTCTGACATTCTCCCCCCACTTCCTCTATCGATGGCCTCATCGATGTAGTCCAAGAAGGGATGGTTCTGACATTCTCCCCCACTTCCTCTACCGATGCCCTCATCGATGTATTCCAAGAAGGGATGGTTCTCATTGATATTGACACCAGTTCTTCATCACCTGTTGAGCCGATATGGACCTCTGTGGCAGCACATCTTCGATTCATGCTCGATTTGGTATGTTTTTCTTGTCCCGCCATTTGATCATTCAAGCAACTAATTCAAGCCTCGATCCTGGGTTCTTTCTACCTCCTTTCGACTATGTTGTACATCCGTAACAATCTAGACTGACCATAGACCCATTATGACCCAGTTCCACTTCTATCATGTTGAGTTTTAGATTCATGCTCCCCCATTTTTACTCTGATTGTGGCTCGGGCAAAAAAAACAAGTAACAAACCATCGATCCACTCGAACAAGTGCCTTGTAGTTTCTCTGTGCTCCACGATCTGCCCATTAACCTACACAAAATACAAAAGTAACATACCTGGCCATGAGCAGACATGTTATGACTCATCACTCAATGGCTTGCTCCTCGACGTTAAGCATCTTTGCCAACTTTGCCTCATCTCGTACCGAGACCTCTAAAGTATTGAATGCGTCACCATACATATGTCATCAACATTAACCCAAGTTTGCCAGCACATGCTCGCGTTGCACCTGGTTGCTCAATAATGCAAAGATGATCTCTAGTTGCCAACATCGTATCGCATTGTACTTGCCTTTTCTTCTCCTCAATACATCATGTATTATAAGATATACAAGCAATTTTATCAATGAAAACATATCCACACAAGTCTCGTATGATTACCTGGTTGGTACACATTGCCTTATGCTGCCACCAATCATGGTATGCCTTTGTATGTATACCTCAGGTGTTTTGACTATTTGAGAACGCAGTCTCTACGACAAGCTAATATCATCCACTCGTGAGGTTTTCTTCTTACTTAATTATACCTGCACCATTTACCAAGTGAATGCACACCAATATTCTCTCGAACAACCTTGCCCTTGTTCCAGTAGCAAAATAGATGGTCATATGTCTTCACTAGAACTTCTTAATGGTCTCCTATGGCCCTTGTAATAGCCAATCAAGTTGCCCCCTTTTTTTCGTTTCTCCTTCACCCCCTTTGTAACAAACAGAACTGTTGATAAGCACAAAAGTACACATTTGATCTCTTGACACACATGGCCTATACTCCATGGGTAAGTTAGTTCCCCACATCTACTGATGTCTTCCTTATTGTCCACTTACTAGAAAAGTTCATCTTGTTATCACGCCAACAAAGGAACCTGTATTAGCACCCCACAAATATCATATCAACATTAGTCTCGTGTCGTGGACTTCAAAATGATGTCTCACTTGTGCCCTCTACGTGTGACTCATGTTTTCGCAGGAACCAAACTCTTCCCCATATGCCCACGACATCTAGTCAGTAGAGTATTCTCATGTAGGATCAAGACTTCTTTATTCTCTTACATAATCTCGAATAGAACATGTATTCGCTAAATCCCTTAGCTTCTTTTGAGCATTATATTCTACATTTTCGGGAAAGAAATGAGCCCATTAACTCTTCCTTTAGCTCATCACATATTTTGATAGGACAAACACCATTAATAAACTTGGACCGCCACCACCACTTGGCGTCCCTATTAGATACACCAAGGCCACCGCGACCTTGTCTTTATCTGTTTTAGTATGCATATATCGGAAATAATGCTTGACGTCGAACAAGAAATTTCCAAGCTTCTTAGCATCTCTATTCCCTTCATACCGCTGAGGTTTCAAAACCCTAGTCCTCGGACCCTATCTACTGTCATCGAATTGTTCATAGCTATTTGTATCAGGTTAACCTGAGTCTTGATCTAATCTAGTCCGAACTTCATATGACTTAATGCTTCTTTTGCCTCCATTACCAAAATCTTTGATAATATGGGTCAACTTTTGTTGTGTTTCCTTTATTGCTCAAAGCCGATCATTTGATGTCATAGCTCTCATGGCAGCCACCACGGCCTCAAGTTCCTTAAACCGACTAGGGTCTACCGACCCACCACCTTGTGTTGACGTCCTAGCACCTGGGTGTGTTCTCTCTCTGGGCAATACTCGTTCCACATTTTCGCGTTTGTCACCATTCTTGTCAACACACGCATAATCATTGTGCCTGCACAGACATCAACTTTTACAAATAGGTGTGATATTTGTATCGTGCCCTTCTTTGTTACATGAAGCTGACATTTATCCCTATTGCATATGACCAGGACTTTTTGACACCTGCCAAACCTTCAAACCGTCTTGGTTCTCTAATCGATTGCCCCCACATCCCACAAGGAATTGATAGGAACACTTGCCTTCAGAACACACACAAAGAGAAAACTGACCACGAAATTGGTTAGTCTAATTACATAACAATAAAATGAAATGTACCTTACAAGTTCAATGGGACTTTCCAGTACGTCTCCCACTGCAATTCACGCTCCGTATTGCCAAACTCTGGGAAGTGCGTTATAAATTCCTTGACCACCACATTTCTATTTTTGGGTAACACTGACATATCCGTGGTAACCAGGTTTTGCTTTTGGTCTCTTGGTCTATACATCAACTTTGACCTAAGCCTTGGTTTTACTAGCTCGCCCCACCAACTAGCTTGTCGGTAGTAGCCCATATCACCACTGCCCAAATTGGGGATTTTGTAACACTTGGGTGAGATCTGAATTGTACTTGAATCATCACCACATACCCATCGAGCTTGTCTGTCCCACGCTTACAATTTGGCTCTGCTTGTGAAGGAACTCCTAAAGAGAGCTTTCCTCAAATGCACCCATATTACCAAGTTGTACCACCCTTGTGTTTCTCACCCAAACGGGTAGCTTTACAAATAGCACTTTGCCTTACCCCAGCCAGCATCCCCATCAAAGAAAGATTTTTGTGTCAAAATGAGTTTTTTTTTCATCCAAGATAAAACGGTATTGACTCGCACAACCTTTGTCATCTCATATTTGCAATTTATTGCCAAAGAATCTGGTCCAAACTACCACACATCAACACATTCCTTTTTACCTTAAGACCCAATGTGTCTTGAGAAAATTGCCATTTACGGACAAATTATTAGCTATGGGAAGCATTCCCCTTAGGCTCCTTGATTTTATCTGACAATGTAACTTTTCCCCAAAAACCCATGATGTGTCCCCCGCTACAAGAGTCCACAACAACAAGAGGGAGCATACCAATAACTCTGCACTCCCTTTTACTCCATTTTGTTTCGAGAGGGGCCACTCCATCTGGCATACAGCGATCGTCGCGATCCTTTGACCACTTCATTAAATAGTTCGAGGTCCTAAGAGCCTTGTCCTGCACCTTTAGACGATCACACTATACCAAAGTACTCCCATAACAAACGAGTTTTATCATACCCCTTTGATTTTATCAATGGGCGAATCCACCACCTTGAAGAACACGACTCCGCCGCATTGAGTCCCCAAACACAAAGCAATTATGGAACGGTTTCAAGTTGTCTCCAACTCTTTCCTTTAGGGTTAGTCTACGAACCCATGACTATCCGTTGTATCACTCTACAACCATCTATACCCACTCCTCTTTTCACCTGGAAAAAAGATAGTTAGGCAACAATCAAGCACCACAGTGCCAGGATAAACAATATTGCCATTAATTTCCATCAATCAAGAATTTATCCCATCACCCTGGAAACGACAAGCACCAATATGTTAGATTAACAAAAATAAGCACATTTTATGCTTCGGGCTGCACACGCCCTTGTACTAACAGGACAAAACAAACATCAATAAGCAAGGGTTACCGAAACAAGGCAATGTATCAAAATAAGCATCACTATTACCGATAGCCACCATAAGGAATGACTCTCTTCTCGAGTGATGTGTAAGCATCCCCATATTGCTAGAATTCGTGCCCCCATGCTATGAGGAATACACACTTCATCATGTCCCATAAACAGCCTTCAATGAGCCTTTAAAGCAACCAAAAAAAAATATTGCCAGTGTCCCAAATCACGGACATGCACTATTACGCAAAGATCAATCTCGTCCACAAAAGTTCTTGCGCTTCATTACGCCTCAACTCGATCGCTGTTTCGATCAGCCAACAACAATGTTACGCCTGTAACGAACAAATAAGCACCACTGTGCCCTAATTCACACGCGCCACCGCGCTAATGTAACACATCGGCACTACCTTGCCAAACCCACCATTAGACACCTTTGCGCCTTGACTAGGTCTTGATCAATCCGCATAAGGAGTCACCCTACCTACCCCACTCGCGGAAGCGCTTGGCGTAGGTTCTAGCCACCCTGCCTACCCTCACAGGGCGCTCGGCGTGAAACTAGACCACCTTGCCTACTCCACTAATGGATGCGCTTGGCGTGACATTACACCATCCTGCCTACTCCTTGAAGAGAAGCGCTTGGCGTGGGATTAGAGCACCCTGCCTACTCCCCACATGGGAATGCTTGGCGTAGTCCCCGACCCTGCCTACTCCAGTCCAAAGAGCGTTTGGTTTACTATCATTCGACCCTGCCTACTCCATTAACCGGAGCGCTTGGCGTAGAATCCACAATCCAGCACCTTTGTGCACAGAAAAAAAAATAAAGTCTCTTTTTTTTTGCCTGTCATGATGATCCACCCTGCTTACTCCACCTGCGGGAGCGCTTGGCGTGAGACCAACTGATCCACAAATAGTCCAACTCTCATTTTTTCTACACATCCGTCTGGCGTCACCACGCACCACAGCCACACTGTATCAAAAGTCATAGCCAAACGCCACCGTCACATGACTACATTGTCCATCGTATTCTCGCTCTGATACCACGTGTCACGGACAGGCCCTCTTTGCTCGGTTGGCAAGCTGTGTGGCACTTGAGATGGGTATTACCCAGACAAGTCAGCCTTTCTCATGCCTCATTGTCCAAGGAGTTATCTCGGTCTAGCCTTCTCAAGGTCACAATGTGCTAAGGCTTTAGAGTTTCGTATCCCGCAGGGCCTAGCGATAGCTGCACTCCAACCTCGTACTTCAGCCACGAGCGCGATATGGGGCCCTATGACCCCCAAACCGTCCCTAGGTATTTCTCCCGGGGAGACAGTGCGCCAACCACTAGGCCCCATTGCCCGCACACCTAGGCCCCACATGGGCCTAGGAGTAGGTCGCTTACACCAAGGAAGCTCGATCGCTAGCCCAGGCGAGGGGGATGGTGGAGACCCGACACCAGACCACTTCCCCCTAAAGAGCTAAATAAATTTACCAGGAATGTCGTGAGTAGACGTTGCTTCGTCCCAAATGAGGACACTTTCTGGATAGGGCCTTCATCGTCTTCCTAAAGCTTCTCAACTTGCATCATTGACTTGGTAGCTCCTTAGGGACTGCTCATATCATCACTCGGTCCACCATTGCTCGGTCATGAACGGGCTTGTCAAGGCAGGGTCGCAATATAATAAGGGATGGCCTTGACACAGGGCAGTGGAGCGTCGTGCGGCTGTGGTGCCATAAGTACCCAATTGTGTGGTTAAAAAGGGATTTTAAGGGGAGTTAAAACTTAAAAGAGGGAATTGAATGTGCTGCTGCTGCCCTTTAATTCTTTCTGGCATTCGTGAAAAAAGGGGGTTATTAATGGTTTCATAAACAGGGGCGTAATGTAACATCCCTTTCTCGTATTCGTTACCAAACACGAGTCGGTGATATTACAAAACAAAGTTAAAATAATTTTTATTATCGAAACTCAAACTGGCAGCCTGCACTCTTCTTGAACAAAAGTTTTTATAAATTTTTATAGACGTTAAAAATTTATTCCGTAATTTTTAATTAAACTATATTCACTAATATTTTTAACCATATAAATTAATAACTCAAATTCATTATAAAAAATTCAAAAAAAATCACAAACACACAGTACAATGCAGAATTTTATGAAATGTGCTGTCCTATTTTCTGACCTTCCATCGATTAAAATTTCATATCTTTTAGTACAGACCTCAAAATCAGTTTTCGTTTGTTTTAAAAAGGAACTGACTCAATTTATAGTTCATACATATAATATTCACCTTCTAATTCGATTTCTGGAATTTATGGAAATTTATCAAATTTGTTGCTTGATACAAATTTTATGGGTTCTTTCAACCTATTCCAATTATAAGTCCACTAACTACTCATAAATCATTCCAATTCACATATTAGTTGTACTAAACCATATTTTAGTTATAAACATTACAAACCATAAACTGATTAAAGTTCGATTTACACAAAATATGCAGGTTTAACATTATACATGCCACCAATAAAAAACATCATATAGGATGTCAAAATATTACTGTGATAACCTGTAACGTATCCTCGTCCTCGAGGTAATGCAAAACGCTGCTGTTTACGAACCTGATCGATCAAACTACGTGTGCACAGGCAAAACACGAACTTAGTGAGGCATTACAATGTAATCATTAAATCAATAAGTAATTAACTTTAAAAACATAGTATAGACAATTCTTATTCAAACCCATTTCAAATCGATATTGCTTTATAGCAAGATTGAATAACAATAAAAATCATTTGTAAAAGTCCTTTTCACTAGCCCAAGACATACATGTGAGAGAATAAGTATGCGAGTCGTGTAGTCCCAGACTACAAGGCCATAAAGACCGATAATCACCAGGCCATAAAGACCGATAATCAATATACCATAAAGGTCGATAATCACTAGACACATAAAGTGTCGGGCTCAGCTGCAAGACTCCATGGCATGCCACTATACTGTAACTCTCAATGGTAACCTTGGGCAATAAAACAATATCATTACCTTTCCAATATATCATTCTATAGATGGTAAATAACTCATCATCGATAAAACAAAATAATGGAGCAGTTCATACTCCATTATACCATAAATCATTCTATAACATATCATTGATATATGATAATAAAATTATCTTAAACAAAACACGTTAGGGCAGTTCATAACCCACCATGTACCAAACCTTTACTTTATGCTTGTGAAAATATCATATTTCATATGAAAATCAATATTATCAATTCGATAAAATCATATAGGTTGACTTTTCGCTAGTCTTCCTAAATACATTTCAAAACATATAAATGCACTCACCTTGTAGCCTGTACTAAATACCCGATTTTGAAGAGTATCACTCAATCCTTGATCCTTGACTTTCTTTTTTGTTCAATTCAGTCTCAAACTTTCTCTGACTCTACATTTACATCGAATATCTAATAACCAAAATTGAATGTATACGCTAGTATACATCAATCAATTCGGCAAACACTATAGGGAATTCATAAAAATTCTTCAAATGTTATCAATATTTTATTTAAACCTTTAACTTTTTTCACAATTTCCATATAAGTCCCCTACTTTAGCCAAATTGCAATATAGTCCTAAATAAACGTTTTCTTCATCCAAATAACATAATTAAGCATCAAAAACATCATTCTACCCATTTTCATCACTAAAATATTTTTTTCAATATTTCCCCCAAATTTTCTTGAATTAGACAAATGGTCCCTAAACTGTATTCCATGGAATTTTCATCACTTTAAGCATAGAAACAACACCACAACCTCATTTCCAACTTGAATAAACCTTAAAACGTGGAATTCCAGCATATCCCTCATCCACCATAATCACCAATACCAACTTAGAAGCATGGAAACCATGTAAAACTTATACCAAATGAAACAGAACCCAATGTAGAATAAATCCTTATTTCATGTCTTAACTCAAAAATCAACCAAATAAGCTCAAAAATTGAAAAGAAAACTTTCTTACCTATCCTTGGAAGCTCATGGCAATGAAGAGAAAGATGAGAAGATTTTTTTCTACACTTTTCTTTTTTTTATTTTCATGCCAAATGGCTTTATTTAACCATATTTAATAAAAAATCTCCATAATAGTCAAATGATTATTTTACCCCTTGATTATAACCAATAACATGTTGACACCTATGCTTCTTACTTTTACATAACTTAAGATATTTAAAAAGTATAGGCAAAATGACATTTTGCAATTAATGAATCAACTTATCGTCAAAAATGCCATTTTCATCTACTACACCAAATACTGCATAGACTCGAATTTAAATCAAATAAAAATGATTCCAAAACCACAATATCATATTCCTCGAGACTTCCTAAGACCGCCATAAAATTTTGTAATAATTTGAGCTCGAACAATTGCCCGAATTAATTATTGAAACTTATTTTGTATAACTTTTCACACAAATATTGTAACCCCCTTAGCTCGGCCTAGCCGAAACTGAACTAAAAGAGCTACATTAGGTTTGTCGGAGCAAACCCGAGCTAGAACCCTAAACGAAGCCCTCTTTTTTCCTTTTTATCTCATCTAGATGCATTTCATTAATATCCTATGTGAACATGCTTCAATGGTAGCATGACATTTAAATCAGATTACAAATCAAGGTCCAATTATTAACAATTCACATAAGGGACCAAAACGTAAATACTACAAATTATAGGGCATTTGACTCCATTATGATTACCAACCTTTGATTAATCCATTTGCATGCTTGCAGTTTAATTTCCATTCCAAAACAATCACTCAACCTGAAATAATTACATTCGTAATAATTAGGGACCAAATTGTAAGATTTCCAAACTTCAGTATAAAATAACACAGATTCAACATTGCGTACCGAAACAAGAAGGCCACGTACCGATACAAACCAACTAACAAAATAACTTTCCGTACCGATACACGAATACCCGTATCGATACAGTTTGTTGACCAATCCGTACCGATACGGCCTTGACCCCGTACCGATCCTCTCTTTACAATTTCAAAATTCAGAATTCTAGTAGCTAAAGCCTGTACCGATACGGTACCCCGCAAACCGGTATGGTATGTTAAATTTGAAGGGGTCGTACCGATCTTCAAACCCGTGTATCGGAACAAGCTTTCATTTTCCTTAAGGCATACTGATACGGTGGCTACGCATACCGGTACCCGAAGCTTAAACTCGATAACTTGAACCCCAACAATTCTCCGCGTAAAAATCCTAAGGTACCCGTACTGGAACGCAGAGGCCTGTAATAACCTCTAGGTCCAACATATGACATTTTGGCTCATTTCAATAAACCTTAACACTTAAGAAATCAATATATAACATCATCAACATACTTAAACAACATCATATCAGCCTAATAAGCGAACCTAACGTACCAAGCATATTCAAACACCAAATCTAAAGGCATGCTTCCTAGTCTACATCCAAATCATAAAACCAACCACAACACAACCACATTGAGTCACTTACAAAACCAAAACAACCAATACATCTTGCCCAAACAGGGAGTTCATCAAAAACCCTCCCAAAACATCATTTGACACATTGCCTTTATTACTACTATTCAACGTTCCAAATCGTACTTTGAAAACAAGTCCATGGAATTCCTTTCCTTGCTTTCTCGCTGCCTCAGACCTTAATTCTCTGCATTGATGGAAAGGAGAGCGTAAGCACACTAGGCTTAGTGAGGAATGCTCAAACAACAACCATCATCAATGCAAGTTAAACCGTTTCACATTTCTTTTGAAAACACTTTTCAAAACTCTTTAAAACATCATCGCAACATCATGCCTTATCAAAACCATGCACTTAACATTTCCAAAATAGCATATTAAACCATATGCAACATGTATCATGGATCCTATAGCAAAGTCCCATTTGCTACCCTTAATTTAAGCTTTCCCAAGCATACTACCAATACAAGGCTTAAAAAGTAAAACATGTTTAAATCACATTAAACAAAATAATCCATCTCATGATATATAAACAATTTTATTAGATTCCAAGTGATCATTTGCCAAGTTTCCACTTTACAAAATATAACATCGGATACACGGATTCAACAAGTGTTCCCTCAACACTTAACAAACAATCTACCGACAACACAAGACTCACACACGGGAGTATTTGGCACATAAACCCCTCTACCGTTATGACACCCGTGGTGGAGTCTTATGTACACATAAACCCCTCAACACCGCTCATCGATACGATGTTTAACCCACTAACAGGAGTATTCGGTACATATAAACCCCTTGACCGCTAGGGTACTTGGATGGAGTATACGGTACACCTTATAAACCCCTCGATATCCAAGGCGACTTATTATAGTGAACTATCAATCCTATGGCCGGCCAACTATATTTGATTTCATTTTCAAACCTTTTTCATGTCATCACTTTCCAATATAATTCATTTAGCATCAACAACTAACTGTTTCCATATGCATCATCAAAATCATTTGACCAATGCAATAAACGTTGCATTACCAATATTCATAAACATTAACAAAATGTGCATTACCTTCAAACGCAACAACATCATTTTGTAACTAATTTCCAGCATTAAACCATGCTTAAAACATGCATATACAATAAGTAATTAAACCATGTAAAACAAGTGCATCAAGCTATTAACCAAACCGAGTTTGAGAGAGAATTCATCATTTACTTACTTTCGACCTTAGATCAGCGTTTCAAGCTCGATCTAAACTCCCAAACACAACTTTCAAACCTTTGCAAAGCTGTAAAACACGTTTCCACTCACTGACTCGCAAAGCCTCGCTTGCCGATGCGACAATCGCACCTCCAAAGCTTCCGAAACTAACGTTCTAGCTTGAGGACCAACTTCCACTACTTTTATCCACATAAAATAGAGGTACATTGCATCAAAATGCAATCAATATCACAGCAACACATATCCACAACATCTTTTATCCAATTTCCTTCCACAACACCCAAAATCAACAACAAAACTCTTCCAAACTTAACCCAGCATCAACCTAACGTTTCAACACATCACTTAACATCAATAAACATCTAAAACACAACTCTAACATCCTTATATCCCCAGCATTCAATAAACCCCCACAATTCCTCAAAAATATATAACTAGCAACCTAAAAATTTAGAGATTCACATAGTTTTGGGATTCCAATGTTAAAACCCATCTATTAACATTATTCAACATCAAAATTATGATTAAAATCCATAAAGAACCCAACAAAAATAGAACCTATATGAAAATCCAAAAATTAAATCAATTAAACCACAATTTAATCAAAACATGTGTAAAGGATCAATAACTTGGGAATTTCAATAAAGAACCTTGTATTAGAGGAGAAGAACGAAACTCACCTCTAATGGTAGTTTTTCCCCTTAATTAGGTGATTTCCAAAGCCAAAACATTAAGAAATCAAGTTTATTTTGTTAGGAAACCATTATAAACTCAATTGAAATCAAAAGATTGATTAAAAGTGGATTTTACCTAAAGATTTTGAAGAGATAAATGGTGTTTGGCTGGAGAGAAAATCTTTTTGTGAAAAGTTAGTTACGTAAAGTTTATTTTAAAGATTTTAATTATCAAATTATTTCCCCAAGCCTTTTATTTTATTTTAAAATCATTTAAAATAGTTAATTAAGGGGAAAAGCCTGATATTAGACCCTTGGGTAAATAGCTACTTAAAGATTTAAAGTTTTGACCCTTTTACAAAACAGTCACTAAAACAGTTTTGAAACTTTGCATTTTGGTCACTAACCAAAATGTCCACTTCCGAAACCCCTTTTCGTAAAATTGATTCCACCAAAATCATTTCCATAATAAATAATGATTTTAGATAATTTATCCATATTTTTCATCCTTCCAAAAAAAATTTTATCCAATTTAAATCTCGAAACTGACTCAAATCCTCTAATCTGATCCAACGGACCGTCTAAACCACTTGGGAAACTCCTAGGCCCAAAATTAGGGCATTACAACTCTCCCCTTAATATATTTTGTCCTTGAAATTTACCTTATGAAAACAGATGTGGAAACTGAGCAACCATGTCCAACTTACTCTCCTATGTGGCCTCCTCGACTCCACAATGTGGCCACAACACCTTAACAAGTTCTATCGTCTTGCCACGCAGAACTTTACTACTAGAGTCAATAATCTCCACTGGTTCCTCATTATAAGATAAGTTCGGTCGCAACTGAACATCCTCAACTAGCATAACATGCGACGGATCTGAACGGTACCTTCGTAACATGGACACATGAAACACATCATGAATCTTCTCCAACTCAGGAGGCAACCTCAACCGATAAGCTACAGGACCAATGCATTCCAGCACCTCATACGGTCCAAAACGCAACACCTTCTTCCAATGTGAAACTTTCAGGAAAACCCTCTCACCAACAACGTACTCAACCTCTCTACACTTCAAATCCGCATAAGATTTCTGCCTATCTGAGGCCTCTTTTAAACGATCACAAATCAGATTTAATTTCTCATCCATGTCTTTCAACATATCAAGCATGGAAATATACTTTTCCCCAGCCTCAGCCCAACATAGGGGTGTACAACACCTCCTACCATACAAGGCTTCATACGGTGCCATCTTTATACTTGCTTGGTAGCTATTATTGCACGCAAACTCAATCAAAGGAAATTGCCTTTCCCAAGTTCCTTGGAACTCAATGATACAACATCTCAGCATATCTTCCAAGATTTGAATCACACGTTCAGACCGACCATCCATCTGAGGATGATACGATGTACTGAAATTCAAGCGAGTACCCAAAGCTCGATGCAAACATCCCCAAAACCTCGTTGTAAACCACGGATTTCTATCTGGAACAATCGACTTGGGCACCCCATGCAACCTCACAATTTTAACAACAAACAAATTCGCCAGCCTATCTAGAGACTACATCGTATGCACTGGCAAAAAATGCACACACTTCATAAACCGATCAATAATCACCCAAATGGAATCCTTTTTAGTCGGTGTCAAAGGTAACCCCGACACAAAATCCATGGTGATCCTCTCCCATTTCCACTCTAAAATTTTCAGCGACTTCAATAATCTGAAAGAAAACTGATGTTCAGCCTTCACACACTGACATACTATACACTTAGCAACAAAACCAGCCACATCCTTTTTCAAACCCACCAAATAATACTCTTCTTTCAAACCCTGATACATCTTAGTACTACTAGGGTGTATAGCAAAATGACTATCATGTGCCTCGCTCAAAATCGTCCGTCTCAACTATATGTCATTAGGCACCATTATTTGTTCTTTGAAACATAAGACTCCTTAATTATTAAAGTGAAAATCCGTAGGATTTCCATCCATGATATCTTTTACATGCGGTAGCAACGCCTCATCATAAGGTTGTTTCTCCTTTATCAACTATGACAAAGATGGTTTTACTTGCAACTCTGCTAACAACCCTCCATCACGGGTCACACTCAACCTTGCAAACATGGCTCTCAACTCCACAATGGCTTTTTTACTCAAAGCATCAGCCACAACATTGGCTTTGCCCGGATAATACTCAATGGTCAAATCATAATCCTTCAATAGCTATAACCATCTACGCTGCCTGAGATTCAACTCCTTTTGCAACATCAAATATTTTAAACTCTTATGATCAGTGTATACAATACACCTTTCGCCAAAGAGGTAAAATCTTCAAATTATAAACATGAACACTACTGCAGCAAGCTCAAGATCATGCGTAGGGTAGTTACGTTCTTGCACTTTCAACTGCCTCGATGCATACGCTACATCTTTCCCCTCCTGCATCAACGTACACCCCAATCCAATGTAGGATGCGTAGCTATACACCACAAACTCCTTTCTTGACTCAGATTGAATCAAAATCAGAGCTTGGGTCAAAGCTTCCTTCAATTTTTCAAAAGCATGTTGTCTAGCCTCTGTCCATTCGAACCGCACATCCTTTTTCAACAGCTTGGTCAACGGAGCAGTAACTATCAAGAACTCATCCACAAAACGAAGGTAATAACCCACCAAACCCAGGAAACTACGGACTTTCGTCTTTGACTTTGGTTGCTTCTAATTCACAATTGCCTCAACCTTTTTAGGATCCACCTGGATACCTTCTGCAGATACCACATGTCCAAGGGAAACCACTTTCCTAATCCATAATTCACACTTTCTTATCTTGGCATAAAGCTAATTATCCAACAAAGTCTACAACACAATCCGTAAGTGTCGATCATGATCCTCCTCGGTACGAGAGTACACGAGAATATCATAAATGAACACCACTACGAATTGATCCAAAAATTCATGAAACACCCGGTTCATCATGTCCATGAATGTTGCAGGTGCATTTGTCAACCCAAACGGCATCTCCAAAAATTCATAATGAACATACTGCGTACGAAAAATAGTTTTCAGCACATCCTTATCTTAACCTTAGCTAGTAATATCCAGATCTCAATCAATCTTAGAAAATATTGTAGCACCTCAAAATTGATCAAACAAGTCATCAATTTGCGGCAAAGGACACTTGTTCTTTATCATCAACTTGTTCAGTTACCGATAATCGATGTACATCCTCAAAGTTCCATTCTTCTTCTTTACAAACAACACCGGTACTCCCCACGGAGAAATACTAGGCTGAATGAAACCACTATCCAACAACTCCTAGAGTTGTGTCTTCAATTCCTTCAACTCCTTGGGTGCCATACAATATGGTGCAATCGACACCAGAGCTGAATCAACATACATCTCGATACAAAACTCCACCTCCCTGTTCGGTGGCAAACCTGGTAACTCTTTCGAAAACACACCCAGAAAGTCACAAATAGTACGGATATCCTTAATCCATACTTCTTCCACATTTGAATTCATAACATAAGCTAGATACCCCTGGCATCCATAATCAAGCAACTTACACACTTCCATGACCGAGACCACATTGGATAAGAACTTTACATTTTCATCCACAACCACTACCTCATAATTGTCAACAAGCTTCAACGAATCCCTTGGTCTCAAAATCAACTACAGCTCGATGCTCGGACAACTAGTCCATGCCCAAGATCATGTCAAAACCATAGAACGGTAGCTCCATCAGATCAACCACAAACACGTGACCTTGTATCATCAGATGACATCTCCGATACAACTTCCTCGTAATGACTGTTTCTCCAAAGGAACTCATCACTTGCATAACAACATCGAGCATTTCCACCAGTATACCAAGCAAATGTACATGCTTATGCAATACAAATGAATGCGTAGAACCAGAATCTAATGACATAAACTGCAAGGTAAAGGTACATGTTATCATGTTTATTTCATTCTTCCCTTCGTGGTGAGCGTATATCCTTGCTGATGCACCATCCTCCGGTCAAACTGCCACAGTATGTGCCACAGTCCTTTGTCCCTCCTCTCTCCGTTAGAAGGTACCTCGACCGTTCCCACGGCCCCTAGGTGGTGCAGCAACAGGTGCAGATGCCTGCCTTCCTCTAACAAGCAAAGGACAATCTCTCCTCACATGATCTACCAACCCATAATTCCAACAAGAATTTGTAGCCCCAACTGCAAGAGCATGTCCCTCTCTAGCCACATGTGGATAGTCTCGCCTCATATGATCTCTCGATCAACAAGCCTAACAAGCATTATACTCTGTTCGAACCTGGGTATTCTGTACATACGATCCCTGACCAAGACCATCCCCACCATGTCTCGCATCCGGTCAAAACCTCTGATCATGGTGCCTCTTAGACTGACCGCCACTAGAACCAAAGTCTGTCGCTCTCTTCCCAGTGCCAGAACCTCTAGAACGATGAGATAAACCCAATATCTGCTCACTATCCTTTGCCCGTGTAACCAACACGTTGAAATCAATATAGTCAGTGGCTAGCATATACGTCTTAATATCCTACACCAATCCATATCGAAAACGCTCACAGCAATGTCCCTCATCTGGCACCAACTTAGGTGCATACTGACTCAGCCTCACGAACTGTACCTCATACTCTAACACTGTCATACTGCCTTGGACCAAGGCCATAAATACATGTTTCTTATTGTCCAAGTATCTTACTCTCAAATACTTCTTTTTTAAGGTAGTTTGGAAGAATTCCCACGTCACGTCACTAGGTTCTATGCCCATGATTACCATGGTCATACGCATCCCCCTGTAACAGGGACACAACACATCCCAGCTTATGCTCATCATTACATTCCATTTGAACCAGGATCTATTCTATACTATCCATCCACTCCTCAGATGCCTCGGGTGTCAACCCTCTAAACTCAACTTCTCTAAGACTGCGCAGACGCTCTAACAGCAACCCTGGATTAGCAGCAACAAGTGCCGAAGTAGGTATATGAACTCTAGCCATCGCGGCCTGGAATGCTCTCTTCATCGCCTAAACCAAAGGTGTCATATCATCAAACACTAGACCAGGTGGTACCGATGGTACTTGTTCTACTCCCTCAAGAGAATTAGGCGGAGGAGGCGACAAATTCTTAGGGTGTACAATCTCGCCCTCAACTCACTGCCCTCCGACAGCAGCATTTTTGCTAGATCACAATTCTCTCCTCAGTGGCATAGTCTAACCATATATAAGGCATGATAATTACACCAAAACAAAAACAATTAGGCCAACTTTTAATCAAGGATCCAAGACTTCCATTTCAAACCGATATCATTTCAAAAACGTAGTAATAAGGCAATGTGTCCCTAAAGTACTCAAACTTGGCATATTTCAAATGTTGTACATATAAACAATCACTGTGCATAACAAACATCATGATACAAACATCAACAGCATCCCAGTTTTTGCAAACCTGGCTCTGACACCACCAAATGTAACCCCCTTAGCCCGGCTTTTCAGAGTAAACTTGAGCTAGAACCCTAAACCGAGCCCTTTTTCCTTTTTATCTTGTCTAGATTCATTTTATTAATGTCTTGTGTGAACATGCTTCAACGGTAGCGTGACATTTAAATTAGATTACAAATCAAGGTCCAATTGATTAACAATTCACATAAGGGACCAAAACGTAAATACTACAAATTAAAGGGCATTTGACTCCATTATGATTGTCAACCTTTGATTAATCCATTTGCATGCTTGTAGGTTAATTTCCATTCCAAAACAATCACTCAATCTCAAATAATTACATTCATAACAATCAGGGACCAAATTGCAAGATTTCCAAACTTTAGCAAAAAATAACACAGATTCAACATGGCGTACTGATACAGGAAGGCCTTGTACCAATACAGACCAACTAACAAAATGACTTCTCGTACCAATACATGAATGTTCGTATCGATACGGTTTGTTGACCAATCCGTACTTATACAGCCTTGATCCCGTACTAATCCCCTTTTTACAATTTCAAAACTCAAAATTCCAGTAGCTAAAGCCTATACTGATACGGTACCCCATGTACTGGTACAGTATGTTAAATTCGAAGGGGTCGTATCGATCCTTAAACCTGTGTACCGGAACAAGCTTTCATTTTCCTTAAGGTGTACCGAAATGGTGGCTAGGCATACCGGTTCCCGAAGCTTAAACTCGATAATTTGAGCCCCAACATGTCTCCGCGTACCGATCCTGAGGTACCCGTACTGGTACGCAAAGGCATGTAATGACCTCTAGGTCCAACATATGACACTTTGGCTCATTTCAGTCAACCTTAAAACTTAGTAAATCAACATATAACATCATCAACATGCTTAAACAACATCATATCAGCCTAATAAGCCAACCTAACGTACCAAGCATATTCAAACACCAAATCTAGAGGCATGCTTCCTAGTCCACATCCAAATCATAAAACCAGCCACAACACAACCATACTGAGTCACTTACAAAACCAAAACAACCAATACATCTTGCCCAAATAGGGAGTTCATCAAAAACCCTCCCAAAACATCATTTGACACATCGCCTTTATTACTACTATTCAACATTCCAAATTGCCTCGAACCTTCATTCTCTGCATTGATGGAAAATATAGAGTAAGCACATTACGCTTGGTGAGGAATGCTCAAACAACAACCATCATCAATTCAAGTTAAATCGTTTCAAATTTCTTTTGAAAACAATTTTCAAAATTTTTTAAAACATCAACGCAACATCATGCCTTATCAAAACCATGCACTTAACATTTCCAAAATAGCATATTAAACCATATGCAACATGTACCATAGATTCTACAGCAAAGTCTCATTTTCTACCCACAATTTAAGCTTTCCCATGCACACTACCAATAAAGGCTTAAAGAGTAAAACATGTTTAAATCACATTAAACAACAAAATCTATCTCATGATACTTAAACAATTATATTGGCTTCCAAGTGATCTTTTACCAAGATTACACTTTACAAAATATAACATCGGATACACATATTCAACAAGTGCTCCCTCAACACTTAACAAACAATCTATCGGCAACACGAGGCTCACACAGGGGAGTATTCGGTACACATAAACCCCTCTACCGTTGTGACACCCGTAGAGTCTTCTGTACAATAAACCCCTTAACACCACTCATCGGTACAATGTTTAACCCTCTAACGGGAGTATTTGATACATATAAACCCCTCGACCGCTAGGGTACTTGGATGGAGTATACGGTACACCTTATAAACCCCTCGACATCCAAGGCGACTTATTATAATGCACTATCAATCCTATGGCCGGCCAACTATATCTGATTTCATTTTCAAACCTTTTTCATACCATCACTTGCCAATATAATTCATATAACATCAACAACTCACTGTTTCCATATGCATCATCAAAATCATTTGACCAGTGCAATAAACTTTGCATTACCAATGTTCATAAACATTAACAAAACGTGCATTACCCTCAAATGCAACATCATCATTTTTTAACTAATTTCAATCATTAAACCATGCTCAAAACATGCATTTACAGTTAGTAATTAAACCATGTAAAACAAGTGCATCAAACTATTAGTTAAACCGAGTTCGAGAGAGAATTCATCTTTTGCTTACTTTCGAGCTTAGATCAGCATTTCAAGCTCGATCTAAACTCCCAAACACAACTTTCAAACCTTTGCAAAGCTGTAAAACTTGTTTCCAGACGCTGACTCGCAAAGCCTCGCTTGCCGATGCGACAATCGTGCCTCCAAATCTTTCTAAACCAACGTTCAAGCTTGAGGACCAACTTTACATGCCTTTATCCTCATAAAACAGAGGTACATTGCATCAAAATGCAATCAATATCACGGCAACACAAATCCTCAACATCCTTTATCCAATTTTCTTCCACGACACCGAAAATCAACAACAAAACTCTTCCAAACATAACCCAGCCTCAACCTAACGTTTCAACACATCAATTAACATCAATCAACATCTAAAACACAACTCTAACATCCTTATATCCCCAGCATTCGATAAACCACCACAACTCCTCAAAAATACATAACTAGTATCCTAGAAAATTAGAGATTCACATAGTTTTGGGATTCCAATGTTAAAACCCATCTATTAACATTATTCAACATCAAAATTATGATTAAAATCAATCAAAAACCTAACAAAACAGAACCTATACGAAAATCCTAAAATTAAATCTGTTAAACCACAATTTAATTAATTTTCCACAATTAAATCATCAAGTCAAGTTAGAAAAACATGTGTAAAGGATAATAGCTTGGGAATTTCAATAAAGAACCTTTAATTAGAGGAGAAGAAGGAACCTAACCTCTAATGGTAGCTTTTCCCCTTAATTAGGTGATTTCCAAAGCTAAAACATTAAGAAAACAAGTTTATTTTGTTAGGAAACCATTATAAACTTAATTGAAATCAAAAGATTGATTAAAAGTGGACTTTACCTGAAGATTTTGAAGAGAGAAATGGTGTTTGGCTGGAGAGAATTGGAGAGAAAATCTTTTTGTGAAAAATTAGTTGCGTAAAGTTTGTTTTAAAGATTTTAATTATCCAATTATTTCCCTAAGCCTTTTATTTTATTTTAAAATCATTTAAGATGGTTAATTAAAGGAAAAGCCTGATATTAGACCCTTGGGTAAATAGCTCCTTAAAGATTCAAAGTTTTGACCCTTTTACAAAACAGTCACTAAAACAATTTTGAAACTTTGCATTTTGGAGCAGCCTATATGGGTACGGTGTCTGGTGTACCAGTACGACTAATGGTTAATTCGATTAATGGGTTTTACCAAGTTTAGATTCTTTGCATTTTGGTCACCATATGTCCATGCATCAATTGAATGTGTAAATGTTGTCCGTTTGACCTGTGATTCTGCAAGCATGCTTTTAATGTATCTAATTTTCGTAAGAAGCTTGTATAAAGGTGTTAGTCCTTGTGTTTTGTTAGTTTTACGATTCAGTCCTTATTTTCATATTTTTCTAAATTGGATGCTTGTTTGTTTTTCGTTTGAGATGAAATTTGACACACTAGCATGAATTATGATTAATTAAGTATTAGTAACCTGAAATTTGTATAATTCTCTATAATTATTCAAATTTGCATTTTGGTCCCTAAAATGCTTGTATTTGGAACTGAGTGCCTTGCCGATGTTCATATCGAATGAAAATTGAACCGCTGCTTGTATGAACACCATAGGTCTTAATAAGCATCTAGATAAGTAAAAAGAAAAAATGGAACATAATTTTAGTAAGATAGTTTGGGTCTAACGACTAGGTCAGGTCAAGGGGGTTACAACTTATCAATAAGTTCATAAGTCTTATCTTAAATACCTACACTTAATAATCATAGCTTAAGTTCATAGCTTATTATAACACCTTGATCCAAAGCATTACATACGGATCCCCAAAATTCGACCCAACAAATTTTCATTTTAAAACCATGGATTTAGCCAACATTTAAAACATTAAACCATTCATAATTCCATGTACTTAAATAACAATATAAATTAATTTACAAAATAGGAGCTCCGAGTTTAAAACATCGTATATCAAAATAATAAATCAAATAGAGTTCACAGACTCAACATTTTTTTAAGTTCTTGTGAATTCATAAGTCCAAGACTAAACAATAAGCATTGCACTCTGAAGCGATGCGGTGCTGGGAAATTCCTTGGTGATATGCTCCTCGATCACTATCAGCCTACTAACCTATAAATGAAAATAACGATTTCGACGTTGAGCTTACAAAGCTCAGTGGTACATTTCTACTCTACCACAATTCTTGATCATCATAAAATAAACATGCAAGATAAATATAGTCTAAAAGGCATATATATGACTTCACTATCTATGAGTCATCATCTAGCCTACACGAGCTAGAGTTTTAAGATCACCTATCTCAAGGCATCCTTAATTCTCAAGATCACTTAGCCCATCGAGGTTAATACATCCACAAGATATCATTCTATAGCATCCATACAACATACATAAATAAATCTATACCTCACCTATATATTGGCCAACGAAGCCCTACTTTACCCGTGGTCACATAGACGTTGGGTTATTCGTGCTCATATAGCCGTCAGGTTGAATGGACCATATCAGGATCACCATAGCCACAGATATATCCTAAACGTACTTGGATCACATTAGCCACAAGTAGTCCTTACCTGGGGTTAACCGGCCATCAGGTTACTCAAGCTCATAAAGAGGTTGAGGAACTCGTGCTCACATAATCGTCGGGTTAATAACTCATATTTGGATCACCATAGCCACAGATATATCAACCATACTCAGATCACATAGCCATTGAGTACGTCGGATGTTACACGATCACATAGCCTGAAGTACCCATCCTCTTATCCATACTCGGATCATCATAGCCACGTGTAGGTTCCTAACCGCACCTATATCACATAGCCCTTAAGTACGTTGGATGTACTTGCTCACATAGCCCTAAGTACATATCTTATCTGAGTACTGTAGTACTGACTCTAGGATAGCTGGATTCCTCTACACAACTACCATAAGGTAAGAAATGCTCCATGAGCATTAACACACCTCCTCACGAGGTAAGCGGCTCCAAGCCATGCTATCCAGCAATGTCCCCAAGGCATGACACTAACCAACAAGGTTCATTTATCTATTTATCATTACCAAGCCTATGGTACGTTACAAAAGATATTAATCATTATATCATATTATTGGAGTCAAATATTGGATCCAACAAGTCTCTTTCTTATTATATTTTCTTTCCACCCAAATGTTACAGGGGGTACCGGTACGCTCTAGTGGGTACCAGTACTCGGTTTAGGGTATCAGTACTCTTCATAGTTATCTATACCAAAAAACACCACTAGAATTCGACAAAGTCTATCGGTACTAGTACTGGATTGACTATATTGGTACTCGGGCTTCGGGTATTAGTACTCCCATGTATACCAGTACCGAAGTTCACTACTAGAATTTCAAAAAAGCTAGAAAGTACTAGTACTGGATCGACCATACCGATACTCAAGGGTCATGTATCAGTATTTCTTGAATGCAATTCCATTACATAAGAATAATTTCGCCCTTGTTCATGACGAAAACACCTTGTACAAGTACCAGTTCATCTGATACCGGTACTCGAGACCAAAATTATTTTCTTAAGGCTTAAAAATCACTCCTAACTTGTCTCTAAACATTCCAAATTCACCCCAAATGGTTACTAAAATTTTCTATATTAATCATGAGCTTATTAGAGTCATTTAACAACATCTTAAATACCAAAAATCACTACTTTGATTTCCTAAGACATGTTTCACCAAAACAACACCCATAAACCATAAAATCAAGCAAGACATCAATTTATGATCTTCAAGAAACATATGAGTCAGAGATGTACTGACCTTTAGCTTCTTTAAACCTTCCTCTTTGTCTCAAGCTTGAAGAAGCTTCCCAACCACTTTCCTTTGCCAACCAAATATGAAAATCGTATCAAAGCTTGAACTAACCATCATGGTAAGCTTAGCTACAAAACTACAACCTTAAAATCATAGGAAAGCTCCATGGAAACCCCCAAAGCTTAAACCTCTTAAAAACTCATAAATGGTTAACTCGCCTATTTAAGAAGAAAATACACTTTTCTTGAAGCTCGTGAGATGAGGATCAACATACTTGAATCTTGAATGGAATAAATGATTGGAAAAGCTTGAATTTTTAATGTTAGAAACTAGGCTTGAAGGAAGAGAAAAATGGGTTATGTGGGGGAAGAAAAAAGATGAAGAGGAATGTGAACATCATGTCTCCCCCCTCTTCTCACGTGATATACCAAGACATTAATTGGTATTCATCCTTTATTTTGAATAAAGCTAAAATCACAGCATGAAAACCCAAGGTTCTTCCTTTTTTATAAAATGGCCAACTACCAAGCCCAAATAGCTCAAAACTCATCCACCAAGGCACTAACTAGGCCCAAGGGACCCAATTACTCAAACTAGCATGATGGCCCATAACTCGTTCAACGCTTAACCGTTGACTAGAAAATTTAGGTCGTTACACTTATTTTCATAATTTTAATTTCACATTCATTAACACATAAGTAACTTTTTAGTTTCTTTTATTGTTATCAAAGGTCGATCATTTAATTCCTTGGATCACAATCAACGTAAGGATACTCTAATTCCCACCAACTGTCTCCAACATAACTGAGAATAAGATCATAGTCCTCTAAGAATGGTCTATCCCTCCTACTATCTCTAATGACCAATAATCACATCCCTCCTACTGTCTCCACGTAAGGGTCATAACCCATGTATCGTAATCTAAACCCGTATACGAGCTCAAATGAATTCTATGGCATGCTAATTGTACCCTAAGTTGACTTGTGTCAAAGGTTTTCATTTTATTCCATAACTTAGTTCAAAGGCGAGCTTAAGGCTCCATATACTTCATATCATCATAATATGATTCATAAGTGAGCATAAAACTCCATATCAAAACGTGATTTCATAAATTTTAACAAAAGTGAGCGTGAAGCTCCAAAGATTTTCTTATCTTAACTTATATAATAGGTGAGAATAAGCTTTATATCACATTGTGTCGTCATTGAATTTAACTTATCACTTAATCATGATTTATTGCTCATCTTATCTTCATAATTATAGCTTATCATACATTATAATTCATACCTTAATTTAGCATTCATATATCATAACATATCATGTCATCTATCCATAACTTAGATATCATACCATATTCCATATTTCATAGCAAAGTGCATACAAAATAATAACAAAGAATTAAGCTTATCAAGCTTACAAAACATATCAAGCTTATCCATGCCATACTTTGCCTCCATGATTGCTCTAATTGAGCTTATTCTTCAATTTCACGCATATAAAAACATATAAACAAAGACAAGTACATTGGAATGATACCGAACCATTCCCGAAACATAAACTACACTCAATGATACTTCTAAGCTAGGATTGGTCACGATATATTATTCCGGCTTATTTCCTTATTCCTTCCGAACTCTCCATTCTTCAATTCTATCTTAGTCTAAAACAAACTTACATAATCAATTCAAAAATCATAGTTTAACTTAAAAAGTCTAATAATCCTATTCTTCTAGAGATTAAGCCTTAACATTCCCATAATTCATAAATTATAAAGAAATTACCAATGAACTTTGAATTCTTCCTATATCAATCATGTGTCCTTATTAATTCAATAACCTAAACCATTGCCAACAAGGTTAACATATATGAACATTCTTAACAACATAACCGATCACAATTTAACTACTATTTTACTAATTATTCTAACAAAAGATTTACGACAACTATTTGCTGCTTTTGTACCAAATTATAACCTCTAATTTGGACTTTAACCAAGTATAACAGTCCTAACAGGACAACACCAATGCAAACTATTTTTAGGTTGATAACTATACCATTTTGTACCTAATATCGAGCACTACGCACATGATACAAGGCCATGGACTCAGCTGCTGTTTTTACCAAATTTTAGCTACAAAATTTAAGCGAAACTAATCGGCAACAAGTTAAATCACAGCAGCTTACTAGTCATCGTTTCAAACACCTTTAAACTTAAACCATAGAAATTCTACCCATGAATAATTAAGCTCCAACTCAATAGAAGCGATATCAAATAATAACTATGAATATAAACTTACCATTTATGAGATTAAATCGAAGATGAAAATGGCTAAATTTGCAAGAATTGAAGACTTCAAATTCATCAATGTTTATCAATGGCGTGAAACCATTAGGAAGAAGATGAAGCTAAATTAAACTTTAATAATTCGTTTTCATTTTTTTTATTATTATTACACTCAACGTTTTGAATCAGCCACCTTTACAAGATAATTGAGTCATCAATTATAATGGTATAATTTCACAATTAAACCTTATACTTTCCACCTCATTCTCTATAATCATCATATCTCCATTTCTTGCAATTAAATCACTAAATAGCTTTTAACTAATTTACACATTTAGCCATTCTACTTTTCCATTACTATACTTAAGACACCTAATTAAATTTTGCGCTCCTGTTGATTGTCAAAATAGACAGGGGTCAGAGACGGTGGCCTGATGATGGTTGAGATTGTTGTTTCGGGTTGGAGTTTGTATATTGCTCTTGCTCTTTGTGGGCAATGGTGTCTATAATGGAGGGTTCCCCTATTCTTTCTTGTTGCATGTCCCATTTTATACTACTCGGACAAGTGTTGTGATTGGGTTGTCATGGCGCGTTGATTGGACTGGCTACGACTTGACATCCTAGGTTTGCTTTGTCATCTGTAGTGGGCACATGGTAGCCACGTGGTCGCCGGATAAGACATGGTGTTGCTCGTAATCTTTTCTGTTCGTCATAGGTTGTAAAGGGTATCGTGTAGTTTGCGGGCGATCTTATGCATTGTGGTTCGCATGCATTGTTACGCTCATCATCGGACGTCCCTTGTGTTGTACTTTCTGCGGTCTTTTTCATCTTGACCTCGACACATGGCGGTAAGTGTTTATAGGTACTAACAATTGCCCCCAGGAGATGAGAGGTTATAAAGTGACCTTAGCAAGCCTGAAGAGTGTGGAGAGAGCTCTTTTGGCGGGGGCTTTTATGATGAAAGACTTTCGAATTACGACGGGAGACCGCTTCTATAAGGGTTACAAAAGTTATTCGAAGCGTCATGTGTGAAATTTTTGTAATAAATCATCTAGTTTTCTTTAAGGGTAAATTGTTGCATGTGAAACGTCACCTAACAAATCTTTCTATTAATGAAGCATGTCAAAAGAAGACATGGTCTTTGATTATAAATAAGCCTTGTCGGTATTTGTTGGGTATTGCTTTGTTTATCTTGCTAGCTGTCTTTGAGCCGTCAAGGAGAAGGAGGGGAAAGAGGAAAGAGAATAGAATATTCTTTTGCGAAAGAGAATAGACTTGTGTTTTGAACTAATGGATAGTTCGTCTGTTATGGTGAGAGATGGATATCCTTACACTATTGATCCGGATAAGTTGTTGAAGATATTAGAATATCGGGGCCTTCTTATCGTTAATCATTTTTGCTATCAATTTAGTGCGCTGAGGGGGGTATTTCGTTTGAGTGCATGCTCCGATAAGGGGAGGTCATGGTGATTGATTCCTCTTCTTGCTTTTGAGCCCGGGTTTCATTTTCCATTGCATCCCTTCTTTATTAAGCGGTTAAATTGGTTTGATATAGCATCAGGCCAGTTGAATGGGACTAGTTGGCGGATTTTGATGGAATACTTTTTGAATTGCAAAATTCATAAAGACGAGCCTTGTATTAATGTGTTTCGTTAATTCAACAATGTAGTCGTCAGTTATGATGAGAATGCTAAGGATTTTGTGACCGTTGGTCATCGTAGGGGAAAATATTGGTAATGAGTAACCATGCTAAGAATTGTCACCTAGAGAGGACAAAGTATGTCAAGGTGGAGTGTAATTTTAGAACTTTTCCATTTCTCGTTGTATGGCATCGGCCGGCAAAGGATAGGTTGCGTCTCCTGATGTAGGGAAATTGTCATCTACTGAGTTGAGGCTTCCCAAGAGGCTAGAAAGTGATCTACCTTGTTGTTTTGAAGAGGTATGCACTTTTAGAAATATTTGGATGCATTGTCTAGAGGAGAAAAGTCCTAATGGTTGGGATGAAGGAGATTTTGATATGTTTCCAGAGGGTTCTCTGGCAAATGTGCCTACTTGCACGAAAGCTTAGCCTTTTGGTGAAGGTGGAAATAAACGAGTTGCTGGAATTCTGTTGGGTAGTGAAGATAAATCGAAAGATTTTTTTTCTGAGTATATTGGCTCTCGCTCTTTCCCTTGGAAATATTGTGGAGAAGATGCGTCTCTAGATATGTTTTATGGAGGATCTGCTCCCATTTCCCTAAGGGGTTGTTTTGGTGTCGGTACATCCAGTTTTGGTTGTAGTGAGGGGAAAGAGATGGGTAGCTTCAAGCTCGTTTATTGTGCCTAGTTTGGAAGGTGAGGGAAGTTGTTTGCGTTTGGAACTCAGGTTGAAGAGGCGACTAGATATGGGTAAGAGTATGTTGTAGCCTTGAAGAAGAATGGACTTTCTCTATTTATATGTGTATTGTGATTCATTAATTCTTTCTTTTCTGTCTCTCTTTTATTATTTTGTGTTATGTTCTCTACAGAGGTAGTACTTTCTCCTTTGCGGGTCGTTAGTGATAAAAAAAGGGAATCAGATCATGGTGTTGGACATTCTGCTTTCTATGGTTAGTAACGATCTGTTAGGTTCGTAAGGGCTGGTGAAAATGACACCTTCTAATGCTTTTAGCAGCGGAGAAGTAAGTTTGCCCTGTTTGTTAGCTATAGCTACTGTAGTAATGTCTTTAGTAGATGTAGTTCCTACTGCTCCTTATCTGAGGACAACCTCTGGTATTTGAAATGCCTATATAAGAGTGGCAGCGGATGTTATAGAGGCGGCGCGAGAAAGTGTGGCAAGGAAAATGAGGGCTTATGGCTCAAAGAAGCATCCTTTGGGTGCCAAAGAAAAGATGTTGGGAAAGAGGCCAGTGTTTGATGTTGGGGTTACCAAAGTTTTACCTGGTTTGAGCTGTGACGTTCCACCTATTTCGCTCGAACCTCTCAGTTCTTCTTACATGGTTTCAACTAGTACTGTTGGAGCGTTGTTTCTGTCAGCTTGGGTGCTGGCCTGCCTACTATTTGTGCGCCTCCAGGTATTTTAAGTAATATGTTTTTTGTTTTTTTGTTTGGTAGTTTTTCTACTGAAGTTGTGATAATATTCTGTTTATTGGGTTTGTTTGCAGGAGTAAGTGCTACAGATTCTATTGTTGTTTATTGTTTCGTCAAAGATGTACCCCCTGTGGTTGCACTTGTTGAGCCTGTGTCTTTTTCAAATGATGCGATGACTCTTTTGATGCCTATGTTAGTCGATGTTCCTTTGTGCGAAGGCAACAAACCTTTTGCCCTATGGAGTGCATTTTATCTGTAACCCCCTTAACCCGGTCTAGCCGAAAGACTAAACCGAGCGAGCTACATTAAGGTTTACTGAAATAAACCCTGAAAAGATTACAACTAAAACGGTCCATTTTTTATTTTATCTTATCTAAATGCATTATTAGGCCCTATAGTGTTCATACATGCCACGGTTAAAATTACAACTCAATCGGGCGACATTTCGACATCCAATTGCTCGAATTTAGCTCATAGGGACTAATACATAATTTCCAAGATTTACAAGGACTTTCATGAAATTAAAGTTACCAATCCTCAATTAATCATGTTACATGCCTTCATGTTAAATCTCAATCCAAAATAGTCATTCATACACATTTAATTGCACATTTAAGAAACATGGACCAAAATGCAAAGGTTTCAAGCTACATATGCTTATACAACTGATTTAACGGTCTGCGTATCGGTACTGGTTTCTTGTGTTTCGGTACAGCACAAAAAGACAAAGGCTTACCGATATGGTCCCTAGGCTTATCGGTATGGGCTTGTATATTTTGAAAATCCATATTCCAATAGCTAGACATCGTATCGATACGATAACCCGCGTACCAAAACGAACACTGTTTCAACACTATGTGTACCGATACAGTTACCAGGCGTATCGATATGCCTAGGCTATTCTGGAGATTTTGAGCCTGGATAGGTCCCCGTGTACTGAAACTTGAGGGGCATGTATCGGTACAGGGCGACCTATATTGACCTCTAGGTCCAACATATGACACTTTGGCTCAATCTAAGACTATCCCTTCAACCTCTAATCATCATATGACATCATAAACATCCAATCATCAAACATAGCAACATAGATTGGGGCTACACTAAGCATGGCATAATCAAACAATCACCTATGATCATGATTTCTACCCAAGCATGCTTATTGTCTCCCAACCCCTATAACCAAGCATAAAAGCATCATACAAGTCCAAAACATTAATCCAAACTATTACAATAGGGAGTATCTCAAAATACATCTCCCAAAATAGCTCGGTCACATTGCCTTCTTATTACTACTTAACGTATATAAAACCATACTTTGTAAAGAAATGTTCCTTGGATCTTCCCTTGCTCACGTGTTGTCCGGGAAAGCTATTTCTCTGCATTGATGAGGAAAAGAGAGCTTAAGCTATAAGCTTAGTCAGGGATATCGCATAACACTCATCAACACATTTAAAACCATTTGATTCAAATCTCATGTAAATATCTCATGGCAAAACATCCAAGCTTTTCACAACATCTCAAATATGCATATTTAAATAATTTTCAACACATGTTTCATGGATTCAATCTCTACCTCAATTTAAGCTTCACACCACAACACATTTATTACAAGCTTAAAGAGTAACACATGTATAAATCTCATTATACAAACATAATCCATTTCACATGATACATTATCTCATATATTGGCTTTCAAGTGACTCAAAACCAGCAACCTTTCTTTTCACGAAACTTATCGGATACAGGAATTTCTCGAGTGGTTCCCACAACCACTTCACATAAATACCTCAACCAGAGTAACGACACACTTGCCCACCTCAACGATTCAAATCAGAGTGATGGAACATTTACCCACCTCTACGGTTTGGATGTATAATCCATCAGCGGGGGTAAACGAAACATTTACCCACCTCAACCGCTGCGGTTCTCATGTTGGAGATTACAGACACTTAACACCCCTCGAAAAACATGAGGCAACTTTTTATCGTGCACTCTAAACTGTATGGCATGCCAACTATATCCGATATCATTTTAAACACAGCCACTTGCCAATATATTCAATAAACAACATTACCTCACTGTTTTACATATGCATCAAATCAATCTAACACAAATACATTAAACCATGTATTTTAACAATCTCCAAAATCACATTTGTCAACCATTTGCCATTCTCATGATTCATCATCTATGATCATTTGCAACATCTTTCACTCTCAAAACATGCATAATATAGTGAGTAATTAAAACAAGCAACATGTGCATGAGATTTCATTTTACAAAACTAAAACCGAGAAAAAGCTCAACCGATACTTACTTCCGATCTTAGATAAGTGTATCAAACTTTATCTAAACTCCCACAACTCCTTTTCAAACCTTTTAACAGTAGTAAAACTCTTTTCCACTCACCAACAATCCAACGCTTGCTTGCCAATGCACGAATCAAGCTTCTAAAGCTTTCGCGCCTTCTTCAAAAACTAAAGGATTCAACTCCCCTCCTTTACCCAATCAAAAATAGAGGATTAAAACACATCTCTGTAACACAAACCTCCAGCAACCAACAAACACAACCTCAACTCCCAATAATCCACACAACACCTTCATAAAACCATCAAGAACACCACCAAACCTTGCCTAAACAAATCCCAGCCAACATTTAATGATTCCAACACATAATCAACACCAATTAACATCCAAAAACACCTTAAAACACATCCTTATACCTCCAGCAACACTACAACAACAAGATCAAGCCAAAAACCAACTATACACAACCTAGAAAACTAACAATTCACATAATTTCGGGATTATATTGATTAATCAACTCTTCCAACATTAAAATACATCTAAATGGAGATCTAAATCCATTAGATTCGTCATCAAAAATAGATCCAAATCAATTTCCAACAATTTTCCAAAAAACTCAATTTAACCAATAAATCCATATTAAAATCATAATTTCTTAACATAAATCAACAACAAAGGATCAAGAACTTGGGAATTTCAATAAATAACCTTTAATTAGAGGAGAGAAATGAAAATGACCTCTAATTGTTGATTTCTCCCTTAATTGACCAAGCTTTGATAAAATCCAAAGAGATTTTGCAAAGGAATTTAGAGAAATCAATAAGGAATCAAAAAGGAAATCAATGGAGGTTGATTCCTAGAGATTTTGAAGTAGAAATGCTAGTTTGGTTACTGAGAGAATTGAGAGGAAAGGTTTGGAGAAAAGTAGTTACGTAAGAAAATGTTTTTGGCAAATTAAAGATCTTTTAATAAATCCTCATTTATCCAATTATTAAACCATTTAAAAATACTTTAAAATAGCCTAAATTGAGAGAGAAATCTGTTGAAAAAGATTGGACAAATATCTCTTTAAAGATTCTAAGTTTTGACCCTTTTTTATTTACTCACCAAAAATAGTTTTGAAAACTTTCAATTTAGTCACTAGACCAAAATATCTAAAAATCATATTTAATTACGTCAAATTGACTTCACCAAATTACTTAAAATATTAATTAAATAATTTAAAACATTTTCCCATATTTTATTTTATCCCAAAATCAATTTTATAAATTTATTTTCCCAAAACTATTCGAATTGCCTAACCTGGTTCTCTTGAACCACCGACCCCATCTGGCCCACATCTCAGCCCAATTTTAGGGCGTTACATTATCCTTTGAGGGGGTATCTCCTAAATTTGCTTCTAAGAGGTTGTTTGAGTTGTACTAGAATAGTCGTGGTGATTCCCCACCTTGTACTAGTATTAGGAGGATTGTTGAGAAGGGTTGGGGTCTTATTCAAGAACTAGGTTGCATTCAACTTAACATGAAAAGGAATGCAAAGGTTCTTCTTGAGGAAAATGCAAAGCTGCGTTCGCAGGTGAAAGGTTATACCTCTCAGCTTGAGGAGAATGTAAGGCTGTACTCGCAGGTAGAGGGTTATGCTACTTGGTTGAGGGGGATGTAAGAAAAACACAACATAGATGTTTGGTCATGGGTAGGGGACTTGCACAGACAGCATGCAGAGAAAATTGTTGAGAAAGAGAAAGAGATTGATCATGCTCTTAAGATTAAGAACAAGTTGCTTGAGACTAGGAGACATAGTTTCAAGACTGAGATTTGAGGTCTTAAAGAGAAGCTGGAGCAAGCAGAGAACGTGGTAGATGAAAGTTTTCCAAATTTCACAAGGAAATTAGTAGAGCTTATAGAATCACACAAGAATGAGATTATGGTGCTGGAGGCTACCCATGATGTTGATGTGGCAGAGAAGGTTAAGGCAGCTGTGGACACAACCTCCGTCTTTATGGTCGAAGGGATAGAGAAGTCTCGAGATGCTACTACTCTTTTGATGTTAGGGGTGTAGACTTTGGTGCTCTTTGCGTGGTAGTCGCAGATTTCAACATGAGGAATCCTTATGGGCTCTTCTGGGAAAGCTTTGCTGCGAAGTATAGAAATATTATGGCTTCTTCTACCTTTAATTTGAATGTGTCCTCTTCTCTAAACAATCACAGCAGTGTTGCGGATAGATTAGATGGTAGCGATGCTTTCGGGTGATTGTAGTAAGGGTGTATAATTATTATTGTTATTTATTTCTTTGCTCTTTTGTATGGAGAAAAAAACTTGTTTGGGGGGTTGTTTCGGCTGTTTTGCTACTTTTAGTCCATGTCAGAATGCATCTTGATGTTATTTTTTTACAGGAAATGATTTATTTGAGATAGCTCCTATGGTAGAGAACCTGAAAAACTTGACTAATTTTTGAGTAGGCTGTAATTCCAGAAGAGTTGAGAGTAACTGTATTTCCTTATTATGTGGAATATAATTCATTCAAGTCGACTACCATATTGGGGAAAATTTATGATTATGTTAAATCCTGTCAGAAAATTTAAGGATGTTATGGCTAATGTAGTTGTTTGGTTGAAGGTAATTGTTTGGGGATAGTGTCATCATCCTCTTTCACCTCTTTATAGGTTGTAATCCCTGATCTGACTTTATTTTTACAAAAGATGAAACTTCTCCTCTATTATTCTCCATTGTTGAATTCAGTTGGCGCATTTGTCAAGTAGTGAGAGTGCTACTTCCTTGTGTTGTGTTTGCTCTGGTATTTCTCTTCTTATTGCTCTTGGGAAATGCCCTGCTTAATTTTATTTCCCCAAATAAACTTCTTATTGAGAATTGAATCATTAGAAGGACTAGGATGATTTGAATAATTTGGAATTGTTTGTGCTTTTAATTTCTTCACATATTGTAATACGCTATTTTTTGCCTTCTTAGTTAGGTTTGTGAGTTGGTGAAGTTATGTAGTGGAAGGCTACCTAAGTTGGCGTACACAATTTTTGCCGTTGTTGTGATCTGATTTGGCTTGTTATGAACTTCTCATCTTTTATTTGTGATAAAGCTTTTCTATTGTTGGTTGCGCTAACACAGTGAGCTAGCTTGCGTCGCTTGGGAAGCCTCGGTAATGCTACTAGCGTTCCCATACTACGAATAATTATGGAAGACAAGACGGATGCTTGTTAATTTAAAGAGCAAAACATTGTGTGTTGCCGCCTCGTTTTCTACTTGCTTAGTTTTTCGAGCTTGGTATTTATTGGCTCTCATTGCGGTGATTTAGACAATTCATGGTGGGTCATGGTGATAGAGAGTGTTCCTGACTAGCGGTGATAGGTACACGTGCCTGCCCTCTCAGTTATTGTTTAGAAGTTTGAAAGTTGCGTGATTTTATTTATTTCCTTGAGATTTTAGGGTCTGGGAATTAAATGCTCATATTAGTGGCCCTCTATATAGGTATGTGAAACATCGTCGCTTGGTATTCCCATTATCTACTATAAATATTTGGGTATGTATCTTCATAACCTAATTTACGAGTGGCTTACTTTCTTCTTGGTGGTTTTCTCTTTACGGTTTTGGTTGTGTCATTTTGAGAAGTGAAAAAGAAAATATGTTTATGGGGGAGAGTGTTATGCCAAAACCATGTTTCATAGATCCTAGGGGAGTGATTAGTTTTTTGCGGATTAGGTTATTTGTATTGCCAGAAAATAGTATTCGGAAGGCTATGGTTAGCTGTTTGTAGTAAGGAGTGCCAACAAACAATGTATTTAGAAAATCTTGAGCATGAGATTCTTCGAATATTATTGTCTGTCGGTGTTTGTTGCTACAGTGGGAGGAGGCGGTCAAGTTAGGGGCATATTGCTGAGGTGGTTGATTTGTGTTGGGATTTGACCGTTTTCCTCTTAATGCATAGCAGAAGTTTTTGGAGTCAAAAATGGGAGAGACTTATGTCATCTCCATGTACTATGTCTGCTACATTAAGAAGCCTGATTTTTATCTTAGGAGGAGACGGCTTATTCATAGCAGATTATCAGAGCAGTTGGTTTGCATTTGAGTTTGACTGCTTTCCCCTTGATTATCAAGGCGTTTGTTCATTTTTCAGTTATGTGGTGGGTACCACGACAAAAAATAGATGCAGCTCAAGCCAAAAATTTGGAGCAATTAAATTCTATTTGCAAAATGTGGTGTATTAGACTGGTATTGAGAAGGCTTTATTTGTTGACGATAGTTAAAATTAAAACTAGGATCTGGATTGCAAAATTTTTGTATACTCATGGTTTTGTATTGTAATGGCATATTAATTTTCCTTAGGATGGGTTCTTGCCCCTAGTTGTAATATCCCAAAACATAGCTTAGAAGTATGTTTCTAAATTCATCATAACTTAATTTGAATTAATGATGTTTAATATTGAACCATTGGGAGCTTTAGGACCAAATTGGGATATTAAATGAATGGATGACCATTTTAGAAAAGGGATCAAATCGAAATTTGTTATGGTTAAAGGTATAGGACTAAATGGAAATAAGGAGGAATTGAAAGGCTAAATCAAGAAGGACTAAACTACATACCTTGGTTTAATTAATTGTTGCATGCTAAACTAATTTTGGTGGGAGGATTTGAGCATGTGTCAATTTGAGATGAGTGCTTGAAAGTATTGTCTCGGCTAGAGAAGTTTAATCCAAAAATTAAAATTAACAATCACCTCCTTCTTTCTTTGGTAACCCGAAACAAAGTGTGAAAGAGAGGGAAGCCATTGTTGGCTAATCTAAACTATCTAGGAGTCTTGTTCGATTGGTAGATTGCTAGAAGGTAAATTCTTTTTGTTGTTCTTGTGAACTTACTATCATTTTGGTTGTTATGTACACTATGAAGCTTTGATTTATCTTCCTTCATGCATGTATGAATGAATTAGATAAAGAAGTTGTAAGATTGTTAGAAGGTTCGATTGATTATGTATGGGTACATAGAATAACAAAAATATAGTAACTTGAATGATAATTGCTTAGAGTGTGAATAAGAAAATCAATGCTATGGAAATTTTAATCCATTCGAATGCTATAAAAAAGAATAAACATGGAAGATTTGGTTCATTCGAACATTTAGAAAGTATAGATATGGATATAAATTTTTCTATGGTCGAATGAAACATATGTATGTTTATGAATTTGGGTGGATTTGGTAGTAACAAGAACTTAAATGGACTGTTTTGTAATATATGTATGTACAAGTGGACTGTTGTGAGTAATAAATGAATATACATGGAAATAGGACACCAAAATGTAATCACATAAATCTAAGGGGGCTGTTTTGTATTTGTAGGAACTGTTTTTATAAGAATGTTGGACTGCATTGAACAATTAAAGATTGTATTTGTGTATTTATGAATTAAGGACTGTTTTAGACATTGTGGGAATATTTGGGCTGATTTGTAATGAAATTTTGATGTTTAGGACTGTTTTTGGAAATCTGAAATCAGGGGACTATTTTTGGAAGTTATAAGGACTGTTTTGATAAGTTTAGGGACCATTTTGAATGTATATAAATATATAAAAGACTGTTTTGACATACATATAGTATGTTTGTATATTAAAGGGTCAAATTGGAAATATGAATGCTAGAGATAGTTTTGTGTGAATTAAAAGAATATTTGAGTTGTGTTGCAAGTAAAAATTTGTTAGGGATTGATCTAGGGTGAAGAATAGGACAAAAGTGGATCGTGATTCGGGAACAAAATTAGCTCGGAATAACCTGTGAGTGTAGTTTATAGTATGGGGATGGACTGATATCCCTCCCGAGTATTTCTTACTTATTTTAGTTATTATGATTTATGTTAAGTTATGCTATATATATATAAGCAAGTTTGGACTTGAGGTAAGTCACTCTATATTATGCATATTAGTGTAAAATTCTTAATCATAATAAACCATATGTGAACTTGGTAATATATTTATAATGGGAACTATACAGATGATGCTTGGTGACATGAAAATTTAGTTTGAAGCTTGACTATGATTTAAAACGCATAAAATGTTATGGAAATGTTTGCTTGATTCGAAAGACATATAAATAAATAAATAGAAATGGTTGTTTGGTGAAATGATAAACAATTCTTGATTAGGCTTAACTCTATGTGAAGCTTAATAACTTAAATATAAAGAGAGCTATATATATACGACATGACAAAAGTGTTCCTGCTATAAGGCCATTCGAGCAAGAGAAAAGAAATATTGAGTTCACATGTGGTGAACATACTTATATACCCATAATGAGAAAGGGGTAATGAAACCTTGATATGATATACGATATGGAGCTATGCTCACCTTATGTTATAAAAGATGGCAAATGTCAAAGCCTTGGTATCGAGTCAGTCTTAGGTATAGTTGTCATGCCATAGAGTCCATAGAGCTCGTGTTTGGGGTGGACTATGGTCCTGGAGTAAGGTCTTTATTTGGCGACAGTAGGAGGGAAGTGTTGTGGTCACTTGGCGACAGTATGAGGGAATGACCGGTACTGTGAGTACCATTTTATTTGGCGATAATTGGTTGGGGATTCATGTACCTAGGTTGTTACTGGATTCTCAAGGCTATGTAAAAGATTAAATAATAGAACTTGCAAGTTAAACAAAAGAACTATACTTGATAAGATATGTGAAAAGTATTTATATTTGTGAGATATTGTTTAATGACCGTGTGGCAAGAAATTTTATGAAGAGATAATATGTTTAATTATGTATGGGACAAGTATATATGTTCTTGAGATATTGTGTTCCATAACTTGGGTAACACGTAATCATGTCTATGGGATACTATGTTCAATATTACATGTAATAAATAATCATATGTTTTGAATAACTTATATTATAATTAGTTTAAGTTCATGATATAAACGTAATAGCTTAATTGATAAGTTGAATCGTAATTGCAATGTTGGGTGTTCTATGAAAATAGTAAATTAGAATTAGAATAACATATGCAATAAGTAACCATATTTAATTGACGCCTCTTTAAATAGAAGTTACAAATCTATGTGTTAACCTATCGAACGAACATAAAAACTTCCATATCAAGTAATCAATGTTCAATTGAACTTGTGCATAATCTGATTATGGATTAATGACATGTTCGAACCCTTGTTTGTATAATTAATGGATTTATGTAAACCTATAATGAAGTAGATAGCTTGTTATAATAGCATATATGATTTATGATCAAATCTAGATAAAATCTAGCTATATCTTGGAATGTTTGACAATGAGCATTGGTATATATACATGTTTACTGGATTGTCTTGTTAAATATAATCAGGTGTTAGACTGTTTTGGAATGATTAAAGATATGTATATGATTGGTGAGCTGTTTTATATAAACTCAAGTATGTCATGAACTGTTGGAATACATAATTTGTAAAACCTATGATTGGTGAATTATTTTGAATAAACCAAGAATGTATTGGAATATTTGGAATATGTATGGTATTTCATAAGTATGACTTGGTATGTTTGATATAAATATACTAATTAACCTGCTTGTTGAAATGTTAGTCTGGTTAGTTAACAAATAAGCAACAATGTCCAAAATGCTATGTTAATAACTTATATGAAAGTAGGTGTATTCATAATATCATGTGATAGATAACTTGTGTGATAAGTATCATCTACTTCTAAACTGTTATGTGAACTAGCTTATGAGATAAGAATTACCTATTTCTAATATATTATATTAGATATCTATAACAAGAAATCATAAATTTAATATGCTATATGTGATACCTTGAATGTTGTGTATATTATGATCATAATATGTTAGACTTGTTTTATATGTCAAGAAATTCATAAATTAGTGAACTATGGTTGATGATTTGAATAATAAGAAACTTACCAAGAAAGCTTATAAGATAAATTACCGAATTAAATAAAGTTTTTCTATTGTTATATGATCTCCATCTGAGAAAAAGCATAACAAGCAATATGTATCTTGATTAATGAATATTATCTTCTTTGTTGAATAGAAATGTTACGATTGAATACCTTGTGTATGTATATATATATATATATATATATATATATAATCATGTATAATTATGTTTAAGTCATGTTGAGTATCCATACATGTAAGTATGTACTTCGTAAGTATGCATGTAGTTAAGATTCTTTGAATTATCAATGTGTATAAAAGCACATGCCTTGTTGAGTATCCATGTATGTAAATATATACTTCATTGAATATACATGTATATAAGTTTAATCGAATTACCCATGTATATAAATTACCCATGTATATAAATATACCCATGTATATAAAAATTTGGTTAGGTTAACCGTTAAAAAATTTAAAATTCAGTTAATTTAGTTTTGGATAATTCGGTTCGGTTAATAACTGAACTGAATGTTTGAACACCCCTTGATTAAATGTGTTATTATACAAATTTTCGAATTAGGACTAGATTGATTATATGTATAAATATAGAGGACTAAATGTGCTATTATAAAAATTTTATTAACTGTCATATCACTCCTTTTAACGGCAGCTAACGACTAGATGACTATTTTCTAATAAAAACTAAAATTTAGTGATCATTTTATAATATTTGAAATTTGGATGGTTAAAATAAATATTTTAAAATAATTTAGGGACTATTTGTGAACTTTACCCTTGTTTTAACTTGGAGGGTAAATCAACAACCAATTTAATGGCAGTTTTGAGTACCAAACTAGCCCATGATTATATACGGATGTCAATGGGGGCATGTTTTGCAAGGATTCGCCTCACTTTACATCTAATTGGATAGGGATGGTTACATATTTCACAGGTCGTGGGGCAAGGATGAAGATAAAAATTAGATTCGCCGTGGGTGGTGGGGCAGGCGTGAATATGACTTTGTACCCTCCTCATCCCCATCCGCCTCACATCATCCCCTCCTGCCCCACATTATCCCCACCCTGCCCCAACAGATTTATAATATGTTATTATAAATATTATTAAAAATATAATTGAGTTTGAGATTGATCAGATCGAATATATAAATATTTTCAAATTTAAGGCAATTCATATTAACTTATCTTGGGATATTTATGAAAAGCTCGATATATATATAATTGAGTTTGAGATTTATCATATCAAATATACAAATATTTTTAAAGTTATCAGTTCGGATCAGAGTCAAATTTAAGATAATTCATATTGACTTGTCTTAGGATATTTATGAAAAGTTCAATATATATATATATAATATTTAGGTTTCTTGATTTTTTTCTTTACTGTTGTCGTCAAGCCTTCTATTTAAGGTGACAGTTGGAATAATGTCACATATGTGGTAGGTGTCTGAATGGTAGATATTTCATACTTTTTCATAACAATTTTGGTTTTTATTTATTTAACTAATACTTAGAAATATATAGGGGTGCTTATTGAGTTGAGCAGCTCGCAAACAGCTCGAATTCAACTCGATCAAAACTCAGTTCACGCTCGACTTGAGTTGACTCAACTCTAAATCAAGCCCGACTCAAGATCTTAGCGAGTCAAGTGGAGCAAGGCCCAACTCGACTCGATAAGTTCGTGAGCAACTCGTTATTTTTTTTATAAAGTCTTTTATGATTTTTTTGTGGCTACCTTAAAAAATTATGTTCCAAGAAGTTTAAATACTAGATGAAAAGTCTAGAAAAGTTTAGTGAATTGCTAGGTAATTTACCCATAAAACTTTAGTTTCAAATTTCTAAAACGTTTTGTATTTCCCGAGAATTAAAAAAAATTCATTTGTATTAATAAAAAATTAAATTATAATAACGAGTCTTTCCTTTTTCTTTTATTATTACTTTATGTACAAAAGTAGAAAAGGGAAAAGTCTTCAATTCCCACTTCCCATATAAAAAAAATAGGATTGAAAGTTAAAACTCGAGATTACTAAGGCATTGTCTCCTTTGTTGTTCATCAAAGATTGTTGAGAAACTAAAAACAGTCTCGCACTCGAATATCGGCTTCATCTTCAACTCGGTCATGACAAGTTCGTTTGTTTATCTCCTCAGACCTCACATATTTTCTGAATTTTTATGTTTATATTAAGTAACACTAGATTTTACATATATTTAAAAATAACAAGGTAAAATTTTGGTGAGCTTAACGAGCAACGAGTTGAGTTGAGTTGAGCAACGAGATTTTTTAACGAGCACAAGTCAAGCAAAATTTTATCGAGCTTAACGAGCAACGATTCGAGTTGAGCAACGAGATTTTTTAATGAGCACGAGTCGAGCACTACTCAACTCGTGATCGACTCGCTCGATAAGCAACCTTAGAAATATATTATATGAGTGGGTCATAAAGCGGGTAGAGAGGGGATTAGATGGGTCTCGGGACCTACGTGGTTGGTGGGGCTGAGATGGTTTTAGTCTTGCAGGTTATAGGAAAAAATAGCTTTATATTTTATATTCACAACGGATCGTTGGACGGGGATGAGGATGAAAATTCTTAACGGGGATGAGTGTGGAGAGAGCACCCTTTGCACCCACCCCACGACATCCCTATGATTACATATCAAACTAGCTCAATTCATGAATCTTAAGTATTTGGTAAATTTTAAACAAATTTTAACGATAGTTTTAAGGACTTGTGCTATTATACAAATTTTATTAACTGCCATATCACTCCTTTTAACGGTAGCTAACAACTTAATGGCTATTTCATAATAAAAAATAAAATTTAATGACCATTTCGTAACATTTGAAAATTGGATGAATAAATAAACATTTTGAAATAATATGGTGATCATTTGTGAACTTTACCCTTGTTTTAACTTGGAGGGTAAATCAGTAACCAATTTAATGGCAGTTTTGAGTACCAAACTAGCCCATGATTATATATCAAACTAGCTCGTGTCATGAATCTTAAATATTTGGTAAATTTTAATCTAATAGTAATTTGAACCCTCATAAGATACAAAGATTTGTTAAGTATTTAATCAAACCGGACATAATTAAAGAAGGGCGGACATATGCCCTCAATGTTTTTTTGAATAATAGTAATTTAGGTTGATATAAATTTAAATATTAAACAATTTAAATTTTTTTCCTAATTTTTGAATTTAAATACTTAATAAAATCTTATATATTCTTTTAAATTTAATATTGTTACTCTTCAGCTATTCGATACTAGCTCTATCCTTGAAGGCAGGACTGTCCAATAATAAAGATAAAGACCCACCCTCTAAAATCCAAATGACTAAATTGTCGACAAAATTATAATACTTTTTTCCTCTTTATATGTATATATTTCTCCCACTTTTCGAACTTTCGTGTTGCATATAAATTCACTTTACCATTGAAATGTAGACTTACCCAGGTTCTAGCTTTAACTTTAATTATGTAAGGTTAAAACAAGGTATAAAATGTCGATTCATTTACATCAAAAGCATAGCTCCTTATCCATACAAGTGGCGGAGTCAGGATTTATATATAGTAAAATCATAGTGGGATACAAGATTTGGAAAATTCCTATAGGATTACAATAAGTATTGCATATCACATATCCCAAAAAATCAAGTGGGTTCAATTCTTATATTTTCTATAAAAACTTTACTTTTTATACTTTTATAATGGGTTTGAAAGACATTTTAATTAGATTAGTGGGGTCATTTGCACCCTAAAATTTCTTAATGCATCCGCCTATTCACATATATATATATGAGATAGGATCCTCTTACACTATGTAAAACTTGCAAGTTTTACACTTTTTTTGGGCCGTTGGATGAAGGTAAATGGATGGATAAGATTAACAGTATAAAATGTGAAGATTATCATATGGAAAAAATAAGAAAATAATCTTAGTCATTTATTATCATAATCCACCAGTTCAAAAAAGGTATAAAAGTAATTGAGTTTTACACGTTTTTTGGATCGTCGGATGGGTGAAATAGATGGTTGGGATTAACTCCTAACTTTTTTTCCAAGTGATAATCTTCACATATCCTACTTTAAATCTCAGCCATTCATTTCACCCATCCAACGATCCAAAAAATGTGTAAAACTTAAAAACTTTTACATTGTATAAATGGATCCTATCCCATGTATGTATATGAGTTAGGATCCACTTACACAGAATGTAAAACTCATAGTTTTACACATTTTTTTGATCGTTAGATGGGTGAAATGAATGGCTGAGATTAAATCCTTACTTTTTTTCCAAGTGATAATCTTCACATAACCCACTGTTATTCTCAACTATCCATTCCACTCATCCAACGATACAAAAAATGTGTAAAAGTTGAAAACTCCTATATTGTGTAAATGGATCATATCCCTACATATATATATTCTAAAAAGGTTTTCATTTAATAGAAATTAAAGTTGTATAAGTAAAAGAGTCAAAACTCAGAAAGAGAAGGAGAACTCAAACTTCAATTAGATAGAAGCTTTGAAGAACTCGGTACAAGTGCGATTCAAAACTCCAGCCATGACAAGCAAAGGCTTAGACCTATTTAATTTGTTTATTTGTGTGAGATCTATTAATTTGCCTAGTGGTCAAGGATGTTCATATTTTCTCATCTTGTATAGGTTCGAATCCTATCGTGAGAATGTAATACCTCTCTATTTAATCAAAAAAATAATCCTTGTGTTATATATATATATATATATATATATATATATATGTATGTATTAATTAAGGATAGTTAATTTTAAGAATATTAGGGTTGCAGTAATATTCTCTCAAGCTGCAACTCATTTTTTCTTTTTCATTTGTGTTTGGTTGTAGACGACATCAATCTTAGTGTTGATCTTCAATCGTAGTACTCTTTCTTTTTCCTTTGTTTTACTATATTTAATTTTTACTTTTTTTTAGTTTCTAACAAGAATTATTATTCCTTCGTGGTACGTTTTTCTGTGCCTTTAGGCACGTTTTCTTCTACCTTTTTGACACATTTTTTGTCTTCCTTGTTGGTCGTTTGGTCATTCTTTGCATTTTATGTTTTTTCACGATTGGATTTGACAATGACACGACTAATCAAGATGGCGCTTATTTGTTATCTTGTTAATCTTCCATGCTTTAGACTCTCGGGATGGATTTGGATACGTGTTCACAATCATCGTTTCTTGTTCATGATTAAGTTGTGGTAATGACGGTTTTGTCAACGTGCCATAAGGGTTATATGCATTGTTTAATGTTAGTGTTGATAGTTGTCCTTCAATCGTAGATTTTTTTGTGTCGCTCGTGTTTATCTTTGGTTTGAATCATTTAGTTGGGTTTTTAACCCTTTTTTGTATTGTCTTTGTATGATCTTAAATGACTAATTTTTTAAATAATAATAGGAAAATATCTAGATTAAGTGTTTAGTTTATGCTTATTGTCACGGGGCTAGAGTCTGACTAGTTGATCTGTGCGGCCTTAATCGACGATCTTAGATGAAGACTAAGTCAGTCTTCATAATTACTAAGCAAGAATTCTTAGAACAGAAGAAGCTTGTGGGAAAAACTAAGGCACGGCAAGCAAGGAAAACAATAACAAGGTGATCGTGAAGAGAAAATGTAACTCTTTACTTAATACTCAAGAAGATCAAGAATGATGGAATAAATTAAAATGATGAGAGTGAGTCTCTATTTATAAGCTCACCTCCTAAGATCTAACGGTATAGATTAGATTGATCCAAAGGCTAAGGATTATCCTCAAGATTGACATCCCCTAACTATGGAAATAATATCATGCTCTTACAAGGTTGCCAAAAGTAAAAGGGAAATAATCACTCATAATATCCTACTTGGGTTAGCAAAGGATACTTTCCCCAAGTGTGGCTCAAATGATGATATCTTTCCATGTGTGTTGGTCAAAAGATGCTCTTCCTCAATTGGTCTTGGTCTCTTAGGCAGATTAGGCATTGATAGGCCCAGTTCTCTTGGCCAAAAACCTCCTTGGCAGCATGCTTGGTGCTATTTTGGGCCCTAGGGTCGTGGGTAACTAGACTGGGGCTCGTTTGGGCCCTAAAGTGTGCACAATAGGTGCTGACTCAGGCTCCATAGTCTAGGTAGCATATAGGATGCTCGCTTGGGCCCCTTAGGTGCGATGAGAGTGCTCTTTTGGGTCCTTTTCTCGTGGGTAGCACATAGGGTGCTTATCTCGGCCCCATGGTGCGCGATGTTGGGTGGACTTGTGTCCCTCGATTGGGTGAAGCATGTGGTGTACTTGGGCAGACCTATTGGTGTATGTCCATCTCGGTCATGGGTTGGCGGCCCGTGACATTTTTCCCCACTGGATCTAGCAATGTCTTTGTTGCTTGTCAGTGATAAGTCTCGGCAGTCTCATCCTCGAACTGTCTTGGCTCCTTGACAAGTTCCCAATTACTCTCGGCTTTGGGAAGTCTATTCCCTAGTGTAAGGCCTTCGTGCCTTGGGCTAGGGTCTGGTGCTCGGTTCGTTTGGATGATTGGTGCCACATTCTTATAGGAGGACTTCACTCCTATTGGTGCTTGGCTTCGCTTGCTCCACTTTGGGTCATCGGAATCCTCATCCAATAGCTTGGGCATGTTGTTGTGGGCAACATGGTCCACTCGCAGCTTTGGAAGCCACTCTCCTTGTGGGTGTAGTCTATCCACTTCTTGGTCTCCATCACATCTTGTTGGCACTCAAGATGAGTGTTATTGGCAAAAAGGTCATGGGATGGGCCCTCTTTGGTCTCTAAAGCACTTTTCCCTCAGGTTGGGTGGTGGTTTTAGTTAGAGACTCTTAGCTTGCTCTGTCCGCCATGGTGCTTGCCTCTCTTTGCTTGGGTTTCATGGGTTCATCAAACTCATTCATGGGCTCTTGCCATTTAGCCACTTGCATCAGCAACTCTTTGATGACAATGTATGATGCCTTAGTGTAGGCCTCAAACAGTTTGGTGTAATATGGCAGCACCAACTCTGGCTCACTCGCCTCGGCTTGCTTCAACTCTTCAAGCCTTGGAAATTCTATCCGATGTGGGCCTTTGGGTGCTGGCACAATACTCAAAAAGGGCTTAATCCCTTGGTACACCTTACTCCTTGGTGGCATTGCCTTCGGCAACTCGAAAGGCTTTATGTACTTGATCCCTTCTAGGACTTGTCCTACTCCCTCGAGGACTTTCATGGTCTGCACCATGGTCTCTTCATTGTTGGCTATCTTTTCTTCGCGCACTCTCTTGGCAAATTGTATTGTTGATAACGCCTTAGTTGTTTTGCTCGCATCACGGCTCACCGGTAAAATACATTATTGGCGCGGGTCAACGTTACACAAGACATCAGCATATGGCAAGACAAGTGCATTAATCCGATCAAGAAAAGGTAAACCAATTACAAAATCATAATCTTCAAGGGGTATTACCTTGATGGGTGTTTTACCGTACCAATCTCCAATTTGTAGATCCACTCTATTTGCAACTCCTGCAATTGGCTCTTCCTTGGAATTGACGGTTTTGATCCACCCACTTACCTTCTAAACATGAAGGTTTAACTGCTAGGTAGCTTGCTTGTAACCCCCTCGACCCGGCCTAGACACCAGACCGAATCAAGCGAGCTACATTAGGTTTACCGAAGTAAACCGGGAAGATGAAACCTAAAACGCGCCCATTTTTTCTTTTATCTTGTCTAGATGCATTATAACTTTCCTACATGTACAATATTGTTCACAGGTGAGAACTCAACTCAATCGGGCATCAGATCGATATCCAATTGGACACAAACACCAATTAGGAACTTAACTACAATTTTAGGAAAATACAAGGACTTTTCTCAATTTTAAGTTACCAACCTTTAATTAAATATATTTCATGCTTACATGTCAAAATCAGCTCAAAACGATCATTCAATCTCATTCAATTGCATCACCAAGATTTCAGGGACTAAAAAGCAAGGAAATAGAACTTCACTTCCATGACATTAACTGAATTAACAGACAACCGTATCAATACGCGGGTAATCGTATCGATACGGTGTCTCACATAAAACAACCCCGTTTCGGTACGTTGTATATCGTTTTGATACACCTAACTGGAACAAGGTTCAATTTAAATTTACTTAACACTCGTACCGATACGATATAGAGGTGTTTCGGTACGCGAGTTACATCTCAAAAAGTAGTTTCTAGTAACGTAAGTCCGTATCGGTACACTCAAACCCGTATCAAAACGCGAAGCTTGATTTTGCCTAGCCGTACCGAAACAGTTGCCCGTGTACCGGTACGCTAAGCCTGAAATGGCTTACCCGTACCGAAACAGAGACACCCGTACCAGTACGGCACCCGATGCTTTTCCCCAAGGGTGTCCTAAAGTTCCTCCACCAAATTGTAGTACAGAATCATCTCCAAAGATCTCGGTCAAAGCAGGCATATTCCAAACTTGAATACCCCCCGAAGCTACGGGCAGAACACCTGGTAGAGAAACCCAATCTTGAGTGAAATAAATACCACGGCTTGAATCTTTTTCAATAAAATCATCGCGTAATAAATCAACAAAGCCCAAAGTTATTTCCCGTTCTCCTTCAAGTTTACCTACTATTGTACCAGCGTGAATATGATCTCCACCAGACATACGTAAAGCTTTAGCTAGTACACGAAAGTGCATACCATGATTCTTCTGTCTATCAATAACTACGTGCATTGCGCGATGGATGTGAAGAAGTAGACCGTTACCAAATACAAACTATAGAGGCCATTTACAACTCAAGAGCAGCTAAATAAACTTGCTCAAATAAGGAGTTCAACAAAACATCTCCTAAATAACCACGGATACCCTCATTGCCCTTATTACTTATTGCCTAGTTCAAACATAGTTTGATTACCAAGTCTTGTACTGATCCCTTGATTCCCGCTGCCTTCCAAACCTTTAATTCTCTGCATTGATGGACAAAGAGAGCGTAAGCACACTAGGCTAGTGAGGAGTACTCAAAACAAAACACCATCGATGCATTTAAAACCATTTCTCAACAACATATTGAAATCTTATTTCAATCATTCCTTAAACATCATTTAAACATTACCATTGAAAACGTCATCCTTGAAAACCATGCACTTTTCATCATTAAAAACCAGCATATTAAACCACATGCAATATGAATCATTTACAACAGCAAATTCCATTGCTAAACCTCAATTTAATCTTTCCCATGCATAACGACCATATAAAAAGCTTGAAGAGTAAACGAACAACATGTATCATTAACCAACAGCATGTTCCATTGCTAAACCTCAATTTAAGCATTCCCATGCATAACAACCATATGCAAAGCTTAAAGAGTAAACATGTATAAATCACATTATACAACATAAACTATCCAATGATACATCAACAATTATATTGGCTCACAAGTGATCATTAACCAAGTTTATTTACCAAAAGAGTTCATCGGATACACGGATTCAACAAGTTTACCCAACACTTCATACATTCTCACTGGCAACACAAGGTTCACACACGGGAGTTTTCGGTACACATAAACCCCTCCACCGTTGTGACACTCGTGGTGGAGTATTCGGTACACCATATAAACCCCTTAATACCACTCATCGGTAGATGTATAACCCACTAATGGGAGTTTACGGTACCATATAACCCCTCGACCATTAGGGTACTTGGATGGAGTATTTGGTACACCATATAAAACCCCTCAACATCCAAGGTGACATATTATAGTGCACTATCAATCCTATGGCCGGCCAACTATATCCGATAACAATTTTAAAACCACATCACTTGCCAATATAATTAACCATTTAACATTTACCTCATTGTTTTTAACAAGAATTAACCAAACCATTTTTCCAAAGTAACAACCATGCTTTAAACCACAAGTATAAACCATATACTTACAAGGATCACCTACCATGTGCGTCCTTCAGCATTTCATGCTTAAAAATAGTATATCAAATGCTTTAAATCATGCTTAAACAGTAGGTAACATGTAAATCAAAACAAGTGCAAAAAACCATTTAACACTAGCACGACCGAGAGAAAAAAACCATAATTACTTACTTCCAAGTTTAAACCACCGTATCAAGCTAAGTTTAAACTCCCATAAACCACTTTTAAAACATTCCAAAGCTGGAATCCAAGTTCTCACTCACCGGTAGGCGAAACCTCAATTTGCCAATGCCAAAACAAGCGTCTGAAGCTCCCTAAGCTTCACCGATCCCTTCCAGATCCATCTCCCTTGTTTAAACCACATTACAACAGAGGATTAATGCATCTCATTGTATTCAAACACTGTAACAACAAAACCACACGGACTTCCACAATCTTCTCACAATTACCCAACCACAACAACCGAAAACATCATCTAATCCTTTCCAAACACTAACCAGCCACAATCTAACAATAGATATCTTCAATATCATCAATTAACACTTAAAAACAAGTGTATTTCATCAAAACACTTCATCAACTAAACAACCACCACAACTTCACAAAAATACCAATCTAACAACCTAAACAATTAGAGATTCATGAGTTTCGGGATTCCATTGTTAAAATCAACTTAACAACATTATAATACATCCAAAATATGTTTAAAATAAATCATCAATACTGAAAAACAGATCCAATTCACAACTTTCTCTTTTTCATTAATTTCATCCAATTAAATCAATTAATTCAATAATAAAACACAAAATCAGATTATAAACTATAAATCAAGGATCAAACACTTGGGAATATCAATAAAGAACCATTCAATAGAGGAGACCACGGACCTTACCCCTATTGTGTGATTTCTCCCGCAATTGGCTTGTTTAAAGCTAAGAAAACATAGGATTTCAATGAGATTTTGCAAAACAAAGTTAAAGAATCAAGTTTAAATCAATAACCTAAGTAAAAAGAGTCTCTCACCTCTGGATTTTGATGAAATTCTGAGTGTTTGGCAGAAAAGAAGTTGAGAGAAAAGGTTTAGGAAAAAGTTACGTAAATTTTCTTTAAAAGCAAATAACTAACTTAGATATTTTAATCCCACTTAATCACCCTGTAAAACACATGTTTAAAATGATTTAATTGAAGGGAGAAACCACCAGAAAAACTTGGTAAAATTAGCTCTTTAAGGATTCTAAGAATTTGACCCTTTTCATTTTAGTCACTTTAGAACAATTCTCAAAAATCGCATTTTGGTCACTAACCAAAATGTCATATTTCCAAATTCCATTTTCCAAAATTGATTCCACCAAAAATCAATATATATTAAAAGATGGTTCTTAACTACTTTTCCACATTTTTATGTTACTGAAAAATATATGACCCCGAATCCGACTTGAATCTCTAACCCAGTCTATCGAACCGTCTAATAAGACTCAAAACCGCTAGGCCCAAAATCGGGGCATTACAACTCTCCCCCACTTAAGAAATTTCATCCTCGAAATTTGCTGGGAGATAACCAAAAGCAGATACCACTCCAACATCTCTGACTTACATTCATACGTGGCTTCTTAATACTGCGGTGTCTCTGCAACACCTTAACAAGGCCAACGCTCATACCATGCAGAACCCCACTGCTGGAAACAAGGATTTCCACAGACCTTTCACACAAGATAACTCAGATCTTCAATATAATGCCTTTCACCGACATAACACGCGAGGAAATCCAACTGATACCTTTGCAACATCGTCACATGACACAAAACATGGAACCCTTCCAACATAGGAGATAACCTCAAACAATAAGCAACAGGACCCACACGCTCAACAAACTCGTATGGTCCACAAAACCCCGGCTAAGTTTTTTTTCAGCCCAAACCCCATCACCCTCTTCCAAGGCAACACCATCATGATCACCCGATCATCAACAACACACTTTAAAACACTACGCCTCGAATCCGTGTAGGATTTCTGACAACCCGAAACTGCTCTCAAGCGCTTATATAACAACTTCGTCTTCTCACTGGTGCCTTTCCATACATCAGACATGGGAACATATTTTTCCCTAATTTCAGCCCAACCTACAAGCGTACGGCACCTCCAACCACACAACGCCTCGTATGGTGCCACCTGCATACTTGCCTGATAACTGGCAATATAGCAAACTCTACCAAAGGCATGTTTTTTTCACACTTTCTCTGGACTCAATGATACACAACCCAACTTATCTTTCAAAACCCAAATTCCATGCTCTACCCACCATCTAACTGGAGAGATATGAAGTACATACACTCAAGCTCAAGCAACATCTCCAGAACCTTGACGTAACTCATAGATCTATGTTCAAAACTATGGACTCAAGCCCACAGTGCAACTGCACTAACCCGACAATACACAAATATGTAACATACATCACAATCATAGCCACAAAGGTGTGCACACTTTGCAACCCAATCAACAACCACCCAAAGGAAATCCTTTTTAATCGATGTCACAGGCAACCAAACACAAAATCCATGGTGATTCTTTCCTACCTCCATTCCAGTATCCTCAACGGTTACAACAACCCTAAAGAAAACTGATGCTCAGCTTCCACTCGCTGACATATCATGCATCGAACAATAAAATCAACCATATTTCCCTTTAGACCAACCCAATAGCAATCCCTTTCAGACCTTGATAAATCTTGGTATTACCAGAAGCATGGTGGGCCCATAACCCATAGGTCCCAGGATCGAAACCTAGCTCTAATACCACCAAATGTAACCCCCCTCGACCCGGCCTATACACTAGACCGAATCGAGTGAGCTATATTAGGTTTATCGAAGTAAACCGGGAAGATGAAACCTAAAATGCGTCCATTTTTTCTTTTATCTTGTCTAGATGCATTATTACTTTCCTACATGTACATACTATTCACAGGTGAGAACTCAACTCAATCGGGCATCGGATCGATATCCAATTGGACATAAACACCAATTAGGGACTTAACTACAATTTCAACAAAATACAGGGACTTATCTCAATTTTAAGTTACCAACCTTTAATTAAATATATTTCATGCTTACATGTCAAAAATCAACTCAAAACGATCATTCAATCTCATTCAATTGCATCACCAAGATTTCAGGGACTAAAATGTAAGGAAATAGAACTTCACATCCATGACATTAACTGAATTAATAGACAACCATATCAATACGTAGTTAACCGTATCGATACGGTTTCTCATATAAAATAGCCCCATTTCGGTACGCTGTATACCGTTTCGATACACCTAACTGGAACAAGGTTCAATTTAAGTTTACTTAACACCCGTACCGATATGATATGGAGGTGTTTCGGTACGTATGTTACAACTCAAAAAGTAGCTTTAGTAATGTAATTTCGTACCAGTACACTCAAGCCCATATCGAATCACCAAGCTAGATTTTGCCTAGCCGTTCCGAAATAGTTGCCCGCGTACCGGTAATCTAAACCTGAAATGGCTTACCCATATTGAAACAGAGACACCCGTACCAGTACGCCTGGACCTGTAATGTCATTTATAGCTGGTTAAACATGCTTACAACCACACCAAAGCATCCTAACATGTTCCTAACATACATCCAGCATACTCAGGGTTCTTACCACATTGAAGCATCACATGATCAACATTGATTAATGGCATATTGCATCATATGTAAAACTATAGGCATGCTTCCTAGAAAACCATACAAGTAAAACACCAAACCACATACCATTACCAAATACAAACCATAGAGGCCATTTACAACTCAAGAGCAGCTAAATAAACTTGCTTAAACAGGGAGTTCAACAAAACATCTCCCAAATAACCACGGATACCCCATTGCCTTATTACTTATAGTCTAGTTAAAACATACTTTGGTTACCAAGTCTTGTACCAATCCCTTGCTTCCCGCTGCCTTCCAAACCATTAATTCTCTGCATTGATGAACAAAGAGAGCGTAAGCACACTAGACTTAGTGAGGAGTGCTCAAAACAAAACACCATCAATGAATTTAAAACCATTTCTCAACAACACATTGAAATCTCATTTCAATCATTCACTAAACATCATTTAAACATTACCATTGAAAACGTCATGCCTTGAAAACCATGCACTTTTCATCTTTAAAAACCATCATATTAAGCCGTATGCAATATGAATCATTTACAACAGCAAATTCCATTGCTAAACCTCAATTTAAGCATTCTCATGCATAACGGGCATATGCAAAGCTTAAAGAGTAAACGAACAACATTTATCATTAACCAATAGCAAGTTCCATTGCTAAACCTAAATTTAAGCCCTCCCATGCATAACAACCATATGCAAAGCTTAAAGAGTAAACATGTATAAATCACATTATACAACATTAAACTATCCAATGACACATCAACAATTATATTGTCTCACAAGTGATCATTAACCAAGTTCATTTACCAAAAGAGTTCATCGGATACACGGATTCAACAAGTGTTTATCCAACACTTCATACATTCTCACCGGCAATACAAGGTTCACACGCAGGAGTTTTCAGTACACATAAACCCCTCCACCGTTGTGACACCCGTGGTGGAGTATTTGGTACACCATATAAACCCCTCAACACCACTCATCGGTAGATGTATAACCCACTAACGGGAGTTTACGGTACCATATAGCCCCTCGACCATTAGGGTACTTGGATGGAGTATTCGGTAAACCATATAAAACCCCTCAACATCCAAGGCAACATATTATAGTGCACTATCAATCCTATGACTGGCCAACTATATCCGATAACAATTTTAAAACCACACCACTTGCCAATATAATTAACCATTTAACATTCACCTCACTGTTTTTAACAAGCATTAACCAAACCATTTTTCCAAAGCAACAACTATGCTTTAAACCACAAGTATAAACCATATACTTACAAGGATCACTTACCATGTGCATCCTTCAGCATTTCATACTTAAAAATAGTATATCAAATCCTTTAAATCATGCTTAAACAGTAGGTAACATGTAAATCAAAACAAGTGCAAAAAACCATTTAACACTAGCACAACCGAGAGAAAAAACATATTTACTTACATCTGAGTTTAAACCAGCGTATCAAGCTAAGGTTAAACTCCCATAAACCACCTTTAAAACTTTCCAAAGCTGGAATCCACGTTCTCACTCACCGATACGTGAAACCTCAATTTGCCGACGTAAAAATAAGCTTCTGAAACCCCCCAAAGCTTCACTGATCCCTTCCAGATCCATCTCCCTTGTTTTAACCAAATTAAAATAGAGGATTAATGCATCTCATTGCATTTAAACACTGCAACAACAAAACCACACAGACTTCCATAATCTTCTCACAATTACCCAACCACAACAACCGAAAAATCATCTAATCATTTCCAAACACAGCCTAACGACAATCTAACAATAGATATCTTCAATATTTTCAATTAACACTTAAAAATAGTAGTATTTCATCCAAACACTTCCAGCAACTAAACAGCCACCACAACTTCACAAAAAAACCAATCTAACAACCTAAAAAATTATAGATTCAAGAGTTTCGGGATTCCATTGTTAAAATCAACTTAACAACATTATAATACATCCAAAATATGTTTAAAATCAATCATCAACACTAGAAAACAGATCCAATTTGAAACTTTCTCTTTTTCATCAATTTCACCCAATTAAATCAATTAATTCGATAGTAAAACACAAAATCAAATTATAAACTATAAATCAAGGATCAAACACTTGGTATTATCAATAAAGAACCATTCAATAGAGGAGATCACGGACCTTACCACTATTGTGTGATTTCTCCCTCAATTGGCTTGTTTAAAGCTAAGAAAACATAGGACTTCAATGAGATTTTGCAAAACAAAGTTAAAGAATCAAGTTTAAATCAATAACTTGAGTAAAAAGAGTCGCTCACCTCTAGATTTTGATGAAATTCTGAATGTTTGGCAGAAAAGAAGTTGAGAGAAAAGGTTTAGGAAAAAATTATGTAAATTTTCTTTAAAAGAAAATAACTAACTTAGATATTTTAATCTCTCTTAATCACCCTTTAAAACACATGTTTAAAATGATTTAATTGAAGGAAGAAACCACCAGAAAAACTTGGTAAAATTAGCTCCTTAAGGATTCGAAGAATTTGACCCGTTTCATTTTAGTCACTTTAGAACAGTTTTCAAAAATCCCATTTTGGTCACTAACCAAAATGTCACATTTATAAATTCGATTTTCCAAAATTGATTCCACCAAAAATAAACATATATTAAAAGATGATTTTTACCTATTTTTCCACATTTTATCTTACTGAAAAATAGACTACCCCGAATTCGACTCGAATCTCTAACCCGATCTACCTGGCCGTCTAATAAGACTCAAAACCGCTAGGCCCAAAATCGAGGCGTTACATTGCTTAGACACAAACAACTTGGATGTACCAATGCCACTAGTGCATTCAGCTTTTTACCGGCAACTGTCACGTCCATGAACATAAGCCTCTTTTTCTTGTGGCCACTCTTGGCTTGAACTGAGCTTACATTCGAACCAAGCTTGAACTCTTATACCCTATTGTCTCCATGGATGGAAGTAAGCTTGGCTTTCGTTGGACAATCTTTGATATAATGTGGTCCATCACAATGGAAACACTTCACTAGTTCGTGATTCTCCCACGATTTTGTGAACTTGTTGGATTTATCGCTCGATGGCCTTCTCTCACCATTCAAAGACTTGTCGTTTCCAACTCCATTTGTCCTCTCTTGATCTCCCCAACCATTTTCGTTGTACTTTGGCTTTGACTTGGGTGACTCGACTTGTTGATGCTCAGGAAAAGACTCGGTAATCTCTATTGCCTTGAAGAGTTCTTTCACATCTCTCCGTTATAATTCTGCCTTGGCCTAAGTTTTTAACCCATCAAGGAAGGCGAAGAGCGCAAACTTGTCACTCATCTCTGGTATTTAGAGTTGCATCTCATTGAACTCTCATACATAGTCTCAAATACTGCTCGTATGCTTGAGTTGTCTCAGTTTGGATTGGGCTTCATCCTCTGCGTACTCAGGGTAAAACTGCACTTTAAACTCAGCTTGAAACTCGCTCCAAGTTCAAATTGCGGTGCCACCTCTCTTCTCATTGGTGCACCTATGAAGCCACCAAAAAAGAGCAACATCAGTTAAATAAATTGACGCAGTATTTACCTTTTCAGCATCCTCTACGATACCCACAGCTTTAAAGTACTATTCCAATCCCCACATGAAGTTCTCGACATCTCAGGCATTTCTCGTCCCCTTGAACTCTTTTGGTTTTGGGACCTTAACTCGGCTCTTTGGTGCAGTAGTGATCACGTCACTAGTCACTACTGCCTTGTACACGAGCAGCTCTCCTCTAAGATCCTCGATCTCTTTCTTGAGCGTCGTCACATCATCTTGATAAGTTGTTACCTCGGCTTAATGAACAAGATCCTCTATGATCTTTTTAAGTGAGATCATCTCGTCTTTGTGGGAACCATCTTGTTGATCAACATGCTCCACGGTATCGTTGATTGGTCCTTGGAACTCCTCCTTTAGTGTTTCACCCTCATGTCCAGCTCCTCTAAGCGGACATCAACCACGTCGAGCCTCTCTCTCATCTCATTCGGGGCATCCTCAAGGTGGGTAACCTTGTCCTTAAGTGTTGTGAGTCGGTCTTTGCAACTAGCCCTCATGGTTTTTTCCGTTTGTCGTGTCCCACGTACTCGGAGTCAGATTCGTTGTTTCCTGCCATCTCTTACTCAGTTGTGTAGCGACTGTTTTATCCGGTGTCGCTAAAAAAATAAGAAATCGTATTTAGGGAGTTTACCGCTTTTGTTAAAAACTTATATAAAAAGGAGAATTTTTTGAAAAAAAAAAACACATATTTTAAAAAATGGAGTCGACATCGATCACTTGGATTAGGTAGACATGACACCGAAAATAAAACCAGAGATTTTAATTGGGTTCCGGAGTTGGTTACGGATGGGGAAGGGTTAACACCCCCACACCGCCCAAAATTGGTACCTAAAGGTTCGTATCGTAATTATTAAGAAAAATACAAAATTTGATTTAATTTAGTAATTAATTCCTAAAACGCATGATTCGAACATTAAATTTACCTTGATATTCATGGTACCAAAGGATATGACACTCAGAGACCGGGATGACACTCCCACTAGAATACCGAAATCAAGAGGCCTAAAATTATATGCAAGAATAATTAATTCACATGAACATTAAATTATGATAACGATGTATACAAAATAAACATGACATAAATATTACAATAATTAAAATCAAATAAATAAATAAATATACATATGCAAAACAATATTATAATACCAAATAATCTAACATATAATACATCATATACATAAACCATATTACACATATATAAGTTAACATATAAAAACATAATATAATATACATAAGAGATGACTACTACAGACTACAATATACATACATATTACGTACATAATATATACATAAATATACATAATAATAAGAGCTACATATACCTAACATAATAATAAATATATAATATAATACTAAATATAATACTAAGATATAATATACATACTAAATATAATATATACATGGACACGTAAAAACTATAAGCGAAGTAAATAATCTACACGGATATATATATATATATATATATATATATATATATATATATATATATATATATGAAATGATAAGCATACGTAGATACATATATATATATACCTTAATAAATAAATAAAAAAGAAATAAATGGCATATATCAAAAAAACAAATAAATATATAAACAATAATATATTAAACACGAAAAACATAAATAATACATATCGAATAAATAAGAAACATACGACCATGAATATAATAATAAAACATAAATAAAAATTTGAATATAAACAAAAATAAAATTAAAGACTGAAATTAAAAGGGCGGGGACCTAAAGAAAAAAAACTAAAAAATAGTTTAAGACTGAAAGAAAAAGGGCCCTATTGAAAATGCCTGGAAACTTACAGGGGCCAAAATGATGATTAAACCATTTAAAATTGATAGCATTAATTAAAGAACCTAATCGAAAACGTTCAAAAATAGGGGGAACCGATTGTGTAATATTCTCTTGCGATAGGCCAAAACTAAAAATGAAAATGGGGCAGAGGGACTCATAGGGTAATTTTACCCTTTAAAATCTGATTTAATTCAATTTACGGACTAAATTGAAAGATTTCAGAAAACCCGAAGGACCGGTCAAGTGATTAAGAAAGGTGGAAGGACCCCAGGTGAGAAAGTCAAAACGCGAAGGGATTGTTTTGCAATTATACCAATTCTAAAACAAAAAAGACTATTTAAGGACCCCTCCGGCTCTTGATTCAAACCTTTAGCCATTTTGAGATTTCGTTCTCAAAAATAACCTCCCCCTTTACTATTTCCTCTAAAAAATCAAACTGAGCCCTTGAATATTCATCCTTTTTCTGGGATAAACCCAGAAACTGACAAACTTCTGTCGTCCTCTTCGTCACCAAATGTCGTCAGTCGTCGGTGCCGACAAACTCAAAAAAAGCCCAAAAACAACATTTTTTCAACCAAACCCAAATCCGGCCCTATATTTTAGAAAAAAACTCTCATTTTTTTAGATATAGGAAAACCCGAAGTAAAAACCAAAAAAACTTTATTTAGTGAACCAAAACTCTCACTTTTAAAATAATAAACCTCTTTGTCGTCACCGATTCACCCTACTCGGTTTAAAACCGAGGGCCTATCACCGGGAAAGAAAGGCCGACAGTCAAAGGGTAAACTTCTAACCTTTCCTTTCTGTTTTTATTTTTTTTATTGTTATTTCCTCTCTTTTTTGAATATATGCATGCATGTAAAGAAAGAAGATGAGTTATACCTTTTAAAATTTTCTTTTTATTTCATTCACTGAATATCTCCGGGTACAAAAGGGATCTGATTATACATATATATGCTTGATTTTTTCTCTGATTTTTGTTTTGTTTGCACAAATAAGTAAACTTTAAATGCGTATACTGTGGATGCTGATTATGACTGACATTCTATTATTGTTTGTTGTTTCTTGGCTTTTCCGGTTGTTAGAGGAGCCGGTGGAAGGAGACGTACGGCAGTTGCGGGAATTCTGGCAATGGTACCACGTGGATGAGGGCTGGTGAAGATGAAGAGTTTATCCCGACCAAATTTAATCTCGGTTGTTGGATTAGATCTGATCTAACGGCTGAGATTGCTTAAAGATTGGACGGTCTAGATGCAATCTGGAGAAAGACGAGGCTGAACGGGATGATGACACGAGGCGCGTAGTGATCTGAAGAGTCAGCGTGCGCGTCACACGCGCGCGTGGAAGCCGATCAGTCTGTGCGTGAACTACACGCGGCCAGCTGGAGGGTTAATCTTGATTGATCTGGGTCATTGGATCAAACTTGATCAACGACTCATATGCAGCTGCGCAAAAAGAATAGGATATTAGGGTTTTATTTATTAGATATAAGTTAGGGGGTTTTAGTTATATTAGGGCCTGGCCGGTTGGGCCAGTTGTATTTATTATTTGTTTTAGGCTTTGTAATATGGACTAGACATTTAATATAATTTATGGATTTTAATTTTTTATATGATCTGTTTTTTTAATTATTCTAACCCATTAATAATAATAATAATAATAATAAATACATATAATACATACTTGCTTAGTACACACATACATATATAAACAAATATACCTACATGCAATATATAAACATTACATATACATCTACACACATAATAATAGTATTAATAATACAATAATACACGCATACACATACATACATGTGTATTATATTATATACATACTTAGACATACAACCATTGATACAAATATCCATACATATATAATAAACATTATGTATACATATATATATATATATGCATATATATATTAACACACTAATGGTGTATTAATAATAACATATACATGTAATAAACATATACATTTATACCTATTATACCACATGCTCATATTAACACACACATACATACAAAGTAATAATAATGCAATAATAATATAAATATATATTTAATAATATTAAACATTTATATATATAGCCGGACAAAAATGAGTGATTACAGTTGCCCCTCTTTGTTTGTTCTTGTTAAACGAGAACAAAGCAAAGATCAAAAGCACTCATTTTTGTCCTACTTCCCTGTCCTTGGCTTCGAATTCATGGGTTCTTCTGAAACTTTCTGCTCTTTCTCGGTCAAGTTTTTAAGCTTCAATCTCTTCAATGCCCCGACTCGTACTCGTCTCGACATTAAAAAGAAGGCTTGACATCATGCCTGAAGGTCTTATTACCCTACCTGAAGGACTTATCGGTGGCCCGAAGGACTTAAAATCTGGATTCACGCCAACATGGCTACCAATCTCCCTTAAAATCTAGATTCACGCCAACATGGCTACCAATCTCCCTTAAAATGATGCCCCAATTTCTACAAGTCTTGACATCATAATAAAGTTAACACCATGCCCAAAGGACTTACTAATGGCCCGAAAGACTTATCACCACACCCGAAGGACTTATCGATGACCTGAATGACTTGTCATCATGCTCGAATGACTAATTGATGACCCGAAAGACTTAAGATTTGGATTCACGCCATCATGGCTACCAATCTCCCTTAAAATCTGGATTCACGCCAACATGGCTACCGATGAAAATCTTCAAAAAAATCTACTTCTTTAACATGAAGTCACAGATCAAATTCTTTAGTAATCTTCAAATATCTATTTAAAACAAGCAAAATGCTTTTAATTAGCATACCCATATCTATATGATGCATGCAATGTAACACCTTTTTCTTTTTTTCTTCTTCTTCTTTTTCTTTTTCTTCTTTTTCATTCTCTTTTTAAAATCTATTTTAAAATCCTATTCCCTAAAAAGTTATTCTTCAGATTTCTTCACTTTATTTCTCTACAGTATGTTTTTTTATTTTTAATTCATCAATTGAATACCCACGTTCTGATTTCTCTTGCACGAGTAACTCTCTTCTTCTTCGGGGTCTCTACCCATTTTGCAAATCCTTCTTCCGGTCCTTATTCTACCCTTAACTAGGGTTTTGCATCATTCTTCTCACTCAATATTGCCCCTTCAATCTCCGGGCTCAACTACTTCCAAATTCTTCACCCAACATGCAGAGTCTTTATCTATCTTCTCAATATCAGGGTGAGCCAAAATGCCTTTACTCCCTGAACTCATCTCTAAATTCAATTTTCTTGCATCATCTCAACGAGAACCAACTCTTTGTCCCTATTCTTTAATTCTCATTTAAAAATTTTAACAAAAAAGGCAGTCGTTTCAAAAATAAAACTTGGAGAAAATGTCAAATATCTTTGAAAACTAATGTTTAAGAGAAAAACTATAGATATCTTAAAAATCAAGGTTTGGAAAAGAATACCAAATATTTTTGAAAATTGATGTTTGGAAGACATTGTAAGTATTAAGAGAATCAAAATGTGGAGAAAATGCCAAACTTCTTGAAAACTAATGTTTGGAAGAAACGGTAAATATTAAAAGAATCGAAATTCGAAGAAAAATGCCAAACATTTTGAAAACTGATGTTTGGAAGAAATGATAAATATTAAAAGAATCGAAATTAGGAAAAATGCCATACATTTTTTAAAACTAATGTTTGGAGGAAATTCGGAGAAAAATGCCAAACATATTTTAAAACTAATGTTTGGGGGAAATGGTAAGTATTAAATGAATCGAAATTCGGAGAAAAATGCCAAACATTTTTTAAAACTAATGTTTGGAGGAAATGGTAAATATTAAAAGAATCAAAATTCGGAGAAAAATGCCAAACATTTTCGAAAACAGTTGTTTGGAGGAAATGGTAAATATTAAAAGAATCAAAATTTAGAGAAAAAAAGGCCAAACATTTTTTAAAACTAATGTTTGGAAGAAATGATAAATATTAAAAGAATCGAAATTAAGAAAAAGCCAAACATTTTTGAAAATTAATGTTTGGAAGAAACGATATTAAAGGAATCAAAATTAGGAAAAACAAATGTCAAACATTTTTTAAAACTAATGTTTGGAAGAAATAATAAGTATTAAAATTTGAAAAATGTCAAACATTTTGGAAAATTAATGTCGGACCCCTAAATTTTTCCTCATATTATGCGATCTTATTTTCATCCAAGTTCATTCTTCATTTCTCTGAACCACTCAACATATCATGGCTGAAACCCGCTTTAAGCTGTCTGATATATGAACTCTTGCCCTCATCTTCATTACAGTCATTGATGGGTCATCAATCTACATTAATTCGATCAATTGCATCCACTTTCTTGTATTCTGAATCTCATCTTTGAAGTAATACATAGAAATCTTTTTTTTGCTTAAAACTGTCAATTTGCTTATCGTCATTCCAATGAAGGGTGTCCTTTATATTAACATACATGACCTTAAAATCAGAATTATAATAATAAAGAAAACAGAATAAGAGCTCTAGATATCAAGTGCAAGAGCTTCTCAAATTCAACCTTTCGGTGATCATTCCAAAATAGCTTGTGTCTATAAAGACTTTGGATGTTGTGGCAATTTGAAGTCGTAAAATCCCCTTATATGACTCAGTTCATCCTCATGATTATCGCATTGCTACAAAGGCCACTCCTTCTCAATTCTCATTATTCGCTCTACCCAAGAAAAATGGACTTGTTTAACCGTTAGAGTGCAAAAATATCATTCTACGAATAGGGTTTTAGGTGCATATGTGCTGTCGATGCTACTGCTCATTTTTTTCTTCTTATTCATTCTCTTCATTCATTCATTATTAGGGAAATCAACTCATCACAATCCTTTGTCTCGAGGATAATGATGGAGTAAACAACACTACCCCGAGTTACTCGAGATAGTCATGATTTGAAAATACTACCATCACTCATGAAGCTAAGGTTTTTTTATTTGAATGGTGCATTGCAACCTTATTTACCCTATTGCTTCAGCGGAGTGCCCTGAAATTTCCACACTATTATCTGAACATGCCCATTACTAGGCATCGAGCATTGGAGTACTTTTTCTCTAATCATTCCTTATTATTATCATTCTCGGTCGTTAATCATAATTCATTATTATTTTTTGCACATATACTTATATTTCAATTGTCAATTATAATCCATTAACGCATAAAAATCTGCGCTTTGAATTTCAATTTCAGGCAACTCTGTATGGTTAAATTTTGGAGCTTTTTCCTTAATGAATGTCATCAAAGGAGTAGTAATCTTGCTTTGCTGACCAGAGTCTATTAGGGAAACTTAGACCTCATCGTTATCACAACATCCAATTGAACTTAGAATCGATGTCACATCTGGCAATTGATACCCAGTAACCTACTAAAGGCAAAAGGGATATACATATACATGCATTCAAGGTCATTGTATGTTAAGCAAAATACATTTTTCATTGGAATAAAAATCATCAAACATGACACATGCCCTTTACAAAACTATCTCTGCTACATTCGGGCCAACGGTAGCAAAGTTAGTTCCATGCATTACTTCGAAAGACACTCCTAAATGCAAAGATATCCTTGTCCTAGCATTCTTGACGCGGTACAAACTTTCCCCAATCCTAGTGCCTTCCATTGCCGGGTCATTTCTTGAGTCAAAACTTCATTGCTAATTAGCTTCTTGATCTCTTCCCACAATGGTCTACACTTTCTGGTAGGATGCCCTGGTGCCCCATATGAAAATCGCATGTACTGCTCGGGTCGAAACTATGGGTGGATGAATTAGGCATAATCTTCATCGGTCTGGGAATAATGTGGTGACTCTCAACCAAATGAGGAAATATATTCAAAATGGATACCCCAAATACCTCCAAGTTTGCACTTGTTCAGTGAACTTTTCTTTATGGCTCAGAATAATCAGTGAGCCTTCTTCTTTTGTGATTATGAGTGCTTTGGAAACAACATTCATTTACCTCTTTGTCTTCTTCTATTTCCTCATTAGTTTGGTATTTAAACTTTGACCCCAACTTTCTTTCTTGGATTGCGTACTCTATTCTCTCTCACTACCATGAAGTCCTCAAATTTGTTTCTCGATGTCTCTAACATTATAACAAAGAAGGCAAGGGGAAGTGACGCGTAAAACAAGGGAGTCATTTTCTCCTCAGTTATGGGAGGTTGAACTTGGGCCGCCAAACTTTGCCATCTTAGAGCATAATTCCTGAAGTTCTCATCTGGTCTTATTTTCATGCTCTTAAGAAACTGCCGACTTGGAGCTAAGTCTAAGGCATATCTGTATTGGCTTAAAAAGGCATTGACTAGGTCATCCGAAGATCGAATCTAGTTTCTGCTCAATCGGTTGTACCATATAGCAGCGGGTCTCGCCAAACTGTCGTTGAAGTAATAGATTAGCAGCTTATCATTCTTTACATAGCCTTTCATCTTTCTGCAGAACATGGTCAAGTGCACTCTCGGACAGCTGGTACTATCATACTGCACGAATATGGGAATCTTAAAATCTGAAAGAATGACCAAGTCAGGGACTAAACAAAAATCTCTTGTAATGAAAGCATATAGCTTTCCTTTTTCCTTAATTTCCTTCTCTAACTTATCTTCTAACTGTTTGAGTCTTTGTTCCATTCTTTCTTTCAACTAGTTCTCGAATATTGCCACCGAACCAATAATATTTTATTATTTAATTAATTAATGCATGAAATGTATCACAAATTTCTAAAATATAAAAGGCAAACAGTAAGTATGAACTATCACAATGAATGCAAATGAAGTGTTCATTCACTAATAGTCCTTTAGGAGGATTTTATAAAGGAATGGTGTATGTGTACAAAAGATTGACAATATTCTACAGGCGTCTGTTAGCCACCATTCTTGGAGCGAGATGCATACTCTATGCCTCATTTCTGTCTCTTCTCTATTTGCTTCATGCTTAGATGATTTCCAACCGTAGCATTATCAATCTCTATACATTACAGAACACCTTTCTATTTATAAAAAATCCCCTAATATGGAATATTTTCGAATCAATAAAATGCAAACATGAATACAATAAGGTATTAGTCGCAAAGTGACCATCGTAGAAAGGCTTTCATTAAACAAAAAGTCTTGTTACATCATATTTCAGTTTTGTAAACTTTACAAATACTTATGAGCCCTAGCCCCTAACTTTTGGACCTAGTCCAACAAGCGAGTCATCTTTCCTTCATTGTCCACTGCAGGATCCATATTCTGACTCAACAGCATAGCTGCGTCGGCCACATTCGCTACTTGTTGGGCCACTCTACACTCATGGACGATGACACTCTTAATGTTCTTGTCCTTCTCTTGTATTTCTAACTTGGCTTTTCATAGCTGAAGCGTTACCTTTTTTACGCTTTCATAGCCAGCTTGCTTGTAGGCTTCAACACGAATCTCGCTCGTACGTAAAAAAAAAGTCCTAAGATCTTCTATTTGTTCTTTAAGTGCTTCATTCTCCAACTAAAAATGTTGGATCTCGCCTCACTCTGTTGCAGACTTGATTTCAAAATCATATTTATGGCTAGAATATCTTGTAGCTCTTTCTTGAGGGTATCGCATTGCTCCTTGGTTTCCTTCAACTTTTGTGACAATAATTGGGCTTTATTTTCACTGGTTCTGCCTCTCTGCTTCCAATGCCCCAAATCGTTCTTTAATTGAATAATGTCATTTTTCCATTCTTCACAAGTATTACCTAAACCAACATTCTGAAACATGCAGTGAAGTTCCTGATGCTCATCTTGTAGACTCTTCAGTTTCTCGCTCAAATCATCTCTCTTCTACATGTGCTGATTATAATCAAATGAATGACCCTCTTTCGAGGTACCCCTATCTTTAGTTTTTGAACTCGTCTCTTGAATGATTCACTTATGTATTATTCAACCTTGACGTAGGTATTGGCTCTCTTTCGACTTTCCCCCGAGTAATCGTTGGCTCATTGTAGAATTGGGGTTACCCATTTTTAAGACTCAATGCTCCCATATTGATAAGATCTCTAACTCAATTTTTCAAAGCCCCACAATTCTCTATAGTGTGACCCGAACTTCCTAAGTGGTAACCGCATCTGGCTCAGCTGTTGTAACCTTTAGGGTAAGATGGTTCTTTTGGCACAGACTGAACTAGGGTGATAAGGTTTCTCTGAATAAGCATCGGGAGTAGCACGGTATACCTCATAGGTCTTAGGATGTGCTTCTTTAAATTACCTATTTCTCGAGTTTCTTCTGGACCTTTCTCTATCTTCAGGGAGCTTGACTCAGATGTACTTACCACTGATTTGTTGATACGAATCACAAAAGGGTTCGAACTATCGTATTTACCGATGTTATCTTTCTTATGAGTGGTATTCTGACCATCGAACTCTTTATTCTGACTCTTGTCTGGCTCTCCTTTTGGCTCTACAGACCCCTTACCTTTAGCCATAGGGGTCAATCATATTCATCATATCGGCCATCTATTTCTGGAATTCTCGCACTTCATCCCTCTCATCTCCAACACGAGTATCAATCACCCATCTGGTTTAAACTCTTCAGATAACTCATCCTCTCTATTCTTCTAACAATGCTCGAAATTTGCTTGTTTTATCTAAATACGAGAACTCTTATCCATTATGACTGCCTTCTACAGTGATAGCCACTTGTGAAATAAATACCTTTATGTAATGAAAATGCGATGTACCAAAAATGAAAAGGGGCAAACACAAAAACAAAATTTTGTCAGTTTGATAAGAATAATCTAAATAAATGGAAAACTAAAAAAACAGAAACAATAAAATAAAGCACTTGAATCAAGCAATTAAAATATACACAAACAAACAAAATGCTAATAAAAAAACGTAAAAAGGTTTTTCGCTAAACGGACAAAGTACCGACATGGCTCTAACAGGTAGGCTTTTTGTCTCACTATATGTAATTGATTTCTAAAGTAAACGGTACTCGAACTGTCGCTTGGACATCGATTCGAGGGAATACGACCCTTATACCAGACGGAGGTTAAAACCTCACGAAATATAAGGACCGAATTTCGAAAGTAAATTACAACACTATACCGAGGTGAAACCCCCACGAAGTGAAGTAATCACTCCCACTTAAGGGTTCTATGACTACTATATGATGTCAAAAGAAAGGTAAACAAGCAAGGCTTAGGAAATAAAAATTAAATTAAACCGAATTTAATTTTTTCTTAATAGTTACGATACGAACATAACAAAGGCTTAACTCTCTTTTTATTTTTTTGAAAACAAAAAAAAATTGTCCCCGGCGAAGTCGTCATGCTGTAGCGACTTTTTTATCCGGTGCCGCTACGAAAGATAAGAAATCGTATTTGGGGAGTTTTCCGCTTTTGTTAAAAAATTATTTAAAAAGGAGAATTCTTTGGGGGAAAAAACCTGTATTTTAAAAACATAGAGTCGCCACCGGTCACTTGGATTAGGTAGACCGGACATCAAAAACAAAACCAGAGATTTTAATTGAGTTCGAGAGTTGGTTACGGATGGAGAAGGGTTAGCATCCCCACACTGCCCAAAATTGGTACCTAAAGGTTCGTATCGTAATTATTAAGAAAAATAAAAAATTTGATTTAGTTTAATAATTAATTCCTAAAACGCATGATTCGAATATTAAATTTACCTTGATATTCACAGTACCAAAGGAGATGATACCCGGAGACCGGGATGACACTCCCACTAGAATACCGGAATCAAGAGACCTAAAATTATATACAAAATATATGCAAGAATAATTAATTCACATGAATATTAAATTACGATAACGATGTATAAAAAAACATGACTTAAATATTACAATAATTAAAATCAAATAAATAAATATACATATGCAAAACAATATTATAATACCAAATAATCTAACATATAATACATCATATACATAAAACATATTACACATATATACATTAACATATAAAACATAATATAATATATATATATATAAGAGATGACTACTAAAGACTCCAATATACATACATATTACGTACATAATATATACATAAATATACATAATAATAAGAGCTACATATACCTAACATAATTATAAATATATAATATAATACTAAATATAATACTAAGATATAATATACATACTAAATATAATATATACATGGACACGTAAAAACAATAGGCGAAGTAAATAATCTACACGGATATGTATACGAAATGATAAGAATGCGTACATACATATATACACCTTAATAAATAAAAAAAGAAATAAATGGCATATATCGAGAAAACAAATAAATATATAAACAATAATATATTAAACACGAAAAACATAAATAACACGTATCGAATAAATAAGAAACATACGATCTGAATATAATAATAAAATATAAATAAAAAATTGAATATAAACAAAAATAAAATTAAATACTAAAATTAAAAGGGCAAGGACCTAAAGAGAATAAAACTAAAAAATAGCTTAAAATTGAAAGAAAAAGGCCCTATTGAAAATGCCTGGAAACTTACAGGGACCAAAATGATGATTAAATCATTTAAATCTGATAGCATTAATTAAAGAACCTAATCGAAAATGTTCAAAAACAGGGGGACCGATTGTGTAATATTCCCTTGCGGCAGGCCAAAACTAAAAATAAAAATGGGGCGAAGGGCCTCATAGGGTAATTTTACCCTTTAAAATCTGATTTAATTCAATTTATGAACTAAATTGAAAGATTTCAAAAAACCCGAAGGACTGGTCAGATGATTAAGAAAGATGGAAAGACCCCGGGTGAGAAAGTCAAAATGCGGAGTGACTTTTTTACAATTACACCAATTTTAAAACAAAAAAGACTATTTAAGGACCCCTCCAACTCTTGATTCAAACTTTTAGCCATTTTGAGATTTCGTTCTCAAAAATAAAACCTCCCCCTTTACTATTTCCTCCCAAAATCAAATCAAGCCCTTGAATGTTTATCCCCTTCTGGGACGAACCCAAAAACCGGCAAACTTTCGTCGTCCCCTTCGTCGTTAAACACCGTCGGTCGCCGATCGACAGCGTCGTCAAACTCAAAAAAAAAGCCCAAAAACAACCTTTTTTTCAACCAAACCCAAATCTGGCCCTATATTTTAGAAAAAAGCTCTTCTTTTCTTAGATATAGGAAAAACTGAAGTTAAAAAACAAAAACAAAACCTTTATTTAGTGAAACGAAATCCTCACTTTTGAAATAATACGTCTTTTTGCCTTCATCGATTCACCCTACTCAGTTTAAAACTGAGAGCTTGTCACCGGCAAAGGAAGGCCGACGATCAAAGAGTAAACCCTAACCTTTCCTTTCTATTTTTTTATTGTTATTTCCTTTCTTTTTGAATATATGCATGCATGTAAAGAAAGAAGATGAGTTATACCTTGTAAAATTTTCTTTTTATTTCATTCACTGAAAATCTCCGAGTATAAAGGGGATCTGATTATACATATACATGCCTGATTTTTTCTCCAATTTTTTGTTTTGTTTACACAAATAAGTAAACTTTAAATGTGTATACTGTGGATGTTGATTATGAGTGACATTCTATTATTTTTTTGTTATTTTTGGCATGTTCGGTTGTTGGGGGGAGCTGGTGGAAGGAGACGTACAGCGGTTGTGGAAATTTTGGCGGTGGTGCCACGTGGACGAGGGTTGATGAAGATGAAGAGTTTATCCTGGACAGATTTAATCTCGGCTGTTGGATCAGATCTGATCCAACGGCTAAGATTGCTTGAAGATCGGACGGCCTGGATGCAATCTGGAGAAAGACGAGGTTGCACAGGATGATGACACATGGCGCGTGGTGATCTGAAGAGTCAGTGCGTGCATCACACGCGCGCGTGGAAGTCGATCAGTCTGTGCGTGAACTACACGCGGCCAGCTGGAGGGTTGATCTTGATTGATCTGGGACGTTGGATCAAACCTGATCCAACAGCTTAGATGCAGCTGTGAAAAAGAATAGGATATTAGGGTTTTATTTATCAGATATAAGTTAGGATTTTTTAGTTATATTATGGCCTGGCCGGTTGTGCCTATTGTATTTATTATTTGTTTTGGGCTTTGTAATATGGACTAGACATTTAATAAAATTTATTGGTTTTAATTTTTTTATCTGATCTATTTTTTAAATTATTCTAACCCATTAATAATAATAATACATATAATGTCACACCCTGATTATATAGATCTGAGTTATATATATATATATGGAGAAGGAAGTAAAATATATATATATAAATAATAAAAATAATAAAATATGGGGGTATTGCAGCCAAAGGGACTCGAACCCGAGACCCTAGCTACTTAGGCCGTGTACCTAGCCATCTGAGCCAAGAGCTCTTAGTGAAATGACTGCCCTAAATTTAATATAAGCTTTTCCCTATTTCCATTCTGAATTAATAAAATTGAGTTAACCCCCAGCCACATCAACTCCCTTGCACTTGTGAATACCGAGAGAGAGATCCAAAAATTTCCAAATCTCCCCAACCACCAACATTGTCGATCTCGGCCACCGTTTGGTCGTAGCTTTCACAGCTGAACGATAGTCGAAATTGCAAGAACTCGAGATGTCGAACATGAGGTTTTTGCCGAACCTTCAAGTAATTTTTCAGGCCAACCGGCGGCACATCTCGGCGAGTGAAGGTCGACGCTGAGTTCAGGGGAAAATGATGCTCCCTTCGGTGTCGGCGGTGAAAGCTACGGCCAAGCGGTGGCCGAGATCGGCAATGGTGGTGGTTGGGGAGATTTGGAAATTTTTGGATCTCTCTCTCGGTATTCACAAGTACAAGGGAGCTGATGGGGCTAGGGGTTAACTCGATTTTATTAATTCAAAATGGAAATAGGTCAAAGCTTAAATTAAATTTGGGACAGTCATTTCACTAAGAGCTCTTGGCTCAGATGGCTGGGTACACGGCCTAAGCAGCCAGGGTCTCGGGTTTGAGTCCCCCTGGCTGCAATCCCCTATATTTTTTGTTTTTATTATTTATATATATATATATATATTACTTTCTTCTCCATATATATATAACTCAGATATATATAATCAAGGTGTGACAAAGAATTTTAATATGGGTTGCTCCGGTGACCCGAATGTGACCTCCTAGGCTTAGGTGTATCGCATAGGTGGGCTTAGGGTTACATTTTGTGGTATAAGAGCTTAGAGTTGTGTCATTCTGGGTAGATCGGTCGATTGTCTATCTCAGGATGTCTGGTAAACACATGCCCCTAGATTGTTATCGTACTCCGTTGCGCCAGGACTCTGATGTTAGATCATTTCTGAAATAAGTGTATCTCAGTTTTTTGTCCGTCATGGTCAGATTTGTTCTGGTAAGGGATACTCATGATATTTGTCTGTGTTTTAGATTCACGTAATGAATATGAATAAGGATCTGAAATAATTAATGTCTGAAAATTTTGCTGAAGGTAAGTAATTTTCGTACAAAACTTTGGTTATGTTCGATCGGCTTGAAGAAAGTTTTTCTTGAAAATATGGTATGATGTACCGTTATATATATATATATATCATCTCTGACTGCAATTCGATGTTTACATCCTGGTTCTGGAAGACCCTGTTGGAGGCCTTGAGTACTTGTCAAAATTCCAGTTATAGTTTTTCGTCTATGTAATGATGGTCAACTTAATAAAGTTGGGAATGTTTCTTATCCCTGACTGAGATCGGTTATAATAAGTTATGAGACACATGTTGGATGGGCATTGTCAGAAGTTTGGTATGGATTCAAATATTGTATTCTGACTAGTTAGTCCAAGATGTATAATAGGATGACTTTGGGTCTAAAGACAGTCTGAGTGACTAAGGACACTACCAGAATGATCTGTGACCGTTTGAAAGTCTCGAGGAAAAAGGGTATCCTGATAAATAAGTTTCAGTACAATAATGGATGAAAGAGCAGGTTTAGCATTTCTTTGACTCTGGTAAATTTCGAGGACGAAATTTCTTTTAGGGGAAAGTTGTTACACCCTAATTATATATATATCTGAGTTATATATATATGGAGAAGGGAGTAATATATATATATATATATATATATATATAATAAAAATAATAAAATATGGGGGGATTGCAGCCAAGTGGACTCGAACCCGAGACCCTGGTTGCTTAAGCCGTATACCCAGCCATCTGAGCCAAAAGCTCTTAGTGAAATGACTGCCCCAAATTTAATTTAAGCTTTGCCCTATTTCCATTCTGAATTAATAAAATCGAGTTAACCCCCAGCCACATTAGCTCTCTTGCACTTGTGAATACCGAGAGAGAGATCCAAAAATTTCCAAATCTCCCCAACCACCACCATTGCCGATCTCGGCCACCGCTTGGCCTAGCTTTCATCGTCGGCACCAAAGGGAGCGTCGTCTTCCCCTGAACTCAGCGCCGACCTTCACTCGCTGAGATGTGCCGCTGGTTTCCCTAAAAAATTGCTTGAAGGTTCGGTAAAAACCTTATGTTCGACATCTCGAGTTCTTGCAATTCCCACCGTCGCTCGGCGGTGAAGCCTGACACCTCCAGCGTCATCAGACTCAGCAAGGAGAGGCGAACAAAACCCTTCCATCAACCTTTCGATCGGCCGCCGTTTGCACCGTCACCGGAGTTGCACGAAAGCCTTCGGGTTTCCTCCGATTTGGTAAGATTTGGGTATGGTTGTGAATGTTTCTAGTTAATTTTGATGTTGTTTGGTTGAGAAAGCTGAAAAATTGACATTTTGGGCCATTTTCTAACCGTTTTGGCAGCGCGTGGTGTACACGCGCCGCTTGGAGTGATTCTCGGCTGCCCGGGACGGTGACCGGTCTAAACCCGGCCTGAACTGGCCCTGCCTTGAACCGGTTCTAAACCGATCTAACCCGACCTGTTGACCTGACCCATTAATTAAGTTAACTCAGTGAGTTGACCTGACCGAGTCAACTCACTCAAGTTATTAAACCGTTAACTGCTGACGTCAGCGTTGACTGCTGACGTTAGCATTGACTGTTGACCGCTGACGTCAGCATTGACTGCTTATGTCAGCATTGACCATTGACATGTTGCCTGATGACATCAGCATGATGTCAACGTTGACTGCTGACGTTAGCGTTAACTTTAACCAAAAAGTCAAATTTTCCAAAAACCCTTATTTTATGTTTTTCGACGGCCTGAGTTCGTTTTCGAAATCAATTTTGTGAAATTTTAACCCAAAAGCCTCCAAATCTGACATTAGACCCGAACATGCTTTTGTACTTTATTACTCAGTTTAAAGGCAATGTGATTAAGGATTGATTTTGGATTGTGGTTAAATGAAGGCATTTGTATATCTTTGGATCTAGGAGGCTGTGGGACGTCGAATTCGGGCTCGAGAGTGTTCGAATGACATTTCAAAGGTTGACCGATATTGCAAGGACTTAAGGTAATACATTACTACCTTTTGCATACTTTGCGAAACATGTTGGTATTTTGTTAAATTATGCATGATTTTAAATGAATAGTGTTATCAGTATGATAATTTAAATATTTCGTTAAGAAAAGTTGATAATACCTTCGAGGCACAAGAATGATTAAAATACCTTTAACAAAAGAAATGATCTGGAATTTACTCTTGATCTGATAAAATAACTACCTCATTTGAAATCTCTGTCATTGGGAAATACTTCGGAATTAAGATGCAAATATGTATGATAACAAACCACTTGGGTTTTCTTGAACATTGGATAAATACCTGAAGATAAATTAACTGGAATTTATTTGTATTCCTAAAAATGATATAAATAACTGTAAGGAATGAATTGATCGAAATGATTGAAATGGCGGATAACCACGTGAAATGAAATTACTAGATTAACTAAAATGAATGATATACTCTTGAGAATCCGAAATGAATAAGTTGTTTGTAAGGAGCGTAAGGATCAGGATGTTTGAACATTGAGCACGTAAATGATTAAATACTCATATGACTTGAGATATATGAAAGCTTGGGAAATTCTAAAAATAATGATTGCAATGCCCCTATGGGTTTGAAGTCAGACTTATGGAAATCGGTCATTCTTAATAATGTTACAATAAGAAAAGAATAATGCACAAATACATATTCAATTATTCGAGGCTCATTTTAGGATAATTTGTGTACCCATTCGAATGCTTGAAAGGTAATGCATTGATGAGACGTGGTTAATGGAATAGACTTGGAAGCCTGGCCTGCCGTTAATAATCTTCATGACAATAAATCACCGACTTACCCTATCGGGATTAAACTGAGAAATTGTTCCGAGGGCTAAGATAATCAAAATACCCTCATGAGCAAAATTTACTAGAACCCTCCTGATATATTCAGAATCTTGATTGATTCTTATCTACCAAACTTCCTTAAATCTATTCTAATATGAATTTCTGCGTAATCGTGACTTTTATCTGTCTGAAATATACCTCTATATCGAATTTGAAAAATATTTTCTCTGGTTATCGTTTCATTGAAAATAATTATCTGCTGATATCTACGGCAACGACTATTTACTGCTAATTACTGATATCATTTCTTAAACTATTTTATTTGGGGTACTTGGGATATGTTATTAGGTCTCTGTAGGTTCCTAGCTTCAGCTAGGGTAATTACGTCCGTACTAGGTTCCTACACTTCGGCTAGGGTAATTCCGCCTGTATTAGGTTCCTACACTTCGGCTAGGGTAATACCTTACTGCTATTGTATCAGGTTCCTACGCTTCAGCTAAGGTAATACCTTACTGCTGTTGTATCAGGTTCCTACGCTTTGGCTAGGGTAATACCTTACTGCTACTATATCAGGTTCCTACGCTTCGGCTAGGGTAATACCTTACTACTGTGTCAGGTTCCTACGCTCCGGCTAAGGTAATACCTTACTACTACTGTATTAGGTCCCTACGCTTCGGCTAGGGTAATACCTTCATCTTTATCGGGTTCCTACGCCGGCTAGGGTAATACCTCATCGCTCATCAGATCGGGTTCCTACGCTCGGCTAGGGCAATACCTCATCGCCATCAGATCAGGTTCCTACGCTCGGCTAGGATAATACCTTCATCGCTCATCAGATCGGGTTCCTACGCTTCGGCTAGGTAATACCTTCATCGCTATCATTAGGTTCCTACGCTTTGGCTAGGGTAATATATTCTGCATTCAAACTTTTATGCTTCAGTTAGGACAATACTTTGGACCCAATACACCCCTTTAGGTCAGCACCTACGCCCAATGGGCCTGGGTAAATGCCTTATAGATGCAGTCTTAGAAAATTGCCTATTGGAGTTCAGATGGAGGATAGATAAGAATTTAAAATGAACTGTAATTGGAACCTATGGATACCCGAAACATTGTGATAGTTTTATACTATACCATGGATTTTTTTTACCTTACATGCATTTGTCTACATCATCATTTGGTAGTTTTGTATTACTAAGTTTTCCCAAACTCACTTTGTTTCACCATTGCAGGTTAAAGAAATTCGAGTATAGATTATGACTGATATTAGTTTGGAGTTCCCTTAGCGTTGCGCATGGAGTACGGTACCTAAGTATTAGTGGGCATGTACGTCACGGTTCATTTTATGATTGAGTCTGTATTTTGTTTTCTGGATTTCAGTCTCGTGAAAAAAAGGAAAAAAAAAGAGAATTTTAATATGAGTTGCTCCGGTGACCCGAATGTGACCTCCTAAGCTTAGGTGTATTGTATAGGCGGGCTTAGGGGGTTACATATAATACATACTTGCTTAAATACACACATACATATATAAACAAATATACCTACATGCAATATATTAATATTACATATACATATACACACATAATAATAGTATTAATAATACATTAATAACACACATACACATACATACATGTGATGTGTATTATATTATATACATATTTATGACATACAAGCATTGATACAAATATCCATACATATATAATAAACATTATGTATACACACACACACACACACACATATATATATATTAACACACTAATGGTATATTAATAATAACATACACATGTAATAAACATATACATTTATACCTATTATACCACATGCTCACATACAAAGTAATAATAATACAATAATAATATAAATATATTTAATAATATTAAACATTTATATACATAGCCGGACAACAATGAGTGATTGCAAGTTGTATGCGAAAAAATGGCTCTGGTACTATCTGTCACGGGGCTAAAGTCTGACTAGCTAATCTGTGCGGCCTTAGTCAACAATCTTAGTTGAAGACTAAGTCAGCCTTCATAATCACTAAGCAAGAATGCTTAGAACGGCGGAAACTTGTGGGAAAAACTAAGGCAAGGCAAGCAAGGAAGACAAGAACAAGATGATCGTGAAGAGAAAATGTAACTCTTTACTCAATACTCAAGAAGATCAAGAATGATGGAATGAATTACAATGGTGAGAGTGTGCCTCTATTTATAGGCTCACCTCCTAACATCTAACGGCCTAGATTGGATTAATCCAAGGACTAAGGATCATCCTCAAGATTGACATCTCCTGACTATGGAAATAATATCATGCTCTTACAAGGTTGCCAAAAGTAAAAGGGCAAGAATTACTCATAATATCCTACATGGGTTGGCAAAGGATACTTTCCCCAAGTGTGGCTCAAATGATGATATCTTTCCATGTGTGTTGGTCAAAAGATACTCTTCCTCAATTGATCTTGGTTTCTTGGGCGGATTGGGCATTGATAGGACCGGTTCTGTTGGCCAAAACCTCCTTGGGAGCATGTTCGGTGCTGTTTTGGGTCCTAGGGTCGTGGGCAACTCGAATGGGGCTCGTTTGGGCCCTCAGGTGTGCACAATGGGTGTTGACTCGGGCTCCATAGTCTGGGCAGCATGGAGGGTACTCGCTTGGGCCTCCTTGGGTTCAATGAGAGTGCTCCCTCAGGTCCTTTTCTCGTGGGTAGCACATGGGGTGCTTGTCTCGGCCCCATGGTGTGCGATGTTGGTGCGGACTCGTGTCCCTAAGTCGGGTGAAGCACGTGGTGTGCTTGGGCAGGCCCCTTGGTGTGCAGCCATCATGATCATTGGCTGGCTGCCCGTGATATTATGCTTATAAAACCTCATTATAATCATAAATATTTTCTCTTTAATAAAATTAGTGTCTTTTTAAAATATATTTTATATATTTAAATTGCTTTTTTCATAATGTTGTCTATGACAGTACAACAAAGAAATTTAACTTTTATTTCATGTATTGAATTAAAAAAAAAACTGAATTATTAAGAATTCCCCCATTTCAAAATTCTTTTTTGCCCCGCTCCGTAGATAATACTCATTATAGTTCATGTCACAGTCCAAACCCAAAACTGCTAATTGATTTTTTTAATTTTTTTTAATGAGAGCTTAGATCTTAAGCTTACTTCGAAGAGACTAATCAAATCAGAATAATATATTGGACCAAACCCAGATTGCTAATTTTCTTTTACAGGAGCTTAGATTTCGACAATCGATCCAAAAATTGCACTTAAGAAAAGTTTTAGCAACAAATATCATATTCCTGTTTATGATTAAAAAAAAAGCATAAATCTACGTCGGTGTAGAGTCGTAATTAATATTTTATAATGCTTCGTTTGGTAGGAATGAACAATATATCATTGATTTCATTTAATAATTTTTAGTCGCTCATATAACTAGATTTGAACAAAGAAAAGGACAATATTTTGATTTTTTGAAAGGCTTTTTTCTAAAATTTCTGTTGTGTTAAATTAAACGAGACAAACTTACTCTAAAAATACAATGGAACTTCCAAAAAGAACATATCATTTGACCATTCCAAAATTGTAGAGAGAACATTGAGGCTTAAGTCTTTCTTCAAAATGTCTGCCTAATGATCCCTCTATGTATTCTTTTTTTTTTCCTCTGCGCCCCAGAATAAATGGAGCAAAAGAATAGTAATATATGGAATTGACATATTACATGGAAGTCTGAATCTCTTGCCCAATAAAGCTATAATTTTCATCCTCTTTTGCCAACCCAGAAAAACTTAAAAGGGTTAGCGTGCTTAAAAAAGTCAAGAAGCTGAAAAAAAAATAAGAAAGAAATATACATTACCAAAATTTCCAGATTAGTCTCACTTTGTTCACATGTACAGAGAGGCAACATGCTGTCTGGTAACCGGCGTCTTTGCTTGTTTCGAAATGCAGCAGGTCTAAGCAGGCATCTTTTTCCCCTTCCTTTTCCAATGCACATTGGGGGTTATAAACCGGAAAAAAAAAAAGCAACAAGTATATACATGGGTAACTTATTCTCTAGCACCACCTAAACCGGAACGACTAATGGCCTCCATAGCCTGCTGAACCAAGCGTACAAATCCGTCCACATCCAGGAAGCTGAAATCAAGCACCTTCCTAACAGAAATAATGCACTCGGTATTTTGTGTTTTCTCCAGGGATGCATTTGCAGTTGTAAAAGCATTTTGGGATTTTCTTGAAGCCTCCATAGCAAAACATACATCCTGCGTCTGCAGAACAGGAACATATTAATGCATTTACCCACTTGAACCACCTTATTAGCTTAACATGACATTCAGAGACATGCACGACATTCAGAGACATGCATTTTCCCTCGTAAATCAGAGTGTGGCAATTAAGAAGGGAAACAGACAAGCCTATGAGGTCTACACAAGAAGTAGGTTCAGACTGCAGACATCAACCTACTGGACAGTCAAGAAAAACAAGCTTATTAACTCCCTCCCTTAACCATCTAAAGACCCTTCAAGCGATCAAAAGTTTGGTTTTCAACAGCAGGTTGGGGAAGAACCTATATTTACCAAGAACCCAAGTCAGATAATTCAAATTGTACTCCAAGGGACAGTGATTAGACTTATACCCATTAACCTTTTTGACACTTCTTCATTCAAATATCATCTTATTTCCACCAAAATCATGTATATCCAAGTCCAACTACCTCATAACAACTTATGGGGTTGTCCACAATAACTTATTCCATCTACCCAGGAAATTCCTTCAACCAAAGCATAGCTTATAAGCAGTTTCTGATAATTACTCGAGTAAATACACGGTGTAAATCATTGCCTAATAAAACATATAAATTAAATGATTTAAATAAAAAAGCAAGAGAGAAAAGGAAAAAAATTGGCACTCTAAAACAACTTACAAAGTTAAGCAGGCGAACAAAACTTGAGCGGCTTCTAGCAACAATGACATGGGTCCCACCAACATGTGAAACTAAACCGTTGGCTAATGGAGCCTTTTCCACTGTTTGTTGATTATTTAAGTTATTATCCACATCTGATGCAGAAGATGATGGGGATTCACCTGAAAGAAGCCATCCGAAAAAGCTAAAGTTGCATCTTAATCCCCAAAAAAGCATCTGTTATAGTGTATTTTATGTTAGACCCATAAAAGTGTGATATGCAAAACGAATTAGAGCTCTAGCCCCATCAGGAAATATCCACAAACTACAGCTTCAATGTGACCTAAACCAGCAACATGCACTGTTGACTGCCCTTAAATATAAACGAAAGCCCTGGTGGTCCTCCACGCAGGGAGAGAGAACCACCTTCATGCTGTAGTTTGCTTTCTCACGTTATAAAGTTAGGTGAATCTTCTAATTAAACTAGCCAAGGAATAAGCTCTAGAACATGAGACAAAAACAATTATTGCATATGATTCAAACTTTAAAAGTAGATATTATCAAATAAAACCAAATGTGCAATCAATCACGCAGAGAAAAACAAGCCTGGCTTACCTTGGGGAACCATCTGTAGAGTAGCTTGCAACTCATTCCGGTCATGGCAGCTAGTAGAATGTTTGCAGTGAACAACTCTCATGTATGCTACCTCCATGCATTTATAGGCCAAAGCAGCAGCGGCCGTTTCTCCACTTTTTTCAAATTCTTGGGCACACATTCTGTGAACTTGAGGAGTCAGCATCGAGCAAGATATAGGAATCTATAAACACTCCTAATGTAAATATAAACAAACAAATCTAATGAAGTTCAAGAAACAACAGTTCCCTATCACTTCTGAAGCATTTACTTACTCGCAAAGTTTAATGGCAGTGCTATAAACTTGCATTTGGTTTGTGTCGCCATGTCTACCACTCTCACTATTGCTAGTCTCTAGACGAGCAGCAGCGCCAAGAAACTTAAGAGCAGCTTTGAAGTAAATCTCATTGCTTTCAAAAACAAAACCAGAACTCTGAAGGAAGACAATGAAATAGTAGTGAACAGTTAGAATAGTTGATAACATTTTTAAATAACTTTTAGAAAGTGGCATACCTATGTCAGGAGGAAATAAAATCTGAAAACAAACCTTAAGATGATCAGCATAATTTCTAAGCTTCTCAGAGTCATTCAGGGCATTATTTGCTGTCTGGTTGGAGAAATTTACTCTTACTGGACTGTGAACCATACGCAAGTCAGGTATGTGCTTCCCCAAACTGTGGTTAGATCCATTCTTGCTGCCAGATTTTCCAGGCAATTCTATAGCCTTGGCCAAAACAACTGGAAACCCGTCAGAAACAACACCCTGTTCGGCTTCTGGTGCTGTTAAATGGCCCTTTATTTCTTGCTGACTTTCGCCCTCAGAATGCAAGGATGATTTTGAGATTCCACTTTTTGTCTCCACTTGCATTAATTTAGTTTGACCATCAATATCCCGGATCAGGTTTTTCTCAGGGGCGGTCTTCCCTTTTTTGCTGCACACAGCAGCAGATTTTGCATCAACGTCATGCTTTTTATTTGATCGGGCTTCCTTTCTACTGTCACTTGACCAATGTCCAGAAGGATCCCTCCTTTCAACATTGTTCTTCTCACCCTTGCTAGGTTTTGGAAAATTGAGTTTGCAATCAGCAATTGTTTCTTGAAGACATCCATGACCCTTGTGGCCGACATCTGACTGATACTTCATGTTCTTTCTAGAACACAAATCTTCGTGCTGATCTGCTGGATCATTAACCTTCATCTTATCTGCAGCAGAACTTTCACTGTTCTTTTTCTGTGAACCCTTATCAAATTTCTGAGAAAATGCATTGACCCGGCACTCCCTGTTCACTCTATCCTCGCCATGGGGCTGTTCTAGAGCATGCTGCCCATTTTCTGCAAAACGAGTATCACCATGGCACAAATGGCTATTCCCCAATCTAGAAGAAGGTTTAGTTTTAATGCTGATTTTGCAAATAGAATTTCTATCCAGACAATCCAGGGTAGAAGATTTATGTGATTTAGGATTAAAATCACCTAACACTTTCGCTTTCATTTCTGGAACAGATTGAACAAGTTCAACAGTACCTTCTCCATCCCAACATCTTCCAGACTTGCCACTTGGGGGAATGCCAGTATTTGCTTCAGCATCCTTCCCTGAACGCTCCCCTTTGGTTGATGCAAGCTTTGCTGGATATGAGGTCCTCATGGGAGATGAAGAAACCGACTCGACTGGCGAACCCCTTGCTTCTTCAAAGTTTACTCCCGTTTTATGATAACCAGAAACCTTTGAAGAACTAGACATTGCTGCCTTCAAAAATTGGCCAGTTTCAGAGTCCCTTCTCAATGAATCAAGGCCAACCAAAGTTTTTTGAGAAAAGGACTTTTTCTTGTGTTTTCTAAATTGCTGGTTCCTATCAATGCTTTTGACTTCTTCAGTGCCACCAACCAAATGTTCTATGTTTTTCCTGTTTGATGTGCCATCACCATCATTTTCAAGGGACTGCTTCCCCTCAATCTTTGAAACTCGTAATTTCTTTTCATTCCTAAATCCACTCTCACTACATTCTTCCTTCATATATAACTTGTGCCCGTTTTGACTGTCCTCCCGGTCCTCCAATTTCCTTTTCTTCACAAAAGCCATTTTATCACTTCTTATCATGTCTAATGACATACCATCTGATGAGGCCTGAGTTTGATCCACAACTTTATTAACAGAAACTACTGATCTTTCTTTCAAATCATGCTTTACATCCACAGAATTCGAGCACTCATTATAGTTATGCATACTTCTTCCATTTGCTTGAGTTGGCAAGCCAGTGCTTGTATTAAGACCCACCATTCTGATATCCAAGTTACAACTCTGGTGTTTATCAGTAGTGCATACAACTTCTGTTTTGGCTTTCTTTGAACCCTCATTCACATACAGACCAGACTCTCTCTCTTTTTTCATCGTTGCTTGCTTGACTGCTCCAACAATCAAACAAATACCCAAAAAATAAACATATAGTCTCTCAATATAAACGTTTTGATAGTATAATTTAGACTCTCAAGTGGACTAAATACCTGCATCTGGATTCTTTTCATTTTGCTGGAAGCTGGTTTTCTTTGTGAGATTTGGTTCAGCGGGAATCTGGGTCATGTTCTTTAAGCTCCTACTTTTCAAAGATTCCTGCTGTTGGTTCTTTTTAGAGTTTGGCATCGGACTCAGGCCACTGCTACCTGCTTTGAGCACTTCCTTTGGGCCATGGTTCTTCTTGCCTTGAATTGATGATACCTGAGAATTGAAACTAGAGTTTTTCTGATCAAGATGCTGAAGATGAGCTGACACGGTTCCATTTGCATGATTTTGTGGGTTAATTTGATTCTCAGCAATTGGAATCTGGTACAATGCATTGAGAGCTTTTGTTGTGTCATCTTCACTAATGTCACACCAGTTCATTCCAGGCCTATGCAACAATTTCAACAACAAAAATCAGCAAAAACAAAATTACATGCATATGTTCACAGTTCACAGAAATACACAAAGCATCTATGAATACACCCATCATTCCCCAGCTGTTTCTACTTATTTGCATGTCAAGGAGGATCACATAGGGTGCACATAGAGTGCACAAAAACATAGGGTGCACATAGAGTGCACAAAAACGTTATTTTATAATCACCTAAGGAACTTACAGCCAGTTAAGCATGCTACACAACCACTTCTCAGGGAGTTGTTCAGGTCTAGTATCAAAAGGCAGAAGTCGCCACTTGTGACAACGATCACACTGAACCCAGTTTTCTTCTATGACTACAGGAACCGCTGCTGCAGCTGCTGTTGTCTGTGAGGCAAGTGTCTTATCAGTGAGGTGAGGAACCACACCTGGAGCATCCACTCCCAACAGCTGGTTATCAACTGTTCTATCACTAGATATTTCTTTTGACTTGTCCAAAGAGCCATTCTGCTCCTTCTCAAAATCCATTGGACCAGAACCTTTTGGCCTATTGTGAACAAGCATTGTTGATGGATCCATTTTGTCACGTTTTTGTTTGAAATTGGTGTCCAATGCATCTCTATGATTACCTCGGACCTCATCCTTCTGCAACTTCAACTTATGCATCTTTCTTTTACCTGAAGAAAAACTCTGGCTAGAACTGGTGGTATCTTTAGATGTTGTACCCACATCGAGTCTCAAACTTTCCTTCATTGAATCAGCAGCAATTTGTCCAGTATTTTTCCCACCTTTTGACTTCTTGCCCACAAACAATGTGTTTCCCATTTCGGAGGGAATATTTATTCCATTCTGAACATCAAGTGTAGCTTCCTGACCAGCCTTTGTTTTTGAATCTTCCTTATGCTTTAAAGGTGCAGTATTTTGGTTGCATTTACTGCCACCATAATCCCCAAGGTCAAGTGAATCGTTCTTATCGGAACTTAATACACTCTGTTCCCAAACCTTTTCAACTGAACTGCAGTGAATATCCCGGTTTTTCTTCTTGCCACTAGATCCACTCCTACCAGACATTGACTCCAAAGAAACCTTCTTTGATGAGCCAGAGGAAAATAATCCACCTCTTGATGCATCCTGATTAGCCTCCACAGGAAAATCACATACCCTAGTTGTGGCCTCCATAGAGTCAGTAACATTCACAGAATTAGACAGAGATGTGTGTTTCAAGTCATTTGCCAGCAACTCCTTCCCTCCGGCAATCTCATTTTCTGACTTCTTTCTTATGAGCAACTTCGTATCATTCTCAACCTTCACACAACTCCCGTGCTTTGATTCCAGCACCTTTTTGCTTTTCCCAATTAAAAATTTCGTTTTCTTCTCACTGAGCTCTTTTCCATTGCCCAAAATGGAGTCATCTATTAACCCAGAAGAATTTTCTCGACATGTCTTAAGCAAGGGGATAGTTGTACTATCTCTAGAAGGCCCTTCCTTTTCCTTTCTTAATAAGCATAGCAAACCGTCATTAAGAGGAGATATGAGTACACCACCAGGGACATGGTAGGAAGTCATAACCTGTATAAAGGCATAAAATATTAACATATCCTTCTTAGTTCATAGGAAGACATTGCAAACAACCAAGAGAACCTCTACCTGAAGAATTTTAGTAGGTGATTCATTTGTAGTTCCTGGAAAAGCCGTAACTGTTCCTCCACTTTCCTCGGGACTGTTCCCCCACGACGAAGATGGAGAATCATCAAGCCCAAGACCACTATAGATTGCAGCGTTTTTTTGAACTTTGGTATCAGATCCCACCTTAATTCGGAGCTTTAGTGTCTTCTGGTCAGTGGGAATCTCTGCTCTTTTAAAACTCTCATCCTTTAAAGCAGGCTTCTCAGCAACATGATTAAAAGACAAATGAGAATCATGTTTAGCTGTAATAAGAACACTTGGGCAGGAAGCATTCCCAGGTCTTGCAGTTAGGGGTGCACTTGGAGGAGCTTTCAAATTCTGGAGTGCACCCTGTATCATACCAGAATCCACAGCAACTAGGTAAACAAGGATTTCAGAAGCTGTCTAGGCAACAGCTAAGTACATCATCTTCCAAAGAAATGATCAAATATATAACAGATATTGATCATATACCTCAATGGATAAATTGTTTGTAGACCTTGGTGTGTTGGAGTTCCCCTGTGGCGTCTTTGGATGTGATAATCTTGAAGGAGAGCGTTCATAGGTAGGTAAAAAAGAGCCATACGCACCAAATTTTGCCCCTGTTAAGAAATTTTAGTCTTCATCATCATCTTCAAACATCAATCTTGCAATAGTATTTAAAGTTTGTAAAACTATGATCAAACACTTACCCAAGTTTTCTGCAAAAACACCGCCTTCAAAATCTTTTTGAAAATGGCCCAGAATGTTTTTGATCTTCTCATCCTTTAAGAAATGAAATCCCACATTATTAATAGAATAGCAAAGAGAATGTTGAAAACTACATGTTAAAGCTGATATATTTTGAATTACAACGGGCACAAGTATCAGTATCATCTCTAAGTCCAATATTTTCAGTAAACATTACCTTAATATTGCAAATATGAAACTAATCACGCCTTAATATTGCAAATATGAATTAGATCGAATAAATTAAGAGAATTGATAGAGCTAATCGCATTTTGCATTCAAACAAACACTATCATCAACATAAAAAACTCTGAATGTGGAGGAAGTTTCAAAGATCATCCGGGTACAGAAATTTTTATGATGCATCAAATTGTTGCTTTGAAACAGGACAACATTCTAACAATATTTTGTTAGATTATCCGATAGAGTTAGAGTCCTTATGTAAATAGTAGTTTAAATTAAAGTTTAAAGATAGAGTTAGAGTCCTCATGTAAATAGTAGTTTAAATTAAAGTTTACTTCCTAAAAGATAGAGTTAGATGTCTTGTGTACTTAGGACTCCTAATTGTAACTAAAGTCCAATACTTGAGTCTATAAATTCACTTTGTAAAGGGATGTAATTTTTGAAAATATTCAATAATGAAAATCAATTTGTTTTCTTCTTCTTTTTTCTCAGAAACTTAAATTTCGCTTTATTTTTATCGTTAATTAGTTTTTCCTAAAGCTAGAAAATTGCTTTTCTACATGGTATCGAGCCTAACATCGATCCTAGTTAGAATTCTTAATGGGATCCCTTTCGACAACCTTTGAGATGCTATCCATAGCAGAGCATTTCTTTGGATTGGAGTTTTTCCGTAAATTTCGGGTTCGACAAGAACTGTGAAGCAAATTTAGCCCTCGTGGAGGATACAAGCATCTGAGAATACTTGTTCTCCCCTCTTGCACTTTTTCTACCAAAGGTGCATCGGCATGGATCATCGACTGGAGCATCCGATCACATGACCGGTAACAGGAATTATTCCTTAGTTTTTTGATTCATCTTCTACAAGTTCTATTAAAACAACCGATGGCTCTTTCTCTCCTATCAAAGGAAGTGGCTCAGTCCTCATTAACGATAATTTGTTGCTTGAAGATGTTTTGTTTGTGCCTAATCTACTTTGCAATCTCATCTCTGTTAGTAAACTCTCCAAGAATTTGAAGTGTTCATTACAGTTTCATCAATCTGGTTGTTTTTTTGCAGCAATGAATTCGAGGAAGATGCTTGGCATCGCTAGCTTGCAAAATGGTCTTTATGTCCTCGGAAATCAACCATCTACCCTACCAAATACTTCTTGCTCTTTGACTTCTTTAGGGCAAATTGATAATATAATGTTATGGCATTTTAGGTTAGGGCATCCTAATTTTCATTATCTTGCTAAATTATTCCCTGAATTATTTGTTAATAGAAAACCAAGTTCTTTTAAATGCCATATATGTCCTCTCGCTAAACAGGACAAAAGCATCCTATTTACCATCTTCCTACAAACCTTCCCAACCTTTTTCATTAATTCATAGTGATGTTTGGGGTCCTTCTCGAGTGAAGAAATGTAACTGGTAGTAGGTGGTTTGTCACTTTTATTGATGATCATAGTAGAACAACTTGGGCATATTTGTTAAGGGATAAATCAATCAAGTAGCCTCTGTTTTTGAGAAATTTTACAATATGGTTGAAACCCAATTTGGAAGTAAAATTCAGATCTTCAAATCGATAATGGGAGTGAATATTTTACCAAGTCCTGGGGGAATTTTTTAACAAAAAAGGGATTGTTCAACTTAGCACTTGTGTGGATACACCACAACAAAATGGGGTTAGAAAGGAAAAATAGGCATTTGTTGGAGGTAACTAGGTCTTTGATGTTCACTAGTAATATTCCTAAGTATTTGTGGGGTGAGGCTTTGTTAATCGCAACCTATCTCATTAATCGATGCTTGAAGGTTTTGCAATCTGAGAACACCTAGAGCTGTTTTTGGAGAGTTACCCCAATTTTAAACCTTTGTCCTCTATTCTCCCTTTGAGTTTTTTTTGGTTGCTTTGTGTTTGTGAAAGATTATGTTCCCTCTAGGTCAAAACTTGACCCCAGATCCTTGAAGTGTGTTTTGGTCGGGTATTCTTCACTTAAGAAGGGCTACAAATGTTATCATCCTCCTTCTCGTAAATTTTTTACTTCCTTGGATCTCACTTTTTTTGAACAGAACCTTATTTTCCTGCGGCTGCAAAAATCGGGGGAGAATTGTGATGTTTTTGACCTCCTACCAATCGGGTTTATCCTTCTTTACCTTGAGTTATTACCTACTAATAATCCTTTGTTATTTGAACCTCATACTCCTTTAAACCCTTCTACTTCTTCACCTACTATTACACCTCTGACTTCCCATCCTTCACCTATTGTTACTACTCCTCGAATTCACCCAAACCTTCCTCACAAACCCCTCACCTCCTAAGCAATTGAAAGTTTATACCAAAAATGTAAAACTATTTCAGAGACTGTTTTGCAATCGACACTTGCCGAGAATGGACTTGAATTGGTTGCCAATGAAAATGATGGAGGTAATGTTCTAGCCGAGATTCCCTCTCATTTACTTGAATTTGATTATTTGCCTATTGCTAAAAGGAAAGGGGTAAGACAATGTACAAAACACCCCATTCAGAGGTATGTTGCTTATGGTAATCTAATGCCATCATTTAAGGCTTTTACTGACTTGCTTAGATAAAGAACATATACCTAACACTATTGAGGAGGCTCTAAAAGATTCTAAGTGGAGAGAAGTCATTAAAGAGGAGATTGAAGCACTTGAAAAGAATGATACTTGGACCATTACAGATCTTCCACAAGGCAAGAAACGATCGGATGCAAATGGGTGTTCGCCATAAAATACAACTCGATGGCGATATCAGAGGTATAAAGCAAGGTTGGTGGCCAAGGGTTTTACTCAAACCTATGGAATTGATTATAATGAGACCTTTGCTCTGTAGCTAAACTAAATCTGATTAGAGTTCTCTTAAGCTTGGCTGTAAACAAGGATTTGAAGCTTCATCAACTTGACATTAAGAATGCCTTTCTTAATGGAAAATTGGAAGAAGAAGTGTACATGAGAGTGCCTTCGGGCTTGAAGTCGATAAAAGGAGATCGAGAAAGTTTGCAGACTTAATAAATCCATCTATGGTTTGAAGCAGTCACCTAGAGCCTGGTTTGTGAGATTCACCAAGGTGATTTTAGAAAATGGATACAAACAATCCTTGGCGAGATCACACTCTCTTCATTAAGGTAACCTCTAGCAATAAAAAGGGTTATTTTAATAGTATATGTGGATGACATTATTCGACGTGTGATGATGATGAAGAGATAAGTCACTTGAAAGGGTTGTTAAATACGATTTGAAACAAAAGACCTAGGAAAGCTCGAGATACTTTTTAGGCATGGAGGTTGCTAGGTCGAGCAAAGGTCTAGTGATAAACCAGAGAAAATATGTTCTTGATCTACTTAATGAAGCAGGAATGATGGGATGCAAACCAGTTGATACTCCCATGGAAGCAGCTTAAAATTCAATAGAGAGGACACAAGCCCTAAAAAAGGCGATAAGGGTAAATTTCGAGAGGTTAGTGGGAAAATTGATTTATTTGTCATTAACTGGACGGACATTGCTTTTTCGATTAATATTATTAGTCAACACATGGTGATCCAAGGGAAGATCACATGGAAGCTGCAATTAGAATTTTGAGATACTTGAAAGGGACACGGGGCATGGATTGCTATTTAAAAAGACTCGAGAAAGGATTGTTGATTTATCTGATTCAAGTTGGGCAAAACGAATCGTGAGAAAGAAGATCAACTAGTGGTTCTTGCTCCTTTGTTTGGGGAAATCTAGTGACTGGAGGAGTAAGAAACAAACAGATTGTATCTAGAAGCGATCTTTGAAAGCGAGAATATAGGGCTTTAGCATTGGGAATGTGTGAAGGAATTTGGTTGTTAAAGCTATTAAAGGAGCTAAATGTGAACCAAGATGAGAAGTTTGAGAGATTTTTTGTGATAATCAGTCCACCATACAAATTGCTCAAATCCAGTCCACCATGATAGGACTAAACATGTGGAGATTGTGGCATTTTATCTCGAGAAAAAGATTACTAGTGGGACAGCTTCTTTATCTTATGTTCCTCTGAGAAGAACAAGTGGCGGATGTACTTACAAAAGCACTACCAAAAGCTTCTTTCGACAAGTTTCTATTCAAGTTGGGATTATACAATGTATATTCTCCAACTTGAGGGGGAGTGTTAGATTATCCGATAGAGTTAGAGTCCTTATGTAAATAGTAGTTTAAATTAAAGTTTAAAGATAGAGTTAGAGTCCTCATGTAAATAGTAGTTTAAATTAAAGTTTACTTCCTAAAAGATAGAGTTAGATGTCTTGTGTACTTAGGACTCCTAATTGTAACTAAAGTCCAATACTTGAGTCTATAAATTCACTGTAAAGGGATGTAATTTTTTGAAAATATTCAATAACAGAAAATCAATTCTGTTTTCTTCTTCTTTTCTGCAGAAACTTAAATTCTGCTTTATTTTTATGCGTTAATTAGTTTTTCCTAAAGCTAGAAAATTGCTTTTCTACATATTTCTATTACATTCCTAGTGATGAAAAACTAACCTTGCTAAACCAAGCATTTATATACAAAAGCATGTCAGGAAAAAACACTTGTCTACTAAGTTTGCAAAGAACATAATAATCTCATCCTCAAAAGTTGCCTTAATATTGCAAATATGAAACTAATCATGCCTTAATGTTGCAAATATGAATTAGATCGAATAAATTAAGAGAATATATAAAGCTGATCGCATTTTGCATTCAAACAAACACTATCATCAACATAAAAAAAAGCTCTGAATGTGGAAGAAGTTTCAAAGATCATCTGGGCAAAGAAATTTTTATGATGCATCAAATTGTTGCTAAGAAACAGGACAACATTCTAACACTATTTCTATTACATTCCTAGTGATGAAAAATTAACCTTGCTAACCCAAGCATTTTTCTACAAAAGCATGTCAGGAAAAAACACTTGTCTACTAAGTTTGCAAAGAACATAATATTCTCATCCTCAGAAGTTGACTTCAACACTTGGTGAATCAATGGTCACATCCCACAAAACTTAAAGCTTAGTAGGATTCTAATTCATATAAAGAGGCACAACTTATTCTAGTTAGTAGTTTTATTACTCTTTATGTCTAATAAATCCAAACTTAATCATAATTTCAAATTAACCATCCCTTCCAGCCAGGCTTAATAGAACTGAACTGCCTGCAAAATGAGAGGCTAATAAATTGATCAGATTCAATTCAATGGGCATAAGAAGCCAACTATTATTATCATCTCAAAGTCCATTCTTTTGAGGAGCTCAAGAATAACATATGAAACTGTCAACCAACTGGTCGGATACCAGTTGGTTATAAAAAAATAATAACATATGAGCTTAGTATTGCAAATATGAATTAGATCAAATTAATTAAGAAAACTGACAAATTTAACAACATCTCACATTCAAACAAACACTATCATCAACATAAAAAAATTCTAAATGTTGAGGAAGTTTCAAAGATTATCCACATCCAGGCAAAGAACTTTTACCATGCATCAAATTGTTGCTGAGAAACACGACAACATTTTAATACTATCACATTGCATAACAAAATACAAAACTGAACAAAGACACAAAATGGGGCTTTAAAGCATATTGATCTAGTTGTTCTATTACATTACCAGTGGTGATTGGTGAAAAATGAACCTAGCGTAACCGATCATTTATAACGAAAGCATGTCAGAGTAACACTTTTGTCTACCAAGTTTGCAAAGAACCAAATAATCTCATCCTCTAAAGACAACTTCAACACTTAGATGAATCCATGATCAAACACCACAAACTTAAAGCCTCGTAGGATTCTAATTCATAACTAGAGCCGGAAGTTATTCTAGTTAGTAATTAGTTATTTCCCCCTTTATGTCTAATAAACCCAAAATTTCAAACTAATCATTCCTTGCAATAAAGCTTGATATAACTGCATTGCCTACAAAGTGGCATAAATGCTTAATCAAACTTAGAATTCAGCATAATTCAAATCAAAAGACCCAAATTGCATCATCTAAAGCATAATCCCAAGTTTTAAACATAAAAGGGATGTAAAATCCACAGAATTGTCTTTAAAAAACAAAAAAAATGAAACCTTACAAGGTAAGAGAAAGCGATATCGGGGTTAATGTTGTCGTCATCATCCCTGAAATAGCAAGCTTCTCCTTCTTCAGGCTCAGAATTCTCATCCATCTCCAAACCCACCCCCAAAAGCCCTAATCCTAATTCCTAACCCACCAAAACCTTATCCCCTCACCCTTCATTCCCGAAAATCCAACATCACAGTTTTTTTAAAAAAGAACCCAATAAAAATATATTCTAAAAAAATCCCACAACGAAAATCTCCAAAAACCGCATTGGATCCTACCAGATTAAGGGGAAAGAAAAGTAAATAAACGATTCCTTTTTTGAATCAATCAAATTTATAAAAAAAAATTGTCTATTGTTATTCCAATTTGTTTCTTATTTTAACTCACTGTCAGGGATATAGATGATCAGATGATGAAGATTGGAAACGATCGACGAGTGCCGCCGAATTGACTCGTTCCGCTTTGCGGTGCCGAGTTCTGTTTTCGGAAACCCTCCTTTTTTGTTTCTTTTTTTTTCCTCTATTGGTTTTTCAGAAATTTGGTTAGCACTTTCTTTCTGAACAAAACTGCAGATACAAAGAGCTGTTGTGGTTATTGTGTGTTTCTTTTTTTTATACCATTTATTAATTGTTTTTTTTTTTTTACCTTTCCTTTATGGGTAAATTATAAATTAAATCATTCAGCTTTACTCTTACTCCTATTTCGTCTCTACAATTTTAAAAAAATAATTTCATCACTAAACTTTACTCTCACTTGGTTGAGCATTCGATCGAATTGAGTCAAAAAAATTGAGTTATTTGAGTTAAAAAATCCTATTTTATAATTCAAACTTTATTTGAAACTTTTCTGAGTTGTTCGAGTTTTAGTTCAAATTTAGTTGTAAACATTTATAATGTTATAGTACTAATTGGTTCTAATTTAAATTACTTTCTATAACTATATATGATATACATTTACAAATCTTCATATTTTTCATATGTGATATACATATATCAAGAAGACCTGAAGGACTCGACTCGAACTTGAAAATTGATTCACTAATTATTAAAAATTTTGAGTTAATCAAACTTTCATTTTATAATAAAATTTTATTTAAATTTTTTTCAAATTAAGTCAAAATTATGAAATTTCGATTCAAGTCAAGTGAAATCGAGTTTTTCACGTCTAATTAGTTAAAAAAAATTGATTTTCTCGAGTCGAAGCGAATTTTATTCACCTCTACTCACTCCTTTTTGGATTTCTATTTTTATACATTATTGAACTCCTTTTTGGACAATTTCACAGTATCATGTTTTCATCCACTTCACGATTGTTAATGAAAGGGTCAATAAATTATAAATTAACATAATATAAGCTTGGGATCAATGTGCGACGAAAAAAGTTTAGAATCATTGTTGGAGGGTACAAGTATAGGGGTCAATCGTGTAATTAAACCCTTTCCTCGTGTTTTATGTTTGAATTGGGCTTGGCATATTTTTCGATTTATTTTATAATAAAATTTATTGGCTAAAGGTTACTTTTTGACCCGACTAAAAAATTAATTTCGCCATTCGTTAAAAAACGCACTTAATGGGTCTTTTAGCTAGCAAAATCGATCAAATTGATCCTTTGATCGACGTTGATCGTTACAGTGCTGACGTAACAGTTAAGGGTGATGACATGGCGGTTTACTATGCTGATGTGGCAGTACACGTGGGATGATAACGTGGCGGAGGGGACTGACTTGATTATTTTAACCAAATTCGATGGCATAACTAATTTTTTGGCATAACTGATTTTAATTGAAAGTTTGATAAATTACTTAATCTTTAAGCTAAAAAATAAAAATATATATTAATATTTAAATAATATTTAAATTTTCATAAAATATTAAAAAAATAAAACACTATAATGGATTAAAAAATTAAGTACAACATTAAAATTAAAAATATCAAAAGTTATAAATATAAAATTTAAAAAATTTATAAACCATCCTAAAATTCTTCGACTTTCTCGGTATACTAAATGTACTGATGTTCTTTGAACATATTTTCGATTGAAATATCTTTGTATTAGAGTAATAATAAAACCAAAATTATCTTTCATTGTTCTACATCAAATATTAATGAGCATCAATTTAACGTAGAAAAGCGAAAGAAAATTTGAGCTTTAATGTTATTCTAATACAAGATTGATTCCACTGAAAATTTATTTAACGAATGGTAATACTCAGACTAACGAAGTCGAAGACTTTTTCGATGAAAGTGTTCAACTTTTTAACACTTTATAAACATTTTTCTATTAAGTTTTTATATTTAAATTTTATCATTTTACAATTTCCAATACATTTTAAATTTTTTATATAATTTTTATTTTCAATAACTTTTATAAATATTTTATTTATTTTTGTTAACTTTATTGATTTTTATAAAAAAAAAAATTGAAGAATATTTTGATTTTTTGTGAGAGTCATCACTTTGCTTATTTTTAAAATTAGCATGGGCCCGAAGGATATTTATACCAATTTGTTAATCGATTTTTTATATATTGATTAAATTATTTATCCAACTCAAAAAATAAATTATTTATCCAATTTTATTCAAAAATTAAATAAATCGATTAAATTAAATTGAAATTTAAACAAATTATTTATCCAGTTTTAATATTTTTAAAATTTTAATATTTTCCTAAATTCTTATTTTTTAACTTAAATATTAAATAAGTTGCCAAACTTTTAATTAAAATCAATTATGCCCCTAAACTCGAAAAAAAATCAATTATGCCCTCGAATTCGGTTAAAATAATTAATTCAACCCCTTCTGTCACGTCACCATCCCATGTGTACTGCCACGTCAGCATCATGGACTGCCACATCATCAACGTTAACTGCTATGTCAGTACTGTAACGGTCAACGTCGGTCAAATGGTCAATTTGATCGATTCGCGAACTGGGGGCCACATTAAGTGCGTTTTTCGGCGATGGGCAAAATAATTTTTTAGGTCGAACTCAGAGGCAAAAGTACTCCTTTAGCCAAATTTATTTTTATATTGATATTTATATATTTTTGTATAATTTAAATTTAATTTTATTAACTGAATGTAATTTTAATCGAATCCATTTGATCTTTTAAAAATAGAGAAAATATTAACTTTTTTGGCTAGAGGTTACATTTGTAGAAATTGAGGGGTAGGAATAGGATAACCAAACTCTACGCATGAGAAAAGAAAATGAGACAAAGCTGTTATTAATGTAAATGGTATCGTTTGTCCAAACTTTCAGTTTAGATTTGTTAAGGTTAATAATAAATATTATTTTAAAAAGTTTAAAGGTCAAATTAGCACTTAACGAAAAATTAAAAAATTAATTAAGTTTCTATAAAAAAATTTACCCAATTCGGCCCTCAAAATTTAAATTGCACTCAATTTAGTCCCTCCATTACATTGACAACGTTGACTGTCAATACCCGCTAACAGTCAAAGATAGAAGAACATATGGCACACTCTGGAAGTGTCACGTCATCAAAATTGATTTTTTTTAAATCTACAAAATTATAAAAAAATCTAAAAAATCATAAAAATTATATAATTTAATTTAATTTTTTTTATTTTCCTTTAATTTTTTATAAAAATATAAAATAATATTTTTTTCTATAAACCCCAAAGTTTCATTTCTTTTAAAAAAAAGCCTCATAAATCCTAAATCAAGCATTAGCATCGATTCAACCATCGGCCACTTCCCGTCACAGGAAAACCCATCCCATCTTCATTGTCCTTGCAACCATTGTCATCGTTCGACACCCCTTGCATCGCCCAACCAGTCTCCCTTAATATTTTTTCTCACTGGCACCGTCGTCTGCCACAGTACTAACAACTTTCACCGTCGATTAAACTGATTTGAGGATTTGGGAATGTAGGGTTAGGGTTTAGGGTTAGGGATTTAAAAAATTTGGCATTTTTAAAAATTTTTGAAATTTGGGGGGTTTATAATTAAAAATATTTATATAAAAATATATAATTTTTAAATATTATTTCAGTATAAATGTTTATATATATTTTAATAATTATTACAATTATTTTTTATATTTTTCGATTTTAAGTAAAAAATATTTTTTATAATTTTATACATAATTTTATTTTTTACACATTTAAATATTTTTTATATTTTCTAAATGATTTTTTATATTTTATTTTTAAATTTTTGTATAATTTTAAATATTTTTTAGATTTTTTAATATTTTTTTGAATTTTAAATATATCATTTTATAATTTTAAATATTTTTAAAAATTTTAAATAATTATTTACTGTTTTGATGATATGGCACATCCAGAGTGTGCCACATGTCACCATTATAATAACTATTTTTGAGTTAATGGTCAATTGTAACGGTCAATGTTACGGAAGGGCTAGTTTAATCGTAATTTGAATATTGAGGGTCTGATTGATCGTAATTTGAATTATGAGGGCTTAATTGAGTGAAAAATTTTCATAAGGGCTTAATTGGTTTTTTTAGTTTTTGTCTAAGGCCAATTTGACCTTAAGCCTTTTAAAAAATACAAACATATCATTGAATTAAAAATATTATTACAAATAGGTCAATTGATTGTTTGGCAAATACAAACCTATATTTGTTGTCGGATACTTTTTTTAAATGAAGAAATGATTATTACCATGTGTCTCATTAAAAATCCTTAATCTTAGTCGAAAGAAAAAAAGTACACACAATAATAATTACATAAAACCTACAAAATAACTCGCCAAGTCTTACATGCACAAGCCAAAACTACAAAACATAACCACTAAAGGAGAACACCAAAGCATGTCATAGTGAATCATAATAGTGATGCAATTGCATCCGGAGCGGCGTGATAGGGTTGAACCCCAAACTGTCCAACAAGCCAATTTTACCATTTGATCTGTAACGACTCAAATTTCTGAGTCAACGATTGGGCGGTGACCCGAATTATGGACCCTCGTGTTAAATTGAGTAATTGGACCATTTGGGCCAAGTTTGGACCTTTTTGGATAAGGAATTAGTTTTCATAGGCTAGTGTGGTGACTTTTTGTATCAAGGATGAAAGATAGAGGTTTTGTGTGGCAAATATACCCTTTTGTATAGGAAAGTGGCTGGTCATTCTTTTTCTCCCTTGTTTTATATAACTTTAAAGGGGAGGGGACAAAATGTGGGGATGATATCACTCCTTTTTATCTTGACCCTTTTCCTATCATCTTTTCTCTCAAAAACCTCATAGACACCAAAGCTTAAAGGTTCAAGCTTTCTTCATCAATCCTTTCATCCAAGATTCAAAATTTGGATATGTTAATCTTCTTTCCAAGTGCTTCATGAAAAGCATAGTATTGTGGTCGAAAGGTAAGAATTTCATTTATGGGTTTTTGGAAGTTTAAGGCTTTATGGTTGTTCATTTGGATTTAAAGGTGTAAATTCGTAGTTAGGTCTTCCCTTAAAGTCTTGATTCATTTTTCCATGTTTGTTATGGCAAGAGAGGGTGTTTTGGGAGTTCTTCCAAGCATGAGTTGAGAGAGAAGTTGAAGAGTCATTGTTTGAAAACTTAAAATCAGGATTTGTTGCGAATGTCAGTACATCGCTGACTCTTTTAATTCTTGAAGATCATAAAGTGATTTGATTAGCTTGATTTGTGGTTAAGATTGCTAGTTTTGGTGTTAGGGTAGCTTAGACCCTTGTTAATGGTGAAATTCGGATTAGTTGTTAATAACGTGTAAAAATGATAGCAAACCACCCTAATTAACTCTCATAAGATGTAGGATCGAGTTAATGGGTTAAAGGTTATGTTTTAGGGGCTTGGGAAGTGATTTCTTGAGCCTTGGAAGCCATTTTTGGGCTTCGGTACCGATACACGGAAAGCCTGTATCGGTACCCTATGTTCTAAAGAATGAACAAATGTGAGTTTTGAATGGCTTATCGATACGAGCCCTGGCCGTATCTGTACCCCCATGTTTAATCAAATTATAGTAGTAAAACAGTGTACCGGTACGCTTGGAAGCGTATCGGTACTAAAAGGGTATCGGTACACGATCTCCGTATACCGATACGAGGTTACAAGTCAAACCCTTTTTCATATGAAGCCGAGTATCAGTACACCTATAGTGGGTCTCAGTACCCAGAAAGGCATATCGGTACACATGGGTGGGTATCGATACCCATTGAGCAATATGCCCGAAAAATACATTTTGAGTTTGTGGGGCTTATAATTCGGAGGCTATGACCCAATGGGCTTCTAAAGTAGTAAAATGAATTGTAAAACTGAGAAATCAAGATTTAACTCTCATGAATGAGCATAATATGTAATAACCCGATAATTGTGAATGAGAGAATTATTATGATTACAATCATTTAGATGCTTGGTATCATGTCTTGGTGGCATTTGCTTGATAGCTTGGTTTGAAGTCACTTACCTTTTGGTGAGGTGTATGAATGCTCAGGGAGCATGTTTTATCTTATGATTGTTGTAAAAGAATCTGGATGTCTTAGAGCCGGTACTACAGTACTTGTATAAGACGATGCGTACTTCAGGCTTAATGAACAAGTACATCTGACGTACCCACGAGCTGAGTAATCTGGGTGCGGCTAGAAACCTATCTTTGGCTATGGTGATCCGAATAAGGTAATTAACTTGATGGATTGAGTGAGCTCGAGTAACCTGATAGGCTGAGTGATCTCAGGTAATGACTACTTGTGGCTAATATGATCCAAGTATGTCTAGGACGTATCCATGGCTATGGTGATCTAGATACGGTCCTTTTAACCCGACGGCTGTGTAAGCACGTGTAAAGTAGGGCTTCGTTGGCCATTATGTAGATGATGTGTGGGTGTAGTTATGTATGTTGTGTGGTTGCTATAAATTATAGCTTATGCACCCGATGGCTGGGTGATTAGGGTACGACATATATTAACTCGATGGGCTGGGTGAGCTCGAGTATCTCGATTGGCTATATGACCTCGAGTATGGCAAAGCTTGTGGAAACATACAAGACTTGTTGTAAGCTCAATGATACCTTGAGATAGGAGATCTAAGAACTCTAGCTAGTGTAGGCTAGATGATAACTCATATATAGTAAAGCCTTATCTATGTTCTCTAAACTATGTTATCTAGCATGCTTATTTTATGATAATCACGAATTATGGTAGAGTAGAAATGTACCACTGAGCTTTGTTAGCTCAACGTGAGATGTCTTATTTTCCGTGCGTAGGTTGACAGGTGTTAGGATATTTGTTTTGATATAATAATTCAAAAATAGTTTTGGACTAAATTGAAAAGATTTCAAAAATGATTTTAAGTCCAAACAACTTGAAAATTTGTTTCATGAGTTTTCAAAAGGTTTTGGAAGGCTTCAAAACGTTTTTAAGTAGCTAAACCTGAGATTTCTTAAGACTCGTACCGATACAACCTCAACTGTATCGATACCTGTTAGGGTTTCAGCTAAAGGAAAATTCCAGAACTAAAAACTTGTACCGGTACAAGCTTAGCCGTACCGATACGAAGATGGTCGTACCGATACGTATTGAGGCATACCGATACCCATGTGTTTTAACTACCCAACGGCTATTTCCATGACAGATCGTACTGATACGCCCATAGGCGTACCGATACGCGCAGGTTGATTAGAGCTCAACGTCTATTTCTATAAGGAGCGTATCGATACGCACACCCATGTACCGATACCGAAGGCTCCATAAAAGGAAATTTAGTATGAAAATCAGTCTCCAACGGCTAAAAACTCATTCCATACTATAAAAGCAAGCTTGGGACACTTAAAGATGGTTAGAGAACATATCCAAGCTTCATGATCAAGAGAAATAGCGTTTAAGTCTTTTATTCTTCATTTCTCTTGTATATATTGTATAAAGAGTGCTTTTCATTATTTTATTCTTTGCACTCTTGTGAGCTTAATTATTGTAAACACCCACCTTGTGAGGTTTATTTGTTTACATCATTTTACCTTGTAAAAGGGAGAGGTTCTAGTTTAGCCTAAGAAAAAACTAGAGTGGTTCTACCTTAGCTATTGTCTACTATTTTTATCGGTTTTAGCCAATTCATCAAAGAGCGAAAATCAACCCTCTTGACGATTTTGGGAGATTGATCCGTGCGTGCTACAAGCCTTTCAACAAGTCACCCTTTTGGAGGAGCACATCTTCGAGGATTTCTAGCACCGCATCGCTTCAGAATACAATGCTTAGTATTTAATTTTGGGCTTATGTATTCATAGGACCTTACGAGTTATTGAGTCTGTAAACTCTATTTAAAATATTAATTTGGTATTCGGTGTTTTAAACTTGGAGCTCCTGTTTTATAAACTTATTTAAATACTTATTTAATTACATGGATTTATGAATGATTTGACATCTTAAAAAATGCTAAACTTATAATTTTAAATTAGAATTTTTTATGGGTCGGATTTTGGGTGACCCAAACGTAGTACTTCAGATCCGAATCGAAATTGAAGTGTTACATAATCAGTGACCTTATTACCATCTCGATGAATATGCTGAAAGCAAACTTTTCAATTACGATGACACAACTCAAAAATATGAAGAGCAATATCGGGTACTCCCTACTTTTGTGAACCTCGCTGAACAATACTAATGGCTTCCAAGCTGTCCCTTTCTAAAGGACGTTGTTAACTTTCAATTCCGAAGCACACACAACTGAGACCGATAAACACTCCCCAACTACCCCAATGATACTTGAATTTGTTGTCGAACATTGACACTTGTATTTGCCAAACATCACACAAAACAATTCGTATTAAATAACTTAAGAATAATGAGTAACTAAATTTATTTTATTTTAATTTATAACCAATTGTAAATGGAGTCCACATTATAACATTTGACATTGATTTAATAAATAGAAGCATCAAATGTGTAATGTTTGACAAACATAAGTACTAAACTGTTAAAAATTACAGTATACCGCATATGTAAAAGTGACAAATTCAAGTATCAAACATGTAGCGTTTGACAAATGTAAATATCAAATTAGTTTAAAAAAATACGTATATCATATTTCTAAAAAATGACAAATTTAAATACCACATTTATAAAAGTTAAAGTATATAATAAAACTAATGAAATTTATATACTAATGCAATAAATTAAAATTAGGTAAATGTTTATTTCTTATTTACTATTGTTAAGTACTTTTTATATAAGTTGTTAAGCATATATGTAGAAAATGAAAATATTAAAATTTTATTATCTTTTTATTTACTTTCTTATTTTTATAAACCTTTGAACTTAATGTTAAAAATATATAATATATCAGTTTATGACTGGAGAGAAATTTGAATAATATAAATTTTATACTAAAATTATACATTCAATATATAGAGAGAAGATCATCTTACACGATGTAAAACTTGAAAGTTTTACATCTATTTTGGACTGATGGATGAAGGTAAATAGATGGTTGAGATTAACAATAGGAAATGTGAAGATTATCACATGAAAAATAGGTAAGAAAATAATCTTAGCATTTATTACTTTCATCCAACGAGTCAAAAAGTATAAAACTAATTGAGTTTTGCACAATACAAGTAGATCTTAATTTATATATATACACTCTCTCTATATGTACATTATATAACAAGTTACACAAAGCAACTATGGAAACAATCCAATGTGTTTCTGTAGCGATGTCCGTTTCGCTAAAAATACCGAGTATTTTCGAAGTGTTTGTGGTTTTTCGGATATAAAATATTTATTCCGTGGGGTTTTAAAAAACCGCGTTTTATTTAGAAATTGGAGTCGCCACCGATCACTTAGGTAGACCGAACACCTTAAAACCAGAGATTCAAAAACCGTTGGGTTCAGGAGTCGGTTACGGATGGGAAAGGATTAGCACCCCCACACCGCCCAAAATTGGTACTTTAATAATTATCGCCTTATTAATGTTAGATTTTCCGGATTAAAGTGACGATTAAGTTAAGATTCGGTTATAAGTACGAGTGAATTTTAAACGCCCCGTTATCCGAGAGTAAACGCCCAACCACTATCACTACGCCTGATACTGGCCCCGTTTACGCTCGGATAAAAGGGCACCGCATTGACGATAATATATCCAAAATGCAACTTTAAAAAATAAAATATAAAGCATACAATTTACATTGATGTGATACTAAAAAGATAAAAAAACAAGAATTTCATAATATTAAACAAAAAGTAACAAAATACATGAATATAGATATAAATGACATATTCAAGGATCTAGACTAAACATAAATAAAACATATATACACAAACATGGTAAAAGATATGCTTCAAGGTTAAATTAACTAAATACAATATCCTTAAGTACCTAAAAACACAAATGCAATATGCATGACATGATATAAGTCATGATACTAAAATGACAAAACCATATTATCACCACGTTACAATAAAACTTTATCACGTGACACAAATTACATACATATGCCAAAACACGTCATGATATTTATATGTAACAAAAATCACTCATTTTTAATATCTAACCTAAAATACAGGACAAAAACAAAACATACTATCATACATATATTCAAGATAAACAACTAAACTAAACATGATCACTTAATCAAAATACAAATATGTAACATGCACAAATGAACCAAATGATACATTAGCACGATAAAATGCATATTATAAAAACATGAATGAATGCACATAATACATCAACCTAAATAAATAAAAAACATGAAGAACCACATAAACATGATATACAAAAGAAATTAAAACTTAGCGTACAAAATAGACATATATAACACAGACAAAATAAACTAAAACACAAAAACATAATATGACAACTAAAAACACATGATAAAAACATAAAGGTATGTAATGCAAGAACACAATGGAGCTTTGAGACATAAAATGGAAATGTAATTATACCAAAAACACAAGCATAACAATAAAAAAGACAGAGGGACTGAAATAAAATAAACTAAAAACATAACACTTAAATAAACAAATAAAAACAAACATTTGAAGACCGAATTATAACCCGGGAAAAACTTGCAAGGACTGGAAACGTGATTAAACTAAGAGGGAAGCTCGGAGTGAAAAATCCAAAAACGCGGGATGGCTAAGTGGGTAATTATGCCATTTGGCAATCTGATTTGTTTTGATTTGATGACCAAATTGAACTAATTTCAAAGAAGAGGGGGATTGGGGTTGCGATTAGACCATGGAGCAGGCTCTAGATGAAAAATCCTGAAACACGGGGACCTTTATGAAGTGATTATACCATTTATATTTTTTGTTGGTCTATATAACAGACCTTTAGCCCCCCTTCACTTTTTCCATCATTTTTTTACCCTTTGAAATATAACCCTCATTCATCTCATTTCTCTCAACTGAGAGCTCTCCCTCAAACGTCCAACCTTTCAAACGGCCACCTCTATTCCCAAAAACCACCGCGCCTCCGCCGTATGAGTCGTCGCTCACCAGTGCCGGCGACTACTAAAAAACCCCAAACGACTCACCTTTGTTAACCAAGCCCGAAACCAACCTTGTATCTGAGGGATCAGCCCATTATTAACCTAGATCTAGGAAAACCTGAAACAAACAAAGATGTTTGTTGTTTTTTTTTAAAAAAATCTGACCAGAGATATCCTCTTCTCAACCCACTCACCCCATAAGGGCCTGTCGTTGGCCAGAGAAGATTCACGGTGGTTGGGTAAAACTCTCAACTCTTTGTTTTTCTCTCTTTTTTATATAAACATGTTAATGATTTTAGAGATGCAAGCAGAAGAAGAAAAAAGAGAGAGCTTTACTAGAAAATTATGGGTTTTTCTTTGCTATTGATTTTTCTCTTTTTTGACTATTTTTTTGTATTTCTAAAAAACTGACTCTTTTACACTTTTGTTGGTTTACATATATGCCCGATCTCTGACCGTTTTTGGTAGAAAATAACATATAGAAATACATGTTTTGGCCTAGTCTTGTACTGACAGTCCTTGGTTTCTTGCTTTTGCACGCCCCTACACGGTGGTTCGAGCCGGTGGTACGACGGCGTGGTAGTGGTGATCATATGGTCAGAGCATCCCTTGGCCGTTGGATCAGATCTGATCCAACGGCCGGGGTGATTTGAAGATAGGCGACCAGGATTCGATCTGGGGAAAGACGAGACTGCCCAGGATCTTGCCACGTGGAGCTCAGTAGCCGAGGAGTCCTGCGTGTGTGATACACGCTCGCGTGTGGAGCCGAACGATCCGTGCGTGGTTCCACGCGGCCAGCTGGAGATACCCCATGGTTTGATCTCGGCCGTTGTATTTTGATCCAATCCAATGGCCCTCCTTTATCTGCGCAAGGGATAAAAACAATTAGGGTTTAGATAGTCTGATATGTGTTATTGTTTTGGGCCAAACGGGCCTTGTAAATTTAAGTTTTAAGTTTTGTAACTATATGGACTGGACTGTTATAATATATGTGGGTTTTATTTATTTTAGATCTGTTACATATATTTGTATTACAATTAATATTAATAATAAAACCAATAATTAAAACACATATATATTACTACATGCATACGTACATAATTAGACACATACACATATACACACATAAGTTATATAACATGTAATATTAATAATAACTGATAATACATATACACACACGCTCAGGTATATATAACATACATGCGCACATATAAACTAATAATAATACATGACATTAATATCCTAATAATAATAACATTAATTCACATGCCATATACATACATATACACATACCCGAACATTTATACATACACATAAATAATAACCATACACACATGCACACATTACACACATATGTTGCATATATATTAATAACACGTATATATATATATATATATATATATATATAGTATAACACGCCCACATGCGATAATAATACCCTTTAATTATTATATTAACAATATTCACAAACCGGATAAAAATGAGTGATTACAGTTGCCCCTCTTTGCTTGTTCTTATGAAACGAGAACAAAGCAAAGACCGAAAGCACTCATTTTTATCCGACTTCCCTGCTCACGACTTTGGAATCACGTGTTCTTCTGAAACTCTCCGCTTTTCCTTAGCCGGATCTTCAGGCTCATAAGTTCTCCTTATATAGAACCTTTTCACCTTTGGCTCTTTTTTTGAGATTCTGGAGTTAGGGCTCTTCATATATGGAGTCTTTCACTAGGGATTCGAAAACGTAGGCTTCTCATTTATATAACCTTTGTCTTCGATTTTTTCTTTCCTCTTTTTTTTTCTTTTTTTTCCCTCTTCTTCTTTTTTTCTTTCTCTACTCTTTTTTTCTTTTTCTTTTTTTCTTTTTTTTTCTTTTTTTTCTGCTTTTTCTACTTTTTTCTCTTATTTTTATCTTTTTTTTTGCTTTTTCCCTTTTTCTTTTTTCTTCTTTCCTCTTTTTCTTTCTCTTTTTTGGACCTACTCTACTAAGGCCGCCGCATCATGCCCAAAGGACTTATTGATGGCCCGAAGGACTTACCGATGACCCGAGGGATTTAACATCTGGGCCTCACGCTGCTATGGCTGCTGATCTTTCTGGACTCACGCTACTAATGTTGCCGCATCATGCCCGAAAGACTTACTGATGGCCCGAAAGACTTATCACCATGCTCGAAAGACTTACTGGTGGCCCGAAGGACTTAACACCGTGCCCGAAGGACTTACCGATGACCCGAAGGATTTAACATCTGGGTCTCACGCTGCTATGGCTGCCGATCTTTCTAGACTCACGCTACTAATGCTGCCGCATCATGGCTGAAGGACTTACTGATGGCCTGAAAGACTTATCACCGTGCTCGAAAGACTTACTGGTGGCCCGAAAGACTTAACATCGTGCCCGAAGGACTTATCGATGACCCGAAGGATTTAACATCTGGGTCTCACGCCGCTATGGCTGCCGATCTTTCTGGACTCACGCTACTAATGCTGCCGCATCATGCCCGAAGGACTTACTGATGGCCCGAAGGACTTATCACTATGCTCGAAAGACTTACTGGTGGCCCGAAGGACTTAACACCGTGCCCGAAGGACTTACCGATAACCCGAATGATTTAATGTCTGGGCCTCACGCCGCTATGGCCGCTGATCTTTCTGGACTCACGCTATTAATGCTGCCGCATCATGCTCGAAGGACTTACTGATGGCCCGAAGGACTTATCACCATGCTCGAAAGACTTATTGGTGGCCCAAAGGACTTAACATCGTTCTAATTATTTTTGGTGCAGGTGACTATGGGCCGTTGGATCAAGATCTGATCCAACGGCCACGATCCAAGCAAGGAGCAAAAATATCTGCCAGGCGCGTGCAATACACGTCTGGACCGTTCGAGTGCCACGCGCGCGTGCGGTCCACGCGCGGACTCTTTGATATCCCACGCGCGTCGCGAGCCCCACGCGCGCTCGACCCCTCATTCGCCGAGCCCCACGTGGCACGATCCGAGTGTTTCACCAATCGAGGGCTTCACCGGGCCGTTCATCCTTCAAGCCATCCCGACCGTTAGATCAGATCTGATCTAACGGCCGAGAACGCCTTTGGACGAAGACAGAGCCCACACCGCCACCATGCTGCACCATGCCGATCTTCAACCACCGCGCTCAGACATGTCAAAACACAGCAAGAAAGAAATATGTCAGTTAGCAGTCCAGATCTGAAAAAGCAAATATTATACTACTTGTACCAAAACCAAAGACATGCATATATATGTACGAAACAAATATTTTGTAAGAACGACAAGTTGTAAAAAACAAGTCAAGTTATAATCGAAAGAAAAAAAGTCCAGTGGTAAATACTCGTCTCCTTTCTTATTTTTTGTTGCATGCATATACAAAAGATAGGTAAAAAAAAGAGGGTTAGAAGTCTTACCATCACCGTCGGTGGGTCTCCCCTCACCGGTGATAAGCCTTTTCGGCTTTCCCAAGCCGAACGTGGTGAACTGAAAGGAGTGAGAGACCCCTTTGTGGCTTTGTTTTGGATTGAAAACAAAAAAAGATAGGGTTTTTCGTTTCGTATTTCCTAGATCTAGTGCAAATAGAGGCTTTTCCTCTGAATCCAACCTCAGATTCGTGTTGAGGGTAAGATGGGGGTTATTTTGGTATGTTTTTTGAGGCTCGGCGGCGGAGAATACGGTGGCCGGCCGCCGGATTCTGGGTTTTAGGGATGAATTGAGAGAAAATGAAGAATGGGGCTTGGTTATAAAACTGAAAAATGAAACAAATGGGGGGAAAATTGGTTCCGGCCCAAAAAAAGGGGTTTTATAGGGGTTATTATTTTGTGAAATGGGTAAATTACGTAATAAATCCCCCCGCGCTTTCAATATTTTCACTTCTGTCTCACCGCATGGTATATTTACAACTCTGGTCCCCCTTGTATTTCAAAATCTTGCAATCCAGTCCCTAAATTACATCGAATCAGTTTTTAAATGGTAAAATTACCCCTTTAACCATCCCGCGTTTTTGAACTTTTCATTTCGGGTCTGCCCCTTGGTCCAATTACAGTTTTGATCCTTTTAGGTTCTGTCTATTTCGCATTTTCGTCCTTAAATTACATATTATTGTCCTTTAATTTCTGCCACTGACTTTTATTTTTTTCATTTCAGTCATGTTTCCATGTAAATATTCATGTTCGTATTATAATCGTATATGTTAATGTAGTCTTTTGTCTTATTTTATATCCCTCGTATATGCCATGTATTTTAATGTTTACATGTATATGTGTATTAAGTTTATGATAGTTATGTATCTTTTTTATCCGGTTATTCGTATTAAGCATGTTATGTTCTAGTTGGTTCGTACACGGCATGTTTTGTATTTTTGTATGTATTGTATGTTCTCTTGACCTTTAGGTTACGTGTTAGTGTGTCTTCTTTTAATGTATAATATATTGTTCCATATATGTTGAAATATATTTTATTTCTAGTATGTATGTCTTCTTAAAATATATGTTCGTCTACACACGTATTTATTCCTGTCTTGTTATTGTGACATGTTAAATTTGCTTTTATTTACGGTTAAGCTTGTTATGTATATGTGTGTTTTAATTACATATTTTATTTATGTTAGATTAGTATTCTGTTATGTGAATATTTACTGTCTTTAAATTATCTGTCATGTTTTATATTTTTGCCACTAAGATTGCATATCGAGATATAAATTGTTAATGCGGTGCCCTTTTATCCGAGCGTAAACGGGGCCAGTACCAGGCGTAGTGATAGTGGTTGGGCGTTTATTCTCGGATAACGGGGCCCTTAAAATTTATTCGCAATTATGACCGAATTTTAAAATAATCGTCACTTTAACCCGAAAAATCCAATATTAATAAAGCGGTAATTATTAAAGTACCAATTTTAGGCGGTGTGGGGGTGCTAATCCTTCCCCATCCGTAACCGACTCCCGAACCCATTTTTTTGAATCTCTGGTTTTATGGTGTCCAGTATACCTAAGTGGCCGGTGGTGACTCCAATTTTTAAATAAAATGGGGTTTTTCAAAACCCCACGGAATAAATATTTTATATCCAAAAAATCACAAACACCTTCGAAAAACCTCGTTTTTTTAGCGATAAAAAAAGAGACATCGCTACAGATGGCGACTCTGCTGGGGAAATTTTTTGTTTTTTTCAAAAACAAATGAGAGTCAAGCTTTTAAAATAATTACCGCTTTACTAATATTGGAAGTTCCGGATTAAAGTGACTATTAAATTAACATTCGGTCATAATTGCGCGTTTATTTTAACGCATTTAAAATATGGCATATAAACCCGTTTTTTTTAAGTGGGGGGAAAACGCTAATGCTTTCGTGGAGATATCGTTCTCCCGTATGGGCCTAGCAAGTACCTTCGGGGCTCGAGTACCTTATACTTTCGTGAGGATATCGTTCCTTCGTATGGGTATAAGCGAATGGGTCCCCCTGAATTGAACCCGGTTGAAAGGAGCCTATAATGGGAAATGACCAGGGACCTTGCTACTTTTAGTAGGGGACAGCAAGGACAATTTGGGTACCTCTTAGCACCAAAACTGAATGTAGAGAACATACAGAAACCTACCCTTTTAGAGCCATGCGGATAACCTTAGGTGTTTTATACGGGATAAATAGGGTTGTTTTGTGTGTTTATTCTGTTTAATTTTGTCCTTTTATTTATATATTTATTAATTTTATCTGGTACTGACTTGTTTTCTTTTCGCTTTTGTTTTTTTCTCATACATCATGCATTTGCATCACATAAAGGTACTGGATCAAGTGGTTTGCCTGATCAGAAAGTCTTTCACCATGGAAAAAAAGGTGTCTTAGGAAAGAAGAGCTTAATTTGTCAGTCAGACATTGGTCAGAGGTAAACCAGAAAACTCATAGGGACAGTTTGCCGAACGAACGCGTAATAGCAGGGTACACCTATGTGAGTCTCTAACAGAACGACCTATGGGATCTTCAAAGCATTTGGGAAAGATGGGACCGAAGACTACAAGACTTGTTCTGCGATAGTTATGGCGACATTGCACAGCTGTTATATGTTCGGATTAACCAGCCCCTACTCCGAGCTATAGTCCAGTTCTGGAATCCAGCTTTTTGCTGCTTCACCTTCAATGGGCAGGACATGATGCCTACAGTAGAAGAATACACTGCTTTACTTAACCAAAAAAATATTCAGGAAGATTGGATCTACGCGAAGCCTCCGAGGAATCAGAATTACACTGCGAAACTCAAAACCTTTGCGGGAATGAGTGACGATTGGGTTAATGGCCTCCTTCAGATCCGAGGAGACAATACAGTATTTGCATGGGAAAGTATTCGGGACATTATACCGACACATCCAGACGAGGCAAAGAAAATGGACTTGTTCGCCTTAGGAATATATGGCTTGGTGATCTTTCCAAGAGTACTCGGGAACATTGACATAGCCATTCTGGACTTATTTGAGCGGGTAAAACGGAAAGCAAACCCAGTACCAGCAATCTTGGTCGAGACTTTCATTTCCTTAAATGCTAGCCGAAAACATAAAGAATGACGTTTTCGAGGATGCGCACAGCTGTTACAAGTATGAATTCAGAGTCACATATGGAAGACACCGACGAGGGTCCTGCCGGGGATATCCTTCCAAGGTTTTTCGCCTTTACGAGAGTACTTAGCAAAGGAATGGCGAGAGGATTTGAAAATAAAAATGTGGACTAGTTTCTTCAGGAACATTCAAGATGAAGACATAGCATGGAGGGTCCCATGGCTCGGTAAAGTTAATTATTTTCTATACAGTTGTGGTGATTTCAACTGGCTGATGATGTTGGGATTGCATTGAGGGATCACCTGTGTTCTGCTTTTAGTGTCTCGACAGTTCAGATCACGACAGTTCATTCCCAATACCGCCGGATTAAGCCAAACTGAATTTCTTTTCAAAGGGGAGTTCAAAGGAAAAATTTAGACCATCATGAGGGCCTGGGACCATTGTTACCGGATCAGGGTGGAAGGAGATACCGAGCACATGACTACCCCGGACTACAATCTTTGGAGATGTTTGAGGGTTAATAATGTGATTTCCGAATCTGATCAAGGACCAGCAGTGCCATTCGAAGAGCTTACGAGGGTGGTACCGTCTGAAGCTGACATCTTAAGGAATGAACTCGAAGAAGTTAAAAGGAAAATAGACATCCAACAGACCCAACATGCGAGCGAGCTCTATAAGGCAAGCTTAGAGGTTGACGAGCGGGACGGGATTATTAGGCAGTTGAAGAAATTAAATGCAGATTTGAACGACAAGAATACTCTTTATCACAAAGATTCCCTTCTACTACAAGCAAAATACAGAAGGCCGGCCGGAGTCAATTCATAGCTGTGGAAAGAGAAAGAATGAATGGCATCCGTTTGGTGGAGGAAGAACGAGAAATCAGCAAGAGAGCAATCGAGAAAGAGACAGAAAGCTGTTGGTTGGCTATGGAAGAAGAAAAATGGTCCTCCAAGAAGGCCATTGATCAGGAAAGGGAAAGATTCAGGTAAGAAATCAGCAAGGGAAAACAAGCTGTCCATCATGAGAAAGAAAGAAAGCGTCGCCGTATGGAAAAGAAAGTCCATGAGTAGCCGGAATAGACTGTTAGAGATGCAAAAATTGTACGATGACACTATTCAAAGTCTGGAGCAAAGCCAAAGTCAGAATGGCTAATTAAAAGGAAAGGTGGCGGAAGTTGAACACTCACTTCGAATGTACTGCTACAGAAATGGTTTCACTGAGCTTCAAGAAAGAGAGCGCGAAGTAAGCATGTTAGGAGCACGAATTGAGTCCCTCGAAGCAACTGTTGAGGATTACAAGGAAAGAATTAGTGTGTTCGAGGAAGCTGCCGGAGGGGACACCTATTGGCAAAAGAGACTGCGCGACGCTGCCCGGATGGTACAGGACAGGGACCAGTATTACGCAAACTTGATGGTGGACATACAGCGAGTCGCCAGGCATGTGAATTATTTAGCTGTCGAGGCTGAGACACTCCAACCTTTCATAATCCCGAAAATGGAAGAAGCTCCCAGGTTCCTCAAGCTGCTCATGGCAATTGGAAAATTAGGAGATAGAGCTAGAGCTTATCTATAGGACTCTGTGTTGTAATTAGATCTTTTGTATTAGGGATCTTTATTTTGTAATACGAACTCTGTTGTAATCTAGACCCTTTAATTCCTGTGGAAGTAGTTCAAAAGGGTGATTACCAGCGGAAACAGTACCTTATCTGCATACATTCTTGCATTTGCATCATGACATTCGCATCATTATATATGCATTTATTCCTGCAACCATATTAACATTATGAATGTTGTGGCATTGTGTGTAGTTAACCCGCAATCATTCATCACCCATACTTTACCCGGTTACAAAGCAAACTCATGGAAGACAGGATAATCAGCCTAGAAAAAGGGCAAAAAGAGCTCGAGACAAGACTTGAAGAGGCCCAGAGAAGCCTCAGTGATCAGATTGCGCAGTCGCAAGCATCTATAGTATCCGACATAACCGCATTGTTGGCTAAGAGTCTTGGAAAAAGAGTGGAAGGAGAAAATGTTCAAGAGCCAGAGGGTACCCCAGCTCACTACAAGGTTCAACCAACTGCACCGAATCTGGCTAGAAAGGTGTATATCGACCCTGCAGGAATGTCATCTAGTTTTCAAATAGGGGCACCTGAAACTCAACCTCTCGATGCTGAAGCACTCTATGAAAAAGAAGTGCCGGACCTGAACATGGTTGAAAGGATCAGGACCGAGGTAGAGAAAAAGTGGGAGGAGAGGTTTCGCCTCATGGAGGAAAAATTTAAAACATTACAATCTAATGAAGAATCAGGAAATGACGCTAGCGACTTAAGTCTGGTGTCCGATCTTGTCCTACCGCCAAAATTTAAAACGCCAGAGTTTGACAAATACGATAGAACCACATGTCCTTCCGCACACATAACAATGTAATGTCGAAAGATGGCGGCCTACCATAAGGACGAAAAGCTACTGATCCATTGTTTCCAGGACAGCCTAACTGGAGCGGCGTTACGGTGGTACACCCAGTTTAGCAAAGCAAATGTTAAGACATGGAAAGATCTGTCAAGAGCATTTACTGAGCAATATAAGCATGTAACAGACATGACCCCCAGTAGAATTATGTTGGAAAATATGGGGCAGAAGTCCAACGAAAGCCTGCGGTAATACGCCCAAAGGTGGCGGGAAGTGGTCGCCCAAATTCAGCTACCCATCCCGGAACATAAAATTTCGCCGTTATTTGTTAATACTCTGAAAGGGGCACTCTTTGATCGCCTCATTAATAACACAACGCAGTGCTTTGCTGACTTAATCAGGACTGGGGAGTCCCTTGAACTGGCAATTAAGAGTGGTAGGATTGATGGCGGGGAAGGGTCTCGGAAGTATAACAAAAGAAATGAAGTAAACACCACCAGCACTTATACCGCCCGAAGAACTTCACAGTCTCACAGCCACAAGCACCAGTGGGAAAAAGACAAAACTTGAAATCAAAGAGATGAGAGAATCGCCAGAAAAGAGAAAGAGAGAATAACTTTCACTCCCCTACCTGTTTCGTACTCAGAACTTTATTCCCAATTGTATGAAGCAGACCTGGTCCGTCCATACATCGTTACTCCTGTCAATCCGCCCTTCCCGTCTTGGTATAATCCGAACGCGCATTGCGACTATCACGGCGGTACCCCTGGACATCCCACTGAGAACTGCCTTACTTTCAAAAAACTTGTGCAGAACTTAATCGATTCCGGGATATTGAAGTTTGAAGAGCCGAGTGTAGCCAACAACCCGCTGCCTAATCATGGGAACAGAGGAGTAAATGTTATTGAAGAATACTTTACCAGGAGGATTAAGGATGATGTGTCAGAAATCAAATCTCCTTTACGGTGGGTATTTCAACAGTTATGCATGGCTCGTGTGATAGACAAAGGCATGATAACAAGGCAGAAGGGATGTGGAGAGTATTGCGAATTCCACCAGACTGAAGGGCATGATATCCAAGAGTGCGATGAGTTTAAGAGATTGGTACAACAATTAATGAATGAAAAACAAATAGAATTCTTCGAGGAGCCCATGGGGAAGAAGGGGTCGAACGTACACATGACAGATAACCCCAAATCTAAATACGGGAAGGATAGACCTTTTATCATCTCTCACAGGCCAGGGAATGCATGTGCCTCCCAGGGAGAAACCAGCAAGATAAGTCCCAGGGTCATCATTTCAGCACCATCTCCATTCCCATTCAAAGATATGCGGCAAACCCCCTGGAATTATGCTGTAAATGTGACCACGCCAGAAAAACTAGAGCATGGTCAAGAAAAAGAGCCTACGCTGAAAGACCAACAAAGCCAGAACGATGTGAACGTTGGATCCACTCCGCAGGAGTTGTCCCCTCATCATTGCATTAGAAATTAAAATTTGTAGTCGAAGGCAAATGGGTCACAGTAGAGGCAGAGCAGGAAATTGTTGCTTCCGTAACATCAGACGCCCCCTACATTCAAAATGATAAAGATGCTGCAGAATGCTCGTTCCGAGCATTGGAACTAGTAAATGCCACATTCGTTTCGGAGGGAAGTCGGATCCCCTACCCCAGGTTATCTAATTGTACCAAGATGACCGTCGCAGAAACTCTAGGCCGAGGAGCCAAAGTAGGAAAAGGGCTGGGGAAGAAATTACAAGGAAACCTAAGAGCCAAGAATATGATAACTGATAAGTGTTCAAAAGTACTATTTTTCTTACCCTTTTTACTCATATTATTGTTAGACTTAGGCTCATATTAGTTGCATAGTTAGCCATTCATGCATTAATCCATGTTTCCTTCAATCGTTGAGCTTGATTACATAACTTGGTGATTTTTGTGGAAATAGATGCTGCTTTGGTGTGTTTTTGTGTGTATGTGCAGGATCACTTGCCAAAGCAATGCCGAGCTAGTTGCCAGGGCAATGCATGAAGGATATGCCGAGCTAGTTGCCGGGCAGTGCATGAAGGAGGGAGACGAGGCAGTTGCCATGGCATTTGTCGACAAAGACCAAAAGCAATATGGATGTCGAAATTCATGATTTTACAAGCCCAAGATGACATGGAGCAAGGTCCAAGCCCAAAGGAATTTGATTGCCATGCAGAGATTAAAGAAGAATTAAATTCCAAGTGGATAGGAGAAGTTCTAATAGGAATAAAATTATAATAAAGAATTATATTCTTTAAAGATAATTTAATTCCAACTCAAACTCCTCCTCAAAGAAGGACTTTGGCCTAGCCCTATAAATAGCAAGAGATTTCGACAATTCAAGAGAGAGAGCAAGGGGGAAATTTCGACAAGAGAGCATTAGGGGAATTTCGACTTCTTCTTCTTCTTTGCTTCTATTAGATTCATGGTTTGGGGATTATTCTTTGTATATCTTTTGAACCCAACCATGAACTAACTTGATCGGCTATGGTTATTGTGTTTTGTGGTTGTGAGAAACTATTGGTTTTTGTTTAGGTAATAAGAGTTTGTACTTTTCTATTTCAAGGTTTATTCATTCTTGATTCTTATTATTGTTTGCGAGTGAATTGGGAGAGGATCTCGTGATTTCATCCATTTATCTAATATCGGGAGAGTTAGATTCAAGAAACGAATGAATATGATCTTTATTCAATCCAATGATGGTGAAGATTAATCCGGCTTAGGAATAAGTTAAGGATTTCAACGGCTAAGAGGAGTGCAAGATTGGTTGTTGTTCACCCTTGATTCACGCAGGATGTATTATCAAGGCATGCACAAGTAGCTAGAGTTTCGACTTAGGGATAAGAAGAAACCATTGAAGAACGCTCCGCCGAACCTTGAAGTTGCTGCCCAGTCGCCCAAGTAGTTGCCCAACTAGTCGCCCAGGCAACCATCAATTAGTTGCCAAGGCAACCCCGTTGTGCAAGTCGCCACGGCAACTGAGTTGCCCGTGCACTCTTTTACCAAGACAATCCAATCGGCTATCACACCTCAACTCACGATAACCTAGCCTATCTCTCTCAATCGATCTCATCTTTTCTTTTACTTTATTGCTTTCTAGTTTAGTTATTAGTTAAACTCCTTTAATCCTTTAATTGTGTTTTTACTTTTCACAGTGCAGTAACTTAAGCAAAGTGGCCCAAACCAATCCCTGTGGAGACGATACTCGATACTCATATCACTTTATTACTTGCGACGTGTATACTTGCACAATTGCGTAGCACTTATCACACGCAACAAGTTTTTGGCGCCGCTGCCGGGGATTGGCAATTGGTGTTAGTTGTTTTTGTTATTGCATTTTTTCTCTCTTAATTTTACTAACTTTTCTTTTTGTTTGTTTTATCAAAAAAAAAAAAATTAGGTGCGCTACTAAGTTAAGGAACATCAACATGTCGGGAAATAAAAACCAATCTATTCGAGAGATGATGTTGGAAGATATGAATCAATTCAATCAAGAGTTCCTTGCACCCTTTGATGATTACCTATACCAACCGAGAAAAGCCCAAAGAACTTATACCATGGAAAAATCTTGTGCTATGTGTGGAGAACATCATGTGTTTGAAAATTGCCCTCACATTTTCGGTGCATATAACTACATGGAGGACCATAGAGGGAACCAACAGCAAAATTCTTCATGGTATGGTCAAAAAGCTCAAATTTTTTTTTACCATAACAATTTTGCGCGACAAATGAGATATGCCATGGCAATGTAGTCCTTTTCAAGAGCATTCCAATTCCTTGGAGGAAACGTTACTAGCTTCCTTGGCTAGACTTGACGGATCAATTGAAGAGATTCGAGAACTATCAAAATCTATGGATACGAGGATAACTCAGTGGGATGCAACCTTAGGGGATTCAGAAGATCAATCGGGGAGATCCACATATGTCATGGATAACATGCACCAACAATTCATTCCTAGGGATACCGACGTCCCAAGGCAAGAGGATAAGGAGCAATACAAAGAAATCTCTACGATGTGTGAGGAACAACTAGAACCTCAAAGTCAAGAGGATGCCAATGAGAGAGAGGCGCCCAACACATGATGGGCTGAACAACAAATTGCCTCGGCAATGATTGAGGAGCCTGAAGCGAGCAATGCCGCGACAACACTCGGTGAAGCCGAGAACAACAATACTACAGCAAATTCGAGGAACCCGATGCCCGAGAAGGTTACAACGTTGATGTTGAAGCAGGAATCTATAGATTGCTCTCATCTACAATTGCCACGGCAATTACTCGACCACATGCAAGATCAACGAGATGATAATACTTTGCCAATGGAATATGAGCAGGTAATAGTTGAACCTTTTGAATTCTTTAAAAACTCACCTCGTCCATTGCGGGTATGTCTTGAGGAACCGAGGTTGGTAGATTTGAAGCCATCGAAATCTCTACTTGATGGAGATGTTTGAGAGGCCAAAAGAAAAAGGTGTTTGGATTCATAAAGCTCTTGAGAAAATTGATTCTTCCCTTGACTTAGAGCAAAATTTGACAATCGATTGCCACGGCAATTGGCTTGAGCAACAATTGCCACGACAACAAAGGCTACATCCAACAATGATAGAAGTCGACAAGAATGAGGTAATTGAATGGTTGAGAATGGATATAATTTTTCCTATTAATATATTTGTGCCTTCGGGGAATAGTAGCAAGGTGGAGAGTATACATGGACTACAAGCGAACAAAGAAGAAAGACACCTCCACCATGGTAACGCATAAAGGGAGTAGTGGCAAGCACATTTGCCAAACTCTTTTTGGGCAATATTATCACCCGATGGAGGGTGCGGATGGACTATAAGAAGTATCAAAACGGCAACCTTAACACCGCAACAACTCCCGATCGCACGCCGCCTCGCAACCATGGACGCCAAGACGCCTCGGCAACCCCGACGCCTCGGCAACCCTCGACGCCACGGCAACTACAGATACATTTATTTTTATTTTTTGAGCTATTTTGTTCTATTATTTTTGTTATTTTTCTCTTTATTTTTTAGGATATATTTTATTTTTCTTCATTATCTTTAGTTTCAGGTTTTCTTTATTTTCTTTTCCACAACAAGACTCACAACCACCATGATAAGGAATTTTTATCCGACTACTCGCCACAAAGCAACCACAACGGAAGGCTGGCGATGCCCAGGCAACAACAATGGCCGGCAACTATCGATGCACATGCAAGTAAAACTGCATCGGCAAACATGGACCAAATCAAGGCAATGCTATTCACGCGGTACCAGCCACAAGCATTCAACCACCGACCGGAAATTGAATCAAGCAAACAAAGACGAAGGAAACTCATCACTCGAGGTGACGACCTCTCTGACTAACTCATTTCATTTAGTTTCTTTTAAATTTTGTTTCACTTTTACATGCATTGAGGACAATGCTTCTCTCGAGTTTGGGGGGGTGTTGGTTTCTAGTTAGTTTCATGTTTAGTTGCATTCATCTTTAGCAATCACATATAGGTTGCATATGTTACTTGCCATGCCTTTAATTTGATTTAATTGCTTAAGACTTGTTGAATATCCAATGATGAATTTTTGCCACTGCACTTAATTGAAATAACCTTTAATTTTAGGATTGCATGAAAAGAACTTAGAGTTTTACTATGATGCTGAATTTTTTTACGGTTGTGGGTTGTTGATTCAAAGAAACTTAGTGAACTTAGGTTGCTTAAAATTTGGGTAAATTTAAAATTGAAAATTAAAAGTTAATTTCTTGCTAGAGGTGCCAAAACTGGCTCTAGTAGTAAATACACTTTCTTGCTAGAGGTGCCCGAAACTGGCTCTAGTAGTTAATGCACATTAAAGAATCGCTAGAGGTGCCCGAAATTGGCTCTAGTCGACTAAAATAAAATGAGAAATAGCTTACTTTGCTAGAGGTGCCCGAAATTGGCTCTAGTGAAAATAAAAACAAATGCCCCGATAATTAAATTGATAAAAGCCTATTGTTCACATAGAATCTTGAAAATCAACTTGTACACAACTACGCACACACATTGTCACGAGCATTATAGTTTGGTTCCGGGTAAGTTTTTGTGCTATCCGAAAAATTAAAAGGTGATCATACTTTGTGCTACGGTTCCGAGGTTTGAATTCAAGTTTGAAGCATGTCTTTGATGATTAAAGTCTTGGCAGGTAATTGTTAGTTTGCATTGCTTGAGGACAAGCAATAGTTCGAGTTTGGGGGCGTGATAAGTGTTCAAAAGTACTATTTTTCTTACCCTTTTTACTCATATTATTGTTAGACTTAGGCTCATATTAGTTGCATAGTTAGCCATTCATGCATTAATCCATGTTTCCTTCAATCGTTGAGCTTGATTACATAACTTGGTGATTTTTGTGGAAATAGATGCTGCTTTGGTGTGTTTTTGTGTGTATGTGCAGGATCACTTGCCAAAGCAATGCCGAGCTAGTTGCCAGGGCAATGCATGAAGGATATGCCGAGCTAGTTGCCAGGGCAGTGCATGAAGGAGACGCCGAGCCAGTTGCCATGGCATTTGTCGACAAAGACCAAAAGCAATATGGATGTCGAAATTCATGATTTTACAAGCCCAAGATGACATGGAGCAAGGTCCAAGCCCAAAGGAATTTGATTGCCATGCAGAGATTAAAGAAGAATTAAATTCCAAGTGGATAGGAGAAGTTCTAATAGGAATAAAATTATAATAAAGAATTATATTCTTTAAAGATAATTTAATTCCAACTCAAACTCCTCCTCAAAGAAGGACTTTGGCCTAGCCCTATAAATAGCAAGAGATTTCGACAATTCAAGAGAGAGAGCAAGGGGGAAATTTCGACAAGAGAGCATTAGGGGAATTTCGACTTCTTCTTCTTCTTTGCTTCTATTAGATTCATGGTTTGGGGATTATTCTTTGTATATCTTTTGAACCCAACCATGAACTAACTTGATCGGCTATGGTTATTGTGTTTTGTGGTTGTGAGAAACTATTGGTTTTTGTTTAGGTAATAAGAGTTTGTACTTTTCTATTTCAAGGTTTATTCATTCTTGATTCTTATTATTGTTTTGAGTGAATTGGGAGAGGATCTCGTGATTTCATCCATTTATCTAATATCGGGAGAGTTAGATTCAAGAAACGAATGAATATGATCTTTATTCAATCCAATGATGGTGAAGATTAATCCGGCTTAGGAATAAGTTAAGGATTTCAACGGCTAAGAGGAGTGCAAGATTGGTTGTTGTTCACCCTTGATTCACGCAGGATGTATTATCAAGGCATGCACAAGTAGCTAGAGTTTCGACTTAGGGATAAGAAGAAACCATTGAAGAACGCTCGCCGAACCTTGAAGTTGCTGCCCGATCGCCCAAGTAGTTGCCCAACTAGTCGCCCAGGCAACCATCAATTAGTTGCCAAGGCAACCCCGTTGTGCAAGTCGCCACGGCAACCGAGTTGCCCGTGCACTCTTTACCAAGACAATCCAATCGGCTATCACACCTCAACTCACGATAACCTAGCCTATCTCTCTCAATCGATCTCATCTTTTTCTTTTACTTTATTGCTTTCTAGTTTAGTTATTAGTTAAACTCCTTTAATCCTTTAATTGTGTTTTTACTTTTCACAAAGGCAAAGAACTTAAGCAAAGTGGCCCAAACCAATCCCTGTGGAGACGATACTCGATACTCATATCACTTTATTACTTGCGACGTGTATACTTGCACAATTGCGTAGCACTTATCACACGCAACAATAACCAAGAAGGATCGTTTTGGGCTGGGTTACCAACCAAGTGCCCAACAGAGAAAAGAGGAATATAAGAGAAAGGAGGAGCAAAGAAAAGCCAGATCTAAAGGAGAAGACATTCCGTGGAGACCGATGTCCTTTCCTAGTTTAAAAACCACTTTTGTTTCTGAAGGATTCTACCAGCCAGGTCAAGAGGTTGGAGAGGCAATGAAGAAAAATGAAGTACTCAACTAGGAGGAGATACTCAGTGAATTATTTGAAGGGATGTACATCAACATGATAGCTGAAAAGGACCGAGGCAGCAAAATGTTGACCAACATCCGCCTTTGTCGTCCCGGGGAAACACTCGATAACTGGAGCTGCATTGATCTACCTGTAGTTTTTAGGAATAGATCAAAGTAATGCTCCGAATCAACCTTTTGTTTTTGCCCGTAAACAATTGGGATCTCTTGTACGGGGCACCTATGTTAACTTTTTGATTGAAATGAAAATATCCCCACTTTCTTAAAAATGACCAAAGTTTCATTTATTTCATTCATGCATTCTTCATGTTCATTCCCTTCATATAAAGCCGTCTCCTTCCCAATACAATTCATTCTCATTTAATGCAGGTCGCTCATGATTGATGATATGAATGATACCGGATCTAATCCTGGAGTGAATTTTGAATGCCCTGAGGTCTTAGAGGGAATGGAGGAAGGATATGATGAGATAGAAGGTGAGGTCCCGGAAGAGTTAAAGAGAATGGTGGCCAACGAAGAAAGACAGATCATGCCCCACCAAGAAGAAACAGAAGTTGTAAACTTGGGGACTGAAGAAGAGAGAAAAGAAATAAAAGTAGAAACGACGATTTCCTCAAAAACCAAGCATGAACTGATAACCCTACTTCAGGAATTCAAGGATGTCTTCGCCTGGACTTATCAAGATATGCCAGGGTTGAATACCGACATAGTGGTACACAAATTGCCAACAAAATCGGAGTGTAAACCAATACAGCAAAAACTTTGGAGAATGAGACCATATATGTTGTTAAAGATCCGAGAGGAAGTGAAAAAACAGTTTGATGCTGGATTCTTGGAGGTAGCCAAATACCCCGAATGGGTTGCAAACATTGTACCAGTACCAAAGAAGGACGGAAAAGTTCGTATGTGTGTAGATTATAGGGATCTGAACCGAGCCAGCCCTAAAGACAATTTCCCCTTACCACATATTGACACGCTGGTTGACAACACTGCAGGACATTCATGGTTTTCCTTCATGGATGGCTTCTCAGGGTACAACCAGATAAAGATGGACCCTAACGACATGGAGAATACCACGTTCATAACTATGTGGGGTACTTTTTGTTATCGAGTGATGCCGTTTGGGCTAAAGAACGCAGGGGCAACATACCAAAGAGCAATGGTGACTCTTTTCCATGACATGATGCACAAATTAATAGAAGTATATGTGGACGACATGATTGCCAAATCCCGAACAGAGGAAGAGCACCTACAGAATTTGAGAAAACTATTCCAAAGACTACGGAAGTACCAACTGAGGCTCAATCCTGCCAAGTATACCTTCGCCGTTACTTCTGGAAAACTCTTAAGGTTCGTGGTAAGCAGAAGAGGGATTGAGATTGATCCAGATAAAGTGAAAGCCATCCAGGATCTCTCACCACCCCCCACTCAGAAGGAAGTTCGCGGTTTCCTGGGGAGGCTGAATTATATCTCTCGTTTCATTTCCCAATTAACCGACCAATGTGACCCGGTCTTCAGACTTCTTAGAAAGAATAATCCTGGTGTGTGGGATGAGGAATGTCAAAGAGCCCTAGAAAAGATCAAAAAGTACCTGACAAGTGCTCCAATTTTAGTCGCACCAGTACCTGGTCGACCATTAATTCTCTACCTGACAGTTTTTGAGAATTCAATGGGATGCGTATTGGGGCAACACGATGAGTCAAGAAAAAGGGAGCAAGCCATCTATTACCTAAGCAGGAAATTCAATGATTGCGAAACGCGATACCCGCCGGTGCAGAAGTTGTGTTGTGCTCTAGTTTGGGCTACCAAGCGGCTTAGACAGTACATGCTGTACCATACTACTTGGTTGATATCCAAGCTAGACCCATTGAAGTTCTTAATAGAAGCGTCAGCACTAACAGGAAGGATGGCCCGATGGCAGATGCTCTTATCCGAATTCGATATTGTATACGTCAACCAGAAAGCCGTAAAAGGGAGTGCCGTAGCAGATTTCCTAGCTAGTCGTGCTTCGAATGACTATGAGGCATTGAACTTTAATTTCCCAGACGAAGACTTGATGTGCATTACAACCGAAGAAGAGGTTTCAGATGATAAACCATGGAAGCTTTACTTCGATGGAGCCTCTAACGCCCTCGGACATGGGATATGAGCAGTGCTAATTTCTCCTGAGGACGTCTATTATCTTTTCACCAGCAGATTGAAATTCTTCTGCACTAACAATATAGCTGAGTACGAAGCTTGCGTTATGGGACTGAACTCAGCTATTGAGAGAAAGATTAAGGAACTTCGAGTATTCGGAGATTCATCCTTAGTAATTTACCAATTGCGCGGGGAATGGGAAACCAAGGACCCGAAGTTGGTCAAATATTACGAATTGATCCAAGAGCTCACCAAAGAGTTCGAAAGGGTCAGCTTCAATTACCTGCCCCGAGAAGAAAATCAGATGGTAGACTCCTTGCCAACCTTGGCATCCATGTTTAAAACAAACACCGGGGCAGAAATGAAGCCCATTGAGATGCAGACGTTTGAAAGTCCTGCTCATTGTTGTAATGTACAAGAAGAGATTGATGGAAACCCATGGTACTATGACATCTTGCAATATGTCAAGCTTCGAAAGTATCCAGAAGGGGCAAACGACAATGACAGAAAAACGCTCAGAAAAATGGCAACAAAATATGTCCTAGATGGGGAGATCCTATATAGGAGAAGTCATGATCAAACATTGCTGAGATGTGTGGATGCCCGGGAGGCGAAGGATATTTTAGCCGAAGTACATGACGGGCTCTGTGGAACGCACGCCAACGGGCTGTCTATAGCCCAGAAAATTATGAGATATGGTTATTTCTGGTTGACCATGGAGGGAGATTGCGTCGATTTCGCGGCGTGGGGCATGGACGTCATCGGGAAGATTCATCCGAAAGCTTCCAATGGACACCGTTTCATATTGGTCGCCGTAGACTACTTCACTAAATGGGTAGAGGCAGCGTCTTACGCCAACATCACAAGGACTACAGTATGTAAGTTCTTAAAGAAGGAGATTATTTGTCGATACGGATTGCCAGAAAGGATCATCACCGATAACACTTCCAATCTGAATAACAAAATGATGATGGACGTGTGCACTCATTTCAAGATAACACACCACAATTCCACAGTCTATCGTCCTAAAATGAATGGAGCAGTGGAAGCAGCAAACAAGAACATAAAGAAGATCATAGCGAAGACTACGGATACCTACAGGGATTGGCATGAGAAGTTGCCTTTTGCCCTTTTCGCCTATAGGACGTCCATTCGCACATCAACGGGGGCAACACCCTACTCCTTGGTGTATGGTACTGAAGCAGTACTCCCCATCGAGGTAGAGATCCCGTCTCTTCGAGTTTTAAACGAAGTAAAATTGGAAGAAGCCGAATGGGTACAGGCCAGACTCGACCAGCTAAATCTCATTGATGAAAAGAGACTAAAGGTCATTTGTCATGGTCAGATGTACCAAAAGCGGATGGTGCAGGCATACAACAAAAAGGTACGCCCAAGAGAATTCAAAGAAGGGGATCTGGTGCTCAAGAAAATCCTCCCGATCTAGAAAGATGCTCGAGGAAAGTGGATGCCCACCTGGGAAGGACCGTACGTCGTAAAAAAGGCCTTTTTAGGAGGAGCCCTGATCCTAACAGAAATTGATGGAGACGAGCTGAAAAATCCCGTAAATTATGATGCCGTTAAGAAATACTATCTTTGAAAAAAGAAAAAAGAAAAAAAAAGAAAAAGAGAAAATAATAAAAAAAGAGAACAAAAATGGAGAGCTCAGGGCGAAAACTCGAAACCGGGCGTCTTGAAGCAAAATGAGGACCCGAGTTGAAAACCCTTAAAGGGCGGCTCGGGTAAATTTAAAAGTTGAATATCCGAAGAGAAGGGTATCCCCATGAACATCATGAAGAGGAGGCTTCACGCAAAAAATTCTACACCGGTTGACAAGATCATGTATCATTCATATCGAAGATAATGAGGGATCTTGTATTTCATACTTAACTTTTCTTCTTTCTCATGTGTGTCATGCCTTTTTTAAGATATCCCAAGCCCTTAATCGTAATAAAATCGTGTTTTTGAGCATCCATTCCATGCCTTCTTGTTAATTTCAGTCAAATAAGTTAACAAAGGCTTATAGTGAAACAATAGATTTTGGAGCATTACTGTGATTTAACCTTAAAAATGCAGGTGATCAAAGAAAACGATGTTAACTTCGCCTTCTAGTTCCCTACATAATGGCTGTTGATAGGGAAGGCGGAAAGCTTCAAACAACCGGATAGGATGACCAATGGCGTACGTCCTGTCTATTCAAGGAAAGCATGCGAGATAACAAGAGAGATCTCTTGGGTGAAAACCCATAAGGGCACCCCTAAAAAAAACTCTCTCTAAAGTGAAAACCCGAAAGGGCACTTTAGAATTCCAAGTCGTAAATGGAGAAAAAGAAAGGATGGAATGGTTGAACCTGACAGTGAAGTAGGGTATCGACGCCCGTGAGAAAGAAGAAACTGAACATCAAGATCGAATAAGGACCAAAACAAGCCCACCAAGATATTGACACTCATGCATCATGAATAGTCAGACATCACTAGGATTAGAAGCATGTCAATTCATTTGTCATAGCATTTTGTTTTATCTTAGACAGGTATCTGCGGATTCAAAGAGACATCGATGGCCATCGTGGTGTGAATCCCAAATGAGAAGACAGTGTTTTCACATACAAAAGGCATATGTTTCCAAGCTCTGGAGAGAAGTTCTATATAGGAAGAATCCTCCGCTCCGAAGCTTCAGAAGCTGAAAGTTCTGTATAGGAAGGACTGACAGCTCCAGGGTGAAGACTAGCAGTTCTATATAGGAAGGACTCCAGTCGAAAGAATTCACCCATGACACACAAGATTATATAGAAAATCCTGTTGTGTCGAAAGTGAAGAGTTCTATATAGGAAGGGCTCCGAGCTTCAATGTCTTAGAGTAAAAGATTATATATAGGAAGAATCCGTAGCTCCAAGATTTCAGACGCCAAAAGTTATATATAGGAAGGACCGACGGCTCCAAGGTGAAAACTCTCAGTTCTATATAGGAAGAACTCCCGGTCGAAGGAATTCACCTATGACACACAAGGTTATATAGGAAAACTGTTGTGTCGAAAGCGAAGAGTCTTATATAGGAAAGGCTCCGAGCTTCACTGTCTTAGAGTGAAAGGTTCTATATAGGAAGAACCTGTAGCTCTGAAATTTCAGACGCCAAAAGTTCTATATAGGAAGGACTGACGGCTCTAGGGTTTGAAGACTAGCAGTTCTATATAGGAGGAACTCCCAGTCGGAAGAATCCATCAGCGGCGCAAAAGGTTTTATATAGGAGAAACCAGCGTTGAAGGCGAAGAGTTCTATATAGGAAGGACTCCAAGCTTTACTGTCTCGAAGTGAAAAGTTCTATATAGGAGGGGCTCATAACTCGAGGCTTCAGAGCGAAGGGTTCTATATAGGAAGAGCCTGTAGCTCCAAGATCGGAAGGTGACGAAGCTCTATATAGGAAGAACTTACGAGCCTGAAGATTCAGCTGAGGAAGAGCGGAGATGTCCAAAAGAACACGTGTTTCCAAAGCTACAAACATGGAAGTCTGATAAAAATGAGTGCTTATGAATCTTTGCTTTGTTTCCCATTCCATGAGAACAAGCAAAGAGGGGCAACTGTAATCACTCATTTTTATCTGTAAATACATATTAGTGTTGCATGTATACATATTATATTATATGTTTATTATGTGCATGAGTGTTATTAGTTTATGTGTGCATGTATATTATAAACTATGTATGTATACGTATTAACGGTACGTGTGTCACGCATGTATCTATAGTTAGTACGAACGTATTTGTTTAATGTGTATAGATGTTATGTTAATTATGTGTGTGATTATATATGTATGTATACTGGTATGTTATAATTAATGTTTGCATAGGTATATACGTATGTATTGTTGTATGTGTATTGCTGTTATAATTATACTATTGGGCTAATATAAAATGAAAGTCCAAAAAAAATATTAAAACCAAATAAATAAATTGCAGTCCAAGTCCAATTACAAATCAAGTATTATTACAAGGCCCGGCTGGCCCAAACCCAAACCTATTTAATTCTAATTATTTTTGGTGCAAGTGACTATGGGCCGTTGGATCAAGATCTGATCCAACGGCCACGATCCAAGCAAGGAGCAAAAATATCTGCCAGCCGCGTGCATTACACGTCTGGACCGTTCGAGTGCCACGTGCGCGTGCGGTCCACGCGCGGACTCTTTGATATCCCACGCGTGCGTGAGCCCCACGCGCTCTGACCCCTCGACTGCTGAGCCCCACGTGGCACTATCTAGAGCCGTTTCACCAATCGAGGCTTCATCTGGGCCGTTCATCCTTCAAGCCATTCCGACCGTTAGATCAGATCTGATCTAACGGCCGAGAATGCCTCTGGCCGAAGACAGAGCCCACACCGCCACCATGATGCACTATGCCGATCTTCAACCACCGCGCTCAGACATGTCAAAACACAGCAAGAAAGAAATATGTCAGTTAGCAGTCCAGATCTGAAAAAGCAAATATTATACTACTTGTACCAAAACCAAAGACAGGCATATATATGTACGAAACAAATATTTTGTAAGAACGACAAGTTGTAATCGAACAAGTCAAGTTATAATCGAAAGAAAAAAAGTCCAGTGGTAAATACTCGTCTCCTTTCTTATTTTTTGTTGCATGCATATACAAAAGATAGGTAAAAAAAGGGTTAGAAGTCTTACCATCGCCGTCGGTGGGTCTCCCCTCACCGGTGATAAGCCTTTTCGGCTTTTCCAAGCCGAACGTGGTGAACTGAAAGGAGTGGGAGACCCCTTTGTGGCTTTGTTTTGGATTGAAAACAAAAAAGAGAGGGTTTTTCGTTTCGTATTTCCTAGATCTAGAGCAAATAGAGGCTTTTCCTCTGAATCCAACCTCGGATTCGTGTCGAGGGTAAGATGGGGGTTATTTTGGTATTTTTTTTAGGCTCGTCGACACCGGTTAGCGGCGGGCGGCCGCCGGATTTTGGGTTTTAGGGATGAATTGAGAGAAAATAAAGAAGGGGGCTTGGTTATAAAACTGAAAAATGAAACAAATGGGGGAAAATTGGTTCTGGCCTAAAAAAAGGGGTTTTATAGGGGTTATTATTTTGTGAAATAGGTAAATTACGTAATAAATCCCCCCGCGCTTTCAATATTTTCACTTCTGTCTCGCCGCATGGTATATTTATAACTCTGGTCCCCCTTGTACTTCAAAATCTTGCAATCCAGTCCCTAAATTACACCGAATCAGTTTTTTAAATGGTAAAATTACCCCCTTTAACCATCTCGCGTTTTTGAACTTTTCATTTCGGGTCTGCCCCTTGGTCCAATTATAGTTTTGATCCTTTTAGGTTCTGTCTATTTCGCATTTTCGTCCTTAAATTACATATTATTGTCCTTTAATTTCTGCCACTGACTTTTATTTTTTTTCATTTCAGTCCTGTTTCCATGTAAATATTCATGTTCGTATTATAATCATATATGTTAATGTAGTCTTTTGTCTTATTTTATATCCCTCGTATATGCCATGTACTTTTATGTTTACATGTATATGTGTATTAAGTTTATGATAGTTATGTATCTTTTTTATCCGGTTATTCGTATTAAGCATGTTATGTTCTAGTTGGTTCGTACACGGCATGTTTTGTATTTTTTATGTATTGTATGTTCTCTTGACCTTTAGGTTACGTGTTAGTGTGTCTTCTTTTTATGTATAATATATTGTTCCATATATGTTGAAATATGTTTTATTTCTAGTATGTATGTCTTATTGAAATATATGTTCGTCTATACACGTATTTATTCATGTCTTGTTATTGTGACATGTTAAATTTGCTTTTATTTACTGTTAAGCTTGTTATGTATATGTGTGTTTTAATTACATATTTTATTTATGTTAGATTAGTATTCTGTTATGTGAATATTTACTGTCTTTAAATTATCTGCCATGTTTTATATTTTTGCCACTAAGATTGCATATCGAGATATAAATTGTTAATGCGGTGCCTTTTATCCGAGCGTAAACGGGGCCAGTATCAGGCGTAGTGATAATGGTTGGGCGTTTATTCTCGGATAACGGGGCCCTTAAAATTTATTCGCAATTATGACCGAATTTTAAAATAATCGTCACTTTAACCCGAAAAATCCAATATTAATAAAGCGGTAATTATTAAAGTACCAATTTTGGGCGGTGTGGGGGTGCTAATCCTTCCCCATCCGTAACCGACTCCCGAACCCATTTTTTTGAATCTCTGGTTTTATGGTGTCCGGCCTACCTAAGTGGCCGGTGGCGACTCCAATTTTTAAATAAAATGCGGTTTTTTAAAACCCCACAGAATAAATATTTTATATCCAAAAAATCACAAACACCTTCGAAAAACCACGTTTTTTAGCGATAAGAAAAAAGACATCGCTACAGCAATGTCGTGCTTTCTTCTTCTTCTTCTCTTTTTCTCGTTTTTTTCCTTCTTTTTTCTTTTCCTTTTCTCTTTTTTCTTTTTCCTCTTTTTTCTTTCTTCTTCTTTTCTTCTTTTTTTTCTTTCTTTCTTTTCTTTTTATCATCATTTTCTCTCACTCTCTTTTCTTTCTTTTTCTTATTTCTTTTTCTTTTTATTCTTATTTTTAGACATGTTTTAAAATCCTATGCCCTGAAAAGTCATTCTTCGGATTTCTCTGTTTCCTTTCTTTTTTGCAGTAAGCTCAGTTTTGATCTTCATTTCTGTCAATTTTTGTTAAATGAGTACCCGCCCTCATTCTTTTGCATGAGCACTTGCCTTTCTTCTTCGGGGTCTCTGCCCGCTTCACCAACAAACTCTATATCATGCATGCCCAAAGATTCTTACCATTCTTTCTGCTCTGCATTTCCCCACTCGATCATGAGCTCGGCTACCTTCCAACTCCTTTGACCCAACATTTTGAGTATTTGTTAGTTTCGCAATCGGGTTAGCAAATTGCTTCTTAACCTCAATCTTCTTGTTTCCTTTGGACGGGAACCATTTCTCGATCCCTGTGCTTTAATCCTTTGGAGAATCGATGTTTACCTTTTACCGTCCCCCATACTTTGTAAGCTCATTTTTGTCCTGTTTCGTCCTTCATTTTCTTGAACCAAACAAGGCATCATGGCTGAAACCCGCTTCTTGTTCTTGAGCTGTCTGACACTTATACTTCTATCATCATCTTCATTCTATGCATTGTGGGGTCGTTTCTGGTTAGGTGCTCCAATAATATCTGCAACCTTGTGTTCCGGATCTTGTCCTTGAAGTAATACATGGAAACCTTTGTTGCTTTAACTTGTCAATTTGTTGATTGGTATTCCACTCAAGGGTATCATTTAGATTAACATACAGGATCTTGAAATCACAGAATATGAGCTCTGGATATCAAGTGCAAGAGCGGCTTAGATTCAACCATTCAGTAATTTAAGGCTGTGGCATCTTCCCATGTGACTCGGTTCATCCTCATGATTACCGCTTTGCTGTAGAATACTACTCTTTCTCAATTCTCATTACATGCTCTGCCCCCAAAAAGGATGGGCTTGTATGACCACTCAAGCGCAGAAATATTACTCTAGGAATAGGGTTCTGGGTGGTGCGAGTTTTAATTTTACCTATGCTACCGTTTATTTTCTTTCTTTTCTCTTCCTTTCTCCTCATTTTTCTTTTTCCTTTTTTTCTTCCTTTTTTCTCTCTTTTTTTCTTCTTTTCTTCTTTTTCTTTTTCTCACATTTCTCTTCCTTTTTTGTTTTTTTTGTTTTTTTTACGCTTTTATCATTATTTGAGGAAATCAATTCGTCACAGTCCTTTGTCTTGAGGACAACGATGGAGCAAACAACACTGCCCCAAGTTACTCGGCATAGTCACGATTTGAAAATATTACCATCACTCATGAAGCTAAGGTTTTTTGAATTGGATGATGTATCTCCACCTTATCGCATCAGCGGAGTGCCTCAAAATTTCCACACTCTTATCCGAACAAGCCTATTACCAGGTTTCAAACATAGGAGTGTTTTTTATTTTTCTTTTCTTTTTCTTTTTCTTTCTCTTTCCTTTCTTTCTTTTTCTTTCTTTTTCTCTTTTTTCTTCAATTCTTCCCTTCTTTTAATTCTTATTTTTACTTATTTACTACCTAGAAGATTATGCCTAGAGTTTCATTTTCAAGCAACTCTACTTGGTTGACATTTGGAGCTTTTTCGTCCTCGAACATCATCGAAAGAGTAGTAATCTCGCTTTGTTGACCAGAGTCTGGTAGGGAAGATCACACCTCATCGTTGTCACAACATCCATCTAATGTCACATCTTGCAATTGATATCTAGTGTCTTTCAACGATGAAAAAATATACATCTATGTGCTTTTAAGAACATTATATGTTAAGCGGAACGCGTTCTTCATTGGAATAAAAATCAACAAACATGCCTATTCACAAAAGATCTTTACCACATGTGGGCTACAGGTGGTAAAGTTGATTCTTTGTATTACTTCAGGAAAGTCTTTTAATGTAGAGATATCTCTGGCTTCCTCAGCACTATGCAGACTTGCTCCTCATCCTTGGTCTTCCACTGCTGGATCAGTTCTTGTGTCACGATTCCATCATTGATCAGCTTCTTGATTTCCTCCAATAAAGGTCTACATTTTCTGGTGGGATGCCCCGGTGCCCCAATATGGAATTCGCATGTGCTACTCGAGTCAAAACTATAGGCAGATGGATCAGGTGCAATCTTTATCGGCCTAGGAGCAAGATAGTGACCCCTGCCAAATGAGGCCAAATGTCTGAGATAGATGTTCTGAACACTTCCAAATTTGCGCTCGTCCGAGGAATTTTCCTTGATGACCCCGATGTGTCAGTCTGTCTTCTTCTTTTACGGCCACGCGAACCCTGGAGATGACACTCATTTACCTCTCCATCTTTATCTATCTTATCTTCAATTCGGTCCTTAGACCTAGACCCCAATTTTCCTTCTTTGATTGCGTATTCTATCCTCTTTCCAATTGTCATGAAATCTTCGAATATGTTTCTCGATTTTTCTAATATTACATCGAAGAAAAGGGATGGAAACGTTGCATGGAACAAGTGAGTCAACTCTTCTTCCTCTATAGGAGGCTGGACTTGGGTCGCCAAACATCGCCACCTTAGTGCATATTCCCTGAAGCTTTCATTTGGTCTCATTTTCTCATTCTGAAGAAACTGACGACAGGGCGCTAAATCTAAAACATATTTGTATTGACTCAATAAGGCATTAGCGAGGTCACCTCATGACCTAACTTGGTTTCTGTTCAAACGGTTATACCACACTGTTGCAGGTCCCATCAGACTATCGTGGAAGTAGTGGATCAACAACTCTTCATTCTTCATATATCCCTCCATTTTTTTACAGAACATGGTTAAGTAAATCTTCGGGCAGCTGGTTCCATCATACTGCGCAAATGTGGGAACCTTGAAATTCGGAGGAATGGCCAAATCAGGGACTAAGCAGAGTTCCCTCGTATTGAAAACATTTATCTTTTCTTTCTTCTTCAGCTCTTTCTCGACTCTTTCTTCTAGCTGGTCAAGCCTTGACTCTTCGGTTCGTTCCATTTTCCAACTAATTCTGTCATCGAACCCCAAGTATTAAATGATGAAGTGCCATGCGATGATAAAATTATTAAACAATGCAAAGAACATGATGCAAATGCAATGCATGAATGCAATAAGGCATTGATTCCGCAAGTGATTTGTCCCTATATGACATCTTTCATTCAGACCAAAAGGTTTCATTACATCCGGTATTAGAGGTTTACAGATAGCGGTGAGCCCTGGCACCTAATTTCTTGATCTCATTTAATAGTCATGTCAGCTTTCCTGCGCGGTTCAACGCTGGATCCATATTCTGGCTTATCGGTGCTGCTGCATCAGCTAAATCTGCTACTTGTTGAGCTACTTGTCGAGCTTGAGTCGCAACCATCTTCATGTCTCGGTCTTTCTCTTGTATTGTTTGCTCGGCCTTTTGTAGCTTAACGGTCACTACTCCAGTACGGATCTCGCTGGCACGTAAAGAAGTCTCGAGCCTCGCTATCTATTCTTTGAGTGCTGTGTTTTCCATTTGAAATGCTTGTGATTCATTCCTATCCTGCTGCAGGCTTGATTTTAGGATATCTTCCATGGCCAGACTGCTTTCCAACTCACTTTGGAGAAGGTCGCGTTGGCTCTCAGCTTCTTCCAGCTTCTGTGATAATGATCTGACTTTATTCTTATTATTCTTGCATTTCTGCTTCCAGCTTTCTGAACTGTTCCTCAGCTGAATCATACCATTGACCCACTCTTTCGCGGTGTCACCCAGACCGACATTCTTGAATTCAAAGTGCAGCTTCTGGTACTCATCTTGTACACTCTTCAATTTCATGCTCAGATCGTGCCTCTCATGCTCGAGCTGGCTGCACTTGCGTGCAAGTTCATCTTCTGAGACTCTTTTATTATTGACTCCTAAAATCATCTTGCTTGAGTGACCCACTTCTGTGTTACCCGAACCTTGGATTGGGTATTGACCCTCCTTCGACTTTGCCTTTCGGGCAATAGCTGGCTCGCTGTAGAATCGGGGTTGTCCGTCTTCGAAACCCAAAACCCCTATTCTGATAAGATCTTGAACTCTATCCTTTAGGGCCCTACAATTTTCAGTGTGATGACTCGAATCGCCTATGTGGTAGCTGCACCAGACACGACTCTTGTAACCCTTCGGATAAGGAGGTTTCCTTGGCACAGACTTCACTGGTATGATAAGGCTCCTTTCGACAAGCAACAGAAGTAACCGGTGTATCTCATGGGTATAGAATAATGCCTTCTGATGTCATTGGATTCTCAAGCTTCCCCTGGTCTTGCCTCTGTTCCCTTGGTATCTACCTCAGATATATTGTTTGTCTGCTTCTTGAGATTGATCACAAAGGGATTCAATTTGTTGTATTTAACGGTGTTGTATGTCTCGACATTCTGACTATTCTGTTCCATATTCTGATCCTCGATCGAATCTTTTCTGCTTTCGACATGCTGCTTGCCTTTCATCATAACATTCATCGGGTCCATCATCTCGGACATCTGCTTCTTTAGTTCTTGTATTTCATCTTGCTTGTTACCAGAACTGACACTGTTTACAGAAATCTTTTCAGGAGTCCTTGAATGATTCTTCTTCGGCTGTCCCTGGCCTAGTCTCGGGATGGAACTCTGGAACTGGACCCCCTTCCTTCAGGTCAAAGAACCTTTGGTCCATCATGAACAATCTTCTATTATGGGAGAAACCACTCAGGAATCAATGCCCATTGTAATGCGAATGCGATGATATGCAAAAACAAAATAAAAAGGAAACAAGTCAGTACCGGAAAAACAATAAGTACACAATAAAGGGCAAATTAAATGCGATAAACAAACAAAGCAATCCTATTTATATCCCGCCTAAGACACCTAAGGTTATCCGCATGGCTCTAATAGGGTGGGTTTCTATGTGTTCTCTACATGCAGTTATGGTTCTAGGAGGTATCCGATTGTCCTTGCTGTCCTCTACTAAGAGTAGCAAGGCCCCCGATCATCACCCATTATAGGCTCCTTTCAACCGGGTTCAATTCAGGGGGACCCATTCGCTTATGCATGCACGAAGGAACGATATCCTTACGAAAGCATAAGGTACTTGAGCCCTAAATGACACTTGCTAGGGCCTACACGGGAGAATGATACCTCCACGAAAGCATTAGCGTTTTCCCCCACTTAAAAGGATGGGTTTATATGCCAAATTTTAAATGCGTTAAAATGAATGCGCAATTACAACCGAATATTAATTTAATAGTCACTTTAATCCGGAACTTCTAATATTATTAAAGCGGTAATTATTTGAAAAAGCTTGACTCTCTTTATTTTGTTAAGAAACAAAAAATATCCCCAGTAGAGTCGCCATCTGTAGCGATGTCCGTTTCGCTAAAAATATCGAGTATTTTCGAAGTGTTTGTGGTTTTTCGGATATAAAATATTTATTCCGTGGGGGTTTTAAACAACCACGTTTTATTTAGAAATTGGAGTCGCCACCGGCCACTTAGGTAGATCGGACACCATAAAACCAGAGATTCGAAAATTGTTGGGTTTAGGAGTCGATTACGGATGGGGAAGGATTAGCACCCCCACACCGCCCAAAATTGGTACTTTAATAACTACCGCTTTATTAATGTTAGATTTTCCGGATTAAAGTGACGATTAAGTTAAGATTCAGTTATAAGTGCGAGTGAATTTTAAAGGCCCCGTTATCCGAGAGTAAATGCCCAACCACTATCACTACGCCTGATACTGGCCCCGTTTACGCTCGGATAAAAGGGCACCGCATTGACGATAATATATCCGAAATGAAACTTAAAAAAACAAAATATAAAGCATACAATTTACATTAACGTGATACTAAAAAGATAAAAAAAAAACAAGAATTTCATAATATTAAACAAAAAGTAACAAAATACATGAATATAGATATAAATGACATATTCAAGGATCTAGACTAAACATAAATAAAACATATACACACAAACATGGTAAAAGATATGCTTCAAGGTTAAATTAACTAAATACAATATCCTTAAGTACCTAAAAACACAAATGCAATATGCATGACATGATATAAGACATGATACTAAAATGACAAAACCATATTATCACCACGTTACAATAAAACTTTATCACGTGACACAAATTACATACATATGCCAAAACACGTCACGATATTTATATGTAACAAAAATCACTCATTTTTAATATGTAACCTAAAATACAGGACAAAAACAAAACATACTATCATACATATATTCAAGATAAACAACTAAACTAAACATGATCACTAAATCAAAACACAAATATGTAAATGCACAAATGAACCAAATGATACATTAGCACGATAAAATGCATATTATAAAAACATGAATGAATGCACATCATACATCAACCTAAAAAAATAAAAAACATGAAGAACCACATAAACATGATGTACCAACGAAATTAAAACTTAGCGTACAAAATAGGCATATATAACACAGACAAAATAAACTAAAACACAAAAACATAATATGACAACTAAAAACACATGATAAAAATATAAAGGTATGTAATGCGAGAACATAAAGGAGCTTTGAGACATAAAATGGAAATGTAATTATACCAAAAACACAAGCATAACAATAAAAAAGACAGAGTGACTGAAATAAAATAAACTGAAAACTGAACACTTAAATAAACAAATAAAAACAAACATTTGAAGACCGATTTATAACCCGTAAAGAACTTGCAAGGATTTGAAACGTGATTAAACCAAGGGGGAAGCTTGGAGTGAAAAATCCAAAAACGCGGGATGGCTAAGTGGTTAATTATGCCATTTGGAAATCTGATTTGTTTTGATTTGAGGACCAAATTGAACTAATTTTAAAGAAGATGGGGACTGGGGTTGCGATTAGACCATGGGGCAGGCTCTAGATGAAAAATCCTGAAACACGGGGACCTTTATGAAGTGATTATGCCATTTATATTTTTTGTTGGTCTATATAACAGACCTTTAGCCCATTCTTTTTCACTTTTTCCATCATTTTTTTACCCTTTGAAATATAACCCCCATTCATCTCATTTCTCTCAACCGAGAGCTCTCCCTCAAACGTCCAACCTTTCAAACGGCCACCTCTATTCCCAGAAACCATCGCGCCTCCGCCGTATGAGCCGTCGCTCACCGGTGCCGGCGACTACTAAAAAACCCCCAAACGACTCCCCTTTGTTATCCAAGCCCGAAACCAACCTTGGATATGAGGGATCAGCCCATTATTAACCTAGATCTAGGAAAACCCGAAACAAACGAAGACGTTTGTTGTTTTTTTTAAATCCGACCAGAGATATCCTCTTCTCAACCCACTCACCCCATAAGGGCTTATCGCTGGCCAGAGAAGATTCACGGTGGTTGGGTAAAACTCTCAACTCTTTGTTTTTCTCTCTTTTTTATATAAACATGTTAATGATTTTAGAGATGCATGCAGAAGAAGAAGAAAAAAAGCGAGCCTTTACCAGAAAATTCTGGGTTTTTCTTTGCTATTGATTTTTCTCTTTTTTGACTGATTTTTTTGTCTTTCTGAAAAACTGACTCTTTTACACTTTTGTTGGTTTACATATATGCCTGATCCCTGACCGTTTTTGGTAGAAAATAACATATAGAAATACATGTTTTGGCCCAGCCTTGTACTGACAATCCTTGGTTTCTTGTTTTTGCACACCCCTGCATGGTGGTTGGAGCCGGTGGTACGACGGCGTGGTAGTGGTGATCATATGGTCAGAGTGTCCCTTGGCCGTTGGATCAGATCTGATCCAACGGCCGGGGTGATTTGAAGATGGGCGACCAGGATTCGATTTGGGGAAAGACGAGTCTGCCCAGGATCTTGCCACGTGGAGCTCAGTAGCCGATGAGTCCTGTGTGTGTGATACACGCTCGCGTGTGGAGCCGAACGATCCGCGCGTGGTTCCACGCGTCCAGCTGGAGAGATGCCATGGTTTGATCTCGGCCGTTGGATTTGGATCCAATCCAATGGCCCTCCTTTATCTGCGCAAGGGATAAAAACAATTAGGGTTTAGATAGTCTGATATGTGTTATGGTTTTGGGGCAAACGGGCCTTGTAAATTTGAGTTTTAAGTTTTGTAACTGCATGGACTGGACTGTTATAATATATGTGGGTTTTATTTATTTTAGATCTGTTACATATATTTGTATTACAATTAATATTAATAATAAAACCAATAATTAAACACATATATATTACTACATGCATACGTACATAATTAGACACACACACACATATACACGCATAAGTTATATAACATGTAATATTAATAATAACTGATAATACATATACACACACTCAGCTATATATAACATACATGCGCACATATAAACTAATAATAATACATGACATTAATATCCTAATAATAATAACATTAATTCACATGCCATATACGTACTTATACACATACCCGAACATTTATACATACACATAAATAATAACCATACACACATGCACACATCACACACATATGTTGCGTATATATTAATAACACGTATATATATATATACATAGTATAACACGCCCACATGCTATAATAATACCCTTTAAGTATTATATTAACAATATTCACAAACCGGATAAAAATGAGTGATTACAGTTTCTCTATAATTTCAACATGGGCGTCTCTCGAGGCATAAACCTTGTGTAGGGGGAGCATGAATGTCCGGGTGTAATAGGTGTAAAAGATCAAGTTGAGGGTCCTCAAAGACCAATACGAACCATCAATAGGAGCATTGATCTTTCATATTTTTTTATTCATAAATAAAGTTCAAAATTTTTAACAAAGCAAATCATTTTATATATATTTTTATAATTTTTAGATTTTTTAAAAATATTTTTTAAAAAAATTATAATATGTTTTTATGATTTTAATATTATTTGATATTTTATTATTTTGAAGTAAGCTTCAATTTTTTAATAAATAGTTTAATATTTTTTTTATACAATTTTAAATATTTTAAAAATAAAATTGAAAAAATCTAAAAATGCTATAATCTGAAGTGTTAAGAATTAATGGTCAGAATTAACCAAATGGCTTAACAAATTTTTAATGTAAGAAGTTAATTAATTTAATTTTTTAGCAAAAGAATTTTATTTTTGTGTAAAAAAATTAATGACTGAATTGATTTTTGTTTTAAGAGTTGGGGACTTTTTGAATCTTTAGTTCGAATAAGAAATACTATTACATTATTAAAAAAGTAAAAAAAAAATTGGGCCTTGATTCAACCTGTGAAATTCAAGTCAGGTTTAATTTTTTTGTCTTCTCAGTTTTTCAGAGCTTTGTTCTGACTTATTCGAACCGACTGATTCCCGTCGTACACCTGATTTTGATGGGTGAATATCACAGCGAGAATTTTTTGCATACACAAAATTTTAAACTCAAATTTACTTAAACTATACCAAGCTGCTTTTCACTTGGATCAAACCCGTTACTTTGTTTAATTCCTAAATAGTCAATATATAACGATAAAACAATGCTAGGGTTTTGTGTTGGTCCTCTCCCTCTCCTCTCGTTGGCAATGAATCATGGGCTTACGCACATGGGGCCTGAGCTGGGCAGGCCTCCTTCCCAGCGGCGTACAAAGCCCATGAAAGCCGAGGAATATAGGTTTCTCTTCCTCTGACGGAATCCCTTTTCAAAACAGAGCCAAACAAGAGACGGAATCTCTCTCGCAGTCTGCAATCTCATTCTTCTTAAAAGTAAAACGTTATCACCCTAAATGTATACCCGACATATCAAATCTCATCTTCTTTCTTTTCAACTTTACCAATTAGATCAGTTTTACCCATTTTTAGTCTGGGTCGGACCCATTTATTATTAATCCAGATCTAACCCAATTACAAATCTATACCTAAAGCCCAAGCCCGTTTAAACCCAATAACCCATTACAATAAAAACCCAGACCCAAATACCCATTTTAAATACCCAAATTAGACCCAATTAATTAAAAATTATTAATTACCCTAATAACCCAAATACCCAAAATACCCCTAAATAACCTAAACCTAACCCCACTTGCCACCGGCCTATCGCCCACCAAGCCGCACTGACACCGCCGGCAGCCGCCCTCTCCGCCCCTGTCAGACAAAAAATCATATCAGATCTGAAATTTCAGACCAAGTCGTGCAAGTTGTTATTTTTAAAAGATATGAAAATTGTAATTTTTCAGGTTATATAAACCCGTGCATATGCATGTAATGAGACAATTTTTTTGAATAGAAAAATAGAGAGAGTTCGAAAGGTAAAAAAAGAAGGTCTTGAAGTTCGGTTCGAATATAAAAGGGTCCTTGTTTTTTAGATCTATTCATTTCTTGATCTTATTATTTGAATACAAAAAAACAAAAAAGATCGAAAAAAGGTAAAAAAATATCATACTTTTGTTTTTTCGTTAGATCACGCAGATAGGGGTTCCTTTTTGAAATTCGAAGGCTGTATTTGGATTCGGGGCGTCGGAGTATGCTGGAAAGGTGCCACATTTTCGAATTTCGGCCGCCGGCGACGGCAGCAACCACGGTGGCATTGGTGGCGGCCATCAGCCCCGGCCGGACTGGGAAAAGAGCATGAAAACTCTCTTTATTTTTTGTTTGAATCAAATGAAATAATAATGGCTTGTTTTAATTTTTTAACTTATATACTAGATTAAAGTTAGGGGTAAATCACGCACTAAGCACCTCCGTCTCAGATCATTTTATGCTAAGGGATTGCCGCATGGAATAATTGCTCATATAGTCCCTTCAAATTTCAATCGTTTTTTAATTTGGTCACTAATTCATTTAAATCAGAATTTTAGTGGTAAAATCACTGCCTTGGTCCCTATAACTTTTGAATATCTTGCATTTCCATCTTTTTTTTAGTTTCTAAGTTTCTATTTGTTGCAATTTGGTCCTTATTACTATTATTATTATTATTGTTGTTATTTATTATTACTTTTATTATTATTATTATTTGTTTTTATTATATACATATATTATTTTTCCTATTACATATATCATATTTTGTATTTATATGTATGCATATTATTATTATTATTATTATTATTATTATTATCTTATTATATATATGTATATTATAGTATTATATATTAATGTATGGTATATTTATATAGTATATGTATAGTATACTATTAATATGTATGTATTAATATAAATATATATATATGTGTGATTTTTTATATAATTATTTTTATTTTTGTATATTATATTAATATATTTATTATATTATGTATATAACTTTATACTTAGTATATTATAAACTATAAATATATGTACATTATTATTTTTCTTATCATTATTATTTTACTATAACATATGTGTGCATTATATTTCATATGTATATTATTTATGACCATTATTATATATATATGCATTTTCTTATTTTTCCATTATACACTATATGTATGTAAGTATATTATTTTAACTATATAATATGTATTTTATTATAATATTATATATATAAAGTTCTCTTTTTTTAATATGTATTTGCATATATATGTATATTATAATAAATATTATATGCATATTATATTAGTATATTTATATTTATTTTTGTGTATCTCATTTTGAATATTTTGATAAAAAAAACTCAGTTTAATATTAAGAGAATATTTTCCATTTTATTTCGGATATCGGTTAGGAAGTGGCATCCTGATTCATTCATGTTTTATCTTCCTCGGTTTTCGTAAATAAGAAAATGTTCTCCTTAGACCGTTTTTTTTTATTTTTTCTTGGGGATTAAAATTTTAAATTAAAAATCAAAATTTTGTTTTCTTGCAAAGACAACACTTAATCAACGCGGTACCAATTTTGGGCGTTGTGGGTGCTAATCCTTCCCCAAGCGTAACCGATTCCCGAACCCAACTTTGTGAATCTCTGGTTATATTTTTTACGGTGTCCGGCCTACCAAAGTGACCGGTGGCGACTCCACCTCCTATTTTTTAAATTTTCCATTTTTATCCATTTTTTAATTTTACGGTGTTTTGTTGGGAGCGTTATTCTGGTCTCCGGGTGACGTCTACTTTGATACCGTAAAGAAACATATTTTTAACCAATTTTCAAAGCAGAAAAAACCATGATCACAGCTTTGGTAAATAAAGAAATATTTTCCATTTTATTTTGGAATCCGGCTAGGAAGTGACATCCTGGCTTATTCAGGTGTCGTCTTCCTCGGTTTTGTAAATAAGGAAATGTTCTCCTTAGACCGTTTTTGTTTTTTTGGGATTAAATTTTAAATTAAAAATCAAATTTTTATTTTCTTGCAACGACAACACTCAATCAACTCGGTACTAATTTTGGGCGTTGTGGGGTGCTAATCTTTTCCCACGCGTAACCGACTCCCGGACCCAAACGTTTTAGAATCTCTAGTTACCTTTTTATGGTGTCCAGCCTACCAAAGTGGCCGGTGGCGACTCCATCCATTTTTTTCCACATTTTCCATTTTTGTTTTTCATTTTTAAAGTATTTACGGTGTTCTGTTGGAAGCGTCATCCCGGTCTCCGAGTGACGTCTCATTTGACTCCGTAAAACACACCATTCATTTTCTTAAAACATTTAATTTTTCGTAAAGGACTTCAAACCCCTGTTACGACAAGATCTATTCTGTTTTTTCAACCCATACCTTACTCTATGATGAGAGCTTTGCCTTAGAGTATAGTTATATAAATTGTGATACATGGTTGTGCTTTCATTGTGTATTTTCTCGTTTTGGGTGAAGTATTGTATTTGGTCTGCTTGAAAATATTAAAACTATTCATTCAATTGAATTGAGTAATTTTTAAGGCATTTTTCTGATGTTTTAAAATCATTTAGTGGTAGGCTGATCTGATTTGATGAAAGCTTGATCGAATTTGGAAGTAAATTGCCAAGAATTTTAACAAACAAAGTTTAACCACAGGATTAAATTGCTGAGAATTTGAATAAAATTGAAATATTTGCAATGTTTGTGATAGTCTAAGCATATTATTAGTTGATATTTTGTTTATGATTTGAAAATGCAGATGGCATTGCGAGGAGTTTGGCAACTTAAAAAGCTGATCGTAAGCTATTGTGATTGGGGAGGAATTAGAAGGGCATCAGGTATGATTTTAACCTTTCTTCATTTGCTTGAAACTTCTAGAGTGAAATGTTTTACAGAATTTCTATGTGTTGCATCTCTCGTTTTCATTTTCATCATTGCAATGTGTTCCGTTTGCTCGATAATGCAGGCACGTTTTTGTTAAATGTTTTCTTGATCTTTTGGCAAAGATTTGTATTCCAAATATAGGCATCATCCATGTTTTTGCTGTTGAGACTCGTATCTATATATAAATTAAAATATTAAAAAACTTCTGAGAATTCGTAGACTGGTTCCAAATAATGAATGAATCAGCGTCCACACCGTTGTCTTATGCTAACATTCAGCATTGTCATTGCATCTCTGAATAATGTGATAGTTTGATAGTTAAATTTATTGATGATCCGAATCTGGTGGTTAGGTACATATTCACCATAATCATGTGTTTTCATAGATTAAGCAAGATATCATTAATGTTGATGGATTTCATCATAAGACAAGCTTCTTTCTTTAATATTTGGATAAGTACATTTGAATTCTTAGCTCTTTGGATTACATTAGGGCGCTCAATTGTCTCCGCATGCATAATATGCACAAATAATCGTCACCTCCCAGTGAATGATAGTGAATTTAAAGATTGCGGTTAAACATCCATAGAAGTATTTCGGGACCAAAAAATACAGAGAACTCGCCCCACCCTTTTCTTTGTCTTGCGACTTGGGTTATTCCGGGCCTTGTCGGAGAGGGAAATGACTAGAAATTCTTGAAAACAATATGTTGTGGGGATGGTAAGATCTAACAGACTGCATTTGCTAGTCGTTACGAGTTACGACCGATGATACAATACTGGGATGCCTTTTCGAGTAATGTAAATGACAAAGCCATAGGATTGTTTGTCTAACATTTGACTTCGACTTATATGCCATGGTAGTCTCAAGTTCAACTGTTATGATTAATGATAATGAGAAGCCTGTACAGATATAGATTCTCTCCTTTAAATGGATGCTGAATTCTTCAAATTCAATCTCAATTCGATGCTAATTTTGACATGATTATGCCAGGGCATTTATGGAGTCAGAGTTGCCACCTTTTAAAGAGAAAAAACCCTCAGCTGGAGGTGGTTACTGAACTCATTCGCGGATAGCATCCACATTTAAAGGGTTTTTACAGTAAGTTACTCTTTCCTGAACATATTGCGTAGGTTGCGATGCATGCATTGTTCTTAAATATTAGTCTCCGAACATGATTGTTTTCTCCAAAATCACTTCAGACATTTAAAAACATCTCCCTTGTCAAATTCTCATAGAACAAAAACGAGCGGGTGGTATGCGTGAAGAATACGAGTCCCGAAGATATCGTTGTTCATGCAACCAGGCTAAGAAACGCTTTGGGAAGAAAGGTGGTGAAGTTGAAGACAAGGCATATGACTAAACACCCTAGTGTGCAAGGTACATGGACAACTGATATGAAATTTTGAAACACAATAGTACTTTCTTTTTGTTCTATTTGGCCATGATTGGCAACATTGCATAAACATTTCCTCTTTCGAGGTCAATGAAACTGTTGTGTTGTGGACAAAGCCTAAAGATGTTAAAGCTCGTCCTTCACCGGGGGCTTATCATTTACCAACTCCGTTGCACTAGCCTCGTCTTCCGGATTATCTCTTTCTTTGATGGACTGCGACATCGTTGTTCCGTCTTGCAGTTGATGTTTGAAAACACCACCCTGCAATCCGAAACGCAAACTTAAAATCGACTCCAATCGTCTTGTTCCTAAAATTTACAAGTAACAACAGTGGGAAAAAATGAACTCCCACGATTGTATAACTTTCATTAAAAAAAGATTACTAACACCATGATACATAAATTCAAGTCCTATGAACACAGAAATATTAGAAAACAATTAAAAAATCTGAATTATATCTAAAAAATCATTATGCAAGGTTAATAGTATCATGGCCCTTAGCAAAACTACTTGTTTACATGTACATATGATTATCCCACATGTACGTACATATGATTATCCCTCGATTGGCTTGCAGCAAGTGCTGTTGGGTGATATCCCAATGAATGAATATTCATTGGGTAGTTTATGGTTGAATCCTTGTGCCATGTTAAGTTTCTTCTCAGTCTTTTTTAACGGAAATTAAAGGAAAAGACATCACTGAAAACATATTAAAAGTTTGATGACTTTATCGCAAGTTTTAAAAGTTTAATGACCGAAATGATAAAAGCTTCATGACCATTTATGTAGTTTATCTTTAATTTTAATTATTTTAATTAATTATATTTCAGAAAGATATACATCTAAAAATCATTTCATCTCACCAAATCTTAATTCGATTGTTACCGTTAAACAGACTTGAGTGAATAATAACCTCTTATTTAAAAGTTCAAAATTATAAGTAGTTTAAGTATAATATAAAAACGATTTCATCCACAGATACATTATACAATTTTTATTGGTAATAAATTTTAAACAATAGGAAAATCAAATATCTTTTTTAACAAAATCTGAAATATGTCAATATTATTGAAAAGATAAAAGAATAACAAAATGAAAATACATTTACTCCTTGTATTAATATGAAAGTATGTCCAATCCATCCTGACCTTATCAATCTATCATCCTTTTTATGTTTCAAATTCCAATCAAAATGAAGAATAAGTAACCTGAACTGTTTTTTTACAGTCATGTGATATGTGACATAAAACCTTTACATTGTATCTCATTTCAGCAAAACCATCAAACCAATGCAAGGTTAACCACCACCAATCTGTCCACAAAGTCAACAGGTATGTAGGAAATAGGTCGGGTGGGGAATCCAAAACGGCCCCGCCCCACCCTGTTTCCACCCCTAGCTGTAACAGCTATATTTATCTTTGTTCGCACATTTGAGATATAGGTACAACGATACGATCCTCCAAGGATCCTCCAATACATGAAAAAACTATCAGAACACCTATATTTACTCGCATCCAAGTCCGAACAACCTAAAAAATACCACTGCAAAATGCATATCCATTTGCCTCTACAACATATAACTCCGGTCAAGAATGAAATTCATCTCACAGAAAAAGGTCTCAAATTATGATTCTTAAATTGTACACAAATAAGCGCTATCTTGATCGATCGAGGTGATGTTAAATTCAATCCTGAGAAAAATAAAAACCAAAAGAACAAAAAACGTACCAAAAGATAGAAAAAAACGTGTCACAAAGATAAAATTATTCTTTTTAAAATCTAGGAAAAAGTAAAATATAATATAAAATAATAATAAAAATTACCGACGGTCAACAATTAACACTGAAACTGGTGTCGTCAACGACGACCAAATCAAATAGAAAGAACAAGAGACAACTGCGGTAAAAAAAACTCTCTAAACTTTGAGAGAAAACCCTATTGTTGCTTCTTGAGATAGTTATAGGTGTAGATATCCCCTGTGGTCGATGTTGGGATGTACAAGATTTTTTTATTTCAATTGCTTATGATTATGATATGTAGGGACGGACGCAGGACTTTAAGTTAGGAGAAGAATCTATAAATTGATAGGGGCAAACTTATAAAAATTAAGGAGATGAAAATAAATTTTCAATAAAAAATACATAGAAAAATTCTATAAAAAATTAAATAGTATAAAAATTTTAAATTTTTAGGGGCCGACCGCCTCCTCCAGCCCTCTCGGTCCATCCATGATGATATGAATCATAGTAATAAAGTAGATTTTAATAACAATATCCAAGTGGTTTTAAGTTCGATTCTATTGTTTTGGTGGAATTAAAGCCAAAATCATGCTTGGCTTAGTAACAAAATGCTGGACCCTTGCCTTGCACAAGGAGTTTTAAGTTCGAGTTTGTTCTCAGGGAAACGAGAAATATATCATAAGTCCTTCCCACCAAGTCATCCATGAGACCAACCAATAAAATGTATCAATTTTATTAATTTTTTCATGTCATCTTTTTATCAAGTGAATCTTCACTTGGTAAAAACTATTTTTAAATTTAATTTACAGTAAATATGAGTGAAGATTCGCTTGCTAAAAATGTGAGATGGAAAAAATTAATGAAATTGATACATTTTATTAGTTGGTCTTATAGATGACATGGTGGGAAGGACCTATGATATAATTTTTCTAGAAAATTATTTTAATTTCTCTGCTTTTGTTATCACTTGATTGTTCAAGTAAAATTAATAAAAGGGTAAAAATTTGATACACGGATTGTGTGTGTATTTACACTATAAAAACTCAAATCCTAAATTCCTAACCCTAAACCCTAAACCATATACACTAAATTCTAAACACTAACCTTAAATTCTAAAGCCTACAACATAAACCCCTAAACCCTAAATTAAAACTCTAACCCCTAAAACTAAAAGGCACATGTAAACTAAAGTTTACACGGCCTGTGTATCAAATTTTTTTCCTTAATAAAAATATATAATCTACTGATTTTGAGAGAAAAAAATCCGAAAATCAATAAACTACCTATTTTTTACCGTGTCATGTACCTACAAAAATGGAGTAAGTAGTTTTGGTAGTTTTGTTGTGTGGCGGGTAGGGTGTTCAAACGGTTAATTCGATCACCGATCAAACTGAATTAACATTAATTAAATTAATTGAAATTTTTTTAACTGTTAACCGAACTGAATAAATTTTGATTATTAATTGGTTAATTTTTAAATTAACCAAAATTTTTATGAGTTTTCTAGTCCTAATCAAAATGACAATATACTTTAGTTCACAAAATGAAAATCCTCAAAAATAATTTTTAGTTTAAAAAGTTTGCATTTAATTTAAACAATATCGAGGCATATAATAAAAAATAGAATTTAGATTGAACATTACATTAAAACAAGTAACAAAAAAATGCAAGGTATACTTATAGTAAAACATCAAGCCAAGTAGTCAACTAACTCGAACTTTGACAAAATAAATAAAATATTTAAATCGCCATTGAGAGAATCAATCGTGCATTAAGGAGAATAGATAACATGCACACAAAAAAAAAAGAATTTTAGAGATCAAATGTAAACATTATTTCTATTAAACAAGTGTGAAAAACAAGAATGAAGGATAATGCATGGTTTTAGGTTTTGTTTCTTAACTTTGTTAGGACTTTTGATAATTTTGGGCATTTTTTTTCTTTGGGTTTGAAGGTGAGTTTCAAAATTTCTGGATTTGGGGTTAATAGATATAATTTATTTAATATTTAAATTTTAGGTAATTCGGTTAATTAACCGATTTCGAATTTTGAAAATTTTCTTAACCGTTAATCTACTGAAATTTTTTTGACCCTGGCCATTTAACTGAACTAATTCGGTTTTGGTAGGCTATTTCGATTTCAACCGAATAACGAACACCCATAGTGGAGGGGAAACCTAAGGCTAATGTGCAGTGGATTTTAACCTAAAATTGTTAGGATATTTGTTTTGATATAATAATTGAAAAATAGTTTTGGACTAATTTGAAAAGATTTCAAAAATGGTTTTAAGTCCAAACAACTTGAAAATAAGTTTGAGAAGTTTTTGAGAGGTTTTGGAAGTGTTTTAAACGTTTTAAAGTAGCCAAACAAAAGTTTTCAACATGCACGTACCGATACGGTATACCCCGTATCGATACAGATAACGGTTTAAGCTACAGTAATTTTCCAGAACCGAAAAACCGTACCGGTACAGGCTTGACTGTACCGATACGATAAGGGCCGTATCGATACGCTTATACACGTACCGAAACCCTATGCTTTAAATCCTAACGGCAATTTTTAAAAACCCTCAATGGCTAGTTCCCTGCAGATTACAAAGCACTTGTACCGATACGGTGTACCGATACGCGTCAAGGAGTACCGATACGGGAAAACAGTTAAGACCTCAACGGCTATTTTCCAAGAAGGGCGTACCGATACGGCTATACACGTATCAATACGGACAGCTTCAGAACTGCATTTATTACGAGAAATAAAATCTCCAACGACTCAAATTCAATCCCAACAGTCTCCAACGGCTAGAAACTCATTTGGGAGTATAAAAGGGACATTCAAGCTTCAGCAACAACTAATGATCCTCAAGTCAACAACATTATGATTCAAAATTATCTTAGAGCTTAATTTTTCCCATTCTTATATAAACTACACTTGTGAGCCAAAATGTATATGTATGATCAAGTGTATTAGGATTTGGTGAGTGCTTTAGAGTGCAAACAAACACCTTTAAAGAGGGATTTCAGTTTGCTTAGAAATTCTCTTGTTTAAGAGTGTTCCCAAAGCTCGGGTTGTGAGCTTTGGATGCTAGACTTGGTGAGTGACTCTAGGTTGTAAAAGGTTTCCTCCTAAGTTTAGAAAAAGGAAAGAATTTTTAGTGAATTTTTGAAATCCTTAGTGGGAAGCTAAGGTAGTGGATGTAGGCTTGGTTTAGGAAGCCAAACCAATCTAAAATTATCGTGTCAATTTTCAATCTTTTACTTCCCACAAAAATCACCCATATACAACTTCTTCACCACTTGGCAATCAATTCGATTGAAGGAAATCAAGCCCAACAATTGGTATCAAAGCGAAGCTCAATCAAGAAGGCTTAACATCCTATTGAGATGATCCGGGAAGCTCGATACAACATCAATTAACCGGTGAAATGGCTAGCGGTTCCACATTTGTCCAATTCGAAGAAGGCTGCTCAATCACGTGTCCTTCACTCTTCAAAAGAGATTTCTACTTCCAATGGAGCCACCAAATGAAGTACTTCATCAAAGCTCTCGACTTCAATCTTTGGGATATAATTGAAGACAGATTTGTAGAAGGTCCTAAGAAGAAAAAGAATATGAGTTCAAATGACACGGGAAAAGCTAAGATAAATGTCAAGGCGATGCACACTCTCTTTTGTGGACTTAATGAAGATGTTTTCAAGAAGGTCTCCTCTTGCAAAAGTGCCAGAGAGATGTGGGAGAAACTTGAAAAACTCTACAAGAAGGAATAGGTGAAAAGTGCAAAGGTGGATGGCAAAATGGCTCATGAAGAGCCCGAGGTATCTTCTAATTCATCACCTTTAATTCCATATTCATTTGATGAATTACAAGATGCTTACGATAAATTGGTTTTAGAGTTTAAAAATCACATTTTGAAAAATAAGAATTTGGTTTCAAATTTGAAAATTCAAAATGATTTGATTTCTAAAACCAAGGATGAACTTGAAGCAAAACTCAATGAGTTTGATCAAAAGAATGTCGATTTACAAAATTTGCTTCAAAGTTTAAAAAAAGATCATCAAAAGGAGGTGGATAATCTTAAGAAAGAAAAAGATTTGATTTCCAGTGAGCTTAAAAAGAAAAATAATTTAGGAAAATCAAAATTTTATGTGAGACAATTTAGTGCCCCTAGATTTTTGAATGGAAAAGTTTTTAAAAGTATTTGGATCCAAAAGGACTAATTACTTCGACTAAAAAGGATGGAATTGAAAAATGGATTCCTAAGGGGACTAAACTTTGTGCTACTAGTGCCTATGGATCCAAAGCAATTTGGATAACAAAAACTACTTGATTGTCATTTTGTAGGTGTGCTTGAGCCATTGATGATCAAATTCAAACTTATGGAAGCTATTGACACACAAGGAAGAACACTTGAAGAAGGAAGGCTTCACATTCTACCTTTGGTTCAAGTGTGGTAAAAATTAGTTGAATTTTATTTGTTTTATTTTTTTTTTAATTCAACTAGTTTATCATAATTGTTGGACTAACATTTGAATGATGCTTGAGTAAGGGGAAGCCAATTTTAAAACAAAACTTATTTTTGTTAAAAAAAATTAACTCTCCATTGTTATTGGTCTTTAAAGTTTGAACCAGTTTTGATATAACAAAAAAGGGGAGAATAAATTTGAATTTTCAAATGAATAGGGGGAGCTTATAAGATTTTCAACAATTAATCTCTTATTCAAATTTTATTTTTACTAAGGGGGAGAATCTCAAAAACAATTTTTCAAGTTGGTTTTATTATATCAAAAGGGGGAGATTGTTAGGATATTTGTTTTGATATAATAATTGAAAAATAGTTTTGGACTAATTTGAAAAGATTTCAAAAATGGTTTTAAGTCCAACCAACTTGAAAATAAGTTTGAAAAGTTTTTGAGAGGTTTTGAAAGTGTTTTAAACGTTTTAAAGTAGCCAAACTAAATTTTTCAACATGCTCATACCAATACGGTATACCCCGTATCGATACAGATAAAGGTTTTAGCTACAGTAATTTTCTAGAACCGAAAAACCGTACCGGTACAGGCTTGACCGTACCGATGCTCTTATATGTATACCAAAACCCTATGCTTTAAATCCTAACGACTATTTTCAAAAAACCCCAACGACTAGTTCCTTGTAGATTACAAAGCACTCGTATCGATACGGAACAATGGCGTACCGATACGCGTTAAGGCGTTTCGATGCGGGAAGCCAGTTAAGAGCTCAATGGCTATTTTCCAAGAAGGGCATACCAATACGGCTATACGCGTATCGATACGAACAGCTCCAGAACTGCATTTATTGCGGGAAATAAAGTCTCAAATGGCTCCAATTTAATCCCAATAGTCTCCAACGGCCACGAATTTAGTTTGCTTAGAACTTCTCTTGTTTAAGAGTGTTCCCAAAGCTCGGGTTGTAAGCTTTGGATGCTAGACTTGGTGAGTGAGTCTAGGTTGTAAAAGGTTTCCTCCTAAGCCTAGAAAAGGGGAAGAATTCTTAGTGAATTGTTGAAATTCTTGTGGGAAGCTAAGGTAGTGGATGTAGGCTTGATTTAGGAAGCCGAACCACTCTAAAATCATCGTGTCAATTTTCAATCTTTTACTTCCCACAAAAATCACCCATATACAACTTCTCTACCACTTCGTGATCAATTCGGTTGAAGGAAATCGAGCCCAACAAAAATATTATCTTGTCTATTCTAAAAAGTTACACAATTGGTAATTAATTCAGTTACAACCGAAAATGTTCAATGAGAAAAATTTAAAGTTGCAACCAGAATAGTAATGCATTTTACATGACTTGTTACGAAAAACATAACATTTTCATTTTCAACTTAAAATGTTACCCAATTTACTCTAAAAAATCATGCATTTAATAAAAAATTTCGATTATAATCGATTGCAGTGGAAAAATTACCACAATATTGTGGTTGAATTTTTTTCCTAAAATATGGTTGAATCAGGATTAATTCCAGATATATGCTGAATTACTGTTCGATAAAGAACTCGGGTAGATTTCTATCCATTTTTGAACAATGATTTGTGAAAAAATAAAAAAAATCCATTAAAATTGGATAGCTTTGAATTCGTTTTTAAATAGTGTTTTTCTTTTTTTTGCCATGTGGCAGCATGGGAGGAAACCGGGTACTGTTAAAAAATGGGGTGCCCTCTACCCGAGTTTGAACAATGTTTTTTTTTTCACAGTGCGTGCGCAGTGGTGAAAATTTTGGTTGAAATTTTGCATGCATGCATGCTAGTGGGGGCAGGCTGGCAGGGGGCATGCCCAGCTTTCACGTGAAGCTGGGCAAAGCTCTTTAATTTATTATTTTTTGTATATATATATGAGAGAAGATGATATAGAGAAGAAGAAGAGAGGAGAGTGTCGGTTTGGAGAAAAAAAAATGAGTGAGTTTGAGTTAAAAATTTCAGAGAGTTTGGAGTTATATTCGAGAGAGTTTGAAGATATATTCAAAAACAGTAAAAATCTGAAGTATATTTGTTTGATAAGATATGTATTTTTTTAATTTTGATGCTTGATGTTTGAATTTTTGATGTTTGAATATTTGGAGAAAATAAAATTAATTAGTAGATGTGTAATTGTTTAATTTATGGTTTAAGAAAAAAACATTTTTTATATTTATTATTTTTTAATGTAATAGATTTAAACTAAAGTATTATTATAAATTTTGTTTGCTTAGTTTATTATGTTTATTATTAGTAGATTGTGTAATGAAAATTTTGAGAAAATAGAGTAAAGAAGAAAGAAGAAGATGTGGAGAAAAAATTTTGTAAGTAGATAAGATATGCATTTTTTCTTCATTTTGAAGTTTGATTTTTGATTTTTTTTATGTTTGAATATTTTGGAGAAAATAGAGTTAAATTAGTAGATGTGTAATTATTTAATTTACGGTTTAAGAAAGAAAACGTTTTTTATGTGTATTATAATTTTTTAATGTAGTAGATTTAAACTAAAATATATTATTATAAATTTTGTTTGTTTAGTTTATTATGTTTATTAATATTAGATTGTGATGAAATTTTTGAGAAGTTAGAGTAAAGAAGAAAGAAGAACATTTGGAGAAAATTTTGTAAGTAGATAAGATATGTATTTTTAAAATTTTTTTGTTTGATGTTTGAATATTTAGAGAAAATAGAGTTAAATTAGTAGATATGTAATTGTTTAATTTATGGTTTAAGAAAAAAACATTTGTTAATTTTGTATGTTAGTAATTTTAATTTTTAAGTAAGAAAAAATGTTTATAGTTTTATAAAGTCTATTTGAATATATATATATATATGAAATAATTTCGTAAATAAGTAGTGTGTTTTAAAATCATAATTAGTATTTATTGTTATTTATAGTTTAAAATTAGGTTTAGTGACATTGTAGTTCATTTTGATTTGTGTATTATAATTGAAAATATTTATTTCCCGAACATGCAGAGAAAATGAGCAACAACAGATTTGTGACGATTGTCCATTACAATGGAGAAGTTGTGAAAACCAATGTCGGTATTATTTTTGAATCTGAAAGCCCTACGAAGATGAGATTTGAAAAAGAAATCACGCTTGGAGTAATGAATGAGAAGATATTCGAGAAAATTGGAGCTCAGATTCATGGTTTGTGGTATCGGTGGCTGACATGTCATAATCCAACTAGATATTCCGCAATAGCTCTCAAAGATAATACAGATGTAAGAATAATGATTGCAGAGCATGAATCTATGGATATTCTAAATGTCGAGTTGTTTGCTGAGGTACGTGATACTCCCGGCCCATCCAGAAACGTAGTTGGGGAATGTAGTCAAATAAGTTTCGGTAACGAGTTTGATAAGTTCGGAGGTAGTTTTGTGGCAATGTTGACAAATGGGTCGACTTTTGATCTGAATGTTGATCCAAATGTTGATGTTAATGTTGAGAACCTACGAGGTCGATGGGGTGAATCACTTGAAGATTCTAGCGAAGATAAAGATATTGAGGATCCCAATTTGTTCCCTGATGACGTTGGTGATGCCCCTGATTTTGGTGTTGGATAATTTATTCTGACCGGGGGTGACATTACATTGTATGAACCTCCTGCTCACATGAACTCGGTGGATTTTGATGCGATGAGGGCGCCGCAATTCCCGGATATGCCACAATTAACTTCGAGTCAGCATGGTTAATCAAAAGAATGAAACTATATTGGCAATTAAAGAGTATAGCATCATGCAGCATGTGGACTACGTGGTTGCAGAATCTACCCCGAGGACTTTCTTTGCGAAGTGTGTGAAATATGGAGAAATGTACAATTGGAAGATTCGAGTATTGAAGCTTAAGAAGATAGATCGTTGGGAGGTCACAAAGTACAACGACAATCACATATGTTTACGAACATCTATCGACCAGGACCACACCAAATTAAACTTGAGCGTAATAAGCCATCACGTGATGAAGTTGGTCGAAGCAAATCCAAGGGTTCCCGTTTCAGTAATTCAGGCAACCATTGCGCAGCAATTTGAATATCAAATAAAATACAAGAAGGGGTGGTGTGCAAGGGATAAGGCATTGCATTCGGTGTACGGTGATTACGGTAAGTCATATAATGAACTACCAGCTTTATTGATAGCAATGACACATTTCGTCCCCAACACCATAGTGAGGTATCAAACAAATGATGCATACGACCGACAAGGCCAACTGCTTCAAGGGTATCAATTTTTCCATCGACTATTCTGGGCGTTCAAGCTATGTATTGAAGGTTTTCTATTTTGTAAATATATGATCCAAGTCGATGGAACGTGGTTGTACGAGAGATACTCTCATGTACTGTTGGTTGTCGTTGTGTAAGATGGTGATAGCAATGTCATTCCTATTGCATTCGCAATTGTTGAGGGGGAGACGGTTGAAGCTTAGAATTTTTTTAACCAATTTACGTGACCATGTCGTCCTAGAAGATATGGTCTGCATTATCTCTGATCGAGGGACAGCTATCAAAGCAGCAATTAATTGAGAGAGAAGTCGTTGGAAACCTCCGCACGCATACTCTGCACACCACATTTGTCACATCGGTAAGAACAGTTACGAGTAGTTCAAAAATCAATACATTCGTAATGAGATTTTAAGCATGAGTAAGTATTATTTTTTTCAAACTCCGTTATATGCAGTTATGTGCTTTGATTTTTTTAGATGCTAACAACACATATTATGGCACAGGGTATCAACTACTACGGCCAGAATTTGAGAGGAAGATGGCGAATTTACAGAAATACGACGAGCGTGTCTAGAGTTAGGTCAACAATATCGAGAGAGAAAGATGGGCCCAATCATATGACGAAGGTGGTAGACGATACGGGCAAATGACAACCAACCTTGTAGAGTGCATAAATTGAGTACTGAAAGGATCACGTCATCTCCTTATAGCAAGCTTGCTAACGGAAATGTACTACCGTTTGGCTAAAGTTTGGTCTGTTAAAGGGAAGTAGGTCCACTCCTTAATAAACAGGTGACAACGCTGGGTTCCTACTATTGTGACAAAAATGGATAAGAATGTGAAAAATGCAACGTCGCTGACCTTCACACATTCAACCGAATAGATCAAACTTTTGATGTTGTTGGTTCTAGAACCCGAAACGAAGCACGCCACTCAAATGTACTTCGAGCCGATTTCAGACGTACGTGGTGTGACTTTGGCGAGTTCTAGGCGTAGCGATATCCATGTGCTCATGCAGTTGTAGCACGTATTTTCGCCAATGTTGAACCGTACACATAATCAATGCTTCAGACTCAACCAGATGTTAGATATTTACAGAATTGAGTTCCCACCGATCTTGAATTCAATGTATTGGCCGTCAGTAGAGCATGAAAAATGGTTATCGGATCGTACACTTTGTAGAACTCCAACTGGCCGACCTAGATCGACTCGCATTTACACCAGTATGGATCTTCATCACAGAGAGAAGGGACAACGAAAGAGATGTACTATATGTAGGGCTGAAGGCCATTCGAAATCAAAATGTCCAAATGAACCAAGATATGTGCCTATACCTTGGTGATTTATTATCTTTGTATTCAAATATATATATATATTGTTTGTATTTGAAAATTTTATGTTTGTATTTCAAAATATTCAAAAACATTTTTCACTTTGTTTTAAATTTTTTAACTTTGATTTGGTGTGGTTTGTAATTTTTACAAATTATACATAAATTTAGTTTAGTTTGGGTTTTAATTTTAATCACACTTAAGGTTAAATATTAAATCACTAATAACAAAATATAATTATTGAATAATAAAAACAAAATGAAAAATAAAAAACAATAACCTTCAAATTCATACTGAAATGCCTCTAATGTATTACACAAAATACATAAAATTATTTTTTCTTGTGTAATTTCTGGCCGTGATCCTCTTTGGCACCCTCTTCAGTGTAGCTCACCTCCTCATTCACCGAGGGCATAAGAGGCGGTGTTGTGAACAAATCCATGTAACAACTCTGCCCTCCCATAATCTCTGGCGAATTCAAGAAATTTTGCATTTCCTGAAAATCCATGTTCTATCCAAAGTTTGAGTAAATGGGTGACCGTGGAGGAAAAAACTCGAGTGTGTATAAAACAACATCATCAAACCCGTGAATATTTGAAGAGCACTGGTCAACTTGTGGTTGTACATATGTAGGAGCCCGTTCCTTTTCCCATATAACTGTGGGCCCACTTCTGGTTGTACCTACATGGTTGGCCAACCTTCGGGGTTTTGACTCCACACGAGATTTTGAGATGCGCTCGTTGCACTCTTTAAGGATTCACCCTTACCTCCGTATTTTTCTTATATTTTCGACATTCTTCCCGTCTATCGACCGTAGTTAAGTACGACATTCCATTATTAAGAAAATAGATCAGGTACTCTGACCGCTCAAAATCAAAATCATCATCTTCGATTGGCGCGCAAAGCGGTAACGTTGAAGCTCTATTGTTTCACATATTAATGTACTCGGCATGTATAACTTCACAATTTACTTCTGCCCTGCCGCGTCCATCATAATCGTGTAGATTTTCATGATTAATGTAAATATACGGAATCGACTGGTGGAAGCCAAATTGCCTCAGCACCCTATAGGCAAATTGGAACTCGATAATTGCAAAGTGGATTAACGGTGTAACACTACAACACAGAGTAGAATCTTTCACCAGATCATTCGGCACAAAAATACGATCATCGTTGTACGACATCCAAATAAATTACAAATTCAAGATTATTATAATAAGGCGTCTAATTATAACATAAATAATAAATTGTTAATATTTAACTAAAATTTAACCAATACATTTAACTAGATACCTATAATCGCAATAGAGGAGCTTCACCAGCCATCCTACAAGAGAAGAAAGAATTTATTAAGACCCGAAACTAAATCTACTACATTAAAAAAATTGCATAATTACATCTACTACTAACTAACTAACTAACTCTATTTTCTCCAAATATTCAAACATATAAAAAATTCAAACATCAAACTTCAAAATTAAAAAAAAATACATATCTTATCTACGTATAAAATTTTCTCCAAATCTTCTTATTCTTTATATCACATTTTTATATAATAAATTTATTTAAATCATTTGATTTGATTTACATAACAATTTTCCCAAAATAATATTATATCATTTTTTTATTTTTAATTAATGCCAATAGATAAAGTTCATCATTATTTTAAATTATTAATTTCTTAATTAATGCCAATAGATAAAGTTTATCATTTTTTTTAAATTTTAAATTTTTTAATTTTCCCAAAACAATCTTATTATTTTAAATTATTTTTTACTTAAACATAGGTAAATGTTTATCATTATATTAAAACTGAAAAATAATTGATAAAGTTCAACGAATATTAAATTACATTTTATATTAATTTTTAATGTAAATAAAACTATTAAAATTTATAAATAAGAAAAATATATTAGCATAAAATATTTAATTATTTGTATTACATAAAAAATATATAATTAATCAAATAAAGAAAATTAAAGACGTAAATATACGTGCAATGCACGTGTCCAAGAAACTAGTTTTAACCCAAATACTTGAATGTATTAATATTACCAATTAAGTGATAATAAAAAATAAAAAATTGGTCAAATTAGTATAATCTTGGAGCTATTGCCTATTCATTCAAATTCTAAATAGATCGAGTTAAGATCCGCTAATTAACTGACTTATATTCGGGATTCGAATTTCAATATTTATTTTGAAAATATTATTGTAACACTATTTAATCAAAATGAAATTTCAATATTCATTCGGCACAAAAATGCGATCATCGTTGTACGACATCCAAATAAACTACAAATTCAAGATTATTATAATAAGACGTCTAATTATAACATAAATAATAAATTGTTAATATTTAACTAAAATTTAACCAATACATTTAACTGGATACCTGATCTTGATAGTACAAATCAATCCGAGCTCTAAATACTCTCAAGTTGTTGTTCGCCAACCCCGTGTGCGCTTTTTTCTCGCACCATCTGCATACAAATCACAAAAATGTATTAAGAATAAATAAATTTAATTTAAAATTTCAACTCTAAATTAGGATAATTACCTAGCGACAAGAGGGAACTGAATCGGTATTCGAGTAATCGATGTCCAAAAGGGAAGTCGCTGCCAAGCCCATGCTTGTAGCAACAACAAACATCCACCAATGCCCTGAACCTTACGACCATTTTCTATTTTAGCGCCCTTGCACAACTCATGATACAAGAACGCTAATATTGCCGATCCCCAACTATATTTAGCAGCTTCCTACGGATATTTCAAAAAGGGTAGGTAACGTGTATTAACAAGATTGCTAGATTTATCCGACATCAGTATACTTCCAATGAGTTGAAGAATATAGGCTCGGTTGGCATTATAAACCGCATCAACAAAACTATATTCACCGAGTTTAAATTCACTTTGCAACCAACTCATTTTCACACGAGATCCACTCAAATTTTCTGGACCCGGCACCTTCCCAAGGTATTTGAAGCAAAGTGCTTCGGCTGGATCTTTCGTTTGCTCGATCAATGGTGCCCCGTTTACCGGACCCTGATAAGCATGGCCACATCTTCAAGTGTGATCGTGCATCCCCACACGGTATATGGAACGTATGGGCTTTCGGCCTCCAATGCTCAATCAGAGAGGCAATCAACCCGGACAACAACTTGTACCCCCAAATAAAGGTCGCATGATAAAATCCAGAACTTTGCAACCATTCAATGATTCTATCGTCCGGCTGATTTTTGGCCATGGTCAGATGATGCTTAAATGTATCCTCCGCATCTTGTAATTAATAAATTAATAAATAAATATTATTAACAAACAAACAAACAAAAAAGTAATTAAATTTTTAATAAATAAATTATTAAAAATTTTGTACCATCTCATTAACCGTGAGAATAGTAATGTGTCGATCCTGTAATTGCAATAGAGGAGCTTCACCAGCCATCCTACAAGAGAAGAAAGAATTTATTAAGACCCGAAACTAAATCTACTACATTAAAAAAAATTGCATAATTACATCTACTACTAACTAACTAACTCTATTTTCTCCAAATATTCAAACATATAAAAAATTCAAACATCAAACTTCAAAATTAAAAAAAAAATACATATCTTATCTACATACAAAATTTTATCCAAATCTTCTTATTCTTTATATCACATTTTTATATAATAAATTTATTTAAATCATTTGATTTGATTTACATAACAATTTTCCCAAAATAATATTATATCATTTTTTTATTTTTAATTAATGTCAATAGATAAAGTTTATCATTATTTTAAATTATTAATTTCTTAATTAATGCCAATAGATAAAGTTTATCATTTTTTTTAAATTTTTTAATTTTCCCAAAACAATCTTATTATTTTAAATTATTTTTTACTTAAACATAGGTAAATGTTTTATCATTATATTAAAACTGAAAAATAATAGATAAAGTTCAACGAATATTAAATTACATTTTATATTAATTTTTTAATGTAAATAAAACTATTAAAATTTATAAATAAGAAAAATATATTAGCATAAAATATTTAATTATTTGTATTACATAAAAAATATATAATTAATCAAATAAAGAAAATTAAAGACGTAAATATACGTGCAATGCACGTGTCCAAGAAACTAGTTTTAACCCAAATACTTGAATGAATTAATATTACCAATTAAGTGATAATAAAAAATAAAAATTGGTCAAATTAGTATAATCTTGGAGCTATTGCCTATTCATTCAAATTCTAAATAGATCGAATTAAGATCCGCTAATTAACTGACTTATATTCGGGATTCGAATTTCAATATTTATTTTAAAAATATTATTGTAACACTATTTAATCAAAAAAAATAAATTTTAAATAGATCGAATTAAGACCCGCTAATTAATTGATTTATATTTGGGCTTAATTTTATATGGACAAAATATTTGACTTAAAATACGCATTCACATGGGACTTGATTAGTTAGTACTTATTACCTGAAAGTTCTAATCATTTTCTATTATCATTTTTATTATTAGCAATTTCATTTTACTTTTTTTCATTTCAGTCCCTAACATGCCAAAAGAAAATTTTGTTCCACTAATCGGGAAAAAACACCATCTAATTAGGAAGGAAAAAACACGTTTTTGTTTAAATATTTTATAAATTATCATTTTCTCAGCATGTTCGATAAATAAATATTTTCAATTATAATACACAAATTTAACATCAAAAATTCAAACATCAAACTTTAAAATTAAAAAATACATGAATGAAAATACTTGCAGGATTAGACGAGAAACCCCAAAAAATATGGTCTAAATCCTTCAACAAAAAATAATTATCATTCGCATATATCATCAATCACATAAAAAGATTAAATCTACAAACCCCTCTAATTAAAAAAAACCAGATTAATTAAAAAATAAATTACTTACTTCTTAGGAAACCGAAAAGATCTACAAACAAATATACTTCAGATTTTTATCGTCTTTGAATATATCTTCAAACTCTCTTAAATATAACTTCAAACTCTCTGAAATTTTTAATTCAAACTCACTCATTTTTTTCTCCAAACCGACACTCTCCTTTCTTCTTCTTTTCTATATCATCTTCTCCCATACATATATACATATACAAAAAAAATAATAAATTAAAGGGGTTTGTCCAGCTTCACGTGAAAGCTGGGCATGCCCCCTGCCAGCCTGCCCCCGCTAGCATGCATGCATGTAAAATTTCAACCAAATTTTTCACCATTGCACCGTTGCGCATGCACTGTGCAAAAAAAAAATACCGTTCAAACTCGAGTGGAGGGCACTCCATTTTTTAACAATACCCGGTTCCCTCCCATGCTGCCACGTGGCAAAAAAAAAAGAAAAATGCTATTCAAAAATGGATTCAAAGCTATCCGATTTCAATGAATTTTTTTGTTATTTTTTACAAATCACTGTTTAAAAAGAATAGAAATCTATCCGAGTTCTGAATTGAACATTAATTCACCATATATCTGGAATTAATCCTGATTCAACCATATTTTAGAGAAAAAAATCAACCACAATATTGTGGTAATTTTTCCGATTGCAGCATTTTTTAACTTTATATTAATCGGTTATATTTTAAACTCTTTCAATAATTTATTATCTGACATAGAGAAACGAAAAAACATTAGAAACCAAAACCATGGACGCAAAACCACTCAAAAGTAACTCAACTTTCCCCCTTCACTCAGTTAAAAGAGTTGGACGAATCAGACTCAGATCGTGAAATTTTGAAAAGAATATATATTTATATATAATGTTTTCACTATTTTTTATTAAAAATGTTTTGGAAAATGGAAAAAATAAAAAATAAAGATTTTTTAATTTTAATTTTATTTATCTTAAGTTTGAGTACTTCTATTAATTATTTTAAAATTTTGATTTATTTAATTATATTTTATTTTTATCATAATAATAATTTTCTAATTATTATATTTTAATTTAATTATTTAATAATTATTTGTTTATATATTTTTTGAAAATTATATATAAAATATATTTCCCTATCTTTATTTTTTAAAATAAGTTTTCATTTTTATTAAATAAATATATTTTCTATTAAAAACTAAAATAAAAGATAAAAATGAAAAATATTTTCTAGAATAAACGGGCCCTAATCCATCTTCGAAACAGAATATACTGCCTGATACCAAAATGGAATTGACTACGCTGGTTAAAATATGATAAATTAAATCATTTATTTTTAAGAGGAGTCGAAGTATAAAGTTTCCATTTTAAGTAAGAGTTCCAATGCTTTTTTGTGTCATTAATCAAATGATATTATCTTAATTAAAATATAAAAATGTTTTAAAAATTGATAAAGTTATAATAATATATGTTTTAATATTTTAATACAATTATCAACTAAAAAATTAGAGTACAGTAAAAATGAAAAAAAGGGAGTCTGATAATTTTGGTTGGTGCTGCTATGAGTAATGGGTCCCACCAAATAACTGAATGCGTTTAGCAGATCACAAACAAACGTAAGAAGACATCAACGGAAACATTTTACAGTTTGGATATTAAAAACACAGTTAATTTTAGGTTTAACAGTTAAACAAGTGTTTAAACTATATTATATAGATAGGTGTCTAAATTATATTTTAGGTCAAATAGGTATTTAACGTTTTATTTCGTAATTCATTTAAGGTTTTTTCATGACGGACGTTATTTTCTCCGGTTATCCAATGAAATTAGTGCATAGTTTTGTCATTTTTTGAAATTAAAATCCAAACAATAGAAAATAAAATAATAAAATATATTAATTAACTCAACAATCTTTAATTTCTCTAAAAAAACTAACCCTAACCCTAAATTCCTAAATTCCTCCACTCAAGCCACCGATTCAACCACCACCGGTCACATTTGTCTTCATTAGACCCTCTATACCGAAAGCCTCATCATCTCGTCATCAAAAATCAACGAATGAACAATCGGTTTCACCGCCAACGAACACCCAACAATGAAGAAAAAAGAGGCCAATTAGGTTTCGATCGACGACTAGAGGGTGGGGAATGTCAAACGGTGAGTACCCAACACTTGGGTTGTGAGGGTGACCACCGACGTGTGGGGCATGCCGGACGGTGAGGGAGATGTGATTTAGGGGTTTGATTGAAAATAAATTAAAACTTAGAGATTTTTAAAGAAATTCGAAAATTTTAAAAATAAAAAATAGACCACATGTCATGTTTTGATTGGATGACAGAATTTTTTTAACGATCGTTGGCGGAAAAACCTTAAACAGATCATAGAATGAAACGTTAGGTACCTATTTGACCCAAAATATAGTTTAGGCAGCTATCTAGAAAAAAAGGTATAGTTTGGGCACTTATTTGACGGTTAAGCTTTAATTTTACCCAAAAAAAACTCTAGTGTAAGGATGGATAAATTACCTATTTAGTCACTAAATTATGGGTTAGTTCTATTTTGATCACTAAACAAAATATTTTATCAATCAAATCATCAACATTATGTTTTCATTCTATATGGGTCACTGATCGTTAAAATAATTTTGACCATTTAACGAAAATAGTAATGTAGTACGATAAAATAACAGCTTTAATATTTAAATTTATACATTATATTAATTTAATCATAATTCAAAATAATTTAACAAATTTAGTCCTTTATATTTAAAAATCTCATCAACTTAGTCCTTAACATTCTCATGTTTCACACAGTTACAGACATGAATGGACCGGGGGCTGGGGAGCAGTCACCCCCTAGAATTTTATTATTCGTATAAGATTTAAATTCTTTTATATATTTATTATTAAAAATCTATTTTTGTCATCTAAAATTTTATAAGGTTGCCCTAACTTATTTTACGCTCGTCCCTGGTTATAGAGCTGTAGAGACACTAGTGAAAGCTTTGCCATATCACACCAAGGTGGTTGTCATTGGGAATAACAATGCCAAATCAGTTCACGCCATAGTCATGAAGGCTGTTGATCAAAACTATTTTAACGACCATAGATCAAAATAAGATAAAAACATAACAATAGTAATTTAACTGATAATTTTATTAAATGATCAAAATATAATTGACATAATCAACTATCAATTCGTCTAGAAAGGTGAGGCGTTAAGTATTTTAAACAAGTTTAAAAATTTAAATATTAATGTTGTAAATAAAGAAAACTGAGTTGAAAGGGTATCCCGTGATGAGTTTATGTAAAATTAAATCGAATTAGTCGGTCAAGAAATAAAAAAATAATATTATAATAAAATAAAATTAACGTATAATTTAATAATTGAATGGATAGTTTAGTTTAGGTAAAATAAAATAGGGTTAACTACGTAAATAGTACCCCACCTACTCCTGCGTTACTGTTTTAATATATTAGCTACTGTTTTGACAAAATAGTACCTAACGTTACGTTTTATTTTGGTACCCCGCCACTAAAAAATTAATAACATGTTGATTAGGAGAGAGAAAAATATATGTGACATGCTAACAAGGAGAGAGAAAAGTACACATGACAGACTGCCACATCATGTTCTCACTCCTAGTCAGCATGCTACATGTGTTTTTTTATAGTTTTTTAGTCAATGTGACATATTGATTAGGAGAGAAAATGATGTGATAATCTGCCACGTGTAATTTTCTCTCTCCATTTTGACATAACGTTAATTTTTTAATGACGAAATATTCAAATAAAATAAAATATAACGTTAAATATTATTTTATTAAAAATAAGTAAAATACCAAAAAACAGTAACATGAAAATAGGTGTGATATTATGTAGTTAACCCAATAAAAAATAAAAAGAAATTGACATCTCATTTTACCCAAAAACAAAGCCGAAAATTACCGTTCAACGTCCCCTTCAGAGCCCTCACTTTTTAATTAGGTTTCCCAAAATTAAAAAGAAATTATTTAAAAAAATTCAGATTCGATCATATCGCAAAAACCCTACGATCGTTTGATCATTCTATAAATTCAAATAATTTAACTTTCATTTCTTCTTTTTTCCAATTCCATTTTTAGGGTTTCGATATTTAACTGAAATTCTTCCATAAATTTCAAAGCTATCTTTTTGCCTCCATTTGTAAGTTCCGAATTCGGCTTTCTTTTTGTTTCCAACATATAAAATCCTTCCCAGTAGTTAGGTTTTCTCCGTACAATCAACTAAAAAAGCGAGGCTTTGAGATGATAATGGACCATGATTGCTCCTCTCTTTTCTTTTCCCTTTTTTTCTTTTCTTTTAAAACTTTTTGTCACATTTTTGCAGTGATTACAAGGAAGAGTTGAGAAAGGAATCTGGTTGCTAGGAAGTATTTTTTTTGATAATTAATTATATTCAAAAGACGGCTTCCAAATGTTTGCTTCAGGTATGAATCCGGCGCGGGATGCCGGTAGAGTAACCACCGCCGGCATGATGCTGTTCCCAATTCAATTTACATGGCCACATGGCGGGAGAAGCGTCTTCATTTCTGGCTCTTTCAATAGGTGACATTTCAATTTTCTCTTTCTAATTTTTTAATTTAAAGATGCCATTGATGTGAAAATTGTGATGTTTACGCTTATGGATAGTATATATTTGAATTAATGGTTAATGGCTTGAAAATTAAGGTGGGCCGAGCTCGTGCCAATGTCGCAGGTTGAAGGTGCTCCCAATGTCTTTCAAGCTGTTTGTGCCGTCTCACATGGTTGCCATGAGGTTAGTTAGTTTGCTCAATATGAATTTCAAAACTTTTAGAAATATGTGCAATTTCTAATTCGTACGGTGCTAATTTTTATCAGTTCAGCAGATCAAGTACTATTATTGATAAGATTAGGTTGGGATGGCTTTATTGTCAAGCTCTTGTGGAGCATGTCAATCCTAATATTTTAGCTTTCTGCTGGTTTGTACTTACAGTACAAGTTTCTTGTTGATGGTGAATGGCGACATGATGAACGGCAACCTCACAAGAATGGTGAATATGGAATAGTTAATACTTTTGATGCTCGACCTGTACCTGCACAGGTTCCTCAGGTGCAACCTCGTTTAGATGCACTGAACAACATGGATGTGGATACTGGTCTCACAGTAAGAGTTACTTATACTCCATAATTTCATGCATTACTATTTCCTGAAATTATTTTTAGTCTAAGGCCTAGTTTAGCTGTGTGATTGAGTTTAAAAATTTGTATCAGAAGTTAACTCATCATAATGGCAAAAGTAGATCACAAAAGCAGGTAGGAACTTGCTTTTTGTGATTGCTAACAATTCATTGCTATAGAGATTCTTTTTTCCAACATTTTGACCTTGTTTTGAATTTTCATTTGCAGTTAAATGCAGTTCCAATGGCAATGCCAAATGGAGTCTAATGATTTGGATTCTTTTTATATTAGTTTAAGTTGTCACAATTCTAGTTACGTGTGCAAGCCTTGCAGTCTGTATATGATTGGTGCTTGCTGCATTTTCATTCTTAATGCATGCTCATCTTGTACCTTATATATTTTTCATTCATCAATACCTTTTTCTTTCCTTTTATTTTCTTGTGTAAGTGGATTTTTGATACCTTCCTGCAATGCAGCATCGAATCTCTGCGGTAGCACTGAACCAAGCAATGCCAAGGATTTCAGAAGAGGACATACAGGCCTGCTGCCATCGCATCTCTGTATTCTTGGCAGCACACACTGCTTATGAGCTACTACCCGAGTCAGGCAAGGTTTGGATGCATTCCTATTGACCCTTTTTCACATTTCTCTGCATGTTTGGTTCCAATCAGTGCATGTTAATCCACTTCGCTAATTTAGACTGATTTGCCTTGCAGGTTGTTGCCTTGGATGTTGATTTGCCTGTAAAGCAAGCATTTCATATTCTGTCTGAGCAGGTATCGGTTTAGTTCATTCAGAGGATAGGATTTAGTGAAGGATATCTGTGGAGGGAATGTAGTTATTTTCATTTGACGCTTCCTGAGTTGTTGGATGAGATACATGATCTGCCTAGCCACATACTCTACAACCATAGAAAATAACAAAGAAAGAAAGAAGTGGAACTCTCTATAAATTTTCTTGCTAATGCTGCTGAGCAAAGCCTTTGCGAGCTGTAGATGTATCTAGTTTCTCTATTGACATTATTTATGTTTTCGGTAACATTTATGCATATTTTCTTGTTGCTGATAAAGAGTTGGATACACATCTTTCCTGAGTCTAGCCGTTTTCAGGGTATTGCTTTGGCTCCGCTTTGGGACATTTCCAAGGGGAAGTTTGTTGGAATTCTGAGTGCTTCAGATTTTATATTGATTTTGAGAGAGGTATGTTTCCAATTCGGAATCACTCTTTTTTGGTACTAGCAAGTCTTCCAAAGTTTACCAAGATATTTCTTTTTGCTCTAGTCCCAAATAACTAGAGAGCTTCAAGATGTTAACACTAGATAACTGTCTTGCATATGGATCTTCCTTTCTGTGTATTTCTCTTAATGCTTACACTTTTCTTTTCGCAGCTTGGGCATCATGGATCAAATCTTACGGGGGAAGAACTTGAGACACACACTATTTCTGCTTGGAAAGAGGGAAAGGCATACATGAACCGGCACGTTGATGGGCATGGGAGACCAATTCCAAAGCATCTCATCTATGTTAGTTCTTTGTGTATTGGTTTGCCTTGGATGATAAATTACAAAAGATGTTATTTTCATGCAAGTGCACATTCACACGCACATGCATTTTCTGTTTCTCCATATGTTTGTTGATGTTTTAGTACCGACACATGCATAGATCATCCAGGTGTAGTGTTAGGTATGGATGGTGACCAGGGTAACTAGATGATTGTTCTGCTATGATGTCTCACCAGACTCTTGTATTGGCTCAAGTTTCAGTGTGGTTGTACTGCACTTTAAGAATTATATTAAGTGAGAAAACAAGCGCACATCATATTCAGGGATTAGGTATTATATAGCTGCAAGAATTTTACTGTCGGGGAAAGCGCATGTCATTATGAGTTAACTAATCTGGCCAAAAACAACTAAAAAGTATTCCTTAGAACATTATCTAGCAATCTTGTCAAAAAAGAAAATTTCAGCCAGAAGTATATAATGGAACTGCTGAAAAATGAGGGCCAAGGTTAGAGTAATTCCGTACTGCTATGCTCCTCTTGAGGAAACCTTGTTCTACGTAGTGATAGCAATGAACCGGTAACCATTTGAGGAATGATTATTCTATGTAGTGACGGCAATGGAAAAGAATCAATAATCACGCTCCTCATGAGACAACCATGTTCATGTAGAATGGTTTTCATTAGAAAACATACACCGTGTTCAAGTAGAATGGTTTTCATTAGAAAACATGCACCCTGACATTTCCTTTCTTTTGCCCCCAGCCCCATGATGGTACATACTATGCTCTCTTTTGTTTGGTGTTCTGAGAAGGCTGCATCTTTGGATACCTTTCTGTTATATGTTCTGATTCATGGCTTTCTGCTTTATCTTATGTTTCATTTGTTCCGTGCCATTTGAGAATGGCGGCTTATCTTTTGATAGTTGTGTTTATGAGTGGTGTTATTAGCCCTTGTTGATGATACAGGCTGGGCCATGTGATAATTTAAAGGATGTATCTTTGAAAATTTTGCAAAGTGGAGTAGCTATAGTTCCTATTATCCATTCATCCTCAGAAGACGGTTCATTTCCTCAGTTATTACATCTTGCTTCTCTTTCTGGAATACTAAAATGTGAGCCTTTTAGTAGTTCTTTCAATTAAAAATATATATTCTTTTACTTATTTTTTAGGAAGTACATGGTTTCCCTAATCAACGGAGTTGTATTTTCTAGGTTTATGCAGGTATTTTAAACATTGTTCTGGTTCTTTGCCCATACTACAATTACCAATTTATGCAATCCCTCTGGGTACATGGGTTCCAAGAATTGGAGAATCCAGCAGTCGCCCGTTTGCAATGCTGAGATCTACTGCTTCTCTTAGTTCTGCATTAGATATGCTAGTTCAAGGTATGCTTCTAGTTTGCTCAACACTTTTACAGAAGGATTAAGAGAGTATCCCTCGAGATGCAACCAGAAAAGATAATTTTAATACTTCGAGATGCAATCAGAAAAGATAATAATAGATAATCATGTATTAGTTTTTTCCCTTTGTCTTCACAGCTCAAGTAAGTTCAATACCTATAGTTGATGACAATGACTCGTTACTGGACATATATAGTCGGAGGTAAGGTGTCATTTTCCATTGATTATCTTTCTAGCAAGCAGAACTTAGCGTCAGTCTGGATTGACGGTGCTAATTGTTCATAAATTTGTTGTCTATTTTTTCAGTGATATAACAGCTTTGGCAAAAGGCAGAGCTTATACACATAATCTAAATGAAATGACTGTTTATCAGGTAGCGTTCTGACTTCTGTTCTTTTCTCTGGTTTTTGCATTTGACTACCTTAACGAGGCTGAATGTGTCTAGGAGGTTTTGGTGCTGATAATTCTTAGAGGTGTATATTTTAAGATTCTTCCCCTAATTTTTGTTTGTAGTCTCAAACAAACTCCTTTTGTTTGAAAACCAATATCTTCTTATTTTGTCAAAAACTTGTTTCCTAATATTTCTTCTCTATTTACTCATTAGGCACTGCAATTGGGACAAGATTCCAACACTCCTTATGAGACGAGATGTCAGATGTGTTTGTGCACGGATACATTGCTTAAAGTGATGGAGCAACTAGCAAACCCTGGTGACTTTCTCCATTTCTTTTTTAAACTTCATCCCTTTTAAGAAGGATAACAATTTTAAGGACGAGTCTCTTTGTCAATGATGTAGAATTGCAATATATTTGAGTACACATGTATTGCCTTTGGTCGATAAATCATGTACTATAATTTTGAAAAATGTCAACCTGATTTCAGGTGTTCGACGGCTTGTAATCGTGGAAGCTGGCAGTAACTGTGTAGAAGGCATTGTCTCGCTTTCTGATGTGTTCAGGTTCTTACTTGGTTAGTTTGAAGTAATTGCGGATAAACCTATCTAGCAGGGTATTTTTGCATTGGACTCCCATTTCTTGTGGGCACCATTCCCTGCACCCAATGTTTGAAAGAGACTGCCATACTTCACAGCGGTGATCATCGACTCTCATTCAACCATATGATTAACCTCTTGCTTTGTCGCCTTCTCTTTTAGAATTTTAGGCCAAAGAAAGAGAATGTAATTTAAGAGGGTTTCGTGTTTCTTCCAAAATTTGTTCGTCTATCCCTTGCCCACGGTATTCTTGTTATTAAACCCATTTGTCAGCAATGTAGATGTCATTATCTACAGGGAGCATGAGACCTATAGTAGTTTGCTGTTATCATCAAGATTATAAGTACATAGATGGGGAGTGAAAAGTCTGCATCATCACCATGCTTATTGAATTAAGCTGTTTTTCTGGCCTCAATTTAACACTACATTTGTACCTGATGCTTCTGCTCTATGTTTTTAAGGCCATAGGACACGAATGCTTGGGAACCCCAGTGAAAGATCACAGATCTTGCCAAAAATAATGATTGAACAGAGGAAAACTGAATACTGAATGGTTATTGATTTCAAATTTTGCTTATGGTAAATTCCTAATTAAAACTACAAAAAACAGAATACAACCTAATTAACAATAATAATCAAATAAATAAAATAAAATAATTGAAATCAAAAGATAGAGTTGTTTGAGATAGTTACGATGGAGTTCGGATGGATAACATTGTTCTTATGTTCCATCAACCCGTACTTAAATCAATAAAGACGATCAAAATGTTTTTTTTTTTGAACATTCTGATTCAATTGCAAGGTAATATTTTAGTTTGGTTTTAGATTTGAATAAATTTACGTACATTTATAAAATTATTCTGCTTCAACTTAGATCGTTTAGGAAAAACAACGCCATCCTTTATACCGGGAGCACTCAATGGTTTAATGATTAAAAATTTTAATCGCTTATTAACCTGGTGTGAAGAAATATCTAACACCACGGACTTGAAGTTTAACTTGTTGTCAAGCCTTCAAAAACCATAGTATAAAAATTGAATCTTGCAAAACCTCACAAATGAAAATTTTGAATACAAAACTTATAAATAATGTTTCCCCCTTATTACATATTTATAGACGTGTAAATAACCTGGATACTTTACTAGGTGGTTAAAATATTGGCTTAAATGAAATCTACATGCATTTGAGTTTTTTTAATATTCGAGATTATAAAATACTTTATGTGATCTTTTGAATAAAACTAATCAACTGTGTGATTTAAGCCAACTCATGTATCTTAGGCTTTCTTTGGATGCCAATAAGTATCAATTTGATAAAATATAAAAAGAATATTCTCTATACATTTTTATTGGTACATAAAGTAGAGACGGAGTCAAAAATCAAGATCGAAAGATAAAGCATAATTAACCAAAAAAACTAAAGACAAAATTCAAACGTATTGAAATTTGGGGTCCAAATAGATAAAATTTCTATTGTACTTAGCAGAAAAAAGATTGGGGCATAAGCCCCAAGCCTATGATTATGAATAGATCCGCCTCTCATGTAAAGGGTGTTTGGACTAGTGTAGTCAATATCGTATACCAAGTAGTTTAAGTTTTTTTTTTTTGGGTTAAAATAATGTGTTTCGAATACCGACTCATACCGGTTTGTATAAGATTTCAATATTTTAATCATTTTTATTTATTTTTATCTTAACTATTTAAAAATAATTTTAATATATTTATTTTCATATAAATATAAATTTATGTATATTTACATTATATATATATATGAAATATATTTTTTAAAAAATAACGATAAATCCTGTTCTGGAGGATGTTCGTCCAATAAGAGCCAATTGATACGATGTTTTTATGTCATATTCGCCAAACCATTTCGAAAACCATCTTTTAGTCGAAACCCATTTCGAAATCACTATCTCTAATAGCAAGTAATAAAAATAAATAATTTTTAAAAGTAAATTTATAATAACAAGTATTAAAAAATTAAGCCCCTAATAATAAATATTAAAAAAATTAAATTTTAAGAGTATGTCCATAATAAAAAATATTGAAAAAAACCGAACCCCTAATAATATTAGAAAAAATTTGGAGTAGATCCCTAATAATAAATATTGAAAAAATTAGACTCCTATTAGCAAGCATTGAAAAAAATTGAATCTTAATAATAAGTATTAAAAAAATTAGACTCTTAACAACAAATATAATTCAAAAAAAATCATAAACATGTAACATCCCTGAGTGGTGAGCCCTGAACAGACGCGTTTATTGCCTTCGCCCATGGCCGGGCCTGTCAATCATCGATCAAAGCAACCCCTACCAACCACCTCAAACCACCACCCTTACGTTCGACCATTAACATTGGTGTGGTGACCATGGATCTTTTCCTATAGCCTTCAAATTTAGCTTAGATACTAACAAACTAAATTGACAACCCTAACATCCAAATCTAAATTCAGAACCAATCCCATTCAACAAAAGAGGAATGTTAGATGAGTGATGTTGAAGAGATCATGTCAGAAAAGAAAAAAAAGGGTGAGTCTAGGGTGTGGTGTTTAGGTACGTAATGAGATAAGACAGATAGCGAGTTATTCGAGTTCGACTCAGTTAAAACTCGGTTAATACAAGACTCAATTGGACTCGATTCGAGCTCGAACGCGGCTCGAGTTCTTAATGAGCCGAACTGAGCTACTTATACCCGATTCAAAAAGCTCGCGAGCTACTCGAAAATATAATATACTAGTATACTTTCATGTGTATTTTTTTCCTTCAATTAGGATTAGGGGTTTTTAATGGGCATATGGAAATATTTCTTTTGTATGATTTTATCCATAATGAAACCATGCAATTTGATCAATAATAACGAGACAGATCACGTGCTACTCGAGTCCGACTCGATCAAAGCTCGATCAACACTCGACTCGATTAGACTAGACTCAGGCTCGAACTCGGCTCGAGTTCTGAACGAGCCGAGTCGAGCTCGAAACACTCAAGCTCGAACTCGACTTGAATTCTTAACGAGCCGAGTCGAGCTCAGCACTACTCGGCTCGTTTACACCCCTAGAGTCGGCGCCTTAATTTAAAGTTAAAAAATATAACAACCAAGAAGATGGTGAAAAGAAATCTTTTATTAACTAGAGAAAAAATTCTTTGTAGTAAGATGAAATCGATGTCTACCTAAAATTAATACAGAAATTTTTTATAAGAAGAGTTGTAGAAGCTAGCTGTTAAAGTAACTAATTCTTAACCTAATAACTAACTTTTAACCTAATAACAGAAAACTAACAGAAAGGTTACAAACGTATGTACAAAGGTATATACATGTATCCAATGTCCCCCCTCAAGATAGATTCTTGTGTATGTTAAGAAGGCCTAATTTGGAGATAATGGCATGAAAAGTAGGAAGATGAAACGTTTTTGTGAAGATATCGGCCAACTGATTGAAGGATTTGACATGGAACATCTTGAGAAACCCATCGTTTATCTTGTCTCGAACAAAATGACAGTCTATTTTAATGTGTTTGGTACGTTCATGGAAGACTTGATTTGAAGCCAAGTAGATAGCAGACTGGTTATCACAGTATAACGCAGTTTGTGTAACTGGTACTTGAAAGAAAGATAATAAGGCTGTGAGCCACACCGATTCACAAGTAACAGATGCCATAGCCCTATATTCAGCTTTACAGGAAAAATGACTAACAGTATATTGTTTCTTGGACTTCCAAGAGATAAGGCTATCACCTAAGAAGGTGCAATAACCAGTAGTAGATCGCCTTGTATCTGGACAGGATGAATAATCTGAATCCACAAACCCACTGAGTTGCAAATTAGATGAGGATGAAAAGAATAAGCTGAGTCCAGGAGCTTGTTTAATGTATGATAGAAGATGATACACAGCCATGAGATGAGGTTTCTTCGGAGCAGAAACAAACTGACTCAGCAAATGTACTGAGTAAGTAATATCAGGCCGTGTGTGAGTGAGATAGAGCAAACGTCCAACTAATCGCCTATATAGTTGAGGATCATCCAAAAGCTCCCCTTTATTTTTACTTAATTTGTGAGGACAAACAATTGGTAATGCAACAGGTTTCTTGCCAAGACAGCCAGTATCTTGTAACAATTGAAGTGCATAATACCTTTGAGATAAGGAAATCTCTTTATCATTACGAGCCACTTAAAATTCGAGAAAATATTTCAAAGTTCTTAACTCTTTGAGCTTGAAATGTTGTTGGAGATAAGACTGTACTGTTGCCACAAGCTGAGAATTTTTGCCAGCAATAATAATATTGTCCACATATACAAGTAAAGATATTAAATTATCTCCTGAACCTTTGACAAATAAAGAGTGGTCAGATGCTGACTGAATAAAACCAAATTTTAAAACCATAGCTGAAAATGCATTGAACCATTGTCTTGAAGCCTGTTTGAATCCATAAATAGACTTATATAGTTTGCAGACCATGCTAGATCCTTTATCATATGAGCCATAACCAAGTGGAAGCTTTATATATACCTCTTCATCTAGTGTGACATTAAGAAAAACATTATTCTTTGCAGCAAGGGCAAGCAATACTTTGAAGGGGGTTAACTTTGCAATTGGGGAGAAAGCGTCTGTATAATCGACACCTTCAATTTGAGTGAATCCCTTTGCCACTAAACGAGTTTTGTATCTATCAATACTTCCATCAGCATTATGTTTAATTCTGTAAACCCATTTACATTCAATTGGTTTATTTCCTTCAGGAAGAGGAACAACAGGCCAAGTTTTACGTGATTCTATAGCTTTCAATTCATCATCCTCAGGGAACTTGACTGCCTGATGATAGAAAGAAGGTTCATGAGTAGAAGAAATGTTGGAAATAAAAGAAGGTAGGAAAAAGATAACTGTGATGTGGAAATATAGTTTTCAATTGGATACGAGCAAGAAGAATATAAAGCACTGTTGCAATGATATTGTTGTAAATATGCGGGCCTGTGAACAGTTGTAGTTGACCTTCTAACCATTTGTACAGGAGCAACGGGTTCGTACTCAACAATATTATCAATAGCATTATGACCAACAGGTTCTTCAGGATGCTGTTCTATATTAACATCATTTTGACCAATGGGTTCATGCTGAAGAATAGACTCTATAGACTCATTGTGACCAACATTTTCAATAAGTTCATTTTAAACAATAGGCTCAGTGTGTTCTATTTGCTCAACAGGTTCATTGTGACCAACAACTTCCACATGCTCCACATGCTCAACAGATTTATTTTGATCAAAAAATTCAGCATGCTCATTAGATTCAGTAGCTTGTGTATGTATGTGATTGTCATCGTTCATAACAAAAGGCAAAGAGACATCAGAGGAAGGATCTATCAAAGAATCAGAAGAAGAAATAGAATGAAAAGGAAAAAAAAAAATTCATGGAACACTACATCTGGAGAAACCACTATAGAACGAGTCTTCAAAATGTAGATTTTGTAGCCCTTTATTCCAGAGGCATATCCAAGAAAAACACCAGGTAATGCTCTCTCAGTAAATTTGTTCCTGTGAGTTTTTAGAGTAGAAACAAAACATAAGCATCCAAAAATTTTAAGCTAAAGATAATCTGGTAAACGTGAAAACAATAATTCATAAGGAGACTTGTGACCCAAAACAGGAGAAGGCAACCTATTTATTAGATAAGTAGCTGTAAGAACGCATTCTCCCCAAAAACGAATAGAAACTTTTGACTGAAAGAATAGGGCTTGAGCAACAGCAAGAAGATACTGGTGCTTTCTTTCTACACAGAATTTTATTGAGGAGTTTCAACGCGTGAATATTGATAAAGAATACCAACTTTTGCAAACAAGTCGGTGAATTTTAACTCATGAGCAAAATAGTTCCACCTTCAATAGAATGCAAGGGTTCAAACAAGTCTTTTGAATAACAAACATGTTTTGAGGTACCAGAATCAATTATCCAAGAATCTTTAGCATCAAAAGAACTAAAACTATTTGCAAAAGAAAGAATCTTGCCTTGCATTGTTAAATTGATTGAGAAAGATGGTACTTCAACAGTAGAAGCAGCTTATAACTGAGAAGTGATCATTGCAATTAACTGCTGACATTGAGATGTAGTCAACGATTCTTGAGAAACTGAAACATTATTGTCTTCAACTGCATTAGTTTGAACACGTTGATTGGATTGAGAAATATAATCGGGAGGATAGCCATGAAGTTTGTAACATTTCTATTTGGTGTGACCAAACATGTTACAATGAGTACATTGCGGTCGAGGTATCCAAGAATTGGTAGAAGCTTTAACAACAAATGCAGCCTCTGTAACAGGATTTGACAAAACAACAGATCTTTGGTTTTCTTCTTGAATTACCAAAGAAAACACCAAGTTATTGAAGGCACGGGCTTCATTAGAAGAATCTGACCCCGAACATGAGCGAAAGATTCATTCAAACCCATCAAGAATTGCATAGCCAATTTTTTCTACTGATCATCGAAAATCTTTTGAAGACCACCACATGAACATTACAAACAGGTGCAAGAAGGTTTGATAAAAACTTACTTACCCAAATAGTCTTGAGTTGAGTGTAGTATGTGCTTACTGACATAGAACCTTGAACTAAGTCAATCAATTTATTTTTTAGATTGAAGATCCTAGGACCATTGTTTTGTTGTAATCGATCTTCAAGATCCTTCCAGATTTTAGCAGCAGTCGAATAATACAACAGACTTGCTGCTATGTCCTTGAAGACTGAGTTTAAAATCCATGAATTCACCAGATTGTTGACATGTGTCCAGGCACTGAACAACGGTGAAGAGGATACCGGTAAGGGAATCGAGCCATCAACAAATCCAAGCTTATTTTTGGCGGAAAGAGCCATAAGCATTGAACGTTTTCAGCTGTTGTAGTTATCATTAGCCAAAAATTGCGTAACCAGCACCATACCAGGATTATCCGACTGATAAATATAATAGGGATTGCTACCAGTATCAGACTGGTCATTAGCAAAGGAACTACCATAATTCTATGAGAAGAGAAACAATAGAAGAAAAAGAAACAGCGAAAACGAAATCAACTGATACCATATAACAACCAAGAAGATGGTAAAAAGAAATCTTTTATTAACTAGAGAAAAAAATTCTTTATAGTAAGATGAAATCGATGTCTACCTAAAATTAATACAGAAGCTTTTTATAAGAAGGGTTTTAGAAGCTAGCTGTTAAAGTAACTAACTCTTACAGAAAGATTACAAACGTATGTACAAAGGTATATACATGTATCCAATAAAAAAGGATGTAATCTAAGATGTTAAAAACACACAACCTAAAATATTATCATACAACTAAAATTTTATATATTTTGATAACATTTTAAGTTCTGTGTTTTCTTGACAAGTTTTGAAACTCTTCATAAACCACAAAAAAAGTTCCGAAACTTAAAAAAACCCACCAATATAAAATGTTATTGAAAAGTATAATGTTTTAAGTTGTGTGATAAAATTTTAAGTTCTATATTTTTTAACATTTCGATTGTATTATTTTTTAACTTTAAATTAAACTATTGTACCTTAGACTGGGCTGCAATGTTGAAGAGCGACACTAGTAGCCTGCTCTATTAACTTGCAAGCTCACCCAAAGTACTGAAGAAGTATAAGATGGGACATGTAAGCTCCGTCGACTGCCATCAAGGTGTTTAAGGACAATTGATGAAAATTTATGAAAACAAATGCAATTATGAGGGTTTGAAACTTAGTACTTTTGGATAAAAATATTAGGTTTAACCACTAATCTAATTTATACTTTTATTATGATTTTAAAACAAATAATATATATTAAATTGCTATTAAGATTAATTTTATTTATTTTATGATATTGTAGCGACCCTTTAAAAAATTTACATACAATTTTAAAAAAAATAATAAAAAGAATATATTTTTAATTTTAATGTTTAAAATTTATATTTGAAGAATTTTGGGAAATTATTTAAAAAAGGAAAATTTTGAAAAAGTTTGTATTTTGGAACAAAATGTAGGGATTAACAAATAGGGGTGTTAAAAGTAATAAATGAGGAGTCACCACCGATCATTTTTAAAATGGGTAGACCGGACACCATAAAAGATAAAACCAAAGATTTAAAAACTTGGGTCCGAGAGTCGGTTACGGATGGGGAAGGATTAACATCCCACACCGCCCAAAAATTGGTACCAAAAAAATATAATTACCGCTTTATTAACATTGAATTTTACAAATTAAAGTGACATTAAGATTTTGTTATATGTGCGAGTAAATTTTAAGGGCTCCGGTGTTCGAAGAGTAAACGAAAACTACCATCTACGTCTTAGACTGGTAGCCAAATTTACCGTCGAAAAAAGAAGCACCGCATTGACAATTAATATATCCGATATGCAAACGTATTGAAACATGATAATTAATTGTGCATAGACAAATAAATCTGATATCAAATATATGCAAACACGATTAAATACATACATAAATAATCTACCATAATGTATAAAAAATACATATATAATATATGATATATATAATAAAAACATATATAACATTAAGAATCTATATACGAAAAAAGAGAAAAACATATATATATATATTATATAATACATACATAAAAAACAATATATATATGCGATTAAAAACACATGAGACTCTTATACATATATAATATCTATATCATATGTAGATAATATAGTATATTATATGTTATACAACACACATAACAACAACAACAACAACAACAACATAATAATAATAATAATAATAATAATAATAATAATAATAATAATATTTAGTAAAATATTTATTCTATAACATATATAAAAGGTACTAATACATAAAAGAATATAATATATTAAAGTATATAAATAACGCCTAACTTATATTACAAGATAATATATATATATATAATATACTAACGAAGGACTAAATTAAAATAAAATCAAATAAACTGATACATAAATTGAATATACAAAAGTAATATGTAAATAGCAAATTTAATAAAACAAAAGGAGCAGGGATCACATGCGCAATTTAACCATTGATCTCAGGACCTAATTAAAACCAACGCAAAATTTATGCGATAAATTAAAAGAAAAACAAGGCTAATTTGTAAATGGTGACTGAAATGAAATAAGTGGAAACCAGAGGGAAAGCGGAGCAAAAACAAGCTGGGCGGAGGGATTTAAAAATTCGAATTAACCCATTTTCTTTTAAAGGGTTGGTATAAATACTACTTGTTTTTTTAGATCATTTTAAACCAAAACTCAAAAAAAAAAATTAGAGCTTTTCCGGTGTTCATCACAGCCACCATTCTCCGCCCTGGCATTTTCTAAATTCCGACCGTGCGCCGCCATTACCGATGTAGAAATTTGGAAAAAAACCATAATTTTTTAAAACAAAACCGGAACTCATTTCAAGCCCCTCCTTTTTGAGTTCTGGAAATCGAAACCAAACAAAAAAGTTTTAAAAACTTTTCTCTAGACTCGAAAAGAAGATGAACCGGTGCATGTTCATTGGCGCACCTCCCTCGTCCATCAAAGACGACAACAGCCCGAAACCGGAAAGGTATATACCTTAAGCTTTTTTGTATATATATTATTTTTTTGGTTATTTGGATTTGAACTAAAAAAGAAAAAAAGAGATCTGATATTTTCTTTTACCTCAGAAACTTTGAGGGTTTTTGTTTTTTGCTTTTTATTGATGATAATAATTGGTTACAATTATTTTTGGATGCAGATATTTAGATCCGGTTATACAAGCTTAGTACAATAATTAAAAAAACTACTCTACACTGTTGATTGTTGATGCCCATACTGATCTGACTATTGCTTGTTTTTTTGGTCTTGGTGCATGTCCAGTGGTTAGAACAGACCGGTAAGGAGGACGTACGGCGATCACGGGCTTTCCGGCAGTGGCGCCACGTAGCACAACTGGTGAAGGTGAAGAGTTATCACGGCTAGATCTAATCTGGGCCGTTAGATCAGAATCTGATCTAACGGCCAAGATTCCTCGGAGATGGACGACCCAGTTGTGATCTTGAGAAGGACGGGCAGCACATGATAGTGACACATGGCATGTGGATACAGACGGTCTCGCGCGTGCAACGATGGTCCTCGCATGCATCACACGCGGCCGATGAAGAAACTTCTGGATTGATCCTGGCCGTTGGATCCAGATCTGATCCAACGGCTCCTAGTTGGCTGCGAAAAGAAGATAATAGGATATTAGGGTTTTCATTAGATATTGGTTAGGGTTTTAAGTTATTTTGGGCCAAACGGTCCAGCTGGCCTTGTAGATAATAAATGGGTTTTGTAATATTTATGTGTGGACTGGACATTAAATAATATTTGGGTTTTATCATTTTATTCTTATCCATTTTAAATCCTAACCCATTTAACAAGAGATAATAATAATAGTAATACACATTAACATGCACATATTAAATACATTAATTCACACATACAATATACATACAATAGTAATATCAAAATATGCACACATACTACTACTCCTACATACATACAAATAATAGCAACAAATAAAATATCATATACATGCAGACATACGTACTTATATTCAAATATTACATACAATACTTACTCATATAAACATACATATTATCATGCATACACACAGACATTAATACGTACACGCTAACTACTATAATTATTTAATATAACTAAAATATTTACAACCCGAACAAAATGAGTGATTATAGCTGCCCCTCTTTGCTTGTTCTTGTGAAACGAGACAAAGCAAAGACAAAAAGCACTCATTTTTGTCCTATTTCCCTGTTTTGATCCCGAATCACCACTCACTGAAGGTCCTACTGATGGCTCAAAAATCTCAGAGTTATGCACTGGAAGTCTTACTAATTTCTCGAATCATCACGCACTAAGGGTCTTACTGATGTCTGAACCATACTAAATTTCCCAAATTACCAAGCATTGGAGGTCTTACTGATGGTCTGAAGATTATAACACCATGCACTAAAGGTTTTATTGGTTGCTCGAATCACCGTGCACTGGAGGTCTTACAGATGCTCGAACTATATTAAAGCCATGCACTGAAGGTCTTACTAGTTGTTCGAATCACCCTACATTGGAGGTCTTACAGATGCTCGAATGATATTAAATCTATGCACTGAAGGTCTTACTGGTTGCTCGAATCACCCTACATTAGAGGTCTTACAGATGTTCGAACGATATTAAATCCATGCACTGAAGGTCTTACTGGTTGCTCGAAGCTTGAAGCTGTTCTTCTCATTTGAAATTCTTCATTCTCCGAGGTCTAAAGCTGTTCTTCTCATTTGAAATTCTTCATTCTCCGAGGTCTGAAGATGTTCTTCTCATTTGAAATTCTTCAATCTTCTGCTAAAGTTTGGAGTCTGAAGCTATTCTTCTCATTTGAAATTCTTCATTCTCCGAGGTCTGAAGCTGTTATTCTCATTTGAAATTCTTCATTCCTCAATTAATGTTTTAATGATTTTTCTAAAAATGACCAAAATAAATTAATGATGTAGGTTAGCATGCCCCTAACTTAAGGATGTCTAATTACTCATGATGCATGAATGATTCAAATTAAGGACCACTTGAGGTGAGCTGATCATCAAAGAAGCTCAGGATTTTTTTTTGTTTTAAAGTTGTTTCTGCAACTAATATAACCCATCTTAAAGTCATGTTGAACTCTTCATCTCTTCATTCTAAAGTTTTTTCAGGTTCCCATTTTGGATTGCTCAATGCCTGTGAGTTATAGTTTTAAAATGCCTCTGCCATCGAATGGATTGACCACCTTCTTGCCCCAACAAAGTTTACCCCAAAATTTTGTTGTTTACCTTTGTTTTCTAATTTTCAACTTGCTCAATAGTAAAAAAATTTAGGTTCTTTACCCTCTTTGGTCTATACTGATTTGGACTCCTATGTATAAATGATCTCTTCATGTGGACAAATGGCGTCCTACTAATTCCTTTCATTCTTGAATTCGTGATGTAAAGTTTGTCACACTTTTAACTTTTAGGGTAAAAATGCTTTAAACTCATTTAATACAAAAATTGAGTTTTAAAAATCTTCAGCAAAAATATTATGTAAAGCCAGCCCTATTTTCAAAATTTAGGGCAAAAATGTTTTGAACTCATTTTAATGCAAAAATTAATCTTATTTTAATGCAAAATATCGTGTATAGTCAGCCCTATTTTCAAAATTTAGGAAAAAAATGCTTTAAGCTCATTTCAATTAAAAAACTTATGAAGATGAGCTAGAAAATAAAAAAATAAGATCAAAATTAGATACCCGAGTGCAAGAGTGTGTTTGTTTCAAATTGACAAAGCTCAACCCAAGAGGAGCTTATGTTTAAAGGAACGCAAGGGTTGCGGTGACACACGCTCATGTGAAGTCCTTTCTGGGCTATTAGGCTTCTGAGAGAAACATTTCCCATACCTAATTTCTATCCCATTTACGTGGCTCTCTTGACCTCACTAGCTCATCATGCCCCATCCTTCCCTCATTTAGATGTTGATCAGACACTCGAAGTTTGGCGTTCCCTAAAGAAAGGTTAACCCTTATAGGCGGGCTGTGATCTGAAGACAAAATTATCCAACTCATATATCCACATATGATCGGAATGGTCTTTATTGGCTTGTAATGTAGGCTATGGCTCACGGTTATGAAAGAAAGGATATAAATGCCCAAATAAGTGTTTAAGGGTAATGAAACTAAGGATCATTTCTTCTTGGTGAAATATCCTCTATGCACTTGTTGATCGAAATGCACTCAAATAAAAAAACTTCTTCGATTTATTTCTTGGATCACTCTAGACTCCCCACTTTTGGGGGTTTTACCCTAGAGTTCATTTCCCCTCGTGTAGCTGACATCTTGAATGAATATTGGTGCGCTTTTTATTCAAATGTGATCAAACCTTCAAGGCTTTTATTATCATTCCTGGCTTGGTGCTTTCAATCTTCATTATTTCAAGTTTCTCGTTAGCAAACTTTTAATTTGGTGTAGTCAGTCATTTCGAACAAAAATTTCTCTTCTTGGCTTATTCTGATGTTTCTCTGGTCTTCGTATCAAGTACACCAATCCTTATTTCTTGCGCTTATTCATGGAGCACTATCTTGGTAATGTGGTCAAAACTGGGCGACTTCAATTCGCGAACAAGATCCTTATCCTCTTTGGCCTTAGTGTGGGGGTAATCCTTGGTTTGGGTTCTAACAAAAAGAAATGACCAGGCTCGAAGAGGGACAACAAATGGATATTTTTTTTGTGAAGGAATGCCACTCGTCATCCCATACATGGATATCAAAATAGTCTTTAGGGGGTAGAAGTTTTAGGGTCAACACTTGATTCAAGGACATTAAACAACAAATGCCTGAGAGGGTAATTCACTCAATGGGATCTGCCCATTATCTGAACACTCGTTTTGTTCATCTTGTCTGCCTAAATAGAACAAAAGATGTTCACATTTGCAGTGTCTTTGTAGTATTTGCTTTTCCCTAAACATAAGTTACTTGGAATTAAAGTTACTTTTGCAGTTAATACTTGGGTTTCTAAAAAATATGTACAGATATGTATAGGAAGATAAAAATATCCTATAGCAATGAATGAAATGTATAAAAAATCAAAGAATGCAAAAAAATGTTTTCTAAATAACAAAATGTAATTTTCATTATAAAAAAATGACTACTCTGACATTTGAAAAAAATCTACAGCTTAACTCATAGATTTCTTTTGCATTTTCCCAAATGTACAGGGATCAACGGTTTTGAGTTGCCTTTACCGGTAGCCGTTTATTCTGGGCTAGCTGTACCATTCCCCTGGGTACAATCAGTTTATACCAATTATGAAATTGGATTTTTCCAAAGGATTTATTTTCCTTTGACCATTCATAAAAATGGATTTTCGATGGATATTTGAATTATCTATTGTCTTAAACTTTACCGTGTTTAAGCACGTTATGCCAACATTTCTGTCAGACTTGCCAAACCCCAACATAATCATTTCTAAGGTTTGCTCTCAAGTTTATAGGGTAGCTTTCAGATGCCCCACTGAATTGAATATTCTTCTCAATCAATGGCATTTCAGGTCCAAATGATAACGGTTTTGAAGATGATGTGGTGAAAAACTTGAGGTAGCAGGTACATACGGCTGAGTGATTCGGTGATGAATGGATATAAGGCTGGGTAGTGAAAGTTTTGGAGAATGGTGATGCTCGTGTTTTGGTGGAAGGCTATGGAAAAAAATATGTCTGTGAGTTTCTGGGACTGTCGGGTGATTATGAAAAAAAATGAGGAAAAATGGGTTAGTAGATCTGGAAAATGGTGATCCAAGAGTGAGGCTCCCCTTCTAAGTGGCAACAAAAATGATGCAATGAATGCACATGAATTCTTTACTAAACAAAATTAAAGACTTGAACATTATCAATATTATGATTAGCTGTGTCATAAAAATGTATGAAGCAACCTAAATATGTCATGATGCAAGAATGAATGCAAATGAGGTGCTGATTCTCGAACAGTCATTGTAATACCCCAAATTTTTTCTAAGTTGATTAAGGATCATTTAGTACTAAGATAACAGCTTAAAAGTTATCTTAGTGACTAAAATGACAAAAATGCAAAAGTTAGGATCTCTTTGATTGTGGGTTATGGAAAAGGAATTTCTGAGATTTAAAAGCATCAGATGGTAGAGGGTAAGTTAATTAGGGTACTTGCAAAGTTTGGTCGAAATTCGAGGAAAATTGGAATGGGAATTGAAGTTTAAATTTTAGTACCAAAATGTTAAGCAGTCAAAACTTGTGTGGTACAAGAGTAAAAATGAAAAGTTGAAGGACTAAAGTCGTAATTTCCCCAAAGTTAGGGGTTTTCATTCCATAAATAGATAGATCACCTAAGGGTGTGGATCAAATGTGGAATTCTGGTTTGAACCGATATTTCAATTGTTGGGAAATCGCAGTCAAAGTTTAAGTAGAATTCGGGTATTTGAATCGAATTGGAAAATTATGAAATTTTACTATATGATAGAAGAAGGATATAAATAAATTCCCAAGTTTTGGAAATATTTTTAGTTCAATTCAGGATGAATCCTATGATTTATTTTGATTTAGGAATTTATTTAGTAACCGATAAAATTCTTAATAATTATCGGTAAATTGGATCGAGCTAAAATTTCAGAGATAGTTACATGGATCTTAGAAGAGTCATAAAATATTATTTTATAAATATTTAGATGTTAAAAGACCAGGAAAATTTAAATCGATTGAAATGATATAGAATGGCAATTTTGTGAATAAGTTGATCGGTAAAGGGCATTTTAGTCATTTTGCCCAAAAGGGACATTGAATAATTTTGAGATTTCTTTTATTGATGAATAGTAGCTTATTAGAATCCATCTAAGTCTAGTTCAAATGTTACAAAATGGCAAATTAGAAATATAGATATAGTTGGAGGGTATTTTTGGAAAGTGGAAATTATTAAATTAAAAATTCATTTTTTATAATACAAGTAGCATAAATACATGAAAATATGAAGGAACTATCAGAAAAGACCCTCCAAAACCGTGGTGAAGAAGGAGAAAGAAGAAGGAAATTTTCCAAGCTCTATTTAAGCCCCTGAATCTCAATTTAAAGGTAATTTTTCGAACTACAAAGTTGTTCTATTCTTCGAGCTCTATCTTTTGATGTAAATAGTTCATATAATACTTGTTTAGTTGATGAGATTTTATATGAGGATGAAATTAGGGTTTATGAACAAAATTGGGGCTTTTGAAATTTTATGATTCCATTGTTGAATTTAAGTTGGAATCAAGTTTACATGATGTTAAAATCATGTTATTGAGTTAGGATTTAAACCCTATATATTTTGGTTTGTATGGAGAAGATTAGGGTTTATGGATTTAAGTCTAATTTAGGGTTTGTGATGTTGGATTAATGATCTAGTAAGCTTGATTTGTTGTTTGGAAGCAAAACCCTAAGTTAAATATATAGGGACCAATTCGGCAACCTTCAAAGTTAAGGGACCGAATCTGAATTTTATGGAATTGGAGTGTATTTATGTAATTAATGATGTTGGAGATGTGAAATTGATGTTAGCATGCTAAATCGGTGTTGAATCGAATTAGTGACCATTTTGACAATTTTTCAAAATCAAGTGAACAAATAGAAAATGAATTATTGGATGGGGATTAAATCTGATTTTTAGTTAAAATAATAGAATTAAGTTAGTAATGTTGATTTGAGGACTAAATTGCAAAGTTAAGAAGTTTGAATCCTTACCTTTGCATTTTAGTGACTATTTTGGCAAAGAAAGAAAATTAGAGGGAATTATTTTGAATAATTATTTGATGAAGAAGATGATGAATTGGTGGTTTGAAGCAAGTGATGAGACTAAATTGACAAGTAGAAAAATAAGAAGAAGTTAGTATAAATTAGAAGTTAATTATGGAAAGCTATGTAGAAGATTGAATTTTGGCAGTGACTTCGAAAATTCACCATAAATTCTAAAAAAATGTTTAGATGATGAATTTTATATGGATGTAAAGATTTGTTCGTCTAGTTTCTTTTTCGAAAAATAGAAACTGGTTTCGAGTTCCGAGTTAAAGATATGAATTTTTAATCGAATGAAGGTCAAAAAATTTACAGAGCAGTTTCTATCAGGACAACTCTGTGACGGGAGTTTGAAGAATTTTCATAATTTTTGTAGATTTTATTAATTTATGTGGCTTATACCGTTAGAATCGTTATCGAATCTAGTTCTTATAGTATGAAAGATATTAAGATCCAATGTGTATTATGATCTTTAGAAGTAAAACACTGAGGGTATGGCAAGTTGCCAAAAAATAGAATTTGATGCATTTTGTATCTAAATGTTTGATAACAAGCTCGGAAGAATTATTGGAAGTTCAAAATGGTCATTAAAAACCGAAATGAATTTTTGGACAGTATAAGGAAGGAAGGAAAATTATGGAAATTTTTATGTTAAATGATTAGATAGCTTAATTGAAATGTTGTTAGAAGTGATTCTAAAAAATGTTAGTTTATATTCATGTGGTTAATGGAGTCAAATCCAAATCAAAAGAAGATTTGAGGTACTATGAAGGAAAGGATCGAGTAGAATTTAGTGAGACATGCTAATAAAGGACCCAGGTGTGTGCATTTTTACTTATTTATTATATATGTGATATGAGTGATTGCATTATATATTTATGACATGTTGATAAATAAGACGACTTGCGATGAACCGGCCTTTGTATAAATAAAAATATATGATGGCTTATTATGCAAATAGCACGAAATATTAAATGGCAAATCGAATTTTAGATATTTGGATATGCACTGCTCATTATTGAATTATAGACAATAGTATTGAAGGATTGGATATAGAATATGAAAAATAATATATTGATATGCCCAAGTAGTAGTGTGAGAGTCTTTGGTATAATTGGATATCCATAGAGTCCTAGCAGCTACGTCATAGCACTACGGCACGAGATAAACAATATAGACTCTTTGGCGTCGAGATAAACAGTGTAGACTCTTTTGGGTCGAGATAAACAATGTAGAATCCTCGGGGTCAAGATAGACAATGTAGACTCTTCGGGGTCGAGATAAACAATGTATACTCTTCGGGGTCGAGATAGACAATGTAGACTCTTTGGGGTCGAGATAGACAATGTAGACTCTTCGGGGTCGAGATAGACAATGTAGACTCTTCGGGGTCGAGATAGACAATGTAGACTCTTCGGGGTCGAGATAAACAATGTAGACTCTTCGGGCTTAAGATAGACTCTTCGGGGTCGAGATAGGCTCTACGGAGTCTGTTCAAACACTACGGTGTTACATAGCACAAAATGTGCGAGTATGAGGAGCAAAAGGCGCCCTCGAGTACGTACTCATCTCAGTCGCTTCGGCAATGCAGACGCTAAGGCGTCGTAGACACTACGGTGTCATGATGACTCAAGTACCAGGCATCACAATATTTTTTACTTTGGGCTATAATACTTGAAATGCATTTAAGGAGGTAGTTAAGCTAAAAAGCTAACGTACACACGAATGGTAAGACAGATCAAATTCTATGATTTAAATATTACATTGGTTAATGAACTATACTTGTAAGGTAGTTCTATGCATGATAAAATGTTATCAACTGCAATTGGAATCCGCTTGCCATTTTGCAGGAAATGTATAGCACTGTTAAATGACAGGGTAATGACTTTGATAAGTTTATTTTATGTTATTTCTATACATGGAAATGCTTTACTTCAATTTATAGTTGCCTCACTAAGTGAATACTTAGCGTGTGCTGTTTCACACGTAGGTTATTGAAAACTTACTAGAAGTGGAGTCAAGCATGTTAATCAAGATGCAATCTGCCAAACATCAATAAGACATTCTAAATTTATGATATTCTTTAGTGGGCATGTATGAGTTTATTCGTTGATTTTTTATAAGCTAGTTTTTTGTCAGATGTTAAAAAATTTAAAGTAAAAAAATTAATTTTTTTTTACAAGTCAAGAAATCAGCTAAATAATTTAGTAACATCTTCAATGTGTATTTAATCATCGAATATACGTTGAGGGTGTTACATTTAGTAGTATTAGAGCTACAGGTTTAGTCGGTTCTAGATGCAAAACTGAGTTTGTTATAAGTTGTCAGTAAATACATGTCCCTAGAATGTCATATTACTGATGTGTTGATTGTATGACTTGAAGCTGCTCCTCATTAATATAAGATGAGATAAGATTATAATAAGAAAATTATGACGCTATTGGATTTCGTCAATCGAAGAATCTCAAATGTCAAGAAAGGACTCACAACTAGTACAATGAAGTAAAATAGTTATTGTAATCAACTTCAGTTTGAGTTGAGTTACCTGAATTGTAAGGAGTTGATGCAGTAATTATAAGATGTTAGTCTTTAACATCTATACATGCACTTATGTTTATAACAACATAGATTATAAGGGAATATATCGATTACATGGAGTACCAGCCTCGATAGTATCTAATAGAAATCCGATGTTTACTTTAATATTTTGGAAGGTCTAAAAGATATGAATATTGAAAAGTTAGAAGAAGTAATATTATTCCTAAGGGAACATGTTTGTATTTTGGGTGGATTAATGCCACAAAGTAGTACTTACAATAGAAGTGACCTGGAAAATTTTCTAGGAGTTAAAATAGCTAAAAGCTCAACTATAAGAATTGTTAGACTGGAGTTATAATTAATCCAGTGTACTATTGTGAGAAGCTCCAGAATTATTCATAAAGAAGGAAGATAATTCTTTACGACCATGTAGTGATTGTTTATAAAAGGAAAATAAGAAAAAGATAATGATATATTTTCTATCAGGATTATCAGTTAATCTGAACCATAAAGACTGGATGTGAGTTTGGTTATTAAAAGTGGCTTTCTTAGGTCATATTACTTCAGCTATAGGGATCTGAGTCGATCCTAAAAATATTACAGAGTTTTGCAGTTTCTTAAGACTTTTTGGTTATGATCAAAGGTTTGTGAAAGATTTCTTGATGATATGTTATGAGCTTGTATAATTGAGTTTGAAATCATGGAAATGATATATACCGTTAGTAGAAATTGCTTATAGGAATAGTTATCAAGAAAGTATACAGATGGCACCCTACGAGGTTCTCTATGGTCGAAAGGGTAAATCACTATTAAATTAGTTTGATTTGAAGATCATAAATTAATTAAGTCAGATTTATTACAAGAAATGGAAGAAAAAGTAAAGATTATACAATATAATCTTAAAAAGATTAATGATCGACATAAGTCTTATATAGACTGGAGAGGAAAAGATATTCAATTCGAAGACAAAGGAAGAACATGATGTCTATCTTCGCATTGTTCTTTAGACTCTTCGAGAAAAGAAGCTATATGCTAAGTTGTTAAAGTATAAATCTTGGTTGCCGAAAGATTGCTTTTCTTAGTCATGTGGTTTTGGCAGAAGAGAAAAGAGTAAATCCCAAGAAAGTACCAACTATAGTTGAATAGAAACCTCTGAAGAATGTTTTCGAGGTTCGAAGTTTATTGGGACTTGTTGGTTATTATTGAAAGTTTGTAAAAAAATTTCTAGATAATTGCCTCCCCACTGACCAAGCTATTGAGAAAAGGTGTGCCATTTAGTTAGACAGATAAGTGCCAATAAAACTTTGAGACATTAAAGAAGATATTAATTGAAGCGCCGATATTAGTACAACTAGAATCGGGCAAAGGTTTTGTAGTTTATAACGATGTTTCTCATAAAGGTTTGGGAAGTGTACTTAAGTAAGAAGGAAAAGTAGTGGTTTATGCTTCGAGACAACTTAAGATGCATGAGAGGAAATTATCCTACTCATGATTTGGAGCTGGAAATGGTTGTATTTGCTTTAAAAATATACCGTCATTATTTATATGGTGAATGATGCTATATTTACATAGAGTAAAGAAGTTTAAAGTATTTGTTAACTAAAAAGAAGTTAAACCTGAGGCAAGAAGGTGGGTAGTCAGCATAAGGATAAATCTGATCAAAATAAGAATTTTGATATCAGATTTAGAAATTAAAATACAGTAAAAGGTATTGAATTTGGATCGAACAAGATTGTTAAGCGTGCTCAGGCCAGAGAAATTTAAGGATGGGTGACCTTCTAGGAAGTGTCATGGAATCAAATTTTTGATCGAATAAGTTGAAGAAGGTGAAACCGAAGACTTTGAAATTAGTCTGATGGATATTTGTATTATCGAGGAAAAACTTATTTTTCAAATGATGAAGAATTAAAGAAACAACTTATCTTTGAAGTACGCTATAGTCCTTTGATTGTATAACAAGAAAAAGCAGAACTTCAGGTACTTTCTGAATTGTCGTGACTGATTTTAATTTCTCAGTGGAAATGACAACGAGTGTTTATGGATTTTGTATTAGGACTATCTTTGACATCGAATAAGAAGGATTCAATCTGGGTGACTGTTGATAGATTGACTAAGTTAGCACACTTTATCCCTGTTCGAACAGATTACCCTAGGGATAAGTATGTTGAGTTGTATATTAAGGAAATAAGTCAATTTAGCTTGTTAAAGTTCTTTGGCGAAATCATAAAATTGAGAAAACGACCTGGGAAAGAAAATGAGATGTGAGAAAGCACTTTCCTCACCTTTTTGAATCGGGTACGTGTTAAAAATTCGAGGAAGAATTTTCTTAAGGGGTAGAGAATTGTAATACCCCAATTTTTTTCTAATTTGATTAAGGATCATTTAGTACGAAGATAACAGCTTAAAAGTTACCTTAGTGACTAAAATGACAAAAATACAAAAGTTAGTATTTCTTCGATTGTGGGTTATGGAAAAGGAATTTTTGAGATTTAAAAGCATCTGATGAGAGAGGGTAAGTTAATTAGGGTACTTGCAAAGTTTGGTCGAAATTCGAGGAAAATTGGAATGGGAATTGAAGTTTAAAATTTAGTACCAAAATGTTAAGCAGTCAAAACTTGTGTGGTACAAGACTAAAAATGAAAAGTTGAAGGACTGAAGTTGTAATTTCCCAAAAGTTAGGGGTTTTCATTTCATAAATATATAGATCACCTAAGGGTGTGGATCAAACGTGGAATTCTGGTTTGAACCGATATTTCAATTGTTGGGAAATCGCAGTCAAAGTTTAAGCAGAATTCGGGTATCCAGATCAAATTGGAAAATTATGAAATTTTACTATATGATAGAAGAAGGATATAAAAAATTATTTCAACTTTTGAAAATAATTTTAGTTCGATTCAGGATGAATCCTATGATTTATTTTGATTAAGGAATTTATTTAGTAATCGATAAAATTCTTAATATTTATCGGTAAATCGGATCGAGCTAAAATTTCAGAGATAGTTCCATGGATCTTAGAAGAGTCATAAAATATTATTTTATAAATATTTAGATGTTAAAAAGATCAGGAAAAATTTAAATCGATTGAAATGATATGGAATGACAATTTTGTGAATAATTTGATCGGTAAAGGGCATTTTGGTCATTTTGCCCAAAAGGGACATGGAAGGAATTTTGAGATTTCTTTTATTGATGAATAGTTGCTGAATAGAATCCAACTAAGTCTAGTTGTAATGTTACAAAATGGCAAATTAGAAATATAGATCTAGTTGGAGGGTTTTTTGGAAAATGGAAATTATTGAATTAAAAATTCAATTTTTATAATTCAAGTGGCATACATATATTAAAATATGAAGGAATTATCAGAAAAAGACCCTCTAAAACCATGGTGAAGGAGAAAGAAGAAGGAAAATTTCCAAACTCGATTTAAGTCCCAAATCTCGGTTTTAAGGTATTTTTTAGAACTACAAAGTTGTTCTATTCTTCGAGCTCTATCTTTTGATGTAAATAATTCATAGAATACTTGCTTGGTTGTTGAGATTTGATATGATGAAGAAATTAGGGTTTATGAACAAAATTGAGGCTTTTGAAATTTTATGATTCCATGGTTGAATTTAAGTTGGAATCAAGTTTACATGATGTTAAAATCATGTTACTGAGTTAGGATTTAAACCCTACATATTTTGGTTTGTATGGAGAAGATTAGGGTTTATGGATTTAAGTCTAACTTAGGGTTTGTGATGTTGGATTAATGATCTAGTAAGCTTGAATTGTTGTTTGGAAGCAAAACCCTAAGTTAAATATAGGGACCAATTCGGCAACCTTCAAAGTTAAGGGATCGAATCTAAATTTTATGAAATTGTAGTGTATTTATGTAATTAATGATGTTGGAGATGTGAAATTGATGTTAGAATGCTAAACTGATGTTGAATCGAATTAGTGACCATTTTGACAATTTTTCAAAATCAAATGACCAAATAGGAAATGAATTCTTGGATGGGGATTAAATCTGATTTTTAGTTAAAATAATAGAATTAAGGTAGTAATGCTGATTTGAGGACTAAATTGCAAAGTTAAGAAGTTTGAATCCTTACCTTTGCATTTTAGTAACTATTTTGGCAAAGAAAGAAAATTAGAGAGAATTATTTTGAATAATTATTTGATGAAGAAGATGATGAATTGGTAGTTTGAAGCAAGTGATGGGACTAAATTGACAAGTAGAAAAATAAGAAGAAGTTAGTATAAATTAGAAGTTAATTATGGAAATCTATGTAGAAGATTGAATTTTGGCAGTGACTTCGAAAATTCACCATAAATTCTCCAAAAATGTTTAGATGATGAATTTTATATTGATGTAAAGATTTGTTTGTCTAGTTTCGTTTCCAACAAACAGAAACTGATTTCGAGTTCCGAGTTAAAAAAATATGAATTTTTAATCGCGTAAAGGTCAAAAAATTTACAGAGCAGTTTCTATTAGGTCAACTCTGTGACGGGAGTTTGGAGAATTTTCATAATTTTTGTAGATTTTATTAATTTATGTGTCTTATACCGTTAGAATCTTTATCGAATCTAGTTCTTACAGTATGAAGTATATTAAGATCCAATGTGTATTCTGATCTATAGAAGTAAAACTCTGAGGGTAGGACAAGTAGCCAGAAAATAGAATATGATACATTTTGTAACTAAATGTTTGATAACAAGCTCGGAAGAATTATTGGAAGATCAAAATGGACTTTAAGAACCGAAATGAATTTTTGGACAATATAAGGAAGGAAGGAAAATTATGAAAATCTTTATGTTAAATGATTAGATAGCTTAATTAAAATATTGTTAGAAGTGAATCTAACAAATGTTAGGTTATATTCATGTGGTTAATGAAGTCAAATCCGAATTAAAAGAAGATTCGAGGTACTATGAAGGAAATGATCGAGTAGAATTTAGTGAGGCATGCTAATAAATGGCCTAGGTAAGTGCATTTTTACTTATTTATTATATATGTGATATGAGTGATTGCATTATATATATTTATGACATGTTGATAAATATGACGACTTGCGATGAACCGGCCTTTGTATAAATAAAAATGTATGATGGCTTATTTATTCAAATAGCATGAAATATTAAATGGCATATTGATCCAATGATTGTAGCATAATGATTTACTCAAGGTAAATCGAATTTTAGATATTTGGATATGCACTGCTCATTATTGAATTACGGACAATAGTATTGAAGGATTGGATATAGAATATGAAAAATAATATATTGATATGCCCAAGTAGTAGTGTGAGAGTCTTTGGTATAATTGGATATCCATAGAGTCCTAGCAGTTGCGTCATAGCACTACGGTGCGAGATATACAATGTAGACTCTTCGGGGTCTTGATAAACAATGTAGACTCTTCGGGGCGAGATAAACAATGTAGACTCTTCGGGGTCGAGATAAACAATGTAGACTCTTCAGGGTCGAGATAGACAATGTAGACTCTTCGGGGTCGAGATAGACAATGTAGACTCTTCGGGGTTGAGATAGACAATGTAGACTCTTTGGGGTCGAGATAAAAATGTCGACTCTTTAGGGTCGAGGTAGACTCTTCGGGGTTGAGATAGACTCTACGGAGTCGATTGAAACACTACGGTGTTACATAGCACAAAATGTGGGAGTATGAAGAGCAAAGGGCGTCCTCGAGTATGTACTCATCTCATTCGCTTCGGCAATGCAGACACTAAGGCATTGTAGACACTAAAGTGTCGTGATGACTCGCGTACCATGGCATTACATGATTGTGTACTTTGGGCTATAATACTTGAAATGTATTTATGCAGGTAGTTAAGCTAAAAAGCTTAACATACACAAGACTGGTAAGGTAGATTGAATTCTATGATTTAAATATTATATTGGTTAATGAACTATACTTGTAAGGTAGTTCTATGCATGATAAAATGTTATCAACTGCAATTGGAAACCGCTTGCCATTTTGCAGGAAATGTATAGCACTGTTAAATGATAGGGGAATGACTTTGATAAGTTTATTTTATGTTATTTCTATACATGGAAATGCTTTACTTCAATTTATAGTTGCCTCACTAAATGAATACTTAGCGTGTGCTATTTCACACGTAGGTTATTGAAAACTTACCAAAAGAGGAGTCAAGCATGTTAATCAAGCTGCAATATGCCAAACATCAGTAAGACATTCTAAATTTATGATATTCTTTAGTGGGCATGTATCAGTTTATTCGTTGGTTATTTTATAAGCTAGTTTTATGTCAGATGTTAAAAAAAATTTTAAAGTAAAAAAAAATTAAAAAAAATTACATGTCAAGAAATCAGCTAAATAATTTAGTAACATCTTCAATGTGTATTTAATCATCGAATATACGTTGAGGGTGTTACAGTCCTTAGAAAGACTTCCGTTTAACGGAGCAGATATCTTATTGCTAGAAGCTGAAAATGAATTACATATAAAGATTGCCTTCTTTTCTTGAGATATTGACTTTGAGGAGCACAAATTGAACTCTGCGTCTTAAGGTCATCTCTGAACTGACAGGCACACCCGTCATTCTACTCCAAGGATCTGTGGCGGCACAATTTATATGGTTCGGAGCATTTGGGAAGACCATTAACTGGTGCATGTAAAATGCAGACGAGAGTCTCTTCATCGTAGAGTCGGGTGCAAATGAGCCAAACTTTGAACAATGTGTCCATGCAAGGCGGATCTTGACAATCCAGCTTAAAAGAGATTATTTAAAATCCTTGCAAATTTTGGAGGTTTAAATTAAAACTTTCAGATGGGTTTAATGTAAAATTCTTATAAGAGTTCAACTAAAATTTCAAAAGAAATAAGGCTTTTGAATAATTTAAAAATATTTGAAACACATTAATAATATTTTCAAAATTTCAAAAGGGTCAAAATATTTGAAAGTTTAAAGGGGCCGAATGTGAAGATTTCAAAATATGAGGAATTATGGCCCCTACTGGATTCGATGAGGATATGCCTCTATGTTCGAGTTACACCGTCTCTAACTCTGACATATACCTCATAGTCGAATTTTTTTTCTACCTGTCTTCGTTTGGTCTAATCTGATACTATAGTGTCATCGCTCCTAGCATTGCAGACATCTCTTCTATCTCGAATGTCTTCTAAATTAGACCATTCTCGAATCAACACCATGTTATGATGTGTTATGAATGCAAATAAAGGTGTTAGTTCCATAGATGATCACCCTAGAACAACTTTCATTGAATATAAAAAGGTTCTCATTTCAGAAGATAAAACATGTTATTCTATGGTGGGCTTCGACTCTTCTAACTCATCGAATGCTTCAAGCAGATGAAAAGACCTCGACCCTCTTTCGTCTTCGAGTTGATAAATGGACGAAGAACTGCGGCTGACATCTTTATTTGGCCTGATCACTTTTAGGTATCGATGTAAAAAACCACCTCGAACTCTCTTTGGTCTCTGCGTTGGTGCATAAACGAAGGGTCGTGGCAAACATCTTCATTTGGTGTGGTCGCTTTTGGGTACCGACGCTGATCTTACATGTTTTATCTTTGCATTGAGACACTTGCATTCATGAGGAAAATTTTCTAATTTAGGTGATCAACTTGAGAATCAACCCTTTATTATATAATGTAGATGCACATAAAAAAGTAAAACAAAATAAGACATAATAAGAAATAAGTCAGTGTCAGATAAAATGAAGAAATAAAACGAGCAATGACCCTATTGTCTAAAACACCTAGGTTATTCACATGGCTCTAAATGGGCGGGCTTTCTATGTTCTCTATATGTAGTTTTCGTGCTAAAGCGTACTCAAATTGTCCTAGCTGTCCAATGCTAAGGGTAGCAAGGTCCCCGGTCATCACTCATTATAGGCTCATTTCAACCGGGTTCAATTAAGGGGACCTATTCCTCTATGCCCATACGGAGAAACGATATTCCCTCGAAAACATAGAGTAGTCGAGCCTCGAAGGTACTTGCTAGGCCCATACGGGGGAATGATATCCCCTCGAAAGCAATAGCATTTTCCCCTCACTTAGACAAACGAGTTTATATGTCAAATTTTAAATGCGTTAAAATAAACTCGCATTTATAAACAAATATTAGTTTAATCGTCACTTTAATTCACAACTTCCAATATTAATAAAGTGGCAATATATTTTAAAAAGGCCTGACTCTCTTTTGTAAAAACAAAAATTTGTCCCCAGCGGAGTCGCCAAGCTGTAGCAACCCTTTAAAAAAATTACATACAATTTTATAAAAATAATAAAAATAATATATTTTTAATTTTAATGTTAAAATTTATATTTGAAGAATTTTGGGAAATTATTTTAAAAAAAGGAAAAGTTTGTATTTTGGAACAAAATGTAGGGATTAACAAATAGGGGTGTCAAAAGTAATAAATGGGGAGTCGCCACCGATTGTTTTTAAAAGGGGTAGACTAGACACCATCAAAGATAAAACCAGAGATTCAAAAACTTGGTTCCGGGAGTCAGTTACAGATGGGAAAGGATTAGCACCCCCACACCGCCCAAAAATTGGTACCAAAAAATATAATTAGCGCTTTATTAATATTGAATTTTATGAATTAAAGTGACATTAAGATTTGGTTATATGTGCGAGTAAATTTTAAGGGATCCAGTGTTCGAAGAGTAAACGAAAACTACCATCTACGTCTTAGACTGGTAGCCAAATTTACCGTCGAAAAAGGGAGCACCGCATTGGCAATTAATATATCCAATATGCAAACGTATTGAAACATGATAATTAATTATGCATGGACAAATAAATTTGATATCGAATAAATGCAAACACGATTAAATACATACATAAATGATATACCATAATGTATAAAAAAATACATATATAATATATGATATATATAATAAAAACATATATAATATTAAGAATCTATATACGAAAAAAAGAGAAAAACATATATATACATATTATATAATACATACATAGAAAAACAATATATATATATATGCGATTAAAAACACATGAGATTCTTATGCATATATAATATCTATATCATATGTAGATAATATAGTATATTATATGTTATACAACAACAACAACAACAACAACAACAACAACAACATAATAATAATAATAATAATAATAATAATAATAATAATATTTAGTAAAATATTTATTCTATAACATATAGAAAAGGTACTAATACATAGAACAATATAATATATTAAAGTATATAAATAATACCTAACTTATATTACAAGATAATAATATATATAATATACTAACGAAGGACTAAATTAAAATAAAATTAAATAAACAGATACATAAATTGAATAAACAAAAGTAATATGTAAATAGCAAATTTAATAAAACAAAAGGGGCAGGGATCACATGCGCAATTTAACCATTGATCTCAGGACCTAATTAAAACCAACGCAAAATTTACGGGCTAAATTAAAAGAAAAACAAGGCTAATTTGTAAATGGTGACTGAAATGAAATAAGTGGAAACTAGAGGGAAAGCGGAGCAAAAACAAGCTGGGCGGAGGAATTTAAAAATTTGAATTAACCCATTTTCTTTTAAAGGGCTGGTATAAATACCACTTGTTTTTTTAGATCATTTTAAACCAAAACTAAAAAAACAAAAAAAATCAGAGCTTTTCTTTGAAACAAGATGAACACCGGTGTTCATCACGGCCACCATTCTTCGCCTTGGCATTTTTCATATTTCGACTGTGAGCCTCCGTTATCGGCCTCAAAATCTGAGAAAATACCAATTTTTTTAATCAAAACCGAAACTCATTTCAAGCCCCTCATTTTTGAGTTCTGGAAATCGAAACCAAACAAAATTTTTTAAAAACTTTTCTCTAGACTCGAAAGAAGACGAACTGGTGCATATTTATCAGCGCACCTCCCTCGGCCATCAGAGACGGCAACGGCCCGAAACCAGAAAGGTATAGACCCCTAAGCTTTTTTTGTATATATATATATATATATTATTTTTTGGTTATTTAGATTCAAACTAAAAAAAGAAAAAAAAGATCTGATGTTTTCTTTTACCTCGGAAACTTTCAGGGTTTTGTGTGTGTTTTTTTTGCTTTTTATTGATGATCATAATTGGTTACAATGATTTTTGGGTGCGGATATATAGATCTGGTTATACATGCTTAGTATAATAATTAAAAAAACTACTATACACTGTTGATTGTTGATGCCTATACCGATCTGACTATTGCTTTTTTTGTCTTGGTGCATGTTCGGTGGTTGGAACGGACTGGTGAGGAGGACGTACGACGGTCACGGGCTTTCCGGCAGTGACATCACGTGGTGAAGCTGGTGAAGGTGAAGAGTTATCACGGCTAGATCTAATCCGGGCCGTTAGATCAGATTTGATCTAACAGCCATATTCCTTAGAGATAGACGGCCCAGATGTGATCTTGAGAAGGACGGACAGCACAGGATGATGACACGTGGCATGTGGGATACAAACGGTCTCGCGCGTGCAATGAAGGCCCTCGCATGCATCACACGCGGCTGATGAGGAGCCTTCTGGATTGATCCTGGCCGTTGGATCCAGATCTAATCCAACGGCTCCCAGTTGGCTGTGCAAAGAAGATAATAGGATATTAGGATTTTCATCAGATATTGGTTAGGATTTTAAGTTATTTTTGGCCAAACAGGCCAGCTGGCCTTGTAGATAATAAATGGGTTTTTGTAATATTTATGCATGGACTGGACATTAAATAGTATTTGAGTTTTATCATTTTATTCTTATCCATTTTAAATCCTAACCCATTTAACAAGAGATAATAATAACAATAGTAATACACATTAGCATGCACATATTAAATACATTAATTCACACATACAATATACATACAATAGTAATATCATAATACGCACACATACTACTACTCCTACATACATACAAATAATAGCAACAAATAAAATATCATATACATGCAGACATACGTACATACGTACTTATATTCAAATATTACATACAATACTCACTCATATAAACATACATATTACCATATGTACACACAGACATTAATACGTACACGCTAATTACTATAATTATTTAATATAACTAAAATATTTACAACTCGGAAAAAATGAGTGATTAAAGATATTAACGATATAATTATGTTACAAATCTAAAATATTATTTATTAAATAACATACAATAATATATATACGTGTAAATACATTGTTTTATAAAATAATAAAATAACATGTTTATGGAATAGTATGGAGTATTTATAAATTAATATATATCTATAAATTAATTTATTATAAAATATGTAAAAATGATATATATAATATAATTTGTAATAATATATTTATGAAATAATATAAAATAATATATGATATTATTTTCAGGGAGGGACACAGAACTTTATGTTAGGGGGTGAATCTATAAAATTCTAGGAGGGGCGAACCTATAAAATTTGGGGGGGGCGAAAATAGTTTTTCAATAGGAAATACATAGAAAATTTCTAAAAAAATTCTTACTCATATAGGAATTTCAAATCTTTAGGGGCGACCGCCCCCTCCAGCCCCCCTCTAGGTCCATTCCTGATTAAATTATATATTATTTATAAATATATTATATATAGATTTAATATATTTATAAAACTATATCATAATATAGTAAAAGTTAATCTCATTTATTTAATCACCTATTTTCGTATGGTTCTTTTTATATATTAATTATTATGTTATATATAAGTTACGTAATATATATATATATATATATATATATTATATTTTTATATTATTTATTATCATACTTCATATTATATAGTATATATATATTATTTATTTTATAGTATATATTATATATTATATTTATATTATATGTTATTATTTTATATTATATTATAGTATAATATTTATTTATATATGGTTTATTTATATTTTGTTCGAATCGGCCTTACGGTGACCTGCAACGGGGGATGACCCACATTATTTATGGTCCGTTTAGTGTAATTAACTAACATCTAACTTCTAACTTTTATTTTCTCGCAATTTAATTTCTCGCCTTTACTTTACCGTGTTTAATTTCCGCATTTTATCTTTTGTTCGATTAGGTCCTTTTTCTGGATTTTTTTTAAAGTTTTTTGCTTCTATTTTTTCTTTCATTTCGTACATATATTTCTGCTTCGATTTATTTTCTCGCACTCTAACATATTAACTGTTAATGCGGCATCTTTTTATTCGATAGTAAACATGGCCAGTACCAAGCGTAGTGGTGGTGGTTTCTTCGTTTATTCTCGAATAACGGAGCCCTTAAAATTTACTCGCATTTTTAAACGGATCTTAAATTAAATTAAATTTGAACTCGCAAAATTTTAATTAAGGCAAAGTGTATTCGACTAGGTACCAATTTTTGGGCGGTGGGGGGTGCTAATCCTTCCTCATCCGTAACCGACTCCCGTACCCATTTTTAAAAGAATATTTGGTTTTATTTTTGGCGCCCGGTCTACCTTTAAAAAATGATCGATGGCGACTCCAGTATTTATTTTTCAAAACCAAATTTCCAAAAATTCTTTCAAAAAAAATAATCTTCAAAATTTTCCAAGTTTCAACAAAAACAAAAAAACAATCATTATCTTTTTCTTTCTTAGCGATTTCGATTTTCAAAAAAAAAAGGTCGTTACAATTTAATATATATTATTTGTGTTAAAATTATAACAAGTTTACAAGTTAGTCTAGTAAAATAAAAATTTAGGTTTAACTCCCCATAAGTGGATTTATTTTCATCAATTTTCATCTAACAAAATAGCGTCATTTTCATTTTCACGCTATCACTTCGTGATAAATATTATAATTGAAGCAATTAAAAGTTTAATTATATAAATTATATAACATCTAAATTCAATGATATCCGATATAAATTATCTTATTTTTATCGTTAATTTTAACAAATTTGTTCTGGCTTTTAACATCTGCGTGTCTAATCTTTGCTTTTCAGGTCAAGTTAGCTGATCATGTGAATTTTTTAAAAGGCTTAAATGAAAAATAGGTGCTTAAAGTATGTTTTTTTAACTTTAGGTGCTTAAAGTATGTTTTTTTTTTAACTTTAGGTGCCTAAAGTATTTTTTTGTAAAAATAGGTGTCCAAAGTTTCAAAAGTTATCTAAAGTATTTTTTTTGTAAAAATAGGTGCCAAAAGTTTCAAAAGTTAAAATTTTAGGTACCCCAAATATGCCACATGTCAAGCATTGATTGGTTAAAAAAATTTTAACACCCATTAACGGTCAGGTACCCCAAATATGCCACGTGTCAAGCATTGATTGGTTAAAAAAAATTTAACACTCATTAACAGTCACCTAAAATTATAACTTTTAAAACTTTAGACACATATTTTTATAAAAAATACTTTAGGCACCTAAAGTTAAAAAAATACATACTTTAGACACTTATTTTTCATTTAAGCCTTTTTAAAATTCAGTGAAAAAGTAATGCATTAAATGGATATTTTTAATACGTGTCTATAGGCATTAATTAAGAGAACACTTTTAAAAACATGAGGAAAAAATCATAATTGTGTTAGAATGTGATACATAATTAATAATTAAGTATTAGGACATGTATAATAAAATAATTTTTAATCATCTAAAGGTAATTATAAGATAGTATTTGTTCATATATATTCTTAACCATTTGACAATGCACACACCTTATAGACAGAGCGATTGAACTCGAGTCTCTTAGGATGAACATCATCCATTTTTTCACTATGACCACTTGTCGGGTTCATGTATAATAAATACTTAATTACAAAATAAGTGTTGAAATTATATATACATATATATATATATATATTGTTTCATTACCGATTTTCAACCCATTGGTTGACTAATCCGGATTGGGTATTGTAAAGGCTCATTATGGGTGCGACCCTTCTAACCCAATTGCTCTATTTACAATCAGAATTTGAACCTCTGAACTTGCTCAAGAGCTTTAGTGTCTCATCCCACTAGACAAACTGGTTGTTGGTGTTGATATTATATTTTTTAAGTATCTATTTAGATTTTTTAGTCAAAATACGTGTTTATTATTTTGGCAAAAGATACATATTTTGGGAATAAAAAAATGGATCACAATATTTTATGAAATTCTTCTATTATTTTATCTTATTATCGATCAAACCGTCAACATCAGTAAAAAACAGTCAATCATCCATTGAACGCGTGAGATGTAGCCCTGTTCTTTTTTTCTTTAATTAAAAAATTAAAATCCTTAATTTTCTTACAAAACCCAAAAATTCCTAAATTCTCAAAATATCCTAAAACCATAAATATTTAATCCATAAATCTCATGTGTCGTCAACCACCACCATCTATCTTTTCTGCCACCGTATTTCATTGGTCGATCACTCCTTTATCATGGCACGAAACCTTAAATCGTTGTTCACCTAACCGTCGCATGAAGTCCTAATTCATCGTTTACCTAATCGTCGCCCACTAATTCTTCGCGGTTAGCGAACTTGCATCGTCGCCCAAATCGAACTAACAGATCATGCCACTCAAACCTCTAATCGTTTGAGGGAATTTGAGGTTTATAATTTTATGAAAATTTAAAATTTTTAGAAGTTTTTGAGAAATTAGGGAATTATAGGGTTACAAGAAATTAAGAATTTTAGGTTTCTCAAAAATAAAAATAAAAAGAAATTACAAAATCAGATCACATGTCAAGCAATAATTTGATGATAGATTTTTTTAAATAAACTGATCTTAAAATAAAATGAAATAAAACATTAAACACCTACTTTGATAAAAAAAAAATAGACATCTAACACAAAATATTTATAATTGTGGTAATTATTTTGTGGTTAAGCCATAATAAAAATATGGTTCTGGTCCATTAATATCTATAAGGTTTATATACCATTTGGAATATGAATTTTTCATTTTTTTAAATGTGTATCTTTATTTTTAACCAATTTTATACCTATATTTTTCGAATATTACACAATTGGTACTTGAATTAATCACTTTACAAATGTGGTTTATGTATTTTTAACCATTTTGATGCATATATTTATCAAACACTATATATATGTTACTTGTATCTATTTAATCAAATCCAAATGTTTAAAAGTATAATGTGGATTTTGTTATAATCTAAACTAAATTAAGTAATTTAATTTATTTATCATTTTTAGGTTATTTAACAAGGACATTTTTGTGTAATTTTTTTACAGAAGTACCAAATATGTAATGTTTGATAAATATAAGTATCAAATTTATTCATATATATATATATATCACATTAGTAAAAAGATAAATTTAGGTACCAAATTGGTAAAAAAAAATAAGTTGACACATTTTTAAAATGTCAAAAATTCAGTTATCGAATGATATTTTAAACATATACATATATATGAGATTAACTTTTTTTTAATTTTTTAAATTTAATTAAAAACTCATTTATTCCTTCTTTCTTAAAATATCAATGAACACTTTCGTAATATAATGGTGGGAAAATATTCTATGCATTTACGGTGAAAAACTTGTTTTTCAAACGTCTTATTTTTATGGTTTAGAGTTTAGGGTTAGGGTTTTAATATTTGTGGTTAGGTTTTAAGGTTTGAGAATATATTTTATGGTTTAAAGTTTAGGAATTAAGAGTTAGAATTTAGAGATTAGAGTTTAGGGTCAGATACATGATAGTTTTATAAGCCTGCTTGTGAAAAAAAATGTAACCCCTAGACCCGGCCTAATCGCCAGACCGAACCGAGCGAGCTACATTAGGTTTACCGAAGTCAACTGGGAAGATGAAACCTAAAACACATCCATTTTTTTCTTTTATCTTGTCTAGATGCATTATTACTTTCCTACATGTACATACTGTTCACAGGTGAGGACTCAACTCAATCAGGCATCGAATCGATATCCAATTGGACACAAACACAAATTAGGGACAAAACTGCAATTTCAGTAATATACCAGGATTTTTCCCAATTTTAAGTTACCAAACTTTAATTAAATATATTTCATGCTTACATTTCAAAATTCAGCTCAATATGATCAGCCAAACTCATCTAATTGCATCCACGACATTCAGGGACCAAAACGAAATAAAACAAAACTTCTCTTCCATGACATTAACTGAAATAACAGAAAACCGTATCGATACACGGGAAACCGTATACCATTTTGATACGCCTAGCTGGAACCAAGGTTCAGTTTAAATTTACTTAACACCCGTACCGATACGGTATAAAGGTGTTTCGATACGCCGGTTATATTCTAAAAAGCATATTCTAGTAGCGTAAATCCGTATCAGTACACTCAAGCCCGTATCGAAACGCCAAGCTTGTTTTTGCCTAGCCGTACTGAAACAGTTGCCCACATACCGGTACACTAAGCTTGAAATGGCTTACCTGTACCGAAATGGAGACACCCGTACTGGTACGCCTAGACCTGTAATGTCCATTTCAGCTTGTTAAACATACTTTCAGCCAAACCGAGCCACCCTAACATGCTTCTAACGTACATCCAGCATACTCAGGGTTCAAACCATATCAAAGCATCACAGATTCAACATCGAGTCATGGCATCTTGCATCAAATGTAAATCTATAGGCATGCTTCCTAGATAACCATTCAAGCAAAACACCAAACTTCATGCTATCACAAAAAATAAACCATAAAGTCCATTTACAAGTCAAGAGCAACCAAACAAACTTGCTCAAAGAGGGAGATCAACAAAACATCTCCCAAATAACAACGGAAACCCTCATTGCCCTTATTACTTATAGTCTAGTTCAAACATACTTTGGTTACCAAGTCTTGTACCGATCCCTTTCTCCCCGCTACCTTCCAAGCTTTTAATTCCCTGCATTGATGGGAAAAGAGAGCGTAAGCACACTAGGCTTAGTGTGGAGTGCTCAAAAACAAAACACCACCAATGCATTTAAAACCATTTCTCAACAACACCTTGAAATCTCATTTCAATCATTCTTTAAACATCATTTAAACATTACCATTGAAACATCATGCCTTGAAAACCATGCACTTTTCATCTTTAAAAACCAGCATATTAAACCATATGCAATATGAATCATTTACAACAACAAATTCTATTGCTAGACCTCAATTTAAGTCTTCCCATGCATAACAACCATATGCAAAGCTTAAAAAGTAAACGTACAACATGTATTATTAACCAACAGCAAGTTCCATTGGTAAACCTCAATTTAAGCATTCCCATGCATAACAACCATATGCAAAGCTTAAAGAGTAAACATGTATAAATCACATTATACAACATAAACTTTCCAATGATACATCAACAATTATATTGGTTCACAAGTGATCATTAACCAAATTCATTTACCAAAAGAGTTCATTGGATACACGGATTCAACAAGTATTTACCCAACACTTCATACATTCTCACCGATAACACAAGGTTCACACATGTGAGTTTTCGGTACACATAAACCCCTCCACCGCTGTGACACCCATGGTGGAGTATTCGGTACACCACATAAACCCCTCAACACCATTCATCGGTAGATGTATAACCCACTAACGAGAGTTTATGGTACCATATAACCCCTTGACCGTTAGGGTACTTGGATGGAGTATTCGGTACACCGTATAAAACCCCTCAACATCCAAGGTGACTTATTATAGTGCACTATCAATCCTATGGCCGGCCAACTATATCCGATAACAATTTTAAAACCACATCACTTGCCAATATAATTAACCATTTAACATTTACCTCACTGTTTTTAGCAAGCATTAACCAACCATTTATCCAAAGCAACAACCATGCTTTAAACCACAAGTATAAACCATATACTTACAAAGATCACTTACCATGTGCATCCTTCAGCATTTCATGCTTAAAAACAATATATCAAATACTTTAAATCATGCTTAACAGTAGGTAACATGTAAATCAAAACAAGTGCATAAAACCATTTAACACTAGCACGACCGAGAGAGAAAATCCACTTTTACTTACTTCCGAGTTTAAACCAGCGTATCAAGCTAAGTTTAAACTCCCATAAACCACCTTTAAAACATTCCAATGCTGTAATCCACGTTCTCACTCACCAACACGCAAAACCTCAATTCGTCGACGCGAAAACATCATCTGAAGCCTCCAAAGCTTCACCAATCTCTTCCGGATCCATCTCCCCTGTTTTAACCACATTACAACAGAGGATTAATGCATTTCAATGCATTTATAACACTGCAACAATAGATCCCCGTAGACTCTTACATTCACATCACAATTACCCAGCCACAACAACCGGAAACATCATCCAACCCTTTCCAAACACAACCCAGCCACAACCTATCGATCTAACATCACATTTACCATCAATTAACACCTAAAAATAGAATCAAAGCAACCTTACACCTCCAGCAAACATACAACCACCACAACACCACAAGAACACAATTCTAACAACCTAAACAATTACAGATTCAAGAGTTTCGGGATTCCATTGATAAAATCAACTTATCAACATCATTTAACATCCAAAATATGTTCAAAAGCAATCTATGACACTGGAAATCAGATTCAATTTGAATCTTTCATCAATTTTACCCAATTAAATCTATATAAAAACACAAAATCAGATTATAAACCATAAATCAAGGATCAAACACTTGTGAATATCAATAAAGAACCATTAAATAGAGGAGATCACGGACCTTACCCCTATTGTGTGATTTCTCCCTCAATTGGCTTGTTTAAAGCTAGAAAAACACAAGATTTCAATGAGGTTTTGTAAATCAAAGTTAAATAATCAATTGTAGATCAAGAATCTAAGTGAAATTGATCTCTCACCTTTGGTTTTTGATGAAAACTTGAGTGTTTGGCAGAGAGAAAAGTTACGTCAATTTTCATTAAAACCAAATAACTAACTTTAATATCCAAAATCTTTTTTTATTATCCTTTAAAACACATGTTAAATGATTTAATTGAAGGGAGAAATCGCCAGCAAACACTTGGTAAAATAGCTTCTTAAAGATTATAAGAATTTGATCCTTTTCATTTTAGTCACCTTTAAAAACAGTTTTCAAAAATCGCATTTTGGTCACTAGCCAAAATGTCACACTTCCAAATTTTATTTTCCAAAATTAATTTCACCAATATTAATCATATATTAAAAGATAATTTTTAACCATTTTCCATATTTTTATCTTACCGAAAAATATACGGTCCCGAATCCGACTCGAATCTCTAACCCAGTCCACCGGACCGTCTAATAAGCCTCAAAACCGCTAGACCTAAAACCGAGGAGTCACAAAAAATTAATTGACAATGCATCAAACAAATACCCTATAATGTTTTACTATATAACTTGTTTGCGTAAAGCTGATAAAACAATATCAAAAGTGCATTTTTCTCTCTCTAATTTAAGTAGATTGAATCCATATTAGGACTCAATTTAGAACGATTATTAAATGTATAATTCATTTTCGAACATATGCAAGTTGAATATTATATGTTTTAATTTGATTATCAAATAAAAAATTTATAAAATATTTCTATTCTTTTTCTCCAAACGGTATTTTAAACAAATTTTCAACCAAATTAAGAGAGTACAATTAAATTGATAGTTGACATTTTTGTAACATTTTGAAGGTTATGAATTTGAGTGTGATTAAATACATAATTTCCTTCAATTTTAAGATTCGAAAGTTTATAAGTAATCTAGACATTATATATAAAAAGAGTAAGAAAATGCAATAAAAATTTATATATATACATAAACAATATTTTTAATCTAAACCTTGATTATAATGATAAATTTAAATAGGTCACTTAAATAATATGAGTCTATCTTATTTAAAGTCAAAATGTCACCCAGTTTTTGACCTAGCCGCCTCTTTTCTTTTTTTTTTCCTTTCGTATTTGTACATTTTTTTCTTTTTTATCTTTTAAGTGACTGGCGATAACGTCAGTTTTGATACTGGGTGTTGATCGACGGTATTTTTTTTATTTTTTTTTATTTTTTATTTTTAAATTTTAAAATTTAATAATTTTGTCATTTTGACGTTTTTTTTTTACCTTTTGGTACATATTCTCTATCTTTTGACACAATTTTTTCTCTTAATCGGTTACTTGACCGCTTTTTCATTTGTTTTTCTATCAGGGCTAGATTTGACATTGCCACGATTGATCAAGATGACGCTTTTTTAATTATCCTATTGATCTCCCTGTTTAGGACTTTTGAATTGGATTGAATACAAGCTCACAATCACCGTTTTTGTTTGCGATTGAGTTATGGTAATGACCGTGTTGTCAACGTACCTTATTATTGAATTATGTATTTTTTTAATATTGTTTAGTGTTGGTTTTTACCTTTCATCGTCGAACTTCAGTGATGTTTGTATGTTTTTGTTTCGAGCCTTTGAGTTAAGGTTTTTGTCTTTCTTTGTATGGTCATGTTTCTGTTCTAGAGACGATGATTTTCGTGATTTTAGGAATATGCCAGGATCAATTTTGTTTAGTATTTTTGGATTTTTCCTGTTTTAATCAAACTAATGCACTCATATTCAAAAAAAATACTTTTAACTATTTTATAATACGTTCATCCAAGAGTTAAATTCGAAATTATATTTTTAAAGTTTTTTATAATGTATTTGACTTATTGATTGACTAATTTGAATCGAGTACCACAAATGTCCATTATGAGGCGGTCCTTTCAACTCAGTTTATTTCATCGACAACGTTATAATTTGAACGTAATTATTTAAGTGATCTAGTATCTCATCCCACTAAACTTTACAAATTTGAGAATCGAAAAAAAAACGTTTAATCGTAATTTCACTTTTATTATATGAAGTTTTTGTATGATATTTTGAAAAACTATAATATGATATGATAACTCATAGTAGACTTCACAAATAATGTTCATGTAATTGGAAACTTTTAATGCAAGCACATTTATTTTGAATAATTGATAATAAGTGGGATCTTTGAAGATTTTAGTGGGGCCATTAATATATTATTTTATTCATTTTAGGCCCATTTTGGCATGTCTTATTATATACCTAACTCCTCAAAAAAAAAGTATATATGCTATTCAGCATCCGTTGTTGTTGTTCTATATTTCTAATTCTCGAAATTAAATTGTAATGTAATTTAATATTTCATTCAAAATTTGTTGGTGCATCTTATGAAGGGATGGTTCTTACATTTTAAATGTTATAATTACATTTATTAGTGTCTGATTACCTGTTTAATCTAGATTTATAGATAAATCAAATCAAGTTATTGTCCAAAAGTTATCAAGAAGTAATTGGTAGATTTACGCAGGGACATAACCAAGACTTGATATGGGGACAATACATAAATATTTCAAAATTATGAGACAAATTTTATAATTTATTCATTTTTAAAAATATATATAATTAAAAGGTAAAACATTATTTCCCGGGGGCAATAGCCCCTTCCAATAGCAACGTGGGACCGTCACTGAATTTATGTATTTTATAATGTTTGAATAATACATTTTTAAACAATGTCAATATTAACTAGACTCATCATCACCTATACATTGAAAAATGTTGAGCACTTAAAGTATATTTAATATCATATCTTTTTATATACTATATCTGTAATAATATCAATTGAACTAAGTTCAAATGACATATACATTTATAATTAAAATTAACTAATATTATTAAATAATGATTCAAACAAGGATTATTAAGACTTGGTAAAAAAAACTTTCGTTCTTTTTTACTTGTTTACCTAAATAAGAGGGGGAAAACTTTAAATTAATAGAGCGAATTTATATTTAAAACAATGTTTTTAAAGTTTATGGTAAAATATTAATGATATAAGAGATCTTATGAAACACGTTATAGACAAACAATTAATTTAATCTAAATTTAAATTAGGACAAACCAACCGGATCATATTATCAAAGGATTACTATAAAATATATTTTAGTAACAATATTTTATTTTAAAAATGAAATTAAGTTAATATAAAAAAAAAAAAAACAAATAAAAAAAAAAGAAAAAAAAATGGCCCATACCCTGCCAAGCAAAACCCTCCCATTTACACCATGCCACCCATGCCCTATATTTAGCCTCACCCATTTGGCAGGTATTTCATTTTTAACCACACAACAAATCGAAAAACAATATGACATTCACCCTTAATTTTTTGAGCTCTCGGCAAAATCAAGAAAAGGGGACTCTTTTATTTTAATCTGAGAAAGAAAAATAGAAATAAGGTTTGTTTTATTAGTAATGTTTTATCTTTCATTTATTTTTGTTCTTACATGTTTTTATATATTTTTTATGTTCACATGTTTCTATATGTTGTTAGCATGTGTTTAGATTAATTATTGGTGGTTGTTTAATATTTGTTTTTCAATCTTGATATGTATTTGTTCATGTCTTTTATTTGTTCTTGTATAATTGTTCCTATGTGTATGTATGTATGTATGTATGTATGTATGGTCTTTAATATATATATATATATATATATATACCAAGTAATATATATGTATATACTATTTTCTTTTTTTTAGTGTATGTTTATATATTAAAAAAAGAGAGCTATGTATATGTCTTTATGTACCTTATGTATGTATACAATATCATATCCATAAATTTTTATATTATATTTATCATATTTCTTAAATATATATATAATGTGTAACATACATTATTATGTATTTTATTAATTTTTATATTTTGTATAGTATTCTATTTAATCACTATATAAGTAGATACCTATTTTTTGTAAAAATAACATATAAACTATTAACTTTAAATATATCTAGATTTTTTTATAAATATTAAATATCTTGCCTTAATTATTTTTAGTTAGATTAATATTTATGAATGTTAGATTAGTATTTATTTATATTTTTATCACATTGTATTTATTTATGTTTGCCATGTTTTAAGTGGCATAACGGATATATTTTGTCAATGCGGTGCCTTTTTATCCGAGCGTAAACGGAGCCAGTATCATGCGTAGTGGTGGTGGTTGGGCGTTTACTCACGGATAACGGGGCTCTTAAAATTTACTCGCACATATAATCAAATTTTAATTTAATCGTCACATTAATTCAGAAAGTTTAATATTAATAAAGCGGTAATTATTAACGTACCAATTTTGAGCGGTGTGGGGGTGCTAATCGTTCCCCATCCGTATCCGACTCCCGAACCTGACATTTTTAAAATCTCTGGTTTTTGTGGTGCCCGGCCTACCTTTGTGGCCGATGGCGACTCCATTTTTAAATAAAACGGTTTTTTTTTCAAAACCCTAATGGAAGACATTTCAAAAAATACCCAAAAGACCCAAACACCTTAAATCCTTATTTTTTTAGACACCAGAAAAAGGATCGCTATAGATGGCGACTCCGCTAGGGACATTTTTTTGGTTTTCAAAAAAACAAATGAGAGTTAAGCTTTTTAAATAATTACAGCTTTACTAATATCAGAAGTTTCGGATTAAAGTGACTATTAAAGTAACATTCGGTTGTAATTGTGCGTTTATTTTAACACATTTAAAATTTGGCATATAAACTCGTCCTTTTAAGTGGGGGAAAACGCTAGTGCTTTCGTGTGGATATCGTTCCTCCGTATGGGCCTAGCAAGTACCTTTGGGGCTCGAGTACCTTATGCTTTTGTGAGGATATCGTTCTTTCGTATGGGTATAAGCGAATGGGTCCCCCTAAGTTGAACCCGGTTGAAAGAAGCCTATAATAGGTGATGACCGGGGGCTTTGCTACTCTTAGTATGGGACAGCAAGGACAATTCGGGTACCTTTTAGGACCAAAACTGTATGTAGAGAATATAGAAAGCCCACCCTTTTAGAGCCATGTGGATAACTTAGGTGTTTTAGATGGGATAAATAGGATTGCTCTGCTTGTTGCCTTATCTGCTTCGCTTTTTCATTTATGTATCTATTGAGTTTATTCGGTACTAACTCATTTCTTTTTATTTTATTTTTACTTTACACATACTTTTGCTGCATTAGCATGGTTTGCCCGACCGTAAATCTTTCATTTTTACCTTATTTACTTTAATTTATTCATTTGATTATTTTAATTTCAAATTGACCCATTTTTGTGATCACATCATATCTGTTTATCTTGACATTAACTACATGACATATCATAACATTTTAATTTTGCATTCTATTAGCATGAAATACTGATTCACGACCGGTTCTCAATTTAAAAAATTATCATCAGGAGAAAATCTAGTACTCTAGATGTCAAGGCAATATTCAAAGTTGCAAATGAATCCCGTGAGTTCAAAAGTTGAGCCACGAGAACCATTTTTGAATCAGTACTTTCACATCTAAGACATGCATTTTGCGTTTACATGCATACATTTTGAAAATTTTAAAGTCGGTCCCTGGGTTACCCCATTAGATACAACAAAGTTGGTCGACCTAGCACCTTACAGAACCTTTTACAAGAGCCTGATCTTGGGGCATGTCCAAAAGCACCATCCACATCTTTTACAAACATTATGCCTCAAACAAGGTCCAGTATGTGGGCATTCTTTGCCAATGTCCAATCTTCGTTGTCGTGTCGAACTCTTGCATCCATGAAATGTTTACATCGACCACAGTCTACAAAAATTCACCTGATCCAAAAAATGATGAGCTGCCATAAACCAACACAACTTATGAATCCAACTTAGAGGGCAACAGAATCCACACTGAAAGTTTCAAATTTGCTACAAGAATATTCTCAGACGATGGCATAAAACGAACAAAATTTTGGGGCATGCACCTAGATAAAAGCTGATTCAAAGCTAGGTGATTGAACCTAAGAAGAGGTAAAGGCATTGTCACATGCAAAAGACCAAGAACCTGACAGGACCAGTGAGGAGTCAAGGGCATCTCATTGAGGACTAAAAAATTCATGTCACATTCATGCATTTAGTTGCATTCATCTTGCATTGAATCATTTTTGCATACGTCGTACATTTGGATTAAGTGCATACACCAAAATCACCATGCATTTAGGATAGAGATATGCATTTAGACATAAAATTAGATGCATTCATGCATTTTTGCTTGTACATATAAACAGATTCCCGAAAGAGACGAAATATCCTCAACATAGGGGCAATCACGACGGCCAACCTTAGTCTTGGAGGAGGCCAGACACAAGGATGATGCCGAAACATCAATAAAAGGTACTAGTGACAAACTTTGTGAACATTTACTTATTAATGTTTTTTTTTATTTTCAGGTCATACCTCTCCGCTAGTAGAGCAGCAAAAGTAACTTTTTCGTATCTTACCTTTGTCATTGGTGTTAGACCAACATTTCCAAATTTTTCTTTACCGTTGATGGTGCAGCAGTTTAAATATTTTGAAGTTGGTGCAATAGATCCAAACCTTTCTTCCAGATCTCGCTTCGCCGTTAATGATGTAGCAGATCAAATTTTGAAGATCTCGTTTCTCCGTTGATAGTGCAACATATCAAATTTTTGTCAATGTCTCATTTTTTCGTTGATGGTACAACTAGACCAAAATTTTACTCAGAATTTACTTTTTATTATAGTTATAGAAAAAAGAGGAAAAAAAGAAAATTCAAAAAAATTGAAAAAAGAAAGTTCGAAAAAAAGAAGGAAAATCAAAATTCAAAAACAAAATCAAAAAATAAAAAGCAAAAAAAAGAAAATTTATCAACTTTCATCATTCGATCTTGTCTCACCGTTGATGGTGTAGATGATTCCAAGTCGCTATTATTCGTCGATCTTGCTCATTCGTTGATGTTGTAGTAAAGATCCAGGATGCCATTATTCGATCTAGCCCTTCCGTTAATGGTAAGGCTAGTTTCAAGTTGCCAAATTATTCGATCATATCCCTTCGTTGATGGTGTGGTTGGGGTCTTTGATGATTCAAAGCAAATTATGCCGAACAAAGGTGGTGTTGCAGATCAAATTTTCTACGAAGATCCCATCTCTCCGGGTGGTGTAATGGATCCCATATTTTTTTGAACTAGATCTAGTCTATCCAAAGCTTAAATGGTGTAGTAGATAAAACCTATCTAAATCTTGCCTTGTAGTTTTTTATAACTTGCAGATCAATATTTTTATAAACCAATCCTATGACTCCGTTGGTGGTGTAGTGGATGAGAATATTTTTGTGGGGATCAAATCTATAAATTGCAATGCAAATTATTTCCTATCCATGTCTTGTCTCTTGAACATCCAAAATGCATAAATGACATCACCCTAAAGTTTTTTTTTTTTTACTTATAGCATAGAAAAAAAAAAAAAAAAAAAAAAAAAAAAAAATCCAAAGAAAAAAAAAAAAAACAAAAAAAAAAAAAAATCAAAAAAAACCAAGAAAATGTCAAAAAGGAAAAAATTCGAGAAAAAGAAAGAAAGAAAAGAAAAAATTTCAAGTGTTAGAAAAATTATATCACATTCATGCATTTAGTTGCATTCAAATTGCATTAAATCATTTTTTGCATACATGATACATTTAGATGGAGTCCAAATGCTGAAATTGATCTTATTTAGGATGTTGAAATGCATTTAGGCATCCAACAAATATAACTTTTTTTTTACAAACATGTTGATGAAGAGATCGAACATCCTCAAATGGGGGCAATGACATGATAGCCAATCTTATTCATGAGGGAGAGGATCAAAAGATGCTAAAATATCTAAATAAAAGGTATCATGGTCAAATAAATTTTGTGAATATTTACTAATAAATGTTTTTTTTTCTCCTGAACCAAATTTCTTTCCAAATTCCTATCATGCCTCGGGAGCCAACATCTTCCAGATTATCACATAAAAATAAATAACTCATTCGATCTTACCTCTCGCCTATCGAAGCTGGATCAAATTTCAGACATAGCCCTCTCATTGTCAATAGTAATTCAACATCTTGCAAATCATTCTCTCTCTTTGTCGGGGTTGTAGCTGAACCAAATTTACTATCTCGATTCTATCTCTTCGTCGGTGTTGTAGCTAGACCAAATTCACTAATCTTAATCTTGTCTCTTTGTTAGTGTTGTAGCTGGATCAACATTTCTAACTTTAGAAAAAAAAAAAAAAAAGAGAAGAAAATAAAAGAAAAGAATTTAAAAACTTTCAAGTTTTATCAAAAACAAAAAAAAAAAAAAAGAAAAAAAAGAAGGGGAAAAAAAAAAAAAGAAAAAAAAAAAAGAAAAAAAAGAAAAAATTCAAAAAAAAAGAAGAAAAAAAAAAAAAAAAAAAAAAGAAGAATAAAATGGGGAAAAAATAAAAAAGAAGAAAAAGAAAAATTCAAAAAATAAATAAAAAAAGAAGAAATTTTTTTAAGTTTTATCTGATCATGTCCCTCTGTTGATGGTGTGGCCGTGTCCAAGTTGTTGAAATTCAATCATGCTTCTTCGTTGATGGTGTAGTAGGATCCAAAGTGCTAAAATTCGATCTTATCTTTCTGTTGATGGTGTGGATAGATCAAACTTTATAAACTTTCGGTTCTGCCTTTTCGTCGTTGTTGTAGCTGAACCAAAATTTCCAAATTTTGATCATGCCTCTTCGTCAGAGTCGTAGCTTGATCACCAAGAACCAACCCTCCGACCCTGCCTCTTCGTCAGAATCGTAGCTGGATCAAATCTTCAGACCTTGCCTCTTTGTCGGTGTTGTAGCATGGTCAAAGTCTAACTTTCGGTTCTGTCTCTTCTTCGATGTTGTAGCTGAACCTAATTTACTAACTTTCGGTCTTGCCTCTTCACGGTGTCGTAGCTAGATCAACATTACTAACTTTGGACTATGTCTCTTCGTCGGTGTTGTATCTTGGTCAAAATTTGCTAACTTTCAAGTTTTATTAGTATTGTATCCAAAAAAAGCAAAAAAAAAAACAAAAACAAAAAAAACAAAAAAAGAAAAAAGATAAAAAAGAGAGAAAAGAGAGAAAAAGCAAAAAACAAAAAAAGAAAAGCAAACCAAGTTTCAATATTCGAGACCATGCCTCCTGCCTGGATTAAAGTTATTTTGGCAAGTTAGTAAATGGTCGAAATTTACTAACAAAGTTTAAGATAATGGTCAAATTTATCATTTTTATCAAAGGAAAATAAATCCTTTGGAAAAATCTAAATGATTGGAATAAAAAGATACAAAAAAAAAGAAAAAAAAAAAAAAAACAAAATTTGGGAAAAAAAAAAAAAAAAAAGAAAAAAAAAGATGAGAAAGAAGATTTTTTGAATCAAATATTTCTTAATCGATCCGCCTTTTTGTCGAGTTGAATTTGGATCAAAGTTTGTAGATCTTGAAACTTTTGTTGATCTAGGTCAAACTTCTCGATTTATGGTCCTACCTCTTCGTCGGGTGTTGTAGCTGGATCTGGATCAACTTTCGTTCACCGATCCCGCCTCCTTCGACCTTACCTCTTCGATCAAATGTTGTGGCTGTCTTTTTTGTCTTTAAGCAAATTGGGTCCAATGTTCTTTGAATCAATAATAGTCAATAATGTTGGACTCATTTTGCTTCCCCTCTCTCAACCCCCATTTTGAAGATTTTGCTTCCTCCAAGAGTGACAAAGTAGATCAACTAAGACAAGAAAGAAGACATGCATCAAAGAGAATGAAAATCTATCAAAAAAAAGACACGAGTCAAAAAAGAGAGAGTTCGGCCCGGACAGGACAAAAATGGTTATTCTTTTTGTTTTTGCTCTATTCTTGTTTAAAGAATGAGCAAAGAGGGGCAATTTAATAATACCCATTTTTTTGTCCGAGCCCTAAATTTATATCCGAACTATTTACCATATTCGAATCAAATCCAATAATAATAATAATAATAATAATAATTAAAATAGCAAGGGAAACGTGTTACCCCCCCCTACAAACACCTCTCCCATATTTCCCCATACTACATGCCACTCCCCTCCCATACCTACCTCTCCCAGCTTCACCCACTTCACTCAACCTTCACCTATTTTCCCCATTCCCCGAATCCATTTAAAAACAACCACAACAAATTGAAAGAATGGAGAGAGCCGACATTCACCCTCAATTATTTTTGGAGCTCTCGGCAAAATAAAAAAAAGGGGGCTATCATGTTATTTTAAAGATGTCACAAATTGAGAAAGAAATAGTAGAGAACACTATACTATATTTAGATTTGGGTACCCTTTTTATGTATGTTTATGGTATAATCTTTTTATAATCTAATAAAAATGATGTTTTAATAGTAATCCTTTCATTTATTTTTGTTCTTACATGTTTTTTTTTATGTTTCTATATGTTGTTAGCATGTGTTTAGATTAATTATTGGTGGTTGTTTAATATTTGTTTTTCAATCTTCTCATCTCTAATATGTTTTCTATCATGATATGTATTTGTTCATGTCTTTTATTTGTTCTTGTATAATTGTTCCTATGTATATGTATGTATGTATGTATGTATATATGGTCTTTAATATATATATATATATCTATGCATTACGTCATGTTTATCTATATATATATATACCAAGTAATATATATGTATATACTATGTTTCTCTTTTTAGTGTATGTTTATATATTAAAAAAAAAGCTATATATATGTCTTTATGTACCTTATGTATGTATACAATATCATATCCATAATTTTTTATATTATATTTATCATATTTCTTACATATAACGCGTAACATACATTATTATGTATTTTATTAATTTTTATATTTTTGTATAGTATTCTATTTAATCACTATATAAATATATACCTATTTTTTTGTAAAAATAACATATAAACTATTAACTTTAAATATATCTAGATTTTTTTTTATAAGTATTAAATATCTTGCCTTAATTATTTTTAGTTAGATTAATATTTAGAATTAATATTTTTTATGTTGTATTTATTATTTTATTTTTATTATTGTATTTTTTATGTTTATGTTTTAGTTGTATTTATTTATTTTGTATTTTTATCATATTGTATTTATTTATGTTTGCCTTATGTTTTAATTTAATCGTCACTTTAACTGGAAAGTCTAATATTAATAAAGTGGTAATTATTAAAGTACCAATTTTGGGCGTATAGTTAAATCATTTCAAATATTAAATTTAACAGAAATAAATGAGTTTAATTTAACCTATGCCATAAGATATACGATAAAAGTAATATGAATTTTATTTTATTATATAATGTCATTTAAGAGGATTTACTTGAAAAAATATCATAATTATTTATAATAACATTTTTATTCTATGTTTTGTGACATATGTTAAACATTTAAAATTAATAAAAAATTGAAATGATATGGCCCAAAACCCAAAAAGAACGTAGGCATGCAGTCAAATTCAGCCTCGCCGACATTCGGTGGATAAGAAACGGTTAGCCGATCAACCGCGCCAAATCTTATAAAGTGTCTACATGGGGCTAAAACTTGTTCAAGTCAAATCTATTTTTACTTTTCACCTGACCACCGCTTCCTCCAGTCACCTCCCGCTCCCCAATATGCCAATATTCCCCTCTTCCACCGTCTCCCTCCGGTCATTGTCTCCCCCTAACTCAAAGTAATTTGCATTCATTGACGCGGAGATCTAAATGGATAATTATTACTTTACTACCATGTTACCATATTGATATGATAATTTAATATATTTTATTGTTAGTTAATTGAGTATTATTTTAATTAAAAATATTAAAATATAAAGTGATTTCGGATGAGTAATTTAAAAATTTAGTGGCGGTTGACTCTCAATTTTTTTTATTAAAAATATGTATAGGGATATTTATCTATTTAGACCCCAAAGTTTAGTTTATTTAGACTTTATCCCTTATTTTTATGACTATTTATACTTTGTCCTCTAAGTTTGATTTTTGGCTTCATCCTTGCCAGTCGTAAAGGATGACGAGACGCAGAATTTTATGTTAGGGGGCGAACCTATAAAATTATATGTGAGTGAACTTATAAAATTTTAGGGGGACGAAAATAGATTTTCAATAGGAAATACATAGAAAATTTTTAAAAATTTTCTAAATCATATAGGAATTTCAAATTTTTAGGGGGCAACCGCCCCCTCAAGGTCTATCCCTGACGATATTCCTCTTGTGACCCGAGTTCGAGTAACATAGTCTGTAAAGTGTACATGAGTTTATTCAAATTTAAAATGGACTAAGATACTATCTTGCAATTGGATTGGAATGCTCAAAAAAATATTAAAATGCCTTCTCATTTAAACAATAAATATTATGATGTATGATGGCAATATTGTAATTTTTATATTTTTATATAATCTTTAAATCAGACAATTGAAAATTATTCATTCATGGATTGAATATGTATTCAATATAATTTATACACCTATTCGAAAACAATATATGATTTATTCACCTATTCGAAGACTTGAACAAAAAATGAAACTCTAATGAGTTATTGAACACCGAAGTTTGAAATTTACATTGTATAAATTATGTATACGTTATCTTTAGATTTTATTCTAGTTTAAATTACATCATATGTGATTATGATTAAAAATTTATTTCACTAATTAGTTTGATTTTGTTTTGTAATAATAAATTATGATTATAATATATTCAAAGATGTATTATTTATGGTTTATTGTTTATAATTACAATGGTATATTGTACTTGTAACTTCAAAAATAAATTAATAATTAATCACATGTAAAATATTTATTATTTTGATAACGTATTTAATAGGGTTGAATTCTTACCTACTACTCCATTAATTTCCCGGTTCGGTTCTTTGCCGAGGACGGCATGAAAGCGATTGTAGCCGTCGATCTTAGGACGGAAGTAAATTTGAGCCGTTGGTTTTTTGAGGTTAAATTACAGTAGCTATGGATTTTTCAATTGAAATGACTCTCCCATGTCGTTTATTACCTACCGATTCTTAACAGGTGTTCACGCGCCGCTATTGGCGATTGCTAACACTCGATTTCCTTTTTCTTTTTTGATTTTTCTTTCTGAGTTCTCTGTTTTTTTTTTCAATTTGCTTTGATTTATTTGACCGAAACAATCCATTGAAAAGGAGGCTAAGTTCCCTTTCTCTATACTTTTATTTCTATGTTAAAAAGTGGGACGAAAATTTATTTATTATTAATTTTAGTAGAGTAAAAGGTTTTTTTATTATCAAATTTTACACATTTTAAACCTGAAGGGATTACTCACTGGGTTCACTCCAGTATACGCCTTGAAAAACAAAAAAAATCACATTTTATCCGATCGAAGAAAATAGAACAAAGAACGTATTTATTTTATAATAGACAAAAAAAATGTTAATATCCACAATTAATTCATTGTAGCTTAATTCAAGTTAATAAATGAAAAAAATAGTATTGATTTTAAATAAAAAATTGGGTAAACTACTTTGTTGGTCCCAAATATAGAGTGCTTTTTTGTTTTCCACTAACTATGAAAAATTATAAATTAAACATTCAATTTAAAAGTGTAACAATTTAATCCTTCTTGTTAAAAAAATCGAAAAAAAATAACATGACAATTTAAAAAATTAACATAATAATAAATTTAACCATAAATGTTTACGCTTTGTGTTTAATTTGATCTTATTCTAAAAGTTAGCCCTCAGAGTTTGTCTCCCGTTGTTTTATTTCCTTTCCCTTGTAAAGTAGGATTTCACCTTTACTTTGAGGCTTATATTATATTATATCATTATAAATAACTGAAGTATGCCAATTTTTTATTTAAGTATTTAAGATATATTTTGAATTAAAATAAGTATTTAAAGTATACATTTTAATTAAAATAGCCATTTAAAATATTTTTTTGATTATAGTAGGTACTTAAAATATACTTTTCCATCTAGGTTCCTAAAAGTTGACACGTGACATTGATTAAAAAAATATTGTTAAGTATCTATTTTGACAAAAAATATATTCTAGGTACCTACTTTGACAAAAAAATACTTTAAATATCTAGATGAAAAATATGATATAAATTGATGAAAAAATAATCTAAATATTCAAATAAAAAAATTAATACACTTTAGATATTTATTTATAATAGAAGTTTTGAGTATACTTTCTAATAGTGTATTTTTTTTTTTGAATGAACTAATAGTGTATTTGCTTTGTCCTTTTCAAGCTAATCACAGATGAACAGTTTAAATGTTCAGATTTAATTTTATTGTCTGAAATTTCAAAGGAAAAATAAAAGCAATGAAAGTGTTGGCTCTGCTCTAAGCTTCGCTTTATTTGTGCCTTTTTCCTTCCGTTGAACTAGAATCCCTAGCTAGATACATCAAAATTAGGGTAATTTACTGGGGTCACATCTAATTATTAGATTCGTCCTATATTGACCACCTAATTAAAAAACTGAAAATTGACCACTGAACTATTTAATTATCTTAATCAAACCACCAACCGTTAAAATCCAACAAAGGGGTGACATGGCTGTTAATGGAAATTTCTACAATTATATATTGACCCATGTTAGTTACCTATTATATCAATTTGATCCGAATTTTAATTTAATTAAATATATTAATCATTCTATTAGGTGTCGACTCATGTCATCACCTTATTGGAAGAATATAATATATATAAATATATAAAATGTTGTCAACTTTAATTTAAATATTATATTTATACAGTGATTTAAATATTTTTTATGCGTCTCAAGTTTGTCATGTTCGAGTCCCCTTAATCCATATTTATTTCCTTTTTCTTGTATTAGCATCAAACTAAAAATATATTGTATCTTGTTCTTTATATAACAAATGACCACTTGGCTCAGTGGCAAACTCACGCCATTTACTCCCAAAGGCACCTGAGTTCGAGTCACCACCTGATTGGAGGAGGAAAATAAATTTATTAAATAAAAATAAATAATTAAATTCCTCCAATAAGGTGTAACACATGTCGGCACCTAATGGAGTGATTAATTTATTTAATTAAATTAAAATTAGGATCAAATTGATATAATAGGTAACTATCAGAGACCAAATGTGTAATTATACAAATTTTTTTTAATTGCCACGTCACCCCTCCCTTAGATTTTAACAGATGGTGGTCAAAATAAGACCAATTAAATAGTTTGGTGGTCAGATTTTCAGTTTTTTAGTTGGATGGTCAAAATATGACGGACACAATAGTTGAGTGGTCACCCAGGTAGTTTACCTAAAATTTCTTCTTCTTCCTTCTTTTAATTTATGTTAAAAAGGTATTTTTATCTATGAGTTCGTACCAAATAATTAATTTAGTCTTTTCGTTAAAAACACATATAGTTTGAACAGTGGTGGAGCTAGAATTTTCATATAGTGGTGTCAATGTAAAGTATGAGGTATGAAGGATTCTCATACCACTACAATAATTATTGCTGACCCCATACCTCAAGAGATTAAGTGGGGTCAATTCTAATATTTCCTTTATAAAATTCTAATTTTTTTGTATTAGTTCCTTGAAAATCTCATATCCCAACAAATCAAATGGGGTCAATTGACCCTTCAAATTTTAATGTAGATCCGCCCATGAGTTTGACTCTTGAACTCATGAATTATATTAATTTAGCCTTTTGACTAACGTTGAGTTACTATGTTGACATGACTTTTAACGACACTGACGTGACAGTCTACAAAAAATGATGGCATGGTGTAGCGACTATTTTTGTCTAGGCGTCGAAGGCTGCCGCTACGAAAATATTATATTATATTATATTATATTATATTATATTGAGGGGAGTCCTGCTTTTATTTAAAAATTATGTAAAAGGTGAATTTTTTAAAAAATGCGTATTTTAGAAAATATGGAGCCGCCACCGGTCATTTGGATAAGGTAGACCGGACACCAAAAACTAAAACAAGAGATTCCTTAAAAATTTTGGGTTCGGGAGTTGATTACGGATGGGGAAGGATTAGCATCTCCACACCGCCCAAAAATTGGTACTAAATTATTATCGCTTTACTAATATCAAATTTTACGGGTTAAGGTGACTATTAAATCAAAATTTGGTTATATATGCGAGTATATTTTAAGGGCTCCGGTGTTCGAGGGATAAACGAAAACTACCATCTATGTCTTAGACTGGTAGCCAAGTTTACCGTCGAAAAAGGGAGCACCGTATTATCAATTAAAAATGTCGAATATGCAATTCTAAAAAGACAAGATAAAAAGCAAGATAAATACATGAAATTAAATATTATGAACAAATAATGACAAAATTAAAATAATACACATATTAATATATATAACCTGTAATCATGAAACCGAGAAAATATATTATATGTATAAAATATTTACCATAGTATAAATATTAAAAAAAAAACACTAACATATGTAATAAACATATCTGGTGTAATAATGATATATACCTTGTAATGTAATATACATATATAAAAAAACATCACAATATAAATAAAAACACTAATATTTAATATATGTATTTAGTAAAACATATACATTATAATACATATATAAAATTTACAATAAATGAAATATATTCCTAAAAATACAAACATGTATTATTATAAAATACACGACTTATTATACATATAATATAATATGATATATATAAAGATACTAAATATAAATATATACATATATAAACATATAATATATACATACTATAAACACAAATTGATAACTAATGAAATATATATCGAATAATAACTAAAAAACGTGCAACAAAAATAACAAAGCACAATTCAAACAAAAATTATATTAAACGTATAAAAACGACAAAAATAATATGGAATGAACTAATAATAAACGATACGAACAAACACATAACAAACCTAAATTAAATCGAATATAATAAACCTTTCAACATGAATATCAAGCCAAGGACTAGAATTAGCAGAAACAAAAGGGCAGGGACCAGAAATATAATTTTACCATAAAACAATGAAAATTAGAAGAAAAAGGGGGTCTAATTGAAAAACTGTAAAAGAAAGAGGGCTGAAATGTAATTTATCCTTTGAAGTAATCAAAACAAAATTTGTGGTGAGATTAAAAACCGGCCTAAAGTTAGGGGGACCTATTGTGTAATTATACCATGCGGTAGAGAAATTTTAAAAATATGAAAAGGGCAGAGGGACCACTGGGTGATTTGACCATTTCAAAACTGATTTAATTAGATTTATGGATAAAATTGCAAGCTTTTGGAAATACCGGAGGACTAATCCTGTAATTGGACCATGCAGCAAGCTCGAAATAAAAATTTTGAAAGGGCGGAAAGACTAAAGCCGAATTAACCCACTTTTAAAAATAAAAAAACGCCTATAAAGAGGCTTTATCAGATGCTCTGTTTTCTTTTTTGCCATTTTTCTCAAAACCCTTAAGATATGATCCCCCATATTCTTTTTCTCTAAACCCGAAACAAAATCATAAAAGCTTTCAGGCCAAAATGCCTTGCAGCGTACCGATACGCAAGCCCGAGTACCAATACGCTAGGCTTGATTTGCCTGCTCGTACCGATAGGGAGGTACTTGTACCGATAAGCCAGGTCCAGAAATGTTCATTTTGGCTGCCTAACATGTTTTTCATCAATCCAAAACACCCTAACATGCCCCTAGCACACACATCACATGTGAGCTAACATCTCAAGTCAACATGCTTCAAAGAACAACTATAGGCATGCTTCATAGAACTACAGCAACCAAAGCATAAACCATATGTCAAATCCAACAAGTCAACCTTATTACAAGTCCAAAATAGCAATATAAATTTGCTCAAACAGAGGATTAAACACTCAAACCCTCCCAACAACATTCAAGCCACATTGTCTTTTTTACTACTACTTTAAAACCCAACATACTTGGTAAATCAAGTCTTGAAAACTCCCTCATTGCTTGCTAGGCCACTTGCACTCAATCAATCTACATTGATGATAAAAGAGAGCGTAAGCAATCATTGCTTAGTGAGGAGCGTTCAAAATACAAAACATCATCTAATGCAATTTCAAACCATTTTAGAACAATCATGCCAATATTTCAAAACACGCACTTAATCTTTACAAAACCAGCATAATAAACCATATGCAATATGTATCATGGATTTTCATAGCATAATCCCATATGCAAATTCCTCTATTTAAGCCTACCCAAGCATAACATCCCATATGAAAAGCTTAAAGAGTATAACTCGTATAAATCACATCATTCAAACCAATCCATCAACATGATACAATTTAAAACATTTTATTAGCTTCCAAGTGATCCGTTACCATATACATTCTTTCCATAAATCATCATTAACATCGGATACATGGATTTCCCAAGAGATCTCGCAATCTCTTGCAGCCCATTGGCATAGAGTTGTACAACACATGCACTACCTCTACACTACCAAGGCTAATTCTCCAACGTGGAGTTCACACACTCGATGCATCAACCTCTACAACTCATGGCCGGAGTAAAAGCCATCTAAGTGTTACCTCAACAACATTGGGGTTCACATGATCGGAGTAAGTACCTCTCGTACTACCTCTACAACCACGAACGACTTATTATAGTGCACTTTAAATCCTATGGCCGGCCAATTATATCCGATAACATTTTCAATTCATCACTTGCCAATATAATCCACTTTTATAAACGTACCTCACTGTTTTCATATGCATCATTCAAATCATCTCATTTTGCATTAAACCATGCATAAGCCATGTTCATAAACATTCTTTAAAATCATGCATTACTTTCCAAATGCATCTAACATCATTTCATATAAATTCCTAGCATTGAATCATGCTCATTTCATGCATAAAATAGGAGGTAGACAATCATTTAACAAGTGCATTCATAAATCATTTGCCAACCGAAATCGAGAGAGAAATCTACTTTACTTACTTTCGAGCCTTAGAACAGCGTATCAAGCCTAGTCTAGACTCTCATTAAGCCTTTTCAAATCTTTGAAAAAGCCATTCTTATCCGTTTCACTCACCGACAAAGCAACCCTCTCTTGCCGATGCCAAATTAAACTTCCGAAAACTCCTCAACACCAAGGTTCACTTCCGGATTAACTTCCCCTATTTCAAACACATCACAACAGAGGATCCAATGCATTATAATACATCCAAACTCACAGCAACCATCAATTAACATTTATCTAACTATAATCCCCCACAACACCACAACCTATGAACCGAAAACATCATCGATTCACCAAAAACCTCAACCTAGCCCATAACTACGACTCTCAACCTTCAAATAACATCAATTAACATCAAAACAACGACATAAAACAACCTTATACCTCCTATAACCAAAAATTAACCTCAACACCTCAAAATCTCTTAACTACCAATCTAACAAACTAGAGATTCAATAGATTCCGGGATTCTATCATCAAAACTCACTTCATTATCATATTAAACATCAAAATCAAGGTATAAACCAATCCTTAACTCAGCAAAAATAGATCACCACGAATTTCTTCAATTTTTCATCATAAACCATCAATTAAACCATAAATCCGAGTTTAATTAATCAAAACCCAATGAAAATCATATAAAATGATTCAAGAACTTAGGAGTTTCAATAAAGAACCTTTCATTAGAGGAGAAGAACGAATCCTTACCTCCAATGCTGATTTCTCCCCTCAATTGTTTTATAAACCATGAAAATCAAGGTAGAAACAATAAATATTTGATGTAAAAGCTTTAGAAATCAATTGGAAATAAAAAAATCTTTGAAATCCTAATTTTACCTAAAGAAATTGAAGCTGGAAATGTGTTTGGCTAGAGAGAATTTGAGAGGAAGAAGTTACAAAGTTAGTTACGTGAAATTCTTTTAAAAAGCTTAATTGTGTTTAATTAATTCTCTCCACTATTTATACCTCTTAAAAACTTAATTAAAAATATTTAATTAAAGGGAGAGATTTGATGAAACCTTTTTGGATTATTATCTCCTTAAAGATTCAAAGTTTTGACCCATTTTCAAAACAGTCACTAAAATTACTTTTCAAACTTTGCGTTATAGTCACTAACTCAAAATGTCCAATTTTTGAATTTCTTTTTCCAAAATTGTTTTCACCAAAATCATTTATATAATTAATAAAGATTTTAGACTATTTCCCCATATTTTTATCCCTTATAAAAATATTCAATCCAATTTAAATCCCGAATATGACTCGAATCTTTAATTCCGGTCCACCGGACCGACTGAACCATCCCAAAACCCCTAGGCCCGAAACTGGGGTGTTACAACCATCATTTCCAGAAACAGGTGGAGGTTCAGCTACTCCGGCCACCGCCCTTAACCGCCACTCTTCAGTGTAAAAGAACCATTTTCAAACCCAGTTTTAAAACTCAGAACACCTATTTGACTAAAAACAAGCCCTTCGAAATCATTTTATTTTTTCGACCCCCTTTTGGTTTAAAGAAAACCGAGCCATATTTGACAAAAAACCTCATCTCTGGTACCCGGACCATCCGATTCACCATGTACGGTTCAGTCGAGACCGCTGGGTTTATCACCGGACGGCGGCCACACGGCCGAGGTAAAAACCTTTCCACTATCCTTTTTATTTTATGTTATTTTTCTTTTTCGAATAAACATGCAAAGATAAGAAGAAGGAAAGTTATTACCACTGATTTTTTTTTTGCTTTTCTTTTTATTTCGAATCTGGTAATTGAGCACAAATGGTGGATTCCTTCACATATATATCCTGATTTTTTTTGTTTTGGATTACAAGAATTAACAAACATTAAATTGATTTACTGTTGATGATGTGGATCTGATTTTCTTCCCCTTTTCATTGTTTTTGGTGTGCTCTGTTGGTGAGGGAAATCTGGTGAGTGTACGTAGGCCGCAGGATTAACGATGGAGAGGTCACGTGGCGGAGAAGATGGATGATCTCTCGGCTGAATTTCATTCTTGGCCGTTGGATTAGATTCGATCCAACGATTGATAGTGACCAAAGATGGCTGGCCAGGATTTGATCTGTGGAAGGACGGGCTGCACAGGATGGTGACGTGTGGCACTTGGGAAATAGACGGTCTCGCGCGTCTTGCACGCATGAGTGAGGAGGCAGACAACCTGCGTGTGTCTTCAGCACAACCAACCGAAGAGTCTCATCCTGTCGATCTGGACCGTTGGATCTGGCTTGATCCAACGGTTGTTATTCGACTGCGGATGAAGAATAGAATATTAGGGTTTTTGATATATATATATATAGGGTTTTTTAGTTTATTAGAATTAGATTTGGGTCTGGCCGAATAGGCCTTGTAATATTATCTGGGTCTTAAGATATGTAATAGACTTGGACATTCTATTATGGATTTTATATTATATCTATTTTTTATATAATAATAATAATAAAAATAAAAATAAAAATAAAAATAAAAATATAGTAATATATGCCTGTACGTATTAATGTATACGTACATATAATAATTATACATTCACACACATACCTATAATATATACATTCCATAATACGTATATATTCATACTCAAACATTCACATACATATACATGCAACATACCTATAATATATACATGCCATAATACCAAGATAAACACATACGTATATATTATACATACTTATGTATAGCACACATATATTCATATACCACATACATGCAAAATTAATTCATACACGCAATAATAATTACCATAATACGTACACATATACTAATATATGCACACATAACGTACACATATACTAATATATGCACACATACATATGTTTAAATATACACATTACCATATGTAATTATACATACATGCTAATATATAATAGTTACTATAACAAATTAAAATTACTTTAATATTTACAACCCAGACAAAAATGAGTGATTACAGCTGCCCCTCTTTGCTTGTTCTTGTGAAACAAGAACACAGCAAAGACCAAAAAGCTCTTATTTTTTGTCTTACTTCCCTGTCATTGGCTTTGGAACCACGGGTTCTTCTGGAACTTTCCCCTCTTCCTCGGCCATATCTTCGAGCTCTGATCTCTTCAATGCCCTGATTTGTACTCGTTTTGACATTAAAAAAAAGCTTGTCATCATACCCGAAGGTCTTACTAGTGGCCCGAAGATCTTATCACCATGCTCGAGGGACTTACCAGTGGCCCAAAAGACTTAAAATCTGGATTCACGCCAAAAATGGCTACCAATCCCTTATAATGATGCCTCGGTTTCTACTAGTATTGACATCAAAATAAGGTTAACATCACGCCCAGAGGACTTACAGATGTCCCAGAGGACTTAAGATCTAGATTCACGTCGAAAATGGCTACCAATCCCTTATAATGATACCCCAGTTTCTACCAGTCTTGACATCAAAATAAGGTTAACATCATGCCCAGAGGACTTACAGATGGCCCAAAGAACTTAAGATCTGGATTCACGCCAAAATTGGCTACTAATCCCTTATAATGATGCCCCAGTTTCTACCAGTCTTGACATCAAAATAAGGTTAACATAATGCCTAGAGGACTTATAGATGGCCCGGAGGACTTAAGATCTGGATTCATGCCAAAAATGGCTACCAATCCCTTATAATGATGCCCCGATTTCTACCAGTCTTGACATCAAAATAAGGTTAACATCATGCCCAGAGGACTTACAGATGGCCTGGAGGACTTAAGATCCGGATTCACGCCGAAAATGGCTACCAATCTTTTATAATGATGCCTCGGTTTCTACCAGTCTTGACATCAAAATAAGGTTAACATCCTGCCCAGAGGACTTACAGATAGCCAGAGGACTTAAGATCTGGATTCACGCCGAAAATGGCTACCAATGAAAATTTTCAAAAGGATCTACCCCTTCAACATGAAGCTGTAAACCGAAATCTCTATTATTCTTCAAAAATCTGTTTAAAACAAGTAAAATGCTTTTAAATTAGCATGCCCTATCTATATGTTGCATGCCATGTAATATTTTTCTTCATTTCCCCCATTTTTTGTCTTTTTTTCATTCTTCTTTTGTTCTTCTATTTTAGAATCACGTCCCTTGAAAGGTCATTCTTCGGATTTCTTTCCTTCGCTTCTTTTACAACATGCTCTTCAATCTTCATTTTATCAGTGGAATACTCCTTTCACCTATGATCGAATCCACGCTTTCAATCCTCTTACGCGGACGCATTTTCTTCTTTGGGGTCACTACCCTCATTGCAAATATTCTCTTTATAGTCCCTAGACCACTCTTATGTAGGGACTTTCATTATCTCATTAAACATTGCCCCATTCAATCTTGGGCCTAGCTATTTTCTTCGTCTTTGATCCCAACACTCGAAGTGTTCAGCTATTCTAATCATTAGGGTGAGCAAAATGCCTAAATTCCCCAAACTCATCTTTAAGTTCAATCTTCACTTCTGGACTCAATCAAAAAATCTTGGGGAAAACCAATTTTGGTCCCTATACTTTTTCGTGATGCAATCTTGTTATCTCATGAGGTATTGCTGCCCCGTTCTGTCTCGAGCTTAATTATTTTTGTTGTCTCCGATCCGACACCCAGAGTCTTTATCTGTCTTAATATTAGGGCTGGCAAAATTCCCTCACGCCCTGAGCTCATTCTTAGATCCAATCTTGTTATTGCATTTCAACGGAGAACAACTTCAGGTCCTCGTACTTAATCAATCATGCATTCGTGGTATTTCCCTGCTCGATCTTGGGCTCATTCTGGTCCATTCTGACCCAACACTCGGTGTTTTTCTTCTTAGGGTAAGCCACAATCTTAGCCCCCTAACCCTTCTTCATATTTTGAAATTTGATTTTCAACAAGGTTCATTCTTCATTTCTCTGAACTAATCAAAATATCATAATCGGAATCTGCTTTAAGCCCCTAAGCTATCTGAATTCTTATGGTAGTCATTGATGGGTCACACCTCTACAATAGGTCGATTAATCATATCCACGACCTTTACATTCTAAATCTAATCTCTGAAGCAATACATGGAAATCTTTTTATTTAAAATGTCATTTTGTTGATCATTATTCCAATGAAGGGTGTCCTTTGGGTTAACATACATGACCTTGAAACCAAATAATAATAAAAAGAATAGAATCTCTGGATATCAAGTGCAAGAACGCCTCAAATTTAACCTTTCGGTGATCTTTTCGAGCATAGCTTGTGTCTGTAAAGAATTTAAATGTTGTGGCGATTCGAAGTTGTGAAAATATCTTTCTAAGAATAGGGTTTTAGGTGCATGTGTGTGCCGCTGATCATACTTATGTTATTGTTCATTTTTTCTGCTCATTCTTTCTCTTCATTTATTACTATTATTATTTTAGGGAAATCAACTCATCACAGTCCTTTGTCTTGAGGATAATGATGGAGCAAACAACACTACCCCGTGTTACTCGGTATAGTCATGATTTGAAAATATTCATTCATAAAGCTAAGGTTTCTCTATTTGGATGGTGCATTGCAACCTTATTTACCTATTTGCTTCAGCGGAGTGCCCTAAAAATTCTACACTCTTATCCGAACATGCCGATTACTAGGCTTCGAACATTGGAGTGCTTTTTCTCTTATTCATTCATTATTATTATTATTCTCAATCATTAATCACAATTCATTATTATTCTATGTACATTTACTTACCTTTTAACAATCAATTAACGAATAGAAGTCTATACTTAGAATTTCAATTTCAGGCAACTCTATATGATTAAATTTTAGAGTTTTTTCCTCACTGAATGTCATCGAAGGAGTAGCAATCTTGCTTTGCTGACTAGAGTCTATTAGGGAAAATTAAACCTCATCGTTATCACAACATCCAGTTGACCTTAGAATCGATGTCACATCTAACAATTGTTATCCAGTGACCTACGGAGGTAAGGAGAGATATACATATATATGCTTTCAAGGTCATTATATGTTAAGCAAAATGCACTTTTCATTGAAAAGGAAATCACCAAACATGACACATGCCCTTTACAAAAAGATCTCTGCTATATTCGGGCCAAAGGTAGCAGAGTTGGTTCCATGCATTACTTCAAAAAGAAAACTCAAATGTAGAGATATCCTAACAAGATAACATCTAGCTAAACCACGAACATGACAAAAGATGGGGCTTCGTAGGGCCAAAGATTCATCGGCCTTATCCTTTTCGCCTTTTCAACTGCTGAAATAATTTACTCTTTTCGTTCTTGCATCCACTGTTTCACCATCTCCTACGTTAGCCTCTCATCATGCACTAGTTTCTTGATCTCTTTTAATAACGCCCTACACCTCTTGGTGGCATGCCCTGGTGCCCCCATATGAAAATCATAAGTACTACCCTGGTCGCAATTATGAGAAGATGAACCGGGTCTAATATTCATCAGTCTGAGGGTGAGATAACGACCCTCTACTAAATGGGGAAATATATCTACAATAGGGACCTCGAATATTTCTAAATATGCGCCTATCCGAGGAAAATTCCGTGGCGACTCAAGAAAATTAGCGGGTCTTGTTCTCTTATGATTACGAGTGCTTTGGGGACAACACTCGTTTACTTATTTGTCTTCTTCTGCCTCTTCCTTAGTTTGGTCTTTAGGCATAGACCCAAACTTTCCTTCTTGGTTCGCATACTCTATCATTTCTCCAATCAACATGAAATCCTCGAACATGTTTCTTGATTTTTTGAGCATTATATCGAAAAAATGATTGGGAAGCGTCGCGTGAAACGGGGGCGTCATTTCTTCTTCGGCTATAGGAGGCTAAACTTGGGCTACGAAACACTGCCATCTCAGAGCGTAATCCCTGAAGCTCTCATTTGACCTTATTTTTACGCTCTGAAGGGATTGCCGACTTGGTGCTAGGTCACCCTATGACTGAATCTGATTTATGCTCAAACGGTTATACCACATTGCGGCAAGTCCCGTCAAACTATCATGGAAATAGTGGGTCAACAACTTTTTATTCTTTAAGTGGCCCTCCATCTTTCTGCAGAACATAGTGAAGTGAATCCTCGGACAACTTGTACTGTCATATTGCACGAATTTGGAAACCTTGAAATCTGGAGGAATAACCAGATCAGGGACTAGGCAAAGCTCCTTTGTATTGAAAGAATCCATTTTTTCTTTCTTCTTGAGCTCTCTCTTAACTCTATCCTCTAATTGGTCAAGTCTCGATTTTTCAACTCGTTCCATTCTTCTCTTTTTAACTGGTTCTGCCATCGAACCCTAAAAAATTTTAGATTCCAAGAGAGGAACATAATGATAACAAATGCAATGAATGCAATGCAATGCAATGCGATGTTGAAATGTAAATATGAATACCATAAGGTATTGATTCCTAGAGTGATCCCCATAGAACATCTTTCAGTAAGACCAAAAAGGTTTCATTACATCTGATAGTGGATTTTTACAAATACTGATGAGCCTTAACCCCTAAATTTTTAACTTCATCCATTAAGTGAGTCAATTTTTCTTCGTGATCCAATGCCAGATCTAAATTATGACTTAACGGTATTGCTGCATCGGCCAAATCTGCTACCTGTTGGGCCACCTTACGCGCTTGGGTCATAGCAATCTTCATGTCTTTTGTCCCTTTCCTGTATTTTTCGCTCAGCCTTTTGCAGCTTGAAAATTAACTTTTTGACACTTTCATAACCCGTTTGCTTGTAAGCTTCAGCACGAACCTCGCTTGTATGCAAAGAAGTTCTAAGCCCATCTATTTCTTCTCTGAGCATTGCATTCTCTGTTTGAAAGGTGTGGAATTCATTTTCACTCTGCTGCAGACTTGATTTCAGATTCTCATTCATACATAGACTGCTTTCTAACTCATTCTTGAGGATGTCGCGTTGGCTCCCGGCTTCTTTCAGCTTTTGTGACAACAACCGTGTTCTATCTTCACTAGCATGACCTTTTCGTTTCCAATGCTCCAGAACGTTTTTCATTTGTAGGATGCCATTCTTCCAGTTTTCAAAAGTGTTACCCAAACCTGTATTTCGGGATATGCAGTGAAGCTCATGACGCTCATCTTGTATACTCTTCAGTTTCTCACTTAAATCATCTCTCTCTTGCTTGAACTGGTCATACTCGAATGAATACCCCTCTTCTGGGATGCCCCTATCTTCAGTCTCTAAATTTGACTCACTTTCATTCAACCCTTGCCCTGGGTCTTGGCTCTTTTCCAATTTGGCCCTACGAGAAATTGCCGTCTCACTGTAGAATCAGGGTTGTCCATATTCAAAACACAATATACCCATAATGCCGAGATTTTTAACTCGATTCTTTAAAGTCCCACAATTCTCTGTAGTGTGCCCTGAACTCCCTAAGTGTTAATCGCACCTGGCTCGATTGTTGTAACTTTTTGGGTAACGTGGTTCCTTTAAAATAGACTAAACTGGGGGTGATAAGGTTTTTCTCAATAAGCATCGGGAGCAGCTCAACGTACCTCACAGGCCTTGAGACATGCTTCATCGCATTGTTGGTTTCTTGGGTTTCTTTTGGACCTACCTTGGTCTTATGGGAGCTGGGGTTAGGTGTACCTCTCACTGATTTGTTGATGTGAATCACAAAAGGGTTCGACTTGTCATATTTACCCATGTTATCTGGCTTGGGAGTGGGATTCTGACCATCAAACTCTGTATTTTGACTCTTAATCGGCTCTTCTTTTTGCTTTACGGACTCCTGGCCTTTAGCCATGGTGCTCATCAGATTCATCATCTCAGCCATCTGTTTCTTCAATTCTTGTACTTCATCTCGCTCGTTATTAGCACTGGTATTGTTTACCATGTTTGACCAGTAATCTTTAGATGATTCCTCTTTAATCTCCTCAGATCTAGCTTTATGACCTAACCCAGATTCGCATCCTTCGCTATATGATCAGACAACGCTTTGTCTATTGTGAACGATTTCTAATTTTTAAGCGACCACTTGTGAATCAATACCCTATGACTGTATGAAGATGCAAAAAGGAAACAAAAATAAGACAAAAAGAAACAAGTTAGTACCGAATAACAATATGTAGACAAAGAAATAGAATAGAAAATTAAATAAAAATCAAAATGAAACAACCATATTTAAAATATAAAACACCTAAGGTATCCACATGGCTCTAATGGGGTGAGCTTTCTATATTCTCTATATGCAATTTTGGTACTAGAAGGTACCCGAATTATCCTCACTATCCCGTAATAAGGGTAGCAAGGCCCACGATCATCACCCATTATAGGTTCCTTTCAACCGGGTTCAATTCGGGGGACCCATTCTTCTATGCCCCTACGGGGAAACGATATTCCCACGAAAACATAGAGTAGTAGAGCCCCGAAGGTACTTGCTAGGCCCATACGGAGTAACAATATCCCCTCGAAAGCAATAGCATTTTCCCCTCACTTAGACAGACGGGTTTATATGTCCAATTTTAAATGCGTTAAAATAAGCTCGCATTTATAAACAAATATTAGTTTAATCGTCACTTTAACCTGTAACTTCTGATATTAGTAAAGCGGTAACTTTTTTGCTTAACTCCTTTTTTGTTTAAAACAAAACAAGTCCCCAGCGGAGTCGCCATACTGTAGCGACTATTTTTGTCTAGGCGTCGAAGGCTGCCGCTACGAAAATAATAAATTATACATTATATTATATTATATTAGGGAGTCCCACTTTTACTTAAAAATTATTTAAAAGGCGATTTTCTTAAAAATGGGTATTTTAGAAAATATAGAGTCACCACCGGTCATTTGGATAAGGTAGACCGGACACCGAAAACTAAAACTAGAGATTCCTTAAAATATTTTGGGTTCAGGAGTTAATTACGGACGGGGAAGGATTAGCACCCCACACTGCCCAAAAATTGGTACTAAATTATTACCGCTTTACTAATATCAAATTTTACGGGTTAAGGTGACTATTAAATCAAAATTTGGTTATATATGCGAGTATATTTTAAGGGCTCCGGTGTTCGAGGGATAAAAGAAAACTACTATCTACATCTTAGACTAGTAAGCCAAGTTTACCGTCGAAAAAGGGAGCACCGCATTAGCAATTAAAAAATGTCGAATATGCAATTCTAAAAAGACAAGATAAAAAGCAAGATAAATACATGAAAATAAATATTATGAACAAATAATGACAAAATTAAAATAATACACATATTAATATATATAACCTGTAATCATGAAACCGAGAAAATATATTATATGTATAAAATATTTACCATAGTATAAATATTAAAAAAAACAATAACATATGTAATAAACATATTAGGTGTATAAAACTGATATATACCTTGTAATGTAATATACATATATAAAAAAGCATCACAATATAAATAAAAACACTAATATTTAATATACGTATTTAGTAAAACATATACATTATAATACATATATAAAATTTACAATAAATGAAATATATTCCTAAAAATACAAACATGTATTATTATAAAATACACGACTTAGTATACATATAATATAATATGATATATATAAAGATATTAAATATAAATATATACATATATAAACATATAATATATACATACTATAAACACAAATTGATAACTAATGAAATATATATCGAATAATAACTAAAAAACGAGCAACAAAAATAACAAAGCACAATACAAACAAAAATTATATTAAACGTATAAAAACGACATAAATAATATAAAATGAACTAATAATAAAGAATACGATCAAACACATACAAAACCTAAATTAAATTGAATATAATAAACCTTTCAATATGAATATCAAGCTAAGGACTGGAATTAGCAGAAACAAAAGGGCAGGGGCGAGAAATATAATTTTACCATAAAACAGTAAAAATTAGAAGAAAAGAGGGGTCTAATTGAAAAACAGTAAAAGAAAGAAGGCTGAAATGTAATTTATCCTTTGAAGTAATCAAAACAAAATTTGTGGTGAGATTAAAAACCGGCCTGAAGTTAGGGGGATCTATTTTGTAATTATACCATGCGACAGAGAAATTTTAAAAATATTAAAAGGGCAGAGGGACCTCTTGGGTGATTTGACAATTTCAAAACTGATTTAATTAGATTTTTGGATGAAATTGCAAGCTTTGGGAAATACTGGAGGACTAATCATGTAATGGGACCATGCGGCAAGCTCGAAATGAAAATTGTGAAAGGGCGGAGAGACTAAATCCGAATTAACCCAATTTTAACAATAAAAAACGCCTATAAAGAGGCTTTATCAGATGGTCTGTTTTATTTTTTACCATTTTTCTCAAAACCCTTAAGATATGATCCCCTCATCTTCTTTTTCTCTCAACCCGAAACAAAAATCATAAAAACACTTAGGCCGCCATCATTTCCAGAAACAGGCGGTGGTCCGGCTACTCCGGCCACTGCCCTCCGCCCTTAACCTCCACTCTCTAGTGTAAAAAAACCTTTTCAAACCCAGTTTTAAAACTCAGAACACCTCTTTGACTAAAAACAAGCCCTTCGAAATCATTTTATTTTTTCGACCACCCTTTTGGTTTAAAGAAAACCGAGCCCTATTTGATAAAAAATCTCCTCTCCGGTACCCAGACCGTCCGATTCACCATGCACGGTTCAATCGAGATCGGTGGGTTTATCACCGGACGGTGGCCACACGGCTGAGGTAAAAACCTTTCCACTATCCTTTTTATTTTATGTTATTTTTCTTTTTTGAACAAACATGCAAAGATAAGAAGAAGGAAAGTTATTACCACTGATTCTTTTTTGCATTTCTTTATATTTCGAATCTAGTAACTGAGTACAAATGGTGGATTCCTTCACATATATAACCTGTTTTTTTTGTTTTGGATTTGATTTTTTTTGCTTTGGATTACAAGAATCAACAAACATTAAATTGATTTACTGTTGATGATGGGGATATGATTTTCTTTCCTTTTTTATTGTTTTTGGTGTGCTCAGTTGGTGAGGGAAATCCGGTGAGCGTACGGCGGCCGCGGGATTAACGGCGGAAAGGTCACGTGGCAGAGAAGATGGATGAACTCTCGGCTAACTTTCATTCTTGGCCGTTTGATTAGATTCGATTCAACGGTTGATAGTGACTGAAGATGGACGGCCAGGATTTGATCCGTGGAAGGACGGGCTGCACATGATGGTGATGCGTGGTACTTGGGAAGCAGACGGTCTCGTGCGTGCAGGCAGACAGCCTGCGTGTGTCTTCAACACAACCAGCCGAAGGGTCTGATCCTGTCGATCTGGACCGTTGGATCTGGCTTGATCCAACGGCTGCTATTTGACTGTGCATGGAGAATAGAATATTAGGGTTTCTGTTATATATATATATATATATTGGGTTTTTTAGTTTATTAGAAATAGATTTGAGTATGGCCGAATGGGCCTTGTAATAATATCTGGGTCTTAAGACATGTAATGGACTTGGACATTTTATTATGGATTTTATATTATATCTGTTTTTTAATAATAATAATAATAATAAAAACATAGTAATCTATACCTGCACGTATTAATGCATACGTACATATAATAATTATACATTCACACACATACCTATACATACACATGCGATACACTAATTCCCAATATATGCGTACACATACTCAAACATTCTCATACATATACATGCAGCATACCAATAATATATACATGCCATAATACCAAGATAAACACATACGTATATATTATACATTCTTATGTATAGCACACATATATTCATATACCACATACATGCAAAATTAATTCATACATGCAATAAGAATTACCATAATACGTACACATATACTAACACATGCACACATACATATGTTTAAATATACACATTACCATATGTACTTGTACATACATGCTAATATATATTATAGTTACTATAACTAATTAAAATTACTTTAATATTTACAACCCAGACAAAAATGAGTGATTACACATGGTAAAAGGACTATTGTAAAAATGTGTTAATATTTCAAAAGAATACAGTGAATCTCACATAATTTGTGAAAATTCATTGACTTGTGTTTAAATACAAATGGTTGTACCAACGGGGTTGGTCTAAGTGGTAAGCAGCTTGGTATCGCTAAATACAAATGGTTGTTATTGAGCTTATAAGAGAAAATTAATATGTGATCTTTCTTGCATGAGATTTATGCCCAAAAATTTAAATTACTGCAATTATAAAAGTCTAATTCAATTTTGATTTATCATCATTATCATCATCATTTAGTCAAAATAAATCCCTAAATTCACTCTCCATTCATACATTTTTTCTATTTTTAGGCTTACTTGGTACTATAAAATACCATACAAGTTCAACCTTTTCGTTCATTCTAAAGTAGGATCATCTACTTAATTTCTTTTTTTTTCCTCACTGTCAACATATTTTGAAGCTGAGTATTCATTGATTTTTCACTCTTCATGTTTTCTACCTCGACATAGGTGCTTGTTGAATCCTGGAGGGTAGGTTTCACCACGAAATATTCTTAAGGACAATGTAGTGCACGCCTCAAGCGAATCTCATTTTCAACCCTGTATCAGTTCAACCAAATATTTTTCCTTCAATTTTAAGGATAGTTACATGATGCCTCTTGAAACCGAAAAGACCTGCTACCTTCTAACAAAGATTTTTATAAATGCTATTGATGTTGTTACGATGTCCGTGCATTATTCTTGTGTGTCCCCCTTACTGCCGTGTTGATGTTTGTATATCATAGTTTAAACTCAATGCTGCTAAAAAGTTATTTACTATCTTATGAATCTTTGTGGATGTATTTCTATAACAATTTTAATTTATCTATGTTGTGCGATTATATTATTAAAAGACATTGGATTTCACTATTGATAGCCTTTAGGGCTGCCAATAAGAACCACATAGATCCAATCATTAATTAGACTGTTGTTTTTAACTTTGTATGAATATAGATTGAGCCTTCATGTTTTTAGTATATTGGGCCTTACATTAGAGTTAAATAAAATAAAATAAATATTTATTGTAGTAAAATATAGATTATGTTTTGATTAATTTTTAATCCAAGAGGGAAGTTGACTCACACCTTCTGCCTAAATATTTAGGCTTATAAAATTTTGTGAGTCAAACTTTAAGTATGATTCATAATACTTATATTCATTTATCTATGGGTAAACTTCACCAGAGATCCCTTTTGTTTGGATGTGTTTTATTTTGGTCACCAATTTTGAAAAAAAGTTATTCTTGCCACTTACGTTTTCGATCTATTTTATTTTGGTCACTGTGTTGTTAAACATGCGTTAGTTTGATAACATGGCACGCTAGTCAAAAGGATTAATTTCTAATTTGACCCCTTGAACTTTAAACAAAATATTAATTTGACCCTAAACTCTCTCAACCTCACTTTTATCATACAATATCGCTGCTCCGACCACCTTCTTTCGCGGGTGATGGCTCCGGCCACCTCTATCTCCTTCTCATTCTTTCCACCCATTTCCTCCTCTTTTTCTCTTTATCAAAAGATGAAACAAACCTCACTTTGTTCTGGCCTCTGATTGATTACTTTCGGCATTTGGATCAATCTCTTCTATTAAGCCATGACCTGTATGTTGGAATCGAATAATCCTGTCCAAATGATTAATCCACTTGTGATAAAGACACAAACACTTGATTTCATTCATCTTTTATCCCTCAAACTATTCACCAAAATAGTTTGGTCAATTTTAGTGTAGTTGATTTCTTCATGCTTTAATGCCCCTTCCCCCCTTGATTTGGTTATCAAAATCATGTTTGCATCTGTACTTCTTAATAACCTTTAATTTAATTGAAATTAACTTAGTTTTAGGAATGTTGTTTCATACCATTTTTCATTAAAGGAATTTTCAATTATTAACCACATATTGTTTTAGTTGTCTTGGAAAATTACGGAGTCCCAAAGAAAAATTTAGAGAACTTATCAGTGGCCAAAGTTGATGGGTGCAAGAAGTGTAAAGAACGAAAAGTCGTGCCACTCCATCACAAAATATTCTCATAAAAGTTCTTTCATGGCAGAGTATTGTAAATGACAAAAGAGCAAATGAGAAGGAAATGGGTGGAAAGAAGTAGAAAGAGTTAGGTCGGAGCTATCTCCAACCAAAGAAGGTGGCCGGAGCAGTGACATTGTGGGATAAAAGCGAGGTTGAGAGAGTTTAGGGGTCAAATTAATATTTTGTTTAAAGTTCAGGGGTCAAATTAGAAATTAACCCTTTTAACTGACGTGGCACGTTATCAAACTAACGAGTGTTATTGGCATAATGACCAAAATAAAATAGATCAAAAACATAAGTGACAAGAATAACTTTTTTTTCAAAATGGGTGACCAAAATAGACCACGACCCAAACAAAAGGGACCTCTGGTGAAGTTTACCCTTTATTTATTTATAATTAGATTTAGTTACAAACTCAGAATAATATTTTAAAAAAGAAGGGAAAAAGAAACTACTTTGCATGTGGCAGACTCCATAATTTGTTACAAAACTCCAACATAGTTCACTTGATGAATTTTACTAGACCTGAGATGACATTTGCTATTTTTTAGTTGAGCCAATATAACTCAAATCATGAGTGACGAGTTGTTCTAGTAAAGTTAATGAGATATCAAAAAGATACCATGAGTTATGATATTCTACTTAGTTGAGTATCTAATATATTAGAAGGAAACAATGATCATAATTAAATATATTATTCATGTGCGACTAGATATACCAGTTTTTATGCTTATTTCATAATGCTTTTGCTTGCCTTTAAGTAGATATGTTTGTGTTTAGTTGTTAAATTCATGCATTTGCATAAGGAGTTAGGAACTATTCTGTTGCCAGTGTGAAGGGTTATTTTGCTGGTTTTGATACAGGACATAGGCAGACAGGCATGGCAAAGAGGCACTGGCAGAGAACGTAGGAAAAGAAGAAAGAGAATTGTCGAGTAGCAGTTGGCATAGATGGACCAAACAATGCCAAGCTCGACTGGCAAAGGATTGACGTAGATGATTGGTCAAGCTAGCCATTGGACCTTGTACACGTCAGCCCTAGGATTCAAAGTGGGATAAGAGGATAACACATCTTATCCCTTTGTGCATTCAAAATTCAAACTCAAAAGATTATCCTAGGGTTTCCACGCAAGCCTATTTAAAAGAGCTCAAGCCACCACTTGAGAGGAGAAGGGGATTGAAGAGAGGCTATACGTGGTGAAACCGGAGGTGACGTGGTTCGACCAGCTAAGACCGAGAGCTCTAGAGCATTTGAAAGGCTGCATCAATGGATCTCCTTCTTGCCCATTCTCTTAGTTTTATTTTTATTTGAATACTGATGTCAAGATACGATAATATTTTGTGGATGGACCCTCAACCATGAACTGAGCTTTTACAGTTGGTTATGGATGTTTGCGATTAACGCTGGTTTTATGTTTTGTTTTTAATAATCTAAATGCCTTGGAATTATTTTTTATCTGCTAGTACTTAATTTTATCAAATCCTTTGCAATACGACAATTGGCAAGTGTACTTATTGCACCTTAATATCTTAACAGACTTAAGGGGCAACGATCAGTTGCCAGATACTAAGGCGAGAAGCTTCGACAGAAGATGTTTAAGTATATGAACTTACTTCAGAAGTGAGTCTACCCCTTAAGAGTAAAGGTTGACACTTAATCGAGTTAATTAATGAAAAAACTTAACTATTGACATATAGAGGTTTTATCATGATTAACTTAGGGTATTGCCATCGACAGAGGCTATATTACCTTTAATCTGCTCGGCAATAAAACCAAGTCAGGATATTGTTAAAGGCTGACATAAGAAGCGTGAAATCTGAGCATCCCTTGCCAATGCTCATCATTCAATTGAACACTTTCGTTGCCAGATTGCTTCTATTTTCACTATTTTGTTTTCGTTATCTTTTTAATAAAAAATCCAAATCATTTCAAACACTTTTATTTTCTTACAAACAAGTAAACATTAAGCAAATAAGTTCTTGGTCAATCCCTGTGGATTCGATACTCAGCTTACTACTGTATTACTTGCTGGCCGTATATACTTGTACGCATAAGACTCAACTTGGCATTATTTTCTTGCACTTTTACACTAAACATTTAATTGTTTGCCAAACGTTAGCAATAGTCGACAAGTTTTTGGCGTCGTTACCGGGGATTGTGACGAAATTTATTGTTTTGATTTTTACTTATTTTGTTTCTTTTATTATTACTTAATTTTTTTATTTGTTTTAACTGGTGTATGACCAAAAACTGCCCATTGGTAGAAGATTGGTCGTACGACCCAAAAATTGAAAGAACCCTACGGAGATTAAAAAGTAAAGCTCTATAGATAGCATATCAAGGCAATAGAGAAGTCGATGGTAACCCAAATAATCAGGAAAATCCACCAATCCACAATAGGATACCAGCCGCACCTGCACCCCAGTCGTTAATGTGGAGGAAGAGAGGCCTATCCGAGAACACTTGCACCGAACATAGACAATTTGATGCCAAGACTGATTGGTACAGAGGTAAATAAACCAAATTTTGAACTTAAACTGGTGATGATACAAACACTTTTGAATGTAGGACAATTTTTTGGAGCACCTACTGGAGACTCGAGGCAACACTTGAAGCAATTCATAGAAGTTTGCCAGCTATTTTAGTAGCCTGGAGTATCGGAAGATACAGTGAAGCTAAAATTGTTCACATTTTCCCTGAGAGATAGAGCAAAAATGTGGCTTAGTTCTTTGCCACCTAGTTCTGTCACCTCATAGGGAGATCTATGCCAGAATTTTTTGCTACAATTTCAGCCACCTAAACTCACTGCCAAGCTGAGGAGTGAGATTATTACGTTTAGACAGGCTGATGATGAGACCCTATATAATGCTTGGGAGAGATTCAAGGATCTGTTGAGGAGGTGTCCCATGTATGAATTCCCAAATTAGACCCAGATAGAGACCTTCTACAATGGACTCAGTGTTCATGCCAGGACTATTGTTGATGCTTCTGCAAATGGTTCGCTGCTTGACAAGAACTATACAGAGGCAGTTGGTATCCTTGAGAGGATCTCAACTAATGATTTTGAGTATTCTACTACCAAACTAGGGACAAGAACTAAATTGGTGGGAAATTAACGTTAGATGACCTAACATCCATCCACGCTGAGATTTCCAATCTTACTAGCATAGTGAGAACTTTGCAAAAGAATAAAGAATCCCAAGAGGTTAAGGTATTACACCCATTCTGCACAATATGTGGGGATGACCATTACATGGAAGATTGCCCTGCCAACCCTGAGACGGTAATTTTTGTTGGCAATTTCAATCGTAATTATGAGGCAAATTCCAATATTTACAATGCAGGATGGAGACAACACCCAAATTTAGCTTAGGTAATCAATACAATGCCCATCGTCAGAGTAACAATACTTAGCAAGGTTTCAACTAGAATGCCATGCCATAGAGGGCACAAAGGAACAACCAGGGGACTTTGACAAAATATATGGAGGGGAATGATGCAACTGTCTAGAGTTTGGCAGTATCTATGTGGAACTTGGAGATTCAGATCGGACAAATTGCCAATGCACTCAGAAATCGACCCCAATGAGCTTTGCCAAGTGATACAGAAGATGCTCAACAGAGAGGCGATGAGTAGTGCAAAGTTATAACTCTTTAGAGTGGCAAACAATGCAAGGTTGAAATACCTCTCAAGTATCTAGTTAAATGCAAGAATAAAAAGAGAAGGGACCAGTAGATAAACCAAAAGAAGTAGAGAAAAAATGACATAAGCGATGTCATACCTTATTCTAATGCCAAAAAACCCTTGGCAAAGTCGGTAGAGTCAGCATTTTCTTACACATCTCATCTATTTCCACAAAGATTACAGAAGTACAAGCATGATCAACAATTTAAGCGCTTCTTAGAAGTTCTTAAGTAGTTGCAGATCAACATTCCGTTATTAGAAGCTCTTGAGCAAATGGCAAACTATGTTAAATTCATGAAGGATATTTTATCCAAAAAGAGGAAATTGGGTGATTTTGAGATTGTTGCTCTCACTGAGGGATGCAGTGCAATGATACTAAATCGATTGCTACCAAAGTTGAAAGATCCGAAAAGTTTTAGTATTCCTTGTACCATTAGCAACAGATTTATGGGTAAGGCACTATGTGACCAGGGAGCCAGCATCAATTTGATGCCAATGTCTATTTTCAAAAAGCTCGACATAGAAGCAATGCCTACCACTATAACACTTAAGTTGGCAGACCGATCCTTTGTACATCCTAAAGGTAAGACTGAGGATGTGTTGGTAAAGGTAGATAAATTTATATTTCCAGCTAATTTTATCATTTTAGATTATGAGGCAGATATGAATATCCTAATTATATTGGGAAGACCGTTCCTTGCCACAGGTAGAGCCTTAATTGATATTCATAAAGGTGAACTTACTATGCGCATGAATGACCAACATGTTACATTTAATGTGTTTCAAGCTCTTAAATGTGCAGATGAACCAGAGGAATGCCAAGCTAATGAGATGATGGAGTCTATTTTCACTATAGACGTGACACAACTGTGCCAAAGCAGATGATGATGCTATAGAACTGGATGATAAAATTAAGATAAGTAAAGATGCTGAATGACCAACCTTGAAGAATAAAGTTGGTTAATTACTTTGGATAGCCAGAGCCATTGGAGTTGGTTGGCAGAGAAATCAAGGCACTTAGACCATCCATTGAGGAGCCACCAAAATTGGAACTAAAATCGTTGCCAGACCACCTCAATTATGCCTACTTAGTGTTTGGCAAATCATTCGAGGAATGCCTTAAGAGTCCAGAGCTTGTTTTGAGGACATGTATTGAGACTAACCTGGTCTTGAACTGGGAAAAATGCCACTTCATGGTGAAAAAAGGCATAGTTCTCGGTCATAAAATAACCAAGAGAGGCATGGAAGTAGACAAGGTGAAAGTGGAGGTAATCAAATAGTTGCCACCTCCTACAAGTGTAAAAGGTATCAGAAGTTTTTGGGACATACAAGTTTTTATCGCCATTTCATTAAAGATTTATCAAAAATTTCTAAACCTTTATGCTTGCTTCTAGAATAAAATGCCACTTTTGCGTTTGATGACTCTTGTTTAAAAGCATTTCAGGAACTTAAGGACATATTGATTAATGCCCCTATAGTCGTGGCACCGGATTGGAGTGAGCCCTTCTAGCTCATGTGTGATGCTAGAGATTATACCGTTGGAGCTATATTAGGACAAAAGCGTGGCAAGATTTTTCATACCATTTACTATGCCAACCGTACATTGAATGAAGCCCAACTCAACTGCACCACAATCGAGAATGAATTTCTCGCAATTGTATTTGCATTTGACAAGTTCAGATCTTACTTAGTAGGTAACAAAGTTGTGGTGTATACAGATCACTCGGCATTGAAATATCTCTTGGCAAAGAAGGATGCCAAGCCTAGACTAATCCAATGGACACTCTTATTACTACAAGAATTTGATCTCGAGATTCGAGACAAGGAGAGTGAGAACTTGGTAGCTGGCCATTTATCACGATTAGAGCATTACCTTGAGGAAGAAAGAGCCATTACCATTAGAGATGAATTCCCCGACGAATACTTACTTGCAGTTGATTCGATGCCATAGTACGTTGACATAGTCAATTACATGGTAAGTAATATTTTGCCACTGGATTTGGCGAGTAATGCTATGAGACATTTTTTGTAAGATGTTCAGCAATATTATTGGGATGAGCCAATTTTGTTCAAATAATGTACCGACCAAGTGATTTGTCGATGTATGCAAAAAGAAGAGCAACACAATATTTTGCAGTTATATCATCTAGCACCGTATGGAGGATACTTCGCTAGACTAAAGACCGCTGCCAAGGTGTTGCAGTATGGATTCTTTTGTCATGCGATGTTTTTGCCAAGGTATGTGATCGATATCAGCGGATGGGTAACATCTTTAGCAGGCATTAATTGCCACTCTAGAATATTATGCCAGTTGAGCTGTTTGACTTATGGGGAATAGACTTCGTAGGTCCCTTTCCCCTATCATTTGGCAACCTATATATTCTCGTGGCTGTTGGTTATGTTTCCAAGTGGGTTGAGGCTATTGCGCTACTAACGAATAATGCCAAGACTTTTTCCAAGTTCCTGCATAAGAACATCTTCACTAGATTCGGTGCCCCCAGAGCCATTATTCATGATGAAGGTACACATTTTAGGTGTAATTTAATCTCTAAAGCTTTGTGCAAGCACGTAATCTAACAATGTATTGCCACAGCTTACCATCCCTAAACAAATGACCAAGCGGAGATCTCAAACAAAGAAATCAAGAACATTCTGGAAAAAAACTGTGAATCTATTTAGGAAGGACTAGTCCTTGAGACTAGATGATTCCTTGTGGGCTTACATAACAGACTTTAAGACTCTGTTGGAAACTTCTCCTTATATGCTCATGTTTGAGAAGGCATGCCACTTGCCAGTGGAATTGGAACATAGAGCTTATTGGGCAATTAAAAAGCTCAATATGGAGTGGAAAGATGCTGGCACAAAATGCTTATTGGACATAAACGAGCTAGAGGAATTCAGAATGCAAGCTTATGAAAATTCCAGATTCTACAAGGAAAGAACACCAAGATGGCATGGCAATAGGATATTGCCAAGGCAATTTGAGGTAGGACAATGTGTTTTGTTATTTAACTCAAGGCTAATGTTATTTACAGGTAAGATCAAGTCTAGATGGTCGGGACCCTTTGAAGTTGTGAAACCATATGCTCATGGAGCAGTGGATATTAAGAATTTGAAGATGGGAACAATTTTCAAAGTAAACGACCAAAGATTGAAACACTATTTGGAAGGCACTCAAAAGGATGCCAAGGAGGTTGTCCTCTTGGCAGAGGTTCTGTGAACGTCATCATTATGGTTTGATTTTTGTACATATTAGGTTAGATGTTTTTATTTTCAGTAATTTTCATTTATTTTTTCTTTTATTTTTATCTTTCTTTTACTGCGTTGAAAGGTTTTTGTTGAGTGAATGCATGCTTTTGTTGCCAGGCAGAATGCCAAGGCAAAGGACTGGCATGGGGTGATAAAAAGTGGAGAAGGAAATTTGCCATAGCCTTCCAAGGCTTGATAGAGCTCGACCCAAGAGAGAATAAAAATTCTTGCTAAGTGTTGAATTTTACCCTAGCCGCCCAATGTGAAAAGTTAAAATTCAAAATTTAACCTAATCACCTTATCACTTCATCGTTCCCCTCGTCGTCTTATCACTTTACCCCTTATCACATCATTGTTTATGTTGAGCTCTATGAATCAACCGAAATTGCTTGCCAAGTGGTGGAGAAGTTGTTTTTTGGGTGTTGGAAGCAAAAATTAAGAAAAATCGACACAAAAATTTAGAATGGTTCGGCTTTCTAACCAAAGCCTACATCCACTACCTTAGCTTCCCCACTAAGGATTTCCCAAATCCACTAAAACTTTTAGTCTTCCCCTTTTCTAGGCTTAGGAGGAAACCTTTACAATCACTTGACCTATACCCCAAGGCCAAGCTAACCATTTTTACAAGAGAAAAAAAGCAAACGAAAGTCCATCTCTTAGGTAGATGTTTGCACTCTTTAAGCACTCACCCAAATCCTAGAAAACTTGAGCTTACATTGACAATTAAGCTCACAAGTGTTCGTCTATACAAAAATATACAATTTTAGAACTAAGACACTTTTTGAATCATAGACATGTTGGCTTGTTGATCATTAGTTGTTTCAGGTGCTTGAAGGGTCCTTTTATACTCCCAAATGAGTTCCTAGTCGTTGGAGACCATTGAGGATGATTTGGAGCCGTTAGAGACTTTATTTCTTGCAATAAATGTAGTTATGGAACTTGTCGTATCGATACACGAGATTTCCGTATCGATATGCGTTCTTCAGAAACTAACCGTTATTCTCACCAGCCTTAGTGTATCGATACACCTCTGGATCGTATTAGTACGGTGTATCGGTACGCTCTTGTACCGTATCGGTACTGTGTATCAAAACACTGTTTTGATACGCTGCAGGGGAAAATAGCTGTTGGGGATTTAAAAACATAGGCTATCGATACGCCTATATGTGTATCGGTACGACCATCACCGTATCGATACGCCTAAGCCAGTATCGATATGGGTTTTCGGTTATGGAAAATTACTATAGCTGGAACCCTAAAGTGTATCGATATGGGGTGTAACCGTATCTGTACGGTTGTGTTGAAAACTTAAGTTTGGCTACTTTAAAGCATTTTAAACACTTCCAAAACCTTTTGAAAATACCTCAAACTTATTTTCAAGTTGTTTGGACTTAAAAACGTTTTTGAAATCTTTTCAATTTAGTCCAAAACTATTTTTCAATTATTATATCAAAACAAATATCCTAACAATCTCCCCCTTTTTGATATAATAAAACCAACTTGAAAAATTGTGTTTGGGATTCTCCCCCTTAGTAAAATAAATTTTGAATAAGAGTTTTAAAATTTAAAGATAGTTAAAGCTCCCCCTTATTCATTTAAAAATTCAAATTTTCAAAACATTCTCCCCCTTTTTGTTATATAAAAAATGGTTCAAACTAAAGTTTGAAAACTTTTAAGTCCATAACAATGGAGAATTTTTAAAATAAATTTTTACAAAAATAAGGTTTGTTAAAATAGGCCCCCCTTTACTCAAGCATCAAAAGAAATGTTAGTCAAACAAATATATGATAAACTAGTTGAATTAAAATAAATAAATCAAATTAAAATTCAACTAATTTTACCACTTGAACCAAGGTAGGATGTGAAGCCTTCCTTCCTCAAGTGATCTCCCTTGTGTGTATAGAGATCCCCCTTAATTTCATCACTTGTTAATCAAAGCTCCATCACACCTACAAAAGACAATCATTTGATTTTTGGGATCCAAAGTGCTTTGGATCCATAGGCATTAGTAGTACAAACTTTAGTCCCCTTATGAATCTATTTTTTAATTTCATCATTTTTAGTTGAAGTAATTAGTCCTTTTGGGACCCAAATACTTCTAAAACATTTACCGTTCAAAAATCTAGGGGCACTAGATTGTCTCACATAAAAGTTTGATTTTCCCAAATTATTTTTCTTTTGTAATTCTGTGGAAATCAAATCTTTTTCTTTCTTAAGATCATCTATTTATTTTTAATGATCTTTTTCTAAATTTTAAAGCAAATTTTGTAAGTCTAAAACTTTAAGTTCAAAATCCTTCATTTTTGCTTCAAATTCCAAATTGGTTTTTAAAAGCAAATCATTTTCGGTTTTCAATTTTGAAATCATCTTTTTATTTTTCGAAAATAAAGCCTTAAATTCAAAAACCAATTCATCATAGGCTTCTTGTAACTCATCAAATTTATAGGAATTTTAACTAGATGAGTTAAAAGTTACCTCACCCTCTTGGAGGGCCATAAAGCATAGGTGGGCTACCTCATCTTGATCGGTGGAGTCTTCATCACTCCATGTTGCCACATATGCTTTCTTTGAAGATGATCTCTTTTTGTTGAAGCGAGGGCAATCGTATTTGGTGTGCCTCGTCTTCTTGCATTCAGAGCATTTGGGGGGATCCTTGATTCTTCCATTTCGCTCTTCATGAATCGGGCAAAATTCTTGAAGAGATAGGCCATCCCTTCATCATCGCTTTCCTCCCCACTTGAATCTTCTTGATGGCTTGTGGAGGATTTAAGAGCTACTATGTTTAGATCTTCGATAACGAGCTCTTTGATCTTCTCCTTCTCCTTTCTCAATGGTTTGGACATCAACTCATGGGTAAGAAGAGACCCAATTAGCTCATCAAGCTTGAGCTCCTTTAAGTTCTTGGCCTCAATGATAGCCATCTTCTTGCTCTTCCATGATTCGGGAAGTGAGTAAATCAACTTTCGAACGAGTTTGTCTTCTAAAATCTCCTCTCTAAATCCTTTTAGCTCGTTAAAGATTGTGGAGAAACAGTCGAACATACTCTTGATGTCTTCATCTGGGCTCATCTTAAAGTTTTTGTAGTTGAGGTTGAGTAGACCAATCTTTGTCTTCTTCACCTTGTTTGTACCTTCATGGATCACTTCAAGCTTGTCCCATACCTTCTTGGCACTCTCACAAGAAGAAACTTTGGCGTACCCATCTGGCCCCAATGCACAAAATAAAATGTGCAAGGCCTTGCAATTAAGCTCCATCTTCTTGCGATCATCCGCACTCCTTTTTGCCTTGCTTTATTATGGCACGAAAGGTCCATCGAGAACTATATCCCAAAGACGGTAGTCTTTGGCACTCATGAAAAACATCATCCTATTCTTCCAATAGGCATAATGTTCACCGTTGAAGAATGATTTCTTGTCAATGGATTGCGCCATGGAGACCGGTTGATAGATTGTTGGTCGAGCTAGCCAGGATCGCCTCAATAGGATGTTAATCCTTCTCGATTGAGCCTCTCTCTGATACCAATTGTTGGACTCTATGAATCAACCGAAATTGCTTGCCAAGTGGTGAAGATGTTGATTTTTGGGTGTTAGTGGTGGAAGCAAAAATTAAGAAAAATTGACACAAGAATTTAGAGTGGTTAAACTTTCTAACCAAAGCCTACTTCCACTACCTTAGCTTCCCCACTAAGGATTTCCCAAATCCACTAAAACTTTTAGTCTTCCTCTTTTCTAGGCTTAGAAGGAAACCATTACAATCACTTGACCTATACCCCACGGCCAAGCTAACCCTCTTTATAAGATAAAAGAAAAGAAAAATGGAAATCCCTTTCTTACGTAGATATTTTCACTCTTTAAGCACTCACCCAAATCCTAGAATACTTGAGCATACATTAACAATTAAGCTCACAAGTGTTTTTCTATAAAAAATATACAATTTTAGCACTAAGACACTTTTTGAATCATAGACATGTTGGCATGTTGATCATTAGTTGTTTTAGGTTCTTGAAGGGTCCTTTTATACTCCCAAATGAGTTCCTAGCCGTTGGAGGCTGTTGGGGATGATTTGGAGCCTTTGGAGACTTTATTTCCCGCAATAAATGCAGTTCTGGAACTTGCCGTATCGATACACGTTCTTTAGAAACTAGTCGTTATGCTCGCCAGCCTTAGTGTATCGATACACCTCTGGAGTGTATCGGTACGGTGTATCGGTACGCTCTTGTACCGTATCGGTACGGTGTTTGATACGCTACAGGGAAAATAGCCGTTGGGGGTTTTGAACTAGCCGTTGGGGATTTAGAAACATAGGGTATCGATACGCCTATATGCATATCGATACGACCCTCACCATATCGATACGCCTAAGCCTGTATCGATACGGGTTTTTGGTTCTGGAAAATTACTTTAGCTGAAACCTTAAAGTGTATCGATACGGGGTGTAACCGTATCGGCACAGTCGTGTTGAAAACTTGAGTTTGGCTACCTTAAAGCATTTTAAACACTTCCAAAACCTTTTGAAAATACCTCAAACTTATTTTCAAGTTGTTTGGACTTAAAAACATTTTTGAAATCTTTTCAATGTAGTCCAAAACTATTTTTTAATTATTATATATAAAAAAAAATCCTAACAGTTTATCCTCGCCAAACACACTAAACCCTTATCATTATCCCTACTCAAGCAGCCAAATTAAAAACACCATTTAAAATACTTAACCGTTTTACCCCTTCATCTACTTAAAGCCTAACTGATTCTTAGCTAAAAACTTTTCACTCTTCCTTCTATTGTCTTTATCAAGAAAGAAAAACAAGATTTACTTCTCTTTCTTCAAAAAAAACATTTGAGTTTTCAAAAGATTTTTATGGCATCTTCTTCAACACCCTTCAATATTTTTTCCATTTTGTCATCTTGGATGTATCCATCTTTTGATTGAGATATACATTTTGCATTATCTATGCATAAGATAGCTTTGCATCATATCTTGTGAAAGTAAATCACATATCTTCTAGATATGTTGGGTCAATGGTCTTAGCCAAACATATTCTTGGCTTGTCTTGTGTACAACAATTACATGATTTGAAGAGATATCAAGTTTAATGATCTAAAATGATCTTGTTGCACTTAGATAGTATTTTTTAGAGCAACTAAAATTTAGTGCTTCTGGATCAACTAAGATATGGTGCGTCTAGAACAAGAAAATATATAATTATCTTTATTCACATCCAACAATCTTACAATTATTGGGGTATTCAATGGATATGCTTTATTCATATTGAATCTCGTTAAGATTCTTTCCGTATGTGTCCATTCATAGACAAAAAATCATATTTAAGTTATCGATCTTCAGGTTGAGACAAAACTTGATCTCAACATTTTTTTTCTCAAATACTTTCATTAAATAATTAATGCTTTAGAAGCTCTTCAGGAGTTCCGATTATATTCAAATTATTATAATGAATCTTGATCCAAACTCCTTTATAAAATCCATAAGGAAATATGATCATTCTTATAGTATTTCCTCAATAAGTACTCACTAAGGCTATTCTACCAAATGAGGAAAAATGTAAATATTCAATGAGACATGTCTAAATAAATATCCTCGGAAATATCCAAATGCTTCTAGCATTCTAAATCCTTCAAGGATAAATAGGGATCCACAAAATAATTAGACGCATATAAAATATTTCATAACTGCCAAAGTAATTGCATCCACCATGAGGCAATTAAAATTCTTCATAAATCATAATTCAAGTAGTATTTATATCTCATGACTATTTATTTGTACCCCACTTGCATTATACCTTTAGGTATTTGGACTACTGGTCCAAAAACTCCACTTTTGGAAGTTCAAAGCGTCTTTCTATATTGGCCAATTCAATATCTATAGTTCTAGATAGATATCTATACACGATTCTTATTTTCTTTCTTTACTTCTATAGAAGTATTCTATGTAAAATTGTTGTCGACAACTTTTCTTTTCTGGTTCCATTCTTTTCTCGTAGTGACATAACTTATCGAGATCTCTTTTCAATATTTATTTTAGGTACTTGAAACTCTTCTAGAGTTTTGTTATTAGTTATGTATTGGGTCTCTTCAAGAGCACCCGTCTCCAATATATGATCATCTCATATTACTTTTCATTTACGAGAATTTTGATCATTGGAACCAATTTCAACTATCATGCTTCAGGCATAATTTACATCTATTCGCTCTAACATGTAATTCAAATTTAGAGCATTTCATCTGGTATACGAGACTTGATTACTCTCATTAGGTTAGTAAATATGTCTAGCAGTTGACATATAATAACATGAATTACCTTATGAACTTTCGGTTCATATGCGAGAATCTAGATAATGATATTTTCTTTCTTTCTTTATCCAGCTGATTATTCTCTCCCCTTGATGTTGAGAAAAATCATCTCATAAATGATTCTCCAATTAATGTTTAAGAATTTAAACATAAAAGGAGACTCATACTTAATATATATTCGCAACCCTTTTTATTTACCCATTTTGTGCGTTGTGGTGGAGCAATTCAACTATATATCGCACATTCAAAAATTATAAAATGGGAAATGCATGGTTTCTGACCAAAAACCAATCATAACAGGGAGTTTATTATAACTCGTTGGCTTGATGCGTATAAGTGCTTCTATATGTGAAATACCATATAGATAATAAATGTTTTGTTCTCATAGTTTAGCTATTAAATAGGAGGCATCCAATTAAAATTTTGCTAAACCGTATTTTTCATAATCAATAGGCTCTGTAATCGTTATTTCAACTGATTAGCCTAAAATATAAACCGACTAGCTTTTGCAAGACGAATAGTCTAATTACATAATCTGAATCTTTTTCTAATCAATCTCACAAACTTCTGGTTGTAGGTTGATAAAAACAATATAAATACATTTACTAAAATCATGTAAAAATTTTCCACATTTGTGGATAAATGGGCCCATATTTCATTCAGATATGCAAGACATGCAATCTCAAATTTAGTGCAAGAACTTCACGTTCTTTTGGTAAGTGGGATCTTAATCAATTCTTTTAAGAACAAGCAACACAAGAACTTCAAGTTCTTTTAGTAAGTGGAATTTAATCAATTCCTTTGAGAACAAGCACCACAAGAACTTCAGTTTCTTTTATTATATGTGCATGTAAATCTCAATAATTTCTGCATCATTATTGATCAGGATGATCTAACCAATCATGCCAACTATATATACATGTTTGTATATATATTTCTGAATTTATAAACTTCTGGTTTACCATAACATGTTATTCAATCTCACTCGTACATGTCTAGTACGAATTTTGAAATACAGTTTTCTTTGAAACTTGATAATACATTGTCCACCAAAATTGTTCCTTTTAATAGGGAAATATTTAGCTCACTTGGAGCTTTCAGTGAAAATTATTCTTTTGGTAACAATCTATAGCACTTCTAGAGCTTTTAATTGATTTTTCCGCTATCGGAACTTATATCCATATTGGCTTATTTCATATGCCAATTGATAACATATGTTATCTATAATTCTCAAAAGATTATATCAACTTTTGGTGGTGACAATATTATTACCTTTAGCGGTAAATATTGTGATATTCACAATTATGCACCTTTCATAATGTGCTTTCTCTCAAGAACTTATTGCTCTTCCGGAGCATTAATGTTTTTATTACTCTGAGATATAGTACTCATATTTTTCCCTTGCATTTAAATGGGAAAATATTTCTTATGCTTCTTCTAAGCATAAATCGTGACCATAGATTATATTTGATAAGTAATAATGTTAAACAAAATAAATAAATTTCACAAAATAAATATATAAAATATAAAACATAAATAATTATAATGTAAAGTAAATAAACATAAAATAAATAAAATAAAAGATCAATAATTCTCTTCAAGGTTGTAACACCCCTTTCTCGGTCAGGTAGGAACCTAAGTCTGAAGGCATTATCGACGAACAATACAGTTAACGGATCAAAGATTTCGATAATTTATGCAATAAATCATGTATAAAAAATTTATAATGCAATATAATAAACATTTCTAGTCAATAAAGTTTACTCAATTTATAATTTGGGACCAATTGGTAACTTATTAAAGTTTAGGGACTAAATTGTAAAAACAAGAAAATACAGGATCTTGTCTAAAATTAGGGTTAAAAATGTGAAATTCAATGCATGAATATCTTGCCTACAAAATTTTAGAACAATCAGAGTTCATTTGTACCTTCAATTAAGTCTTATAAAAATTCAGTGACCAAATTACAACATTCAGAAACTTCCTTAATCATCTTTTAACTAACTTACCTACTCCAACATCGATAATCGAAGAGGTTGTATTGTTACGCCTATGTCATGGATGTTAAGGAAGTTATAAACATTAGGATCCGTATCGGTACGGGTACAACTGTATCAGTACGCAATACTGGTATCAGATTCGAGTGACTACTGACTGTACCGATACGCTGAAGGTTGTATCGATACACCTACCATGACTGTTAAAACGGTTAATCTCATTAAGCTCATAGTGATATTAGGTATCGGTACGCATGGTTAACGCAAGAGGGGTCAATCTCAAGGATCGATACGGTGCTACAAAAATTTTCCAAATTCGATTATCCGTACCAATAGCTAAAAAGCAATATCGGTACACTCTTATACTTATGTCCCAAATTGCACACCCATACCGATACACCATCACCCGTATCGATACGGACAGACCTGTAATGACATATTTAGTCTAATTTTTAATCAGATTAGGAGCCTTAACATTGTGCAATGCTTACCAAATTTTACCAACAAGTTTTTAGCCACTTAATCTATGCACATGTCAAGTTTCATGCCATTTCAAATCCATCTACTATGATTTCACTTGTTAGTGCATCATAGGCCATTTTAATACTTTTATCAACATTTAAAATGCCATATTTCATACTTTAACTTTTTCAACATAGTGAGCATCATATACACACAAAATGGGGCTAAACTAACATGTCTAGACCCTATGCCACCTTTCTAGGAGTTTAAGGATAAAGTTCACATTACATGTAACTTGGTGACTGCTTAAAAAATGCTATTGCTCCGATCCTTGATCCGACTAACTTTCAACCTGAAAATGCATGGAAATGAGATGCATTAGGCTTATATAGCCTAGTGAGGTAGCCAAATATAATGGAAAGAATAACAATGACATCAATATCATGTATATCATCATAAATGCATCTCAAATCATATTTTAACAATACTTGCAATAACTTATTTCCTTGGATCGATAAGTGAATGTGGATACGTGAATTCCCAACCAACATCGCCAGCAATAAATGGTCAATATCCTCCAACATCACCAATAAGACCAAAATCAACACATCCCCCAATATCGCCAAATAGAGCCTTAGCTCAAGGACTGTAGTCCACTCCATACCAATGAGCTCATGAGTTCTATGGCATGCCAATTGTATCCCATGTCCATTTGTATCCAAAGATTCAATACTTAGGCCAATAACAATAACAATAGCGGTAGCGATGACAATAACAATATATCAATAACAATATACAATGATCAATATCGCATTTCTCAATGTTCAATGATATCAACGACAATGTAATAATTCAATGATTCATATATTAATGCAATAAGCTTACCAATAGCACCTCCTATGAGGTTTCAATATAACCATACCTTGAAATCATTCATGGAATTGCAATAGACAATATCAATGAAATCAGGAAAGACACCTAGCCAACCCAGAGACTCCGACTGCACTCACCGATACTTCCGAGGCTTTCAAGGGTCACGGATGACAATTCCTTTGCTCTTGAACTTGTTGGAATTTGATGGATTTGGTGATTGATCACCTTGATTTTCTTGAGCTAAAAAGGAAATATAAATCGCAAGGATTTCATTATCAATATTTAATTCATAATGAGAAACAATAACAAATAAGCTGTGACATCCCTAAGGAATTTCTAGGGTTCTTGAATTCATGAACTTGGATTTTGACATAGTTGTGGCCATGGAATCAATGAATCAATAAAGGGTTATTGCTTACCCAATTGCTAGCTACAACTTGGAAACATTAACTTGAAGAAGGACAAAGCTTTACTAAGCCTCCAATAGAGGTGCTTGCTTAAGTTAGGGAAATGAAGAAGATGATGAAGGGTGGTGTATGCTTGAGATAAATTGCAACCGGGTAAGTTTTTTGTTCTTTCTTTTATTTCTATCATTTTTTAATTGAGATTTCCTTTAATTGAAGGAAGCTAACACAAGCATCCCACGTAGGTGGTGATTAAGCTTGGGAAGGGGCTAATCGAAAGGTTAGTTCCTCAACTCCTCATTCTTTATTCTTTTGTCCCCTAACTTCCAATTCTCATGATATGGTCACTAAAACATGTTTCGATGTTTACAATAAGGTTCTTGATCAATGGCAATGCTTATTTAGGGTTCAATAATTCGATAATTAACCACTTGGTCAAAGATCAATGTTATATCTCGACTTTTTGATGTGAAATTTCTGATTGCCAGAATTAAATTCTGACTAGGCTTGGTTTTTGGTATTACAACTCTCCCCCTTAAGAAAAAAATCATCCTCAGATTTTACCTGAACCGAAGAGATGTGGGTATTGGTTCCTCATGGTTTCTTCCGGTTCCCATGTAGCTTCTTCTATCTTATGACTTCTCCAAAGTACCTTGACTAAAGGAGTGTTCTTGTTTAGAAGTCTCTTGACTTCCCTTGCTAATATCTGAACAGGTTCTTTCTCGTAGGCTAGATTAGGTTGAAGTTTCACCGATTCAGACTCAATAACATGTGATGGATAAGATCTATACTTGCGAAGCATCGATACATGGAATAAGTGGTGAATCTCACTTAACTCTTGAGACAAAGCTAGCCGATAAGCCACAGGACCAATTCTTTCAATCACTTTAAACAGTCCAATAAATCGGGGACTTAACTTCTCCTTTTTACCAAAGCGAAGAATCTTCTTCTATGGGGAGACTTTCAAGAAAACCTTCTCACCAACTTCATACTGTATATCTCTTCTCCTAAGATCAACATAGGCCTTCTATCGATCAAGGGCGACCTTTAAACGGTCATGAATGATGGTAACCATTCTTCAGTTTTCCGAAGTAAGTTAGGGCCCAACATCTTGCCTTCACCGAGTTCATACCAACATAAAGGTGTTCTACATCTTCTGTCATACAATGCTCCATGCGATGCCATTCCGATAGATGATTGATGTCTGTGTTATAAGCAAACTCGATGAGAGGTAGGTACCTCTCCCAAGTTCCTTCAAAGTCGATGACACAAGAACAAAGTATGCCTTCTAATAGTTGAATTAGCCTTTCTGACTGGCCGTCAGACTGAGCATGAAAAGCTGTACTGAGATTGACTCATGTGCCCAGAGCTCCTTGCAGTGCCTTCTAGAATCGCGAAGCAAAATGGGGATCTCGATCTGAAATGATTGACTTGGGTACTCTGTGGAGTCTAACCACTTCCTTGATGTACAAGTGAACTAACTTGGGAAGATCGTAGTCCATACTAACAAGTAAAAAATGAGATGACTTGGTAAAACGGTCAACAATGAACCAAATGGCATCATACTTAGCTGGAGTCAACGGTAGTCCACTGACAGAGTCCATGGTTATTCTTTCTCACTTCCATTGTGGAAGTTCAATGGGTTTCAATAACCACGTAAGAGCACAATGTTTAGCTTTGACTCGTTGGCACGTTAAGCAATTAGATACAAATTCTATGATGGCTTTCTTTATACCAATCCACCAATACAATTCTCGAAGGTCCTTATACATTTTCACCGACCCATGGTGAACTAAGAAAGGGCTATAATGAGCTTCTTTGAGAATGTCATCATGAAGGGATTCATCATTCGGTATACAAATTCTATCACAAAAATATAAAAGTCCTTCAGAGTTAACTCTGAAGTCAGGATCTGGATTATCTTGGAGCTTAGAAATAATGGCTTGTAATTTAGGGTCTTGATCTTGCAACACTTTGATTCTTAACACAATGGTAGACTGAACCTGAAGTTAAGATACTTAAGGTTGGTGCTTCTGTAACTTGAAATAAGCGTTGATAGTTTGAGGGGCAGGCAAAGGTTTACGGGTGAGTGCATCAGCTACAACGTTTGCCTTACCCGGATGATAATTAATTCCAAGATCATAATATTTGAGAAGTTCCATCCATCTTCTTTGATGAAGGTTAAACTCCTTCTGTGTCAATAGGTATTTGAGGCTCTTGTGATCGGTGTATAAATAGCATTTTTCTTCGTAATGATAATGCCTCCAGATCTTTAAGGCAAAGACAACCGCATCCCATTCAAGATCATGGGTAGGATAGTTCATTTCGTGTGACTTAAGTTGTCTTGAAGCATAAGCAACAACCTTGCCTTCTTGCATCAATACACACCCTAAGCCTTGATGCGATGCATCACTACATACGGTGTAATCTTTACCAGACTCAGGTTAGGTTAGGACCAGTGCATGAGTCAATACTTGCTTAAGCTAATAAAAACTATGTTGTTGCTTCTCAGTCTATTCAAAAGGGACATCCTTTCGTAGAATTTTGGTTAATGTTGCTGCTATTATAGAAAATCCTTTAACGAATCTTCTATAATAACCAGTAAGACCAAGGAAACTACGAACTTCACCTACATTCTTCGGTGGCCTCCAATCAACTATAGCTTGAATCTTTTTGTGTCTACTTGGATACCCTCCGCAGAAATCACATGTCCTAGAAATGAAACTTCGGTGAGGCAGAACTCACACTTACTGAACTTGGCATACAACCACTTCTCCCAAAGGGTTTGGAGCACAATACGAAGATGGTTTTGATGCTCAGCTTCATTCTTGGAATAAACCAGTAAGTCACCTATGAACACCACTACAAACTTATCAAGATAGGGTCTAAAAAACCTATTCATGATATCCATAAAGGCAGCCGGTGTATTGGTTAACCCAAAGGGTATAACCAAAAATTCTTAGTGGCCATACGTTGTACGAAAGGCTGTCTTAGGTACATCACATTCTTTAACTCTCATTTCATATGCCAATTGATAACATATGTTATCTATAATTCCCAAAAGATTATATCAACTTTTTGTGGTGACTATATTATTACCTTTAGCGGTAAATATTGTGATATTCTCAATTATGCACATTTCATAATGTGCTTTCTCTCAAGAACTTATCGCTTTTCCAGAGCATTAATGTTTTAATTACTATGAGATATAGTACTCACATTTTTCCCTTGCATTTAAATGGGAAAGTATTTCTTATGCTTATTCTAAGCATAAATCGTGACCATAGATTATATTTGATAAGTAATAATGTTAAACAAAATAAATAAATTTCAAAAAATAAATATATAAAAATATAAAACTTAAATAATTATAATGTAAAGTAAATAAACATAAAATAAATAAAATAAAAGATCGATAATTCTCTTTAAGGTTATAACACCCCTTTCCCGGTCCGGTAGGAACCCAGGTCTGAAGGCATTACAGGCGAACAATACGGTGAACGGATCAATGATTTCGATAATTTACGCAATAAATCATGTATCAAACATTTATAATGCAATATAATAAACATTTCTAGTCAATAAAGTTTACTCAATTTATAAATTGAGACCAATTGGTAACTTATTAAAATTTAGGGACTAAATTGTAAAACTAATAAATTGCAGAGTCTTGTCTAAAATTTGGGTTACCAATGTGAAATTCAATGCATGAATATCTTGCCTACAAATATTTAGAACAATCAGAGTTCGTTTGTACCTTCAATTAAGTCTATAAAAATTCAGTGACTAAATTACAATATTCGGAAACTTTCTTAATCATCTTTCAACTAACTTACCTACTCTGGTACCGATACTCGAAGAGGCCGTATCGGTACGCCTATGTCATGGTTGTTAAGGTAGTTATAAACATTAGGGGTTGTACCGGTACGGGTACAACCGTATCGGTACTCAATGCTAGTCTCAGATTCCAGTGACTACTGACCGTATCAATATGTTGAAGGTCGTATCAATATGCCTACCATGACCGTTAAAATGGTTAATCTCATTAAGCTCGTACCGACATTGGGTATGGGTACGCATGGTCAACGCAAGAGGGGTCAATCTCAAGGACCAATATAGTGTCGATACGGTGCTTCAATAATTTTCCAAATTCGATTGCCCATACTGATACCTCAGAAGCAATATCGGTACACTCTTATACTTATGTCCCAAATTGCACACCCGTACCGATACACCATCACCCGTATCGGTATGGACAGACATGTAATGACTAATTTAATTTGGTTTTTAATTAGATTAGGAGCCTTAACCTTGTCCAATGCCTACCAAATTTTACCAAAAAGTTTTTAGCCATTTAATCAATGAACATGTCAAGTTTCATGCCATTTGTAATCCATCTACTATGAATTCACTTGTTAGTGCAAAATTTTAAAACTTTTATCAACATTCAACATGCCATATTTCATACTTTAACTTTTTCAACATGGTGAGCATCATATACACACAAAATGGGGCTAAACTAACATGTCTAGACCCTGTGCCACCTTTTTAGGAGTTTAAGGATAAAGTTTACATTACATGTAACTTGGTAACTTGCTTAAAAAATGCCCTCGCTCTGATCCTTGATCCGACTAACTTTCAACCTGAAAATGCATGGAAATGAGATGCATTATGCTTATACAGCCTAGTCAGATAGTCAACAATAATGGAAAGAATAACAATGACATCAATAACATGTATATCATCATAAATGCATCTCAAATCATATTTTAACAATACTTGCAATAACTTATTTCCTTGGATCGTTATGTGAATGTGAATACGTGGATTCCCAACCAACATCGCAACAGTAAATGGTCAATATCCTTAAACATCGCCAATATGACCAAAATCAACACATCCTGCCAACATTTCCAGATAGAGCCTTAGTTCAAGGACCGTAGTCAACTTCATACCAATGAGCTCATGAATTCTATGGCATGCCAATTGTATCCCATTTCCATTCGTATCCAATGATTCAATACTTAGGCCAATAACGATAACAATAGCAATAACGGTAGCGATGACAATAACAATATATCAATAGCAATATACAATGATCAATATGGCATTTCTTAATGTTCAATGATATCAATGACAATGTAATAATTCAATGATTCATATATCAATGCAATAAGCTTACCAAAGCTTACCAATGGCACCTCCTATGAGGTTTCGATATAACCATACCTTGAAATTATTGATGGAAATGCAATAGACAATATCAATGAAATCGAGAAAGGTACCTAGCCAACTCTGAGACTTCGACTACACTCACCGATACTTCCGAGCTTTCAAGGCTCCCGGATGATAATTTATTTGTTCTTGAACTTGCTGGAATTTGATGGATTTGGTGAGGCTTGATTTTCTTGAGCTACAAAAGAAATAGAATTCAAAAGGATTTCATTATCAATACTTGATTCATAGCAACTGTTAGGAAACGTCAGTACACCCCATGGCGCAGCAGAAAAATTATCCGACGTATTCCGCCAGTGATCCATGTACGAGAAATGATTTCGGGGTGAAAAAGGATGAAACGTTACCTTAAATAAATCTAAAAAACTGCAGGGAGTTAGGAGAATCTAATTCTTCTAGCACGATATCGAATCCAAGTTGTCATAATAGCGTTCCGACCTCTACGTAGTCCACCCGAATGAAACGAACAATTTTTTTTTACTTCTTTAACTGTTAGAGAGGTTTTTCGCAAAAGGCATATTTCGGCTGCTAGACCTTATGCCTTTATATAGCATTTAAAAACCTAATTCTAATTAAATTCGGATTCATTAAATATACAATATATTTAACCGAATATAATTAAATATGTAGAATCTGATTCTACTTTAATTAGGTTTCTTTAGAGATATATGTATTTTAATAGTATTTAATAATTATCTAGTATTAAAATATATAAACAAGAATATCTATAATTGCTATAATTATAATAATCTTAGTTTTTTACTTATTATGTGTACAACAAGTTTGTACACATGCTATCAATTCGATATTTGTTCGTTTCAATCATAGGGTGTGACCCTTGTAGGTTCATGTAATGTTAGTAGTAATATCTAGAACAATTCTAATATTACAAGCAATTAGTGGCATCTAGCAATACATCATTGCTACCTAAGTTATAGGAAGTCGTGGTTCGATATAACCTTCATGATTAACTCTTTTCATGTATTACATCCTTTTGTCCTCATATCTAGATCGGACACAAGTTATGGAATAGTCACACTTGTATAGTCCATCTAATATTTCTTGATATCTTGAGTAGACTATTATAAACGAATAACTATGATATCTCATATCAATTTATTCGAGCATGGCCATGCATTTTCTAGTCTCACTCAATCAAGTGGCCTATGATATTACTCCTATTATGTAGGAAGGACAAATCCTATCTTGATCAACCATATTCCGCTACATAGATTACGATGTATCCAATATTAGTCTTTATAATGTAGTCAGTTACGGCACACATTTGACCACATCAAAATATGTCACTCACGATGTTGAAATAATGATGATCTCAAGTCTGAGGATCATACATGTAGTTATCACTATGAGCTATGTTGTGACTGTCACATAATAATCCAAGAAACATGCTCATAGTGGGCCAGTCCAATATGTCGTTCTCTAGCACATACTTATGTATTGATTTTGACATCTTCATGTCAATTACAACACTTTGCCATCAATCAACTACATATTAGTCTTAATATATTATTGTTGTCCATGCCCACAATAATACTCGACTAAGGACATTCAAGAATAACTATATTATTCTAAGGACTTTATTATAATTCAGTTTATTTATAAATGCACAGAATAAGACTGAAAAATAATAATGGCTTTATATTAATAAACATGATAAAATAATTATGTCTTTTACAACCATCTCATTATTGGTCTTTGAGCATATTCCAACAACAACTTATTAGCCATGAGAAACAATAACAAATAAGCTATGACATCCCTAAGGAATTTCTAGGGTTCTTGAATTCATGAAGTTGAATTTTGACACAGTTTTGGTCATGGAATCAATGAATCAATAAAGGGTTATTGCTTACCCAATTGCTAGCTACAACTGGGAAACATTAACTTGAAGTAGGACAAAGCTTTACTAAGCCACCAATGGAGGTGCTTGCTTAAGTTAGGGAAAGGAAGAATGATGAAGGGTGGTGTATGCTTGAGATAAATTGCAACCAGGTAAGTTTTTTCTTCTTTCTTTTCTTTCTATTCTTTTTTTTAATTGAGCTTTCCTTCAATTGAAGGAAGCTAACACAAGCATCTCACGTAGGTGGTGATTAAGCTTGGGGATGGACTAATTACAAGGTTAGTCCCCATACTCCTCATTCTTTATTCTTTTGTCCCCTAACTTTAAATTCTCATGATATGGTCACTAAAAAGTTTTAATGTTTACAATAAGGTCCTTGATCAATGGCAATGCTTATTTAGGATTCAATAATTTGATAATTGACCACTTGGTCAAAGGTCAATATTATATCTTGACTTTCTTATGTGAAATTTTCGATTGCCGGATTTAAATTCTGAATAGGCCCGATTTGGGGTGTTACAAAGGTTATGAGAATAATTAGAAGACGGTTTATTCTCTTCATGGGTTATAAGGAAACTAAAAATGTTCAAATGAGTTGGACAATATCATCTTCGTAATTTTCGCAAACAAATTTGCTTCTATTTTCTTTCTTTTATAATTCAGTGATTGTTGATTTTTTCAGCGTATGACAAGTACGAGACCAATGGCTTGTAACATCGCACTGGTAATAAAAGGATTTCACTTTCTTAGAATGACCTTTATCACTCTTGGCATCCTTATAACTCCACTGTTGGTGGGTATAAACATTCTAAAAATAGCCATATTGTCCATGTCTATGTTCATGGATTCAATCGCGACCACAACTACTAATGTGACATTTATTCTTTCCATTATATAATCTCACATTCACTTTAGGGAATGGAGTGGAGCCAGTGAGCCTTTAAAACATTTTTCACGATATTGTGTATGAGGACAACATTATTTGCGTGAAAAAGGGAGTATGTTTTTATTAACATATCCTCATCTTTGATATTCTGACCACATAAAGTCAGTTGTGAAGTAATTTGGATCATAGCGGAGTTATATCACTAACTGAATAGTGATTAACATGTTTGCATTCACTTCAGGGAATGAAATAGATCCAATAATCTCATGAAATAAACATGATGCTTGCATTCACTTCAGGGAATGCCTCCCATAAAAATTCTTATCAAGATGAATTTTTATAACTTGAACTTTGGGAGAAGTTTATAGTCGAGTTTTTTGACATAAAAAAATTATTGCTTTCGAGAAAATATTGACTTTATAATAATATTATTGTAGATTAAAAATCACCATCATTTATTGCACTTTAAAATCGTAGTTTAAAGAATAAAAATGAAACTAGAGTTTACCGATAATGTTTTCCTCTCAAGGACAATGGAGACATAGCAAATGACCAAGACAACTTCTCATAATTTCTTTACGTCATGTCTCTTACCACACCATTTAAACATATCATGTAAAACTCAAAACACGATTAAAAATATCAAATCTCATCAATAGAATAAAATAAATTAATAATAATATTTAGTAATGAACTAAAAAAATAAGAAATTCTTAATAAGTTTGCATCAATAATATTCTCACTACACAAATTTTATATTAAATCATATGAATAAAAGTAAGAAGGACCAAACCATTGTTTTTTCTTTTGAGAAAAAATGTGCGCACCATGTTCACCTAACAAGTTTGATGCGTGATTTCTTGTCTTGCCCAAAGAGATTTGAATCTCATTTTCTATTATTTATTAACAATCACAAATATCAATTTTCACAAAAAGCGTGTACTTCACTTTTAATCCAATATCTCGCGTGATGATTTAAGAGAATCAATCCATGCTAAGTAGAAGTACATGAATATCCCTATAAAAATACAACTTTTAACATTATCAAGATAAAATAGAATAATACTAATAAAAGTATTATTTTAAAGAAAATGATGCCACTCTCTGGCTACACTAACACCGAGCAACCAATAATTTTTCAAAAATTAAAAACCAAGTTAAAGATCAAGAGAGAAAAATAATTGATAATTAAAATATAATCGAGGGAGAAGAACTTATCTTTAATTCATGTTAGAATCAAATTCTTTTCAGTAACTCCTTTAGGATTCAAACAACAAATACCTCAGTTGGTTAGAGTCTTGTGTTGATAACGTGTTGTGAATAAAATAACGAAGAACGATAATAAGAACAAAGATTTGAGAGAAAGAGGAAGATTAATATTTATTTTGAATATTCAAGTGTGTACAATGCCTTCATCAAATCGTCTACTTATAGGTATAAGAAGTATATAATACATGAAACTCTAATTAATGAAGATAATATTTCTACTGATAAAGTAAATCAAATCTCCTAGATAAAATTCTTATCATGATAGACATCCACATAAATAAATATTCATAACATAAAAAGTAATAGAACAATCAATAATCGGCACGTGACACCATATTAAAAAATAATTTTTTGAAGTGTTTTTTACTTTTTATTTCATGTAACCTTAATTTATACATTATACAGTATGAATATCTATCATCCCAACACCCATTCCTAATGATATTGTCCTCGTCGCCCATTTACTCATTCGTCGCCACCACCTCTCCACACTAGGTACACCCCTCGTACGTAGTCTCTATCATACCCCTTCCTAACAACTGAGTCCAAGCTCTCATTAACTGTTCTAGACCATGACCTTCAACCTCACTACCAACGAACACTAAGTTCCCACTCTTTTTCAAATTTTGAATATCGAGTATTATTGTTTTCCTTATTGAAGTATCATTATAACATTCAATTAACAATAATTTTTTTACTTAGATCATTTAAGCATGTTTTTCACTGAAAAAGTACATGAAATCAAACTATCATACAAAGAATCACATTTATGTTTAGCTCTCCATGTTTTTCTCTTTCCTCTTACCTTGGAAGATTCTTCAACTTCTTTCCCTAATCAAATAAGTGTAAAATAAATTACTACACTTCTATTGTATTAAATGAAAGAATGAAATCTAATTACAACTTAAAAACGAGATTGAATCCATCCAAATGAATCCATTTTTCAAAAATCCTCTTAAAATCTTGAAATAAACACTTATCACCCATTTTTCAACAAATTTAATCTTTTTCTAAAGTTCTTAAATGAGAGATTACAAATATTGAATGCTTAAACCTGGATGGGAGAATTGAATGTAAAGCTTTGACTTTTCAAGTGTTGATAACTATAGTTTTGGGAGATGAAGAAGAGAGAAGATGAAGAAATGGTGCGATTAACCCCAAAATCTTATCCCCTAGTCTCCCACGTCCAAATATATGGGAATAGAGGTTGTCAGCTCTCTTTTTCTCCAATAGGTAAATTGTACCATTGGTCCCTCTACTTTTAATCTTTCGTAAAAATGATATTTTTTTTACCAAAAAGCACAATTAATACTCAAAGAGGTCCAAAATTGACCCAATTGATCTAATTACCCAACTAAACCATCAAGCCCATGACTCGGGTCAACGCTAACTCTTTGATTCAAAAATTTATGTCATTACACTATGTTCATTGAGTGACATATTTATAACAAATGTTAATTGAGTAAAATGTATGTAACTTTTAGAAGAAAAATGATTTGTTTGTTATAAAACTTATAATTAAGAGACCTTGGGTGTAGTTTACCAAAAAATCAAATGTTGTCCTTTTAGGAAAAATATGTGGCTGAACCGATACAAGCGTTGAAAATGAGATTTGCTTGAGGCGTGCATTATATTTTTGCGGTGAAGCGTATCCTCCAAAATTCAACAAGCACTTTTACTGAGGTAGGCAACAAGAAGAGTGAAAAAACAATGAATACTCAGCTTCAAGATGTGTTGAAACTGAGAGAGAAGAAAATAAAGTAAGTAGCTGATTCTACTTTGGAATGAATGAAAAGGTTGAGCTTGCATGGTATTATAGTAACAAATCAAAATCAAATTGGAATTTTATAATTGTAGTAATTTAGACTTTTAGGCCTTGATATCATGTATGAAAAATCACATATTAATTTTCTCTTTTAAGCCCAATAACAACAATTTGTATTTAAACACAACTCAAGGAATTTTCACAAATGATGTGAGATTTATTGTATTCTTTTGAAATATTAGCACATTTTACAACAATCTCCCACATATTTTAAATTCATAATAAAATGAATCGAAAAGAGTTTAGTTGAGTATTATGATGTAATGTATTTATTATGGTGTCTTTTTGGACTATGACCAGAACTTAGAAAAATCAGACATAACCTACTAGATAATTAGTGAAACATATTTCCACGAACCAATAACTCATTAATGTAGCTAACATTCTCACTGATCATGTAACATATATTTTTTCTCTTCGTCGTGGTTGTGAATAGGCCATGCGCGTACTTGGATTTTTATAAGTGCTCTAGAGACTATCAAAATCTCATGAAGCAATCCCACTTTATACTTATATAGGGCAAACCATAAATTGTATTCTTCAGGTCTATACACCACCTATAAATGCTATAGACTTGATTAAGAGTTTTACTCATCCTCGCCATCCTTGCAGTTTTTAGCACTATTCACACCATTGGAAGGGACAAAAGAAAAAATGTAGTGTTTTTCCTACCAAATCAACCAATGACTTGTTATTACCCATATAAACCTTCTTCTTGGGATCGTCAGTCACAAAGGTTGGGTTACCATTATTGTTGATTTCTTATATTGGAAAGTCCATTTTGGCCTCGATGTTTCACATATCAATTTCCTCCCTAGGGGTTTAGTTAGATAATTGGCCAAAATCATATTTTTGGTTGTCCTCCATGTTCCCTAGGGCTTTATCCTGATTAATTTAGACCGACTCGCGTTTCACACCTGGCATTAGTGGGTGAGTCTCCCAACGAAGATTTTTTGCTCGAGGACTTGCTTAAGCGATACCACATTTCTTACCACTTGGACCAATCCCTAACTTTACATAATCAATTAATATTACTTCATCTTTTTGCAGGTGTTTTGTTACCTCACGCCCTTTAAACAAATATTTATATTTTTACCATTAAAAGTTTTTATTCTTTGCAATGTCTATTGTTACTTGGAAATCACAATGCATCAGTATTGAAGCTATCAGTTTTGTTCCTAATGAAATACATGCTAAGGGGTTTTTCAGCCACTCAACTTCAATATACATGCTAAGATGTTTTTCTGCAGAAATGTTTATGGACTTTGTAAGAAAAAAAGTTACTACACAATTTATTACCCTATATCTCCTAATCTAAAACCAACCAAACTTATGGTAGGAAATTGTGTTATTACACAAAGTCTTAAAGGATAATTCTATATGTTACCAAACTCAAAGCAAATAGGGTACCTGCACAATATTTTAGGACACCTACAGAAAAGTTTATGGAATTTGAAAGGAAAAAGTAACTACACAATTTATTACCCCATATCTCATAGTCTAAAACCAACCAAACTTATGGTAGAAAATTGTGTTATTACACAAAGTCTTATAGGATAACTCTATATGTTACCAAATTCATAACAAATAGGGTACCTACACGAAGTTGTACGAAACCTACAGAAATGTTTATGGAAATGGTAAGAAAAAAGGTAACAACACAAATTCTTACCCCATATCATCTAATCTAAAACCAACCTAACTTATGGTAGGAAATTGTGTTATTACGTAAACTCTTAAAGGATAACTTTATATGTGACCAAACTCATAAAAATAGGGTAGCTACATAAATTGTTACGTAACCTACGTAAATTATTATAAAAACGATACGAAAAAAGGTAATAACACAAAATCTTACCTCATATTACCAAATCTTAAACCAACGAAAGTTATTGTACGAAATTATGTTATAAAATAAACTCTTAAAGGATAACTCTATATCTTATAAAACTCATAAGAAATAGAGTACCTACACCGATTGTTACCGAACCTACATAAGCTATTACAGGAACAATAAGAAAAAAGGTAATAACAAAAATTATTACCTCATATCACCAAATCTAAATAAAACTTATGGTAAGAAATTGTGTTATAACATAAAATCTTAAAGGATAACTCTATTTGTTACCAAACTCATAAGAAATAGGGTACCTACACAAATTGTTATGAAACCTACATAATTTTTTATAGAACCAATAAAAAAGGTAATAACACAAATGCTTACCCCATATCACCAAATCGAAAAACCTTCAAACGAATGGTAAGAATTTATATTATAATCCATTTTCATACATTTTCGATAAGAATTTATGTTGGTCTATGTTACGTGTTTTTAATGCAACGCAATCCATTTTCGATAAGAATTTATGTTGGTCTCTGTTGCGTGTTTTGAATGCAACACAAACGGTGCAAGTGTACACGTCGCAAGTAATAGTATAGATTAGATATCGTCTCCACAGGGATTGGTGCTACTTCTGGAATCTAACTTCTCACATTGTAAAAATAAAAACAAAATTGATATAATAGGGATTAGTTTTGTCATGTAAAGTAAAAGAGCAATTAAAGTAAAGAGAATTATAGTCAAATAAGAGAGAGTAGGTCGGGTTATCGTGAGTTGTGGGGTGATAGTTGAATGGATTTTCTTGGTAATTGAGTGCTAGAATGGCTCAATTGTTTCGTCAATTGGATCCAGTCGGATTGCCTGGGCAATTATGCGATTGCTTGGGCAATTAAGATTGGAACGATTGCCTTGGCAATTGGGCGATAACCTTCAAAGTTCGGCGAAGCGTTCTTCAATTGTTTCTTGTTATCTCTAACTCGAAACACTATTAATTGTGCATGCCTCGATAATACATCCCTGCGTGAACCAAGGGTAGACAATCACCGATCTTTAGCTCCTTTTAGCCGTTGAAATCCGTAACTTATTCCTAAGTTGGATTAGTCTTCACCATCGATTGATTGTATGAAAACCATGCTCATTCATTTCTTGAATCTAACTCTCTCGATATTAGATAAATGGATGAATTCACGAGATCCTCTCCCAATTCACTCTCAATCAAATATAAGAACCAAGAATGAACAAACTTTGAATTGAAATTGCAAACTCAAAACCTAAATAAATCCAATCGTTCTCACAACCACAAAAACACAATAACCCAAGCCAATTAAAATTAGTTCATGGCCGGGTGCAAAATAAAAACAAGAGATAATCTCCCTAGCATGAATCTAATCGGCAAGAAGGAAGAAGAACAAGATGTCGATAGCCCTCTCTTTTTCTCTCCAAAATTTGACTCCTCTCCAAGTTGGTGGCTTGATCTTTATATAGGAGATAACTAGGTTGAAGTCCTTCTTTGAGGAGGAAGTTAAGTTGGAATTAAATAACATAAAAGAGATAAAATCTCTTTTATTATTATATTTTTATTCCTCCAAAAACTCCTCATAAAACTCTTGGAATTTAATCTCCTTTTAATCTCTTCTTGAAACTCCAACTCTTCTAGGATTTATCCTTGTTCTTCGCACTTTATCTAGAACACCTTGTATTTATCCAGTCATTACATTCGGCTGCCATGTCATCTTGTCATCAATTGCCTTGGCAATTTCCCAATAGCTTGGGCAATTAGTTCCTGCACACAAAAGCACACCAAAGCAGTATCTTTTTCAACAAAATCAACCAAATTGGGTAATCAAGCTTAACAGCAAAAGAAACAGTGAAATTATGCATGAATGCCTAATAATGCAACTAAAATAAGCCTAAGTCTAACAATAATTAAGAGTAAAAAAGGTAGAAATATAGTACTTTTTCACACTTAACACATCCCCAAACTCAAACTATTGCTTGTCCTCAAGCAATGCAAAACTAACAATTACCTACCAAGACTTTAATCATCAAAGACATGCTTCAAACTTGACTTCAAACCTCAGAACCATGGCACAAAGTATGATCACCTTTTGAATTTTTCGGATATCACAAAAATTAACCGGAACCAAACTATAATGCTCGTGACAATGTGTCTGCGTAGTTGTGTACAAGTTGATTTTCAAGATTCTTTGTGAACAATAGGCTTTTATCAATTTAATTACCGGGGCATTTAATTTCAAGTTTACTAGAGCCAATTTCGGGCACCTCTAGCAAAACAAGAAATTTCTTATTTTAATGTTAATCAACTAGAGCCAATTTTGGGCACCTCTAGCGATTCTTAACTAGAGCCGGTTTTGGGCACTTCTATTGATTCTTAACTAGAGCCGGCTTCGGGCACCTCTAGCAATAATTTTTTTTATTTACCCAATATTTAAGCAACCTAAGTTCACTAAGTTTCTTTCAATCAACGAGCCATAATTGTGTCAATAATATTCAGCATCACAGTAAAATTCTAAGTTCTTTCCATGCAATCCTAAAATTAAAGGTTCTTTCAATTAAGTGCAGTGGCAAAAATTCATCATTGGATATTCAACAAGTCTTAAGCAATTAAATACAATCAAAGACATGGCAAGTAACATATGCAACCTATATGCGATTACTAAAGATGAATACAACTCAACATGAAACTAATTAGAAACAAATACCCCCCAAACTTGAGAGAGGCATTGTCCTCAATGCAAGCAATTACAACAAAGTAAAAATGAACTAAAATGCAAATGGGTTAGTCAGAAAGGTCGTCACCTTGAATAATGAGTTTCTTTCGGGCCGTTTGCTTGATGCTTTTTCCAGTTCGCGGTGGTTGAGTGCGTGGCGGCTTGAGCTTTCATTTTCAGAACCTTATGGCCATGTTCATCTTCTTTTTCGGTCTCTTCGATGACAGAAGCTTTGCGCTTCAATTCTGATGGCTCGAACGATGGCGACTTTATTAGTTCAAGTATTTTCTTGTTCGACTCTTTATTGTGTGCAGCAGTTGCCATGGCATCCTCAGTTGTCGGGGCAAGTAGGTTGGCAGGGAACACCGGGAAAGGCACGGTGTTGTCAGGATACTTCTCAAGGATCACTCGTGTGATGGCTATGATATGGTCCCTCATGTACCGCATGAATTGTTGTTGTTGAGCCTCTATCCATTCTAATCGGTGGGATAATGGGTGTAGCATCTCTACTATTCGATCCAGGCCTATCACCGCGGATGCACTTGCCTGGGCATCTGGAATTGTCGAGGAATGTTCTGCCGGTTTTGTCGTGGCACTAGGAATTATCGAGGCATTTGGAATTGTCGAGGCAATTTTGGTTGCCCGGGAAATTTTTGGTGTTAAGGTTTTCTTTGTCACTTCTTATTCTTTTGTCGTTCCCTCACCCATAATCCTCAAGTATTGAGCTCAGTTCCACATGGTTTTGGAGGGCAATTTCTCATCCGTCGTATCACTTGGCACATTTTCTTTCTCGCATAGTTGAGAGATTAAGCTCGGAAAGAAAAGAGAACCTACATCCTTTTGAAGTCCCTTTTAAGGCTCCTTGGTTCCATTCGGTACCTTCTGTAGTGAGGTCTTTGAACACTTTTTCAACTTCTTCGGCCGAGATGTTGTCCACGAAAGCTTTATGTTCATCCTTCTCAATGTATATCCCGTAGAAAGTGTTGATGGTGTCGGCATCAATAGGGATTGCCCTACCACGAACATAGATATGGGGATTGTTTGGATTAGGAGAATGAGCATAAGATTCTCTTACCCATGATACATTGGTGGCCTTTGGTTGATGGCAAAAGATTTGCCACTTGTGGTGCTCGATGACTTGGAAGATGAATGGATCAAGGCCGAGGTTCTTGTTGGAGATGTTGTAGTCAAAACCTTGCTCCTCCAATACCTTGCGGTTTGCAAACTTGGCATGATATCTTTCCCAATTGTTGGTGTTGCAAATCGACGGAATGGTGGTTCCTTGGATGAACTTGGGTGGGGAATGGTTTTGATGTTCTTGGCCATGGATGATCTTTTTGTTTGTGGTTGGAAACAAAAACTAAAGAAAACAAAGAGAACTTGTGGGAGTTCAAGAATTTAGAAAAGAAAGTAGAGAGTGGGGAAGGGGTATGCAGCAAGATTATTTGGGGAAGAGTAAGGGGTTATGCGGCTAGGGTGTTGTTTTATGGGAAAAATTAGGGCAAACTTTAAGTGGAACATGGATTTAAGTTTGGTCCATATTGTGTCCAACTCAATCTTCAATCAAACTCCTCTTGATCTTGAACTCTTTTCCTAAAATTCAAACACAAATAAAAAATAAGTATTAATTAAAGAAAAATAATAATTAAATAAGTTAAAGCTATAAAGATAAATATCCTAAAGAAAACTAAGAATAGAAATTAAACTAAAATTAAGAAAATCCTATCCTAAAAAAAATAATAATAATAATAACAATAAATAAAATAAATTATTCGAAATTAAAAGAAAACTAAGAAATAAACTAAAAATAAAATACAAATACTAGAGGAGAGCATGGTTATGCATCTCCTAAAGTAACCGTTTCTTTGTCACGCTCAACATGGGTGCCGGCATAGTGCTTTAATCTTTGTCCGTTAACTTTGAATTCATGTCCATCAATGGTGGACTTGATTATTACATTTACCATGGGATAAAGGTTTGACTACTTCGAATGGCCCGGACCATCTCGATCTTAGTTTTCCCGGAAAGAGCTTTAACCGAGAATTAAAGAGTAATACCAATTGTCCGGGCAAAAATTATCGCGACAATAGTTTCTTATCATGCCAACGCTTAGTTTTCTCCTTGTAGATTCTTGCACTGTCATAAGCTAAGGCATGAAACTCCTCTATTTCATTAAGGTCCAGTAGGCCTTTTTGTCCGGCACTCTCCCAATCCATGTTCACAGTTTTGATTGCCCAGTATGCCTTGTGCTCGATTTCCGCCAGTAGATGGAAAGTCTTGTCGTAGACAAGTCTAAAGGGGACATGCCTAACGGTGTTTTGAATGCTATGCAATAGGCCCAAAGTGCATCATCAATTCAAAGAGACCAATCCTTTCAAGAGGGATTGACAACCTTCTCAAGGATACTATTTAATTCCCGATTGGAAATTTCCACTTGTCCGTTCGTCTGTGGGTGATATGCCATGGAAATTTTTTGTGTTACTCTAAAACGTTGCAACATCTTGGTGATGAGTTTTTTGTCAAAATGCTTTCCTTCATCACTAATAATTGCCCTTGGCATTCCAAACCGTATGAATATATTTTTCTACAAAAATTTCTGAATGGTTTTGGAGTCGTTTCTGCGAACTGTAGTTGCCTTAACCCATTTAGATACATAATCGACGGCAAGTAAGATGTAGAGATTGCCGAATGAGGATGGGAAGGGCCCCATGAAATCAATACCCCACACGTCAAATAGCTCAACTTCAAGGATATTCTACAGTGTCATCTCATGTCGCCTAGAAATATTGCCCGTTCGTTGACATTGATCACACTGCTTGTAAAATTATTGGGCATCTTTGTAAAGTTTGGGCCAATATAGTCCGGATTGCAAGACTTTGGTCGCAGTACGTGTTCCTCCAAAATGACCTCCATAGGGTGAAAAGTGGCATTGCATGGGCATATTTTGCTGCTCCTCTTCGGGAACACATCGTCTTATAACCTGATCTACACATTGTTTAAACAAAAGAGGCTCGTCCCTATAATAATGCTTAGCATTATATCAGAACCGCTTTTTCCCTTGATGAGTAAGGTCATACGGTATAATACCACTAACCAAAAAATTAACGAGATCGACACAACATGGTATTGCTGAGGCAACTAATAACTGCTCATCTGGGAATGCATCGTTGATCTCTAAGGGGTTATTATCGGTATTTCCTCCTTCCAGCCCTAACAAGTGATCGGCTACTTGATTCTCCGCTCCTTTCCTTTCCTTAATTTCGATGTCAAACTCTTGTAAAAGTAAAATTCAACGAATTAAATGAGGTTTGGCATCTTTTTTAGCAATCAAATATTTAATTTCCGAATGGTCAGTGTGGACAATTACCTTAGTACCAATCAAATATGAACGGAACTTGTCAAATGCTAAAACTACGGCTAGTAATTCCTTTTCTATTGTGGTGTAATTGAATTGAGCACCATTAAGGGTTTTACTATCATAGTATATTACATGGAAGATGCTACCTTTTCGTTGGCCTAAAACAGCACCTACCGCAAAATCACTTGCGTCACACATTAGTTCAAAAGGGAGGGACCATTCAGGTGGAACGACAATGGGTGTTGAGGCAAGTTGCTTTTTCAGGCCCTTAAATGTCGTGGCACATGATTCATCAAAGTCAAAAGCTTTGTCCTGTTCAAGCAAATTACAAAAAGGTTTAGAAATCTTAGAAAATTATAAATGAAACTTCTGTAAAAACCTGCATGACCGAGAAAACTTCGGATTCCATTGACTGAAATTGGCAGTGGCAAATTTTCAATTATTTCCACCTTGGCTCTGTCGACTTCAATTCCCTTTGATGAGATCTTGTGGCTGAGCACTATACCTTCGTCTACCATAAAATGGCACTTCTCCCAATTTAAAACTAGGTCAGATTCTTCATATCGTGTTAGGACTTTCTCCAAATTTCCTAGGCAATTGTCAAAGCTATCTCCGAATACTAAAAAATTGTCCATGAAGATCTCCAGGAAATCTACCACCGTATCGGAGAAAATTGCCATCATGCATCTTTGAAAGGTTGTCGGGGCATTTCATAATCAAAATGGCATCATTCGAAATACATAAGTACCATATGGGCATGTAAAAGTGGTCTTTTCCTGATCATCCGGTGCTATGGCAATTTGGTTATAACTTGAGTAACCATTAAGAAAACAATAAAATGATTTGCCTCAAGACGGTCAAGCATTTGGTCAATAAAAGGTAAAGGGAAATGATCTTTCTTAGTGGCTTTATTCAATTTTTGGTGATCCATACAAACCCTCCAACCGGTCATAGTCATAGTTGGAATGAGTTTGTTGCTTTCGTTACTTACCACTGTCATACCTCCATTTTTCGGTACACATTGTACCGGACTCACCCATGTACTGTCGGAGATAGGATATATGATACCAGTATCAAGCCACTTGATGATTTCTTTTCTCACGACTTCCTTCATATCAGGGTTAAGCGTCTTTTGTGCCTCAATTGCCAGTTTATGATCATCCTCCAAAAGGATTTTATGCATACATACCACCGAGCTAATTCTCTTTAAGTCTTTAATTGTCCATCATATCACCTTTTTGTGGAGCATTAACATGTCGATCAATCTCTATTCCTGTTCAGGCTGCAAATTAGAAGAAATAATTACGGGCAGTGTGTTATTGGTTCCCAAATAAGCACATTTCAATTGTCCTGGCAAAGCTTTCAAGAATAGGAGGTTGCTCAATAGAGGGGTTTTTTAGTTTTACCTTCCTTACCTGAGTAATCCAACGGTTTAAAGTATGTACTTGGATGACTTGCTATCTAATTGGCTTTATCTTGCTCGATGTTGTCTTGCTCTTTGATTTCTTTAGGTTCGACAATACAATTGTCGAGGTAATCTTTCTCTATTCCAAAATTAAATTCGGTGGTAGCTTGGACGACTTGACACTCCTCTGGATCATCAGCGTGCTTGAGAGTTTGGAAAAAATTCATCTTGACTTGCTGATCATTCACCCTCATAGTGAGTTCTCATTTTTCAACATCGATTAAGGTCCTTCCTGTTGCTAGAAATGGCCTTCCAAGGATAATAGGAGCGACCTCATATACTTCACAATCCAAAACAATAAAGTCAGTGGGAAAAATAAATTTATCAACTCTTACCAGTATATCTTCAATTTTCCCCTTTGGATGCACATAAGATCTGTTCGCAAGTTGCAGCATAACTGTTGTAGGTCTTGCCTTCCCTATGCCCAATCGTTGGAAGACTGATTTTGGCATAAGGTTTATGCTTGCTCCACGATCGCATAATGCCTTCCCAAAATAGTGATTTCCAATTGCACAAGGTATTGTGAAACTGCCGGGATTTTTTAGCTTCTATGGCATTCGGTTGTGCAACATTTCCATACATCCTTCCTTCATGGCTACTATTTCAAACTCACCTAGTCTTGTTCGCTTAGAGACAATGTCTTTAAGGAACTTAGCATAGTTCGACATTTGCCCTATTGCATCAACCAACGGTAAATTGATGTGGACTTGCTTCAAGATATCAAAGAACTTATTGAACTGGTAGTCTTGTTTCTGCCGTTTCAGCCTTTGGGGGAATGGTGGTGGAATTCAAATATCCTCTTCCTTCTTTTTCGATTTGGGATTTTTATCACAACTTGCCTGGGCAATTGGAATTGCCTGGGCAAATTTTGATTCACCAATTTTGGATGAGGTGTCCTCTCCAATTACATCTTTTTTAGCGGATGATTGTTCTTCTGGACGATCTATAGGCTGAACAAGTGCATCATTAAGCTTTCGGCCCATCCGAGTGGTAATTACTTTACACTGCTCATGGCCTATTCCCTTCGCGACCTCAGTATCGCTGGGTAAACCTCCATGCGGTCTTGTATTCAGGTTTTGGGTGAATTGACCAATTGAGTCTCCAATGATTTCTGGGCTGCCTCCTGATTCTGCAATCTCATCTCAGTCCTTTTCATGAAACTACTATTCTCAACCATATAAGGTTCAGTTTTTAACATAAAAGCATTGAGAGAATTTTCCAAGGAACTAGATAGTGTCGATTGTTGCTGCGATATCTGTTGCTGAGGCATGTTCTGCTAGAATCCAGGTGCTTGTGCATTCTGATTATTCTGATTGAGGGCATTGTTCGGATTGCTCCATGAGAAGTTGGGATGCTTCCTCCAGGCTTGATTGTAGGTGTTGGTTGTCAAATTGTTGTTCCGGTTATAGTTTCCAATGTAAAAGCTAGACTCTGGGTTCTGTGGACATTCAGAAGAATCATGGTTACTATTACATAAATCACAAAAGGAATCTACTACCTTGATCTCCTGTGTGTTGCTTGGTCACTGCATAATTTTAACCAAATTGGTTAAAGTAGCCAATTGCGCAGAAATTGAATTTGATGAATCAAGCTCATTGATCGTGGCATGGCATCTGATTCCTCCTTTTCTAGTGGTTGGGAACTGATAGACATTCTTGGCAAGCCGATTCAGAATCTCTACAGCTTCCTCAGGTGTCTTGTCAATGAGTATGCTATTTGCCGAGGCATCTAGCATCATCCTTGTTGGTGTGTTTACCGAGTTGTAAAACATCATCACCTGTGTCCATACTGGGAATTCTTGCATGAGACATTTATTTAAAAGCTCTCTATATCGTTCCAAGCCTCATATATGGATTCATCATCTGCCTGCCAAAAAAGGTAATTTCGTTACGCAATTTATCAGTCATATTTGTAGAACTAAATCTAGCAAGGAAAATACGACATAAATCAGTCTAAAATCCTATAGATCCGGATGGAATACTATTCAACCACGATTTTGCCTTATCCCTCAGTGAATAGGGGAATAATTTCAGCCTTAGGATATTCTTATGGACTCATTGTAGTTTGAATGAATTGCAAATCTCCAGGAGTGATTTGAGATGTTGTCGGGCATCTTCAGTTGTAGAACTGCCAAATTGACCAATTGTGTTGATCATGTTGAACATTACAGGTTTTAATTCAAAGTGGGCGACTTCTATTTCAGGTCTTACAACTCCTGGGTTTAGACCGTTGAGATCTTCCTCTAGGTAATCTCGAATGGCTCTATTTCAGACACGAATTGGTTGTTGTTCGACTAAAACACCTCATCCTATTGCCACATTATTTTGATTGTCGTCTGGGACAATAGGATCTGGCATTGTTGCTCTTTGCTCATGTCTTCTCGTATGAAAAACTCATTCTATCTCGGGTTCAAACGGTATTCTGGTGATGTTGGTCTCACCCTGGTCATACACAGATGCAAAACCAAAATTATAAGTCCTTTGAAACCAATTAAAAATAAAAATAAAAGTAAAAGTACAAGGAATTAAAAACAAAGTTGCTATTGCCAATCCCCGGCAATGGCTCCAAAAACTTGTTGCGTGTTTTGAATGCAACGCAAACGGTGCAAGTGCACGTCGCAAGTAATAGTATAGATTAGATATCGTCTCCACAGGGATTGGTGCTACATCGGAAATCTAACTTCTCGCACTGTAAAAAAAAAACACAATTGATATAATACGGATTGATTTTGTCGAGTAAAGTAAAGGAGCAATTAAAGTAAAGAGAATTGTAGTCAAATAAAAGAGAGTAGGCTGGGTTATCGTGAGTTGTGGGGTGATAGTTGAATGGATTATCTTGGTAATTGAGTGCTAGAATGGCTCAATTGTTTCATCAATTGGATCCAGTCGGATTGCCTGGGCAATTCTGCGATTGCTTGGGCAATTGAGGTTGGAACGATTACCTTGGCAATTGGGCGATAACCTTCAAAGTTCGGCGAAGCGTTCTTCAATGGTTTCTCATTATCCCTAACTCGAAACACTGTTAATTGTGCATGCCTTGATAATGCATCCCTACGTGAACCAAGGGTGGACAGTCACCGATTTTGCACTCCTTTTAGCCGCTAAAATCCGCAACTTATTCCTAAGTCGGATTAGTCTTCACCATCGACTGATTGTATGTAAACCATGCTCATTCTTTTCTTGAATCTAACTCTCCCGATATTAGATAAATGGATGAATTCACGAGATCCTCTCCCAATTCACTCACAATCAAATATAAGAACCAAGAATGAACAAACTTTGAATTGAAATTGCAAACTCAAAACCTAAATAAATCCAATCGTTCTCACAACCACAAAAACACAATAACCCAAGCCAATTAAAATTAATTCATGGTTGGGTGCAAAATAAAAACAAGAGATAATCTCCCTAGCATGAATCTAATCGACAAGAAGGAAGAATAACAACATGTCGACAGCCCTCTCTTTTTCTCTCCAAAATTTGACTCCTCTCCAAGTTGGTGGCTTGATCTTTATATAGGAGATAACTAGGTTGAAATCCTTCTTTGAGGAGGAGGTTAAGTTGGAATTAAATAACATAAAAGAGATAAATCTCTTTTATTTTTATATTTTTATTCCTCCAAAAACTCCTCATAAAACTCTTGGAATTTAATCTTCTTTTAATCTCTTCTTGGAACTCCAACTCTTCTAGGATTTATCCCTGTTCTTCGACTTTATCTCGAACACCTTGGATTTATCCAGTCATCACATTTGGTTGCCATGTCATCTTATCCTCAATTGCCTTGGCAAATTCCCAATTTCTTGGGCAATTAGTTCCTGCACACAAAAGCACACCAAAGCAGTATCTTTTTCCACAAAATCAACCAAATTGGGTAATCAAGCTTAACGACAAAAGAAACAGTGAAATTAGGCATGAATGCCTAATAATGCAACTAAAAAGAGCCTAAGTCTAACAATAATTAAGAGTAAAAAGGGTAGAAATATAGTACTTTTTCACACTTAACAGTCTCTGTAGCAACCCTTTCGATATCGCTAAAAAATAAAAATAATTAATTTGCATTTTGTTTTTTTTGAAAATTTGAATTTTTTATATTTCTTGAAAGTTTGAGAAATTTTTGGAAATTTGATTTTTTTGGAATAATAAAAGACTGGAAAATAAAGACTGGAGTCGCACCTGATCATTTTTTAAATGTAGACCAGACACCAAAAATGAACCTGAGATTCTTTAAAAAAAGAGTCCGAGAGTCAGTTACGTATGGGAAGGATTAGCACCCCACACCGCCCAAAAATTAGTACCTAGTCGAATATAATTTGCCTTTAATTGGAAATTTGTGTGTTCAAATTTTAAATTAATTTAAAATTTGTTTAAAAATTCGAGAATAAACGAAAGAACCACCACCACTACTCTTGGTACTTCCATGTCTACTATCGAATAAAAGGGAATCATATTAACAGATGATATGTCAGAATGTGAGAAAATAAAACAAAGATGAATATATGTACACAAAATGAAAACATAAATATAAAAGCAAAAATAAATAAATAAATAAATATGGAAAAAAGACCGGATCGAACATAAAGAGAAAAGCATGAAATAAAAAACTAAAATTAAATATATAAAAAAGGGAGCGATAAATTTAATTGCAAAAAAACAAATTGTGAGAAATTGAAATATCCGGAAAAAGGACCTGGTTGAACAAGATAAAAGAAATATCTGAAAAAAGAACCAGATCGAAAAAAGAGCGTAAAAGGAAAAATCCGGAAAGGAACGAATAGAACATAAAAGAAATAAGGAAATAGAAATATCCGAAAAATGGACCGAACCAAATAAAAGATAAAGGTGCAGAAATTAAATGCAGGGTTTAAATTGCTGGAAAATAAAATGCGGGAATTTAAATTGCGGAATTTAGACGCGAGAAATTAAATGTTAGTTAAATTTAACGTGCCATGAATAATACAGATTATTCTCCGTTACGGGTCACCGTAAGGCCGATTCGAATATAAATTAAATAAATGAACAATATTTAAACAATAATATAAAGTAAATAAATAAATATTATAATATATAATATGGATTATAAATATACATAATATAGTTATAATATATATATGCGTATGACGATATATAATATAAAGATATAATGTATTATAAATAAATATATATATATAGGGTAACTTACATATTTAATAAATAATATATATTATAATACATACCTATAATATATTAAATATATATATAACATAATATATAATAAACATTTAATATATATAAGGGGGACGAAATAAAAATAAAATAAAACATGGGGGAAAAATTAAAACAAAAGCAGAACTTTAAAACGGCCGAAATCAGTTTTAAAACAACATAAGAGGGATTGGAATGGCGATTAGACCGTGGCCAAAATAGAAGCGGGACAAAAAATGGAGGACCTACCAAGTAATTTGCCCTTCGACCAAAGGCGCGGATTCTCCCCGGATCCAGGTCAACGCGCGGGGCGAGAGGGGCTCAAATCGACGTCATTTCATTGCTAAAATATATACCGAAAAATAGGGCCAAAAATGTTTGAAACCCTCATTTACTTAAAAAAGCTGAGTAAAAGAAAAAAAAAGGGTTTTAAAACGCTCTGAAGCGCTCATCATTTTCTAGAAATCGGTGGGTTGAACCACCGTCCGCCGTCTACCACTAGCAGGTGGCATGCGGCCGTAAACTGACCAAAAAAGCTTCCCTCTTTTTTAAAAAATTGAGATCTAAGCCCTGATTTTAAAAACGAAACCCCTTTTTGAATCTGCAAAAACCCAAAATGGAAATCCCTTTTTTAAAAACCTCCCTTCCCTTTTTTTATTTTGAAAAACCAAACGGAGGTGAAGACGACTGGCGACAGGTAGCCGACTCCCTAAGATAACCCTAAACTTTTCCCTTTTTATTTCGAAAGATAAACCGTGGAAAAAGGGCTTGTATTGATTTTTTGAAGGTTTTCCACGTCTGGGTTTACACTGAGTTTGTTTAGGGCTTTATAGCCGATTACATGAGAAAAACAAAAAGGTTTAATTAATAGCCTGATGGAGTTCTGGGTTGTTATCTATTTTTTTTGTTGTTTGCAGGTACGATAGGCCTGTCATTTTTGGCCGGATGCAAGGAGAGAGGGAGCATGTGTGGCGACGTGGCAAGGCTTGGAGTGTACGACATTGACGCGGCTCTGATGTGGCGGTCGACATGGCAGAATAGATGAGGTGGCCAGGGAAGCTTTCGGACATCTTTGGAGGAAGATGGAGGGTCAGGCTAATGGCAGCTAGGGTTTGGGTTAGGAAATTAGGGTTTTTGTTAGGATACCCGGGTTGGGTAGTGGGTTAGGAGAACTGGGTCCGGTAAATGGGTTATTTGGGTTAACCGGGTAATCGGTAGTTAGGCCGATTAGGTTTAAGAAGATGGGTTTTAGGGTATTGGGCCAATGTAAATAGGTATGGTGGACTGGGTAAATAGGTATTTGTAAATAGACATTAAGAATTTTTGGACTGTTGTTTGGACTTTTGAATTTAATTGGATTTGATTATTTTTGGATTTTAATTTAAAATGTTTATTCGAATGGAGGCCGAATAAAAAATAGTAATTACAGCTGCCCCTCTTTGCTCATTGTTGTGAAACGGAAATAGAGCAAAGACTAAAAGATAATCATTTTTGTTAGGCCTGGCTGGAACACACCTTCTGGCACAATTCTTCCTTCAACTCTAACTGAACCATCTTCTAACTTCTGGAGAAAATTAGAAATCATCTGTTGATCTGCTACACCACCGACATAGAGTTAAGATCTGGTCTATAAATCCACTTCGTCATTTTTGGAAGAAAAACCTGCAAGAGTAAAAAGAAACTCGCTTCAGACTAAGTATCCACTTATTTTATTTAAAACTGCAAAATTAAAAGAGATGATGTAAAGAGATGTTTAAATATGGGTGATCTTGCTATGCCACCGACGACGAGACAAGATCGGGAGATTGGATCAAGCTACGAATCTGACGAAGAGGCATGATCCGATGATTAGGTTGTGATCAACCGACAACTCTAACGAAGAGGCATGATTTGAGGAGTTAGTGGCGATCAAGCTACGACTCTGACGAAGAGGCATGATCTGAGGTATTATTGGCGATCAAGCTACGACTCTGACGAAGAGGCATGATCTGAGTTATTGGTGGCGACCAAGCTACGACTTTGACGAAGAGTGTAACCCCCTTAGCCCGACCTAGCTGAAAGATTACAACTAAAAAAAATCCATTTTTTCTTTTATCTTGTCTACATGCATTATTAGGTCTTAAGGTATTCATACGAATCATGGTTTAAATTACGCTCAATCGGGCATCATTTCGACATCCAATTGCTCGAAAACCATTACAGGGACTAAAGCATAATTTCCAATTTTTATAAGGACTTTCATGAATTTAAAGTTACCAATCCTCAATTAGTCATGTTACATGCCTTCATGTTAAACCTCAGCCCGAAATAATCATTCATATACATTTAATTGCACATTCAAGAAACAGGGACCAAATTGCAAGGATTTCAAACTACAGATGCTTATACAACTGAAATAACGGTCTGCATACCGGTACAGGTCACATGCTTTTCGATATGGCACAAAAGAAAAAGGCATACCGATATGGTCCCTAGGCATATCTTTATGGTCTTGTATAATTCAAAAATTAGGATTCCAGTAGCTAAACACAATATCGATATGGTAACCCATTTACCGAAACGAGCATTGTTTTCTTTCTATGCGTACCGATACGGTTACCAGGCATATCAGTACACCTAGGTTATTTTGAACACTTTGAGCCTGGATGAGTCCCTGCGTACCGAAACCTGAGGGCCTATACCGGTACGGGGCGACCTGTAATACCTCTAGGTCCGACATATGACACTTTGGCTCACTCCAAACAACATTAACACTTATCTAAACATTAGATAACATCAATAACATGTTTGAGCATCAACATATCAACCATATAAGCCAACTTAACTCACTAGCAAACTCAAACACCAAAACTAGAGGCATGCTTCCTAGACCATATTCAAGTCATCAAACCAGCCATAACTCAAACACTTAAAACACATTACAAGTCAAAAACAGTAATTAAAACTTGCAACAATAGGGAGTTCTTCAAAACCCCTCCCAAAACCTCAACCGACACATTGCCATTATTACTACTCTTTAATATCCAAACCATACTTTGAGTTCAAGTCTTGGGATTTCCTTCCTCGATTCTTTGCTGCCTCAAACCTTAGTTTTCTGCATTGATGGAAAGAGAGAGCATGCGTACACAAGGCTTAGTGAGGAATGCTCAAACGACAACCATCATCAATGCATTTTGAAACCATCTCTCAATACATTTGTAAAATACTTTTCAAAGCCCTTTTAAATCTTCATCACATTATCATGCCTTATCAAAGCCATGCACTTAACATTTCAAAACAGCATATTAAACCATATGCAACATGTATCATGGATCCCACAGCAAAATCCCATTTGCTACCCTCAATTTAAGCTTTCTCTTGCATACTACCAATGCAAGGCTTAAAGAGTAAAACATATTTAAATCACATTAAACAACATAATCCATCTCATGATACATAAAAAATTATATTGGCTTCCAAGTGATCATTTACAAAGTTCCATTTACCAAAACGTAACATCGGATACACGGATTCAACAAGTGTTCCTTCAACGCTTAACAAACAGTCTACCGGTAACCCAAGGATCACACACGAGAGTATTAGATACATATAAACCCCTCCACCGCTGTGACACATGTGGTAGAATATTCGGTACTCATAAACCCCTCAACACCACTCATCGGTACGATGTTTAATCCACTAACGAGAGTCTTCGATACACATAAACCCCTCAACCATTAGGGTGCTCGGATGGAGTATTCGGTACACCATATAAACCCCTCAACATCCAAGGTGCCTTTTTATAGTGCACTATCAATCCTATGGATGACCAACTATATTCGATTTCATTTTTAAACTATTTCATAACATCACTGCCAGTATAATTCATTTCAACAACATCAATTCATTGTTTTTATATGCATCTACCAAACCATTAAACCAATGCATTAACCTTTGCATTAAACAATGTTTATGAACATTAACAAATCGTGCATTACTCCCAAATGCATTATCATCATTTCAAAACCAATTTCCAGCATTAAACCATGCTCAAAATATGCATAAACAGTGAGTAATCAAAACATGTAAAACAAGTGCATCAAGTATTGCCAAAACTGAGTTCAAGAGAGAATTCATCATTTACTTACTTTCGAGCTTAGATCAGCATTTCAAGCTTAATCTAAACCCCCAAACACAACTTTCAAACCTTTTCAAAGTTGAAAACACGTTTCCACTCACCAACTCGTAATACCTCGCTCGCTGATGCGACAAACACACCTCCAAAGCTTCCGAAACATACGTTCAAGCTTGAGGTTTAGACTGCCCTACTTTTAATCACACAAAAACAAAGTTACATTGCATCAAAATGCAATCAACATCACAACAACTCAAAACTTCAACATCCTTAACCCAAATCCACTCCACAACTCCCAAAAACTAACAAAAAACCTCTTCCAAACTTAACCCAACCATAATCAAATGTTCCAACACTTCAATTATCATCAATTAACATTTAAAAACACTTTTCAAACATCCTTATATCTCCGACATTCAATTAACCACCGCAACTCCTCAAAAACACAAAGCTAGCAACCTAGAAAATTAGAGATTCATATAGCTTCAGGATTCCAATATTAAAACCAACCTATCAACATCATTAAACATCAAAATTATGATTATAACTCATGAAGAACCCAGCAAAACAGATTCAAAATGGAAATCACTCAATCTCATCAATTAAACCTTGATTTACTAAATTTCCACAATTAACTCATCAAAACTCATTAGAAAACATTAAACAAGGATCAAATACTTGAGAATTTCAGTAAAGAGAGGAGAAGAACCAACCTTACCTCTAATGGATGAATTTCCTCTCAATTGGATATTTTACTCTTGAAAACAAAGGAATATCAATGAGATTTTTGGAAAACAAGATTGAATAATCGATTAGAAATCAATAGCTAATTAAATCAAGAGCATTACCTTCAATATTTGATGAAAAAGTGAGTGTTTGGCTGAAGAAAATTTGCGAGAAAGATGAGAGAAAGAAAGTTATGTCAAAAGTGGTTTTAGAAAAAAATAACTACCCTTTTATTAATTTAATCCCTTTAATCCTTAATTAAAAACCCATTAAAATAAACCAAATTGAGAGAAAATTCTGGTAAAAACATTTAGGTCAAATAGCTCCTTAAAGAATCAAAATTTTGATCCATTTACAGAATAGTCACTAAAAACAATTTTCAATCTTTACATTTTGGTCACCAGCCAAAATGTCGAATTTCCAAAATCCATTTTCCAAAATTGACTTTACCAAAAATATCCATATATTAAATAATGATTTATATATATATTTCCCATATTTTTCTAGCACCAAAATCATTTATTCCGATTTTAATTCCGAATTTGGCTCTAATCTCTAATCTCGGTCCACTGGACCATCTAAACTATTAGGAAAACTCCTAGTCCCAAAATCAAGGTGTTACAACTCTTCCCCTTAAGAAATTTCACCCTCGAAGTTTATCTGACTCAAACAGATGCGAAAACTAAGCAACCATGTCCGACTTACTCTCTCATGTAGCCTCATCAACACTGTGATGTCGCCACAACACCTTAACAAGCTCAATCGTCTTGCATGAAGAACTTTACTACTAGATTCAAGTATCTCCACTGGTTCCTCATCATAGAACAAATCTGGTCGCAACTCAACATCCTCAACTGGCTTAACATGGGACGGATCCGAGCAATACCTCCGCAACATGGACACATCATGAATTTTCTCCAATTTAGGAGGTAACCTCAACTGATAAGCCACATGACCAATGCGTTCTAGCACCTTATACGGTCCAATAAATCTTGGGATCAACTTTCCTTTACGCCTAAATCGCATCATCTTTTTCCAAGGCAAAACTTTCAAGAACACTTTTTCAACAACTGCATACTCAACCTCTTTACGCTTCAAATCTGCATAGGATTTTTGCCTATTCGAGGCCTCCTTTAAATGCTCACAAACCAATTTTACTTTCTCATCTGTGTCTTTCAACACATCAGGCATGGAAACATACTTTTTCCCAGCCTCAGCCTAACACAAGGGCGTACGACATCTCCTACCATACATGGCCTCATACGGTGCCATCTTTATACTTGCTTGATAACTGTTATTGTACGCAAACTCCACCAAAGGCAACTGCCTCTCCCAAGTTCCTTGGAACTCAATGATACAACATCTCAACATATCTTCCAAGATCTGAATCACGTGTTCAAATTGGCCATCTGTATGAGAATGATATGATGTACTGAAATTCAAGCGAGTACACAAATCTCGGTGCAAACACATCCAAAACCTCACTGTAAACTACAGATCTCTATCCTAAACAATCGACTTAGGCACCCCGTGCAACCTCACAATTTCAGCAATGTCATAACCCGTTTCGACCCCCAAACTCAAAAACCCGTTACAACAAATAACCCAAAACCCATTTACACCCAAACCAAATAACCAACCAAACCCGTTTACAACCCATGACCCGTCTCAAACTTGTAACCCAACAGCCAAAACCTAAAACTAAGCCCTAACCCTAACTCAACCCGCCGCCGTCGCTCTTTGCCGCCGCGTCGCTCACCTTCCGCCATCAACTCCGGTAACCCCTATCAACCCCAAACTAATCCCAAAACCCTAGCCAACCCCTAAAACAATCAAACCCTAAAATAAAATAATAACTTACCCACACCATATCTACTAACTCTAAACTGTCAAACCCATACCCTAACTAATTCGAACCATCCCCCTACTCTGGCATCACCAATATCTCAACCAACATCCCTAAAAATCTGGCTCCATCCATCCAAATTCAGATCTGCTATAATAAAAAAATTTAGGGGTTAGTGTGTAGGATTTGGTTATAAAACCGATACCAAAGATTGTAAAAGGGGGACTTTTTTTTAATTCGAAAAAAGAGAAATTAGGGGAGCTTGTGAGATCAAAACTCTTGTAATAAAAAAATTGTATGTTTTTAAATCAAAATCAAAAATCTTTTTAAGTTTCAAAGTCAAAGTTTCTTTATTTTTGTTTCGAATTAAAAGAAAGGGGGTTTCTAACTTACCCGCTGTGTAATCCACCGCGAGGCCACTGTGGACCGGCTGGGAAACTGGAAGAACCGCATGTCGTTGGCCGCCGGTTCAAGCTACAGAGGAGAAGGATGAGAGTGATGAGAAGTTAGGTTTTTTTTATTTATTTTAATTTGTTCGAATGAAACAAATAACCCAAACATTTGTTTTTAACTCGGCATTCAAAAACGACACCATTTGGTGTCAGTGTTTTATAAAAGTGGTCAAATTACGCAAGCAGTCCCTCCCTTTCTTTCCTGTTTTCATTTTTGTTAAGGGATTAATTACAGTTTCGGTCCTTTTGCTTTCTACGTGTTTTAATGTCGTCCCTTTTTAGTTTTAAAATTCTGCTTTTCATTCAGTCTAGTCACTTGTTTTGAATTTACTTAATTTTCCAACACTATTATTTATCGTTATTTATAATTTTGCTCATGCGTTTTATATTTCATAGCATTTTAGTCCCTCGTCTATATTATTTCATGTCATGTACATATTGAACCCATGCATTTTAATCATTACATCTAGTTTCATGACATATTTTATATTGTTCCATGCATTCATATTAGCATTTTTCTTTTTATTATTATTATTGTCATTATTATTATTATTATTATTATTATCATTATTATTATTACATGAACATATTATAATATAATTTATTTTGTACATATTAATATCATGATATGCTTTTTATGCATGCATATAAATTATGTCACATGTTAGATATCAATTTGTAGTATTTATTTTTGCATGTTGTATTTATATTTTGTTGATTATTATGATATATCATGTTATTTTTGTTCATGCATTCCCTTTTTATGTATATTTATATCGTGTTTGTACATGTTATTATGCTGTTATTTTAGTTTAATATGTATGAATGCTAGAGTAGTATTTTATTTATGGTAGATTAGTTTTTTATTATGTTAGTATTTCTATGTTTATCACATTGTATTCATGTTTGTCATTTTTAAAGATCTCATATCGAGATATATTAATTGTCAATGCGGTGCCCTTTTATCCGAGCGTAAACGGGGCCAATATCAGGCGTAATGATATTGGTTGGGCGTTTACTCTCGAATAACGGCGCCTTTAAAATCTACTCGTACTTATAACCAAATTTTAATTTAATCGTCACTTTAATCTGGAAAGTTTAATATTAATAAAGCGGTAATTATTAAAGTACCAATTTTGGGCGGTGTGGGGGTGCTAATCCTTCCCCATCCGTAACCGACTCCCGAACCCGACATTTTGAAATCTCTGGTTTTTACGGTGTCCGGTCCACCTTGAGTGGCCGGTGGCGACTCCATTTTTAAATAAAATACATTTTTTTCTAAAATCCCACGGAAGACATCATTTCCAAAATAAAACACCTTTTTTAGCGCGAGAAGGACATCGCTACAGATGACGACTCCGCTAGGGACACGCATTAAAGTTTTTCAAAAGTAAAAGAGAGTCGAGCTTTTTAAATAATTATCGCTTTACTAATATTGGAAATTCCGGATTAAAGTGACAATTAAAGTAACATTCGGTTATAATTGCGCGTTTATTTTAACGCATTTAAAATTTGGCATATAAACCCGTCTTTTTTAAGTGGGGGGAAACGCTAATTCTTTCGTGAGGATATTGTTCCTCCATGTAGGCCTAGCAAGTACCTTCGGGGATCGAGTACCTTATGCTTTCGTAAGGATATCGTTCCTTCGTCTAGGCATAAGCGAATGGGTCCCCCTGAATTGAACCCGGTTGAAAGGAGCCTATAATGGGTGATGATCGGGGGCCTTGCTACTCTTAGTAGAGGATAGCAAGGACAATTCGGGTACCTCTTAGCACCAACACTACATGTAGAGAACATATAGAAACCCACCCCTTTAGAGCCATGCGGATAACCTAGGTGTTTTAGACGGGATGTAAATAAGGTTGTTTTGTTTGTTTATCGTATTTAATTTTCCCTTTTATTTGTTTATTTATTTTATCCGGTACTGACTCATTTTCTTTTTGTTTGTTTTCTTTTTTGCATACATCATTGCATTTGCATTACATAAAGATGTTGGTTCAAGTGGTTTACCTGATCAGAAAGCTTACATTATTTACTTTAATTTATTCATTTGATTATTTTAATTCCAAACTAGCCCATTTTTTTGTGATCACATCATAATCAAGTCTATTCATCTTTGCATTAACTACTTGACATATCATAACATTTTAATTTTTGCATTCTACTAGCATGAAATGATGATTCATGATTGGTTCTCAATTTGAAAAATTATCATCGGGAGAAAATCTAACACTCTAGATATCAAGGCAATATTCAAAGTTGCAAATGAATCTCGTGAGTCCGGAAGTTGAGCCATGGGAATCATTTTTGAATCAGTACTTTCGCATCTAGGACATGCATTTCGCATTTAAATGCATACATTTTGAAATTTCGAAATTAGTCCTTGGGTTACCCCATCTGATTCAACAAAGTTGGTCGATCTAGCACCTTACAGAACCTCTACAAGAGCCCGATCTTGGGGCATATCTGAAAGCGACTGCTGCAAACACCATATCTCTGACAAGACTTCAATTTGGGGGCATTCTCCATCAAGGCTCAGAAACAAGCACTCGACAACTACATATCATCACTGCTCCACATTGATCAGAAAGAGATAAGTTACCCAACACAGCAAATTTGTGAACCCGACCTAGGGGGCAACACAATATCTTCATGAGGATAATGAAAGCCCTTGCAAAAAAGAAAAAATGAACATATAAGTTCCAAATTTGCTACAAGAGCAGTTTCAAACGATGACATAGAATGAACAAAATGTTGGGGCATGCACCCTGATGAAAGTTTCAAAAAAAGGGTGATTGAACTCGAAGGAGGTTAGGGCACTGACAAACTAAGAGCTTGATTTGACCAGTAAGGAGTCAGGGGCATCCTATTGAACCATTTAGAGTGCATACACCAAGGTTACCATGCATTTAAGGTAGACACATGCATTTAGGCATAAGATTAGATGTATTCATGCATTTTTGTTTGTACATACAAACAGGTTCAAAGAAGAGATCGAACATCCTCAACATGGGGGCAATGACATGATGGCCAACCTTATTCATGGAGGAGGCCAAACACAGAAAAATACTAAAACACCAGTGACAAATTTTGTGAACAATTTACTAATAAATGTTTTTTCTCCTTTGTAGGATTTGATTCCTCCGACGATGGCGTGACGGACGCTAACAATTTCCTGACTATCACTCCTGCCAATAAATAACTCATTCCAGATCTTACCCTCTGCCGATAAAGAAGTAGAGCAAATTTTTCAGACATTCTCTCGCTGCCAATAGCACAACAATCCCACATCTTGCAAATCATGCCTCTGTTAGTGGTGGTACGCCAACCTATCCAGATCTTGCCTCCGTCAGTGGTGTAGCAGATCAAATCCTATCCAGATCTTACCTTCGTCGGTGGTGTTGTAGATCAGATTTTCCATTCAGCACTACCTCTACGTCGGTGGTGTAGCGGGTCTCACATTTTGCTGATCTAGTCTCTCTGTTAGTGGTGTAGCAGATCAAATCCTCTTCAGGTCTTGCCTCTTCGACGGTGTTGCAGCTAGACCAAACTTTCCTTGGAATTTGTTTTTTATTTACAAGAAAAAGATCAAAAAATCAAGAAAAAAATAAAAACAAAAAAAACAAAAAAATCAAAAAAGAAAGAAGCAAAAAAAGAAGAAAAAAGGAAGAAAAAATAGAAAATAGAAAAAGTCAAAAAAGGTCGAAAAAGAGAGAAAAAGAAGAAAGAAGAAAGAAAAAAATATTCAAGTGTTATCTGATCATGTCTCTCCGTTGATGGTGTGGCCGTGTTCAAATTGATGTTATCCGATTCTGCTTTTCCGTTGAGGGTCTAGTGGAGTCCAAATCCTGAAATACTATCTTATCTCTCCGTTGATAGTGTGGATAGATCCAACAAACATAAATCTTCGATTCTGCCTCTTCGTTGGTGATGTAACTGGACCAAATTTGCCAAATTCCGATCATGCCTCTTCGTCAGAGTCATAGCTTGATTGCAAAGAAATTAACTATCTGATCCTGCCTCTTCGTCGGTGTCGTAGCTGGATCAAATCTTCAGACCTTGCCTCTTCGTCGGTGTTGTAGCTTGATCAAATATAACTTTCAGTTCTGCCTCTTCGTCGGTGTTGTAGCTGAACCAAATTTGCCAAATTCCGATCATGCCTCTTCGTCAGAGTCGTAGCTTGATAGCAAAGAAATCAACTATCTGATCATACCTCTTCGGCGGTGTCATAGCTGGATCAAATCTTCAGACCTTGCCTCTTCGTCGGTGTTGTAGCTCGGTCAAATACAACTTTCGGTTCTGCATCTTCGTCGGTGTTGTATCTGAACCTAATTCACTAACTTCCGGTCTTGCCTCTTCGTCGGTGTTGTAGCTAGACCAAATTCACTAAGTCTTGATCCTGCCTCTTCTCAGTGTCGTAGCTGGATCAATATTACTAACTTTAGACCATGACTCTTCGTCGGTGTTGTAGCTTGGTCAAAATTTACCAACTTTCAAGTTTTATCAATGTTGTATCTAAAAAAAGATTTCTAAAAAAAAGAGAAAAAAGAGAAGAAAAGAAGAAAAAATGAAAAAAGTAGAAAAGAAAAAGCAAAAAGAAAATGAAAACAAAGAAGAAAAAGAAAAGGAAGAAGTTGTCAGTTTTCTGGTCTTGTCTCTTCGTCAGAGTTGTAGCTGGATCAGACATCAGAACTTTCATCCATCGGTCTTGCCTCCTTGTCAGTGTTGCAGCTGGATCAAATTTTGTAGACCTTGCCTCTTCGTCGGTGTTGCAGCTGGGTCAAACTCTCTTTAGGTATTAGCTTATTATCAATAATGTAGCAAGTTGGACTCATTTTGCTTCCCCAACAGACAACCCCCTATTTTGAAGATTTTGCTTCCCAAGAGTGACAAGGTAGATCAACCAAGACAAGAAAGAAGACCTGCATCAAAGAGAAACAAGATCTACAGAAGAACGAAGGCGTACGTCAAGAGGAGAAGCCTAGCCGGACCGGACCAAAACGGGTCATTCTTAGTCTTTGCTCTATTGCTGTTACACAATAATGAGCAAAGAAGGGCAACTGTTATAACCCGTTTTGACCCCCAAACCCGAAAACTCGTTACAACAAATAACCCAAAACCCATTTACACCCAAACCAACTAACCAACCAAACCCGTTTACAACCCATGACCCGGCCCAAACCTGTAACCCAATAGCCTTAACCCTAACTCAACCCGCCGCCGCCGCGTCGCTCACCTTCCACCATCAACTCCGGTAACCCCTATCAACCTCAAACTAATCCCGATACCCTAACCAACCCCCAAAACAATCAAACCCTAAAATAAAATAATAACTTACCCTCACCATATCTGCCAACTCTAAACTGTCAAACCCATACCCTAACTAATTTGAACCATCCCCTACTCTGGCATCACCAATATCTCAACCAACATCCCTAAAAATCTGGCTCCATCCATCCAACCTCAGATCTGCTACAATAAAAATTTTTAGGGGTTAGTGTGTAGGATTTGGTTATAAAACTGAAACCAAATATTGTAAAAGGGGTTTTTTTTTTAATTCAAAAAAAAGAGAAATTAAGGGAGCTTGTGAGATCAAAACTCTTGTAATAAAAAAATTGTAAGTTTTTAAATCAAAATCAAAAATCTTTTTCAGTTTCAAAGTCAAAGTTTCTTTATTTTTGTTCCGAATTAAAAGAAAGGGGGTTTCTAACTTACCCGCTGTGTAGTCCACCGCGAGGCCGCTGTGCCGAGGACCGGCTGGGAAACTGGAAGAACCGCGTGCCGTTAGCCGCCGGTTCAAGCAGCAGAGGAGAAGGATGGGAGTGATGAGAAGTTAGGTTTTTTAATTTTAATTTGTTCAAATGAAACAAATAACCCAAACATTTGTTTTTAACTCACAATTAAAAAACGACACCGTTTGGTGTCTGTGTTTTATAAAAGTGGTCAAATTACGCAAGCAGTCCCTCCATTTCCTTCCCGTTTTCATTTTTGTTTAGGGATTAATTACAGTTTCGGTCCTTTTGCTTTCTACGTGTTTTAATGTCGTCCCTTTTCAGTTTTTAAATTCTACTTTTCAATCAATCTAGTCACTTGTTTCGAAATTACTTAATTTTCCAACACTATTATTTATCGTTATTTATAATTTTGCTCATGCGTTTTATATTTCATAGCATTTTAGTCCCTCGTCTATATTATTTCATGTCATGTACATATTCAACCCATGCATTTTAATCATTACATCTAGTTTCATGACATATTTTATATTGTTCCATGCATTTTAATATGATCCATGCATTTATATTAGCATTGTTCTTATTATTATTATTATCATTATTATTATTATTATTATCATTATTATCACATGAACATATTATATTATAATTTATTTTGTACATATTAATATCATGATATGTTTTTTATGCATGCATATAAATTATGTCACATGTTAGATATCAATTTGTAGTATTTATTTTTGCATGTTGTATTTATATGTTGTTTATTATTATGATATATCATGTTATTTTTGTTCATGCATTCCCTTTTTATGTATATTTATATCGTTGTTTGTACATGTTATTATGCTGTTATTTTAGTTTAATATGTATGAATGCTAGAGTAGTATTTTATTTATGGTAGATTAGTTTTTTATTATGTTAGTATTTCTATGTTTATCACATTGTATTTATGTTTGTCATTTTTAAAGATCGCATATCGAGATATATTAATTGTCAATGTGGTGCCCTTTTATCCGAGCGTAAACGGGGCCAGTATCAGGCGTAGTGATAGTGGTTGGGCGTTTACTCTCTAATAACAGAGCCTTTAAAATCTACTCGCACTTATAACCAAATTTTAATTTAATTGCCACTTTAATCCGGAAAGTTTAATATTAATAAAGCCGTAATTATTAAAGTACCAATTTTGGGCGGTATGGGGGTGCTAATCCTTCCCCATTCGTAACCGACTCCTGAACCCGACATTTTGAAATCTCTGGTTTTACGGTGTCCGGTCCACCTTGAGTGGCCGGTGGCGACTCCATTTTAAAATAAAGTACGGTTTTTCTAAAATCCTACGGAAGACATCATTTCCAAAATAAAAACACATTTTTTGGCGAGAGGGCCATCGCTACAAGCAACATACAAATCTGCCAACTTATCAACGAGTACGTCGTATGCACGGGCATAATATATGCACACAATCACCCAAATGAAATCATTTTTAGACGGTGCCAAAGACAGTCCTAACACAAAATTCCACGGTGATCCTTTCCCACTTCTACTCCAAAATTTTCAACGGTTGCAACAACCTAGAAGGAAACTGATGTTCAGCTTTCACTCGCTGACAAACCATACATCTAGCAACAAAATCAGCCACGTCCTTTTTCAGCCCCACCCAATAGTACTCCTTCCTCAACCCCTGATACATTTTAGTACTACCATGATGCATATCAAAAGGACTAGCATGTGTCTCGGTCAAAATCATCCGCCTTAACTCCTCGTCACTAGGCACCACATTCTGATCTTTAAAGCACAAAACCCCATCACTATTAAAGTGAAAATCCGTAGGATTTCCATCCATGATGTCCTTAACATGAGGTACCAATGCCTTATCATGCGGCTACTTTTCCTTAATCAACTGTGCCAAGGAAGGTTTCACTTGCAATTCTGCCAACGACCCTCCATCACGGGTCACACTCAACCTAGCAAACATGGCTCTCAACTCCACAATGGCCTTTCTACTCAAAACACCCGCCACAACATTGGCCTTACCCGGATGGTACTAAATGGTCAGATCGTAATCCTTCAACAATTCTAACCACCTACGCTGACGAAGATTCAACTCCTTATGAGTCATCAAATACTTTAAACTCTTATGGTCAGTGTATACAACACACTTTTCACCATAAAGGTAATGTATCCAAATTTTCAACGCAAACACTATCGCCGCGGGCTCCAGATCATACGTAGGGTAGTTGCGTTCATGCACTTTCAAATGCCTTGATGCATAAGCCATGACCTTCCCATCCTGCATCAACACACACCCTAATCTGACGTAGGATGCGTCACTAAACACCACAAACCCTTTCCCTGACTCAGGCTAAATCAATATTGGAGCTTGCGTCAAAGCTTCTTTCAACTCCTTAAAAGCATGCTATCTAGCTTCCGTCCACTCGAACCGCACATCCTTTTGCAACAATTTGGTCAACAGGGCAGCAACTCTCAAAAACCCATCCACAAAACGATGGTAATAACCTGCCAAGCCCAGAAAACTGTGAACTTCCGTCACTGACTTCAGCTGCTTCTAACTCACAACCACCTCAACATTTTTAGGATCAACCCGGATACCTTCAGCCAAAACCACATGACCAAGAAAAACCACCTCCCTAATCCAAAACTCGATTTTACTCAACTTAGCATAAAGTTGATTATCCAACAAGGTTTGTAACACAATCCTCAAGTGTCGATCATGATCCTCCTCGGTACGAGAGTACACAAGGATATCATCGATGAACACTACTACATATTGGTTTAAAAATTCATGGAATACAAGGTTCATCATATCCATGAATGCCATAGGTGCATTCGTCAGCCCAAACGGTATTACGAAGAACTCATAATGGCCATACCTCATACAAAAAATAGTTTTCAACACATATTTATCCTTAACTTTCAACTGATAATATCTAGATCTTAAATCAATCTTGGAAAACATCATAGCTCCCCAAAATTGATCAAACAGATCATCAATCCGCGACAAGGGATACTTGTTCTTAATCGTCAACTTATTATGTTGTCGATAGTCTACACACATCCTCAACGTGTCATCCTTTTTTTTCACAAACAACGCTGGTGCTCCTCACAGCGATACACTAGGCCGAATGAAAACCCAATCCAGTAACTCTTGAAGTTGCATCTTCAACTCTTTTGGTGCCATGCGATATGATGCAATCGATATTGGATCTGAATCAGCGTATGTCTCGATGCAAAACTCCACCTCCCTGTCCGGTGGCAAACCAGGTAACTCATCTGAAAATATACCCAAAAAGTCATAAACAGTATAGATATCCTTCGTACGCACTTTCTCTACATTCAGATTTATCACATAGGCTAGATACGCCTGACATCTATATCTCAGCAACTTACGTGCTTCCATGGCTGAAACCATATTAGACAAGAACTTTACATTTTTGCCCACAACCACCACCTCGTAATCATCAGTAAGCCTCAAAGAAACCTACTTGGTCTCAAAATCAACCATATCTTAATGCTCGGACAACCAGTCTATACCCAAAATCACGTCAAAACCATGGAACGACAACTCTATTAGGTTAGTCGTAAACACGTGACCTTGAACCATCAGAGAAAATATCCGATACAACTTTCTCGTAACGTCTGTTTCTCCAAAAAAACTCGTCACTTGCATACCTACATCAAGCATTTCTATCGGTATACTAAGCAAATGCGCATGCTCATGCAATACATATGAATGTGTGAAACCAGAATCTATCAAAGATAACAATAACATAGACTGTAATTTAAAGGTACCTGTTATCACATCCGTTTCATTTTTCCCCTCGCGATAAGCATAGATCCTCCTGGCCCACCATCCTCCGGTCAAACCGCCACTTTGTGCGCCATATTCCTATGTCCCTCTTCCCTCCTCTAAAAGGTACCACGGTCGCACCCACGTCCCCCAGGTGGTGCAGCAACAGGTGCAGGTGCCTGCATACCTCTAGCAAGCAAAGTACAATCTCGTCTAATATGTTCTGTCGACCCACAACTCCAACAAGAGTTCGCAGCCACAACTATAGGAGCTTGTCCTTTGTCCATACGCAAGCAATCTCGCCTCAAATGTTCCCTAGAACCACAACCCTAACAACTATTATGCTCCGCTTGAACTTGAGAACCCTGTCCCTGATATCCTTATCCTGAACCATCTCCACTGAGTCTCACATCTGGTCGGAACCTCCGATCACGGTGCCTCTTAGCCTAGCCACCCCAGAACCATACTCCGCAGCTCTCTTCCCCGAGCCAAAACCTTCAGAGCAACAAGACAACCCCGGAATCTGCTCTATATCCTTTGCCCGAGATACTAGAACATAAAATTATGTATACTCAATGGCCAACATGAACGTCTTGACATCTTGCACTAAACCATATAAAAACGATCACAATGATGCCTATCATCTGGAACCAACTCAGGTGCGTACTGACTCAACCGTACGAACTGCACCTCATACTTAGACACGATCATAATGCCTTGAACCAAGGCCATAAACTCCTATTTCTTGCCATCCAAATATCTAACACCTAGATATTTCTTTCTGAAGGCAGCCTAAAAAAACTCCCACGTCACATCACCAGGTTCCATGCCCGTGATTATAGTGGTCAACCAGCTATACGCATCCCCTTGCAACATGGAAACAACACATCACAACTTACGGTCATCATTACACCTAGCTGAACCAAGATACGCTCTATACCGGCCATCCACTCCTTGGATGCCTCGGGTGACAACCCTTTATACTCAACCCCTCCCGGGTTACGCAAATGCTCCAGCGGTAAAACTGGATTAATTGCAGCAGATGCTGGAGTAGGTACGTGAGCTCCAGCCATCGCGGCTGGGAATACTCCTGTCATCGCCTGAACTAGTGGCGTCATGTTCCCAAACACAGGAACATGTGGTGCAGGGGGTACTTGTTCCACTCTATTAGGAGGATTAGGTGGAAGAGGCGGTAAATCCTCAGGGTGTACTAGCTCACCCTCGACTCCCTACCCTTCAGCAGTAGCGTTTTTGCTAGATTGCAACTCTCTTCTTGGTGGCATAGTCTAAAATGTATCTAAGGCATGATAATTACACAAAAACAAAAACAATCAGGCTAGCTTCAAGCAAGAATCCAAGACTTCCATTTAAAACCAAAATCATTTCTTAAACATAGTAATATGGCAATGTGTCCCCAAGGTACCCAAACGTAACATAATTCAAACACTATACATTTAAAAAATCACCGTGCATAGCAAGCATCATGTTTCAAACATCAACAACATCCTAACTTTCGCAAGCCTGGTGTTGCGTGTGATAAGTGCTACGCAAATGTGCAAGTATACACGTCGCAAGTAATAAAGTGATATGAGTATCGAGTATCGTCTCCACAGGGATTGGTTTGGGCCACTTTGCTTAAGTTACTGCACTGTGAAAATAAAAACACAATTGATAATAGAGGTTTTAATTAACGAGAAAAGTAAAAGCAATAAACTAAAAGAATAGATTAAAGAAAAAGAGAGAATAGGTCAGGTTATCATGAGTTGAGGTGTGATAGCCGATTGGATCGTCTTGGTAAAAGAGTGCAAGGGCAACTCAGTTGCCGTGGCAACTTGCACAGCGGGGTTGCCTGGGCGACTAGCTGGGCAACTACTTGGGCTTCTAGGCAGCAACTTCAAGGTTCGGCAGAGCGTTCTTCAATGGTTTCTTCTTATCCCTAAGTCGAAACTCTAGCTACTTGTGCATGCCTTGATAATACATCACTGCGTGAATCAAGGGTGAACAACAACCAATCTTGCGCTCCTCTTAGCCGTTGAAATCCTTAACTTATTCCTAAGCCGGATTAATCTTCACCATCAATAGATTGAATAAAGATCATATTCATTCGTTTCTTGAATCTAACTCTCCCGATATTAGATAAATAGATGAAATCACGAGATCCTCTCCCAATTCACTCGCAAACAATAATAAGAACCAAGAATGAATAAACCTTGAAATAGAAAAGTGCAAACTCTTATTACCTAAACAAAAACCAATAGTTTCTCACAACCACAAAACACAATAACCATAGCCAAGTAGATTTAGTTCATGGCTAGGTTCCAAAGAAACACAAGATAAATAATCCCTAGCATGAACCCAATCGAACAAGGAAGAAAAGATGAAGCTTGTCGAAAATCCCTTGCCCTAGATGCTTGTCGAAAATTCCCCTTGCTTTCTCCCTTGGACTTGTCGAAATTTCCCCTAATGCTCTCTCCCTAGATTGTCGAAATCTCCTTGTTATTTATAGGGCTAGGCCAAAGTCCTTCTTTGAGGAGAAGTTTGAGTTGGAATTAAATTATCTTTAAAGAATATAATTCTTTATTATAATTGTATTCCTACTAGAACTCCTCCTATCTTCTTGGAATTTAATTCTTCTTTAATCTCTGCATGGAAATCAAATTCCTTTGGGTTTAGGCTTTGCTCCACGTCATCTTGGGCTTGTATAGTCATTAATTTCGACATCCCTATTGCATTTTCTCTTTGTCAACAATTGCCATGGCAACTGACTCGGCGTCTCCTTCATGCATTGCCCTGGAAACTAGCTCGGCATATCCTTCATACATTGCCCTGGCAACTAGCTCTAGCCTTGCTTTGGCAAGCGATCCTGCACGCACACAAAAACACACCAAAGCAGCATCTTTTTCCACAAAAACCACCAAGTTATGTAATCAAGCTCAACGGTGGAAAGAAACATGAATTAATGCATGAATGACTAATTATGCAACTACTATGAGCTTAAGTCTAACAATAATATGAGTAAAAAGGGTAATAAAAATAGTATTTTTGAACACTTATCACCTGGCTCTGATACCACCAAATATAACCCCCTTAGTCTGGCCTAGCCGAAAGACCGAACTGAGAGAGCTATATTAGGGTTTACCAAAATAAACCCCGAAAATATTACAACTAAAACATTCCATTTTTTCTTTTATCTTGTCTAAATGCATTATTAGGTCCTAAGGTATTTATACGAATCATGGTTTAAATTACAGTTCAATCGGGCATCATTTCGACATCCAATTGCTCGAAAACCCATTACAAGGACTAAAGCATAATTTCCAATTTTTATAAGGACTTTCATGAATTTAAAGTTACCAATCCTCAATTAGTCATGTTACATGCCTTCATGTTAAACCTCGGCCCAAAATAATCGTTCATCAACATTCAATTGCACATTCAAGAAATAGGGACCAAATTGCAAGGATTTCAAACTACAGATGCTTATACAACTGAAATAACGGTCTGTGTACCAGTACGGGTCACATGTGTTTCGATACGGCACAAAAGACAAAGGCGTACCGAGACGGTCCCTAGGCCTATCGGTACGGGCTTGCATAATTCAAAAATCAAGATTCCAATAGCTAAACATCGTATTGATACGATAACCCATGTATCGAAATGAGCACTATTTTCTCTCTATGCATACCGATATGGTTACCAGCCGTATTGCTATGCCTAGGCTATTTTGAACACTTTCAGCCTGGACGAGTCCCAGCGTACCGAAACTTGAGGGCATGTACCTGTACGAGGCGACCTAGAATGACCACTAGGTCCAACATGTGACACTTTGGCTCACTCCAAACAACATTAACACTTATCCAAACATCAGATAACATCAATAACATTTTCGAGCATCAACATATCAACCATATAAGCCAACCTAGCTCAACTAGCAAACTCAAACACCAAAACTAGAGGCATGCTTCCTAGACTACATTCAAATCATCAAACCATCCATAACTCAAACACTTAAAACACATTACAAGTCCAAAACAGTAATTAAAACTTGCAACAACAGGGAGTTCTTCAAAAACCCTCCCAAAACCTCAATCGACACATTGCCATTATTACTACTCTTTAATATCCAAACCATTCTTTGAGTTCAAGTCTTGGGATTTCTTTCCTCGCTTCTTTGCTGCCTCAAACCTTAGTTTTCTGCTTTGCTGGAAAAAGATAGCATAAGCACACAAGGCTTAGTGAGGAATGCTCAAACGACAACCATCATCAATGCATTTTGAAACCATCTCTCAATACATTTGTAATATACTTTTCAAAGACCTTTTAAATATTCATCACATTATCATGCCTTATCAAAGCCATGCACTTAACATTTCAAAACAGCATATTAAATCATATACAACATGTATCATGGATCCCACAGCAAAATCCCATTTGCTACCCTCAATTTAAGTTTTCCAATGCATACTACCAATGCAAGGCTTAAAGAGTAAAACATGTTTAAATCACATTAAACAACATAATCCATCTCATGATACATAAACAATTATATTGGCTTCCAAATGATCATTTAGCAAGTTCCATTTACCAAAACGTAACATCGGATACACGGATTCAACAAGTGTTCCCTCAACGCTTAACAAACAATCTACCGGTAACCCAAGGTTCACACACGGGAGTATTAGGTACATATAAACCCCTCCACCGCTGTGACACCCGAGGTGGAGTATTCAATACTCATAAACCCCTCAACACCACTCAACGGTATGATGTTTAATCCACTAACGTGAGTCTTCGATACACATAAACCCCTCGACCATTAGGGTACTCGGATGGAGTATTCGGTACACCATATAAACCCCTCAACATCCAATGTGCCTTTTTATAGTGCACTATCAATCCCATGGCCAGCCAACTATATTCTATTTCATTTTTAAACCATTTCATAACATCATTTGCCAGTATAATTCATTTCAACAACATCAACTTGTTGTTTTTATATGCATCTACCAATGCATTAACCTTTCCATTAAACAATGTTTATGAACATTAACAAATCATTCACTACTCTCAAATGCATTATCATCATTTCAAAACCAATTTCCAGCATTAAACCATGCTCAATATATGCATAAACAATGAGTAATCGTAACATGTAAAACAAGTGCATCAACTATCGCCAAAACCTTGTTCAAGAGAGAATTCATCCTTTACTTACTTCCAAGATTAGATCAGCATTTTAAGATCAATCTAAACCCTTAAACATAACTTTCAAACCTTTGCAAAGTTGAAAACATGTTTGCACTCACCGACTCGCAACGCCTCGCTTGCTGATGCGACAAACACACCTCCAAAGCTTCGGGAACTCATGTTCAAGCTTGAGGTTCAGACTTCCCTGCTTTTAATCACACAAAAGCAGAGGTACATTGCATCAAAATGAAATTGACACCACAACCACTTCTAAACCTCAACATCCTTAACCCAAATCCACTCCACAACTCCCAAAAATTAATAACAAACCTCGTACAAACTTAACCCAGCCATAATCAAACGTTCCAACACTTCAATTATCATCAATTAACATCTAAAACACTTTTCACTTCAATTATCATCAATTAACATCTAAAACACTTTTCAAACATCCTTATATCTCCAGCATTCAATTAACCACCACAACTCCTAAAAAACACAAAGCTAGCAACTTAGAAAATTAGAGATTCATATAGCTTCTGGATTCCAAAACTAAAACCAACTTATCAACATTATAAAACATCAAAATTATGATTAAAACTCATCAAGAACCCAAAAAAACAAATCCAAAATGGAAATCACTCAATCTCATCAATTAGACCTTGATTTACTAAATTTTCACAATTAACTCATCAAAACTCATTAGAAAACATTAAACAAGGATCAAATACTTGGAAATTTCAGTAAAGAACCAATCATTAGAGGAGAAGAACGAACCTTACCTCTAAGGGATTGTAATATCCCAATTTTTGGACTAGTGACTAAAATAAAAAAAATTTAAAGTTTAGGGGTTAAAGTGTAAACTTTGGAAAAGTTTAGGGACCAAAGTGTAATTTTAAAAAGTTATGTAATTTAACCCCGTAAATGAATAGTTCACCCCCAAGAGCGGTATTGTTGTGTTACCGGATTTTTCATACGAGGCTTATATTATTCAAATTTGGATCGAATGAAATTGTTAAGCGTGCTCAAGCCAGAGTAGCCCAAGGATAGGTGACCTTCGGGAAGGTCCCATAAAAGTGTTTTTGATTGATATTTTGGACTCAATAGGAGTAGAGAAAATTCGTATGGATTATCGATAAAGGAATTTTAAGAGAAATTTTATTCTATGAAGATTTTCGATAATTATCGGAATAATAGACTGAGTTAGGAAAATTCAGTCTAAGTCCTTGGAAAAAAGGAAGTTTTATGGGAAAAAAGTTATTTCCCGGATATGGAAATATAAAATTTTCTGAATAAATCCAATAGCTCGGAAAAGGGTAAAATTCAGTAGAAGTATTTTATGGATATCGATATATCGGATCGAATTGAAATTTTAAAGACATTTCCAAAGACTATGGAAATTTCATAAAATATTATTTTATGAATATTTTTTTAATATTAGTGAGATTCTAACTAGACTTTTTAGAAATATGGTGGAGAGATTATAAAGCTCAAAGAAAGAAAATTTGGAAATCGTATTGAATGAAATTCAAATATTTGGATCGAACAAATATCATAAATCAAAATTTATGATATTTGGGGAAAGAGGCTGGTTAGAATGGAACCAATTTGGTTCAATTTTATGGAATGGCAATTTTAAGTCATGTAGTAAATAAAGTCTAGTTGGAGGGCAAATTGGTCATTTGTCATAGATGGTATTTTTGAAATATTTTGGAACATTAATAGTAATTTTGGAAGAAAATTTACACATGGATTAAATCATGATCATTGATTTTGATGAGATTGAATCTTGGCCATTATAATAAAAGGGCAAATTAGTAATTTCACTAGTTAAATGAATTTAAAATTCATTTAACCTTTACACATGGATTAAATAGATAAAAAGATGATAAAAAAATCTCTTATGAACTCAAGGGGCTGTTCGAATTCAGCAGCAAAGAAAGAGAAAAAATATCAAAAATGTTCCTAGCCATTTTCAAGGTTTTTGATCAAGAATTCAAGCAAAGTTGTTTGAGGTAAAGTGATCTACTCTTTATTCTCTATATTTTGATAGTAAAATTGCATGGAATTATGAATTTTAAGTTAGGGTTTGAAGATAGAGAAATTAGGGTTTCATGGAATTTTGGTAGAAGTGATGTAGTAGACGATGAATTAAGCTTGGTCTTGATGAAAACAAGCTTGAAATCAGGTTAATTCCATGTTTGAAGTTATAAACCCTAACCCTAAGATTTGGGGGTTTTAATTAGGAAGCTAAATTAAGGATGAAATTGATTGAATTATGATGTTAGGAGGCCTATTTTGATGATATGTTGAATAATTTCTCAAGTTGTAAATTTAGGGGCCATTTCAAAAATTTGGAAACAATTAGGGGAAATTATTGTAAATTTTATTTTAGTACTGGAATCATTGATTTATGGTGAAAGTAGCTTGAATTGGTGATTAGGGGCCAAAAAGGAATTTTTTGGAAATTCAATGACCAATTCGGCAATTTTAGAAAAATAAAGGATTGATCTTGAATTGATGAATAATTGATAGTATTGAAGATTAAAGCATGATAGGAAGTTAAAAAGATTGAAATGATAAGAAAGGAAATATGAAGGACCAATTCGAAATAAAAGTTTTGGTGAATGACTAAATTGGTCAAAGTTTAAAAGTTGAAGGAAAATTTATAAGGATGTTAGAAATAAATGAATGGTTTATTTGTACATGAATTTTTGTACAAAAGTAAAGTAGTGACTAAAATGTCACTTTTATGAAGTTGAAGGACTAAAAAGGAAATAGTCCAAAATAAGTAATTAATTATTGAAAATTGTTCAAAAAATGGATTTGAACAATTGTTTAATGTTCAAAATGATCACTAAAAACCTAGGGACCATTTCGGCAATGATGTAAAATATTGGGAAATTTTCAAAAAAAATTATATATTCAAATAGTTATGTTTAAGAATCAAATTAGTAATGTTAGATTTAAGTCGGATAAGAGAATGGTAATGTATATGTTTGATTGGTCTTATACAGTTGTAAAAGAGATCGAATGAGAACCAGTGATAAAAAGAAAGATAAGAACCTCGAGTAAGCTTAGTGAGGCATACTATTCATGGCCCAGGTGAGTGCATTTATATGTTTTAAATTGCAATTAGGAAGACTAGCGAATATTCGACCTTAATTTAAAAATAGTATTGTCTTATATATATATGTGTGTGTTGAGCTTCTGCATGTTGCAATAAAGGTAGATTAAATAGAATATGAAGTATGAATTATTATTCTGAGAAATGATGATGATTTATGATTGCCATGACCAATTATGTTGAAGTATGAGATATGAAATGTTTATTTATATGATGATCTATGTTTACCATGAACATTTATGATGAAGCATGAAACATGAAATGCCTATTTATATGATTAATTATGATGATTTATGATTACCATGAACAATTACGATTAAATATGAATATGAATTTCCTATCTATATGATTGATGATAATTGATTGGTAATGAAAGAAATGCCCAAGTATTGAGTATGAGAGTCCATGGTATAGTTGGCATGCCATAGAGTCTTTAGCAGCTGCACCCTTATGTTCAAGTTATTAAACAGAAATCGTGACAAAATGATTGTGTCACACGCACCCTGGGGATCTACGCCCGCTGTGCCCGAGTGCACTGCCGAGGTACCGCACCCTGGGGATCTACGCCCACTGTGCCCGAGTGCACTGTCGAGGTGCATTATGTTTATGGGGAGCAAAGAGCGTCCTCGAGTACGTACTCATCTTTACGTTTATGTTTGACACGACGGTGTCATTTCAAGATGACTCGCGTACCTCGATCTCATATAGCATACTTTAGGCAATGATAAAGAATCATGTTACGTATATAAAACATGGCATGAATATGAACCCTGGTATGTATATGAAATATGTCAAGTATACGAATCATGCTAAGTACATGAATTATGTCACATATATGAATTATGCCAAGTATATGAATTATGCCAAGTATATGAATCAGGCCAAGCACATGAATTATGCCATGTATACGAAGTATGTCATATATATAAGAAATATGCTATGCATATGAATCATGCCATTTATACAAATTATGTTACGTGTATGAACTATGCTATGCATATGAATTATGCCATGTACATGTATCATGATATGTATAAGATTTAAGTCGTGTATATATGAATGAAAACACATACATGAATCATGCCACGTATGAGAATCATGTCATGCAATTGAAATATGTCACGTATAAGAAAATTATGTTATATAAATGGATCATGCCATGAATATGAACCGTGTTATGTAAATGAACCATGTCATGTATATAAATCATGTTATGTATATAAATCATGTCATGTATGTGTATCATGTTGCTTATGTGAATTTACCATGTTTGTGAATTATGTTATGTATATGAAACATACCATGTATATGACTTATTTTATGATGATAGAGCATTGGAACCATGAGCAAGTTAGGAACTTATAATATGTACATGAAAATTTAGTGACTATGGAAACCTTAATAGTACTATCCTATCTTAGGTAGAGAACTTGATATGATATCATATAATAAGCATTACTTTACTTTATGTTTGTTAAATGAGATTATTGCCTCACTAAGTTCGTACTTAGCGTGTGTTATTTCACACGTAGCTTCTCCCAAGTAGAGTAGCAAGAGGAGCTGTTAAAACAAGAAATTTAAGTTACAATAGTAGTCACGGTATGTACATCTTAAATTATGGTTGATGTCTAGTGGGTATGTACATGTATGGTGTGGGTTTTAAAGATGCAAACTGTTTTGCAAACTTAAGTTATAATGTGTTTACGTACTACTATGAATGTATGGACTTAGAATATGATTTACTACAAACAGTTATGATTTATGACATAATTAAATATAGTTTAACCTTACTCGCGTAGTAATTTTAAAATCAAGAAAGGGTCTAGGCAGGGTACATAGTTTTCTCCCTGGATTATATTTTTATTTCAATAACACATTCATAAGTTTTATAAAATAATTTAGTGTCGAAACTAGCTTTTATAGACTGACATAGTTTTTAATTTAAAACCGAGATGGGGTTAAACTGTGTTAAGTGTTCAAAAGTACTATTTTTATTACCATTTTTTATTCTTATTATTGCTAGACTTAGGCTCATATTAGTTTCATTATTAGTCATTCATGCATGTTTGCATGGTGGACAAGCTTGATTTCATATTTTGCTTAATTTTGTGGAAAAAGGTATTGCTTTGGTGTGTTTTTGTGTGTGTGTGCAGAATCACTTGCCAAAGCAAGGCTGGAACCAGTTGTCAGGGCAATGCATGAGGAGATGTCGAGCTAGTTGCCAGGGCAATTTTCGACAAGGAATAAGATGATATGGTAGTCGAAATTGGTGACTAGATAAGCCCAAGATGACGTGGAACAAAGCTAAATCCCAAAGGAGTTTGATTTCCATGAATAGGTTAAAGAGAAATTAAATCCCAAGAAGATAGGAGAAGTTCTAGAAGGAATTTAAATATAATAAAAATTATATTCTTTAAAGATAATTTAATTCCAACTTAACTTCCTCCTCAAAAAAAGACTTTGACCTAGCCCTATGAATTGAAGGCTATGCCGTCAACTCCAAGAGGGAGAGAGAAGAGAGAATTTTAAACAAGATCAAAGGCAAGGGAGATTTCGACAAAGCTCCATCCATTCTTCATCTTTTTCTTCCTTGTTCCATTAGGTTTATGCTAGGAATTCTTTATCTTGTATTTCTTTGGAACCTAGCCATGAACTAAATCTATTTGGCTAAGGTTATTGTGTTTTGTGGTTGTGAGAAACAATTGGATTTTGTTTAGGTAATAAGAGTTTGCACTTTTCTATTCAAGGTTTATTCATTCTTGGTTCTTATTCTTGTCTGTGAGTGAATTCGGAGAGGATCTCGTAACTTCATCTATTTATCTAATATCACGAGAGTTAGATTCAAGAAACGAATGAGTATGATCTTTATTCAATCTATTGATGGTGAAGATTAATCCGTCTTAGGAATAAGTTAAGGATTTCAACGGCTAAGAAGAGTGCAAGATTGGTTGTTGTTCACCCTTGATTCACGCAGGGATGTATTATCAAGGCATGCACAAGTAGCTAGAGTTTTGACTTAGGGATAAGAAGAAACCATTGAAGAACGCTCTGCCGAACCTTGAAGTTGCTGCCCAGACGCCCAAGTAGTTGCCCAGCTAGTCGCCCAGGCAACCATCGATTAGTTGTCAAGGTAACACCGCTGTGCAAGTTGCCACAGAAACTGAGTTGCCCTTGCACTCTTTTACCAAGACGATCCAATCGGCTATTACACCTCAACTCACGATAACCTGGCCTATTCTCTCTCATTCAATTACATCTTCTTTTACTTTATTTTTTTCTAGTTTAGTTGTTAGTTAAACTCTTACAATCTTCTACTTGTGTTTCTTTTACTTTTTACAGTGCAAGAGATTAGATTCTTGAAGTGGCACAAATCCCTGTGGAGACGATATCTTTTATACTATAACTTGCGACGTGTACACTTGCACAATTATGGAGCACTTATTACGCGCAACAAGTTTTTGGCGCCGTTGTTAGGGATTGGCAATAGCAACTTTGTTTTTATTTTCTTGCACTTTTTATTTTCTTGTTTAAGATTCAAAGGGTTAACAAACTTTGGTTTTGCATTGGTATATGACCAGGGCGAGACCGATTACACCAGAATATCCCTTTGATCCAGAAATCGAACGAACCTTGCAAAGACTTAGGCGAAGGTTAAGAGTAGCAATGGCTAATCAAGACGGCAATATGAATCAAGATGTTCCAGCAGGAGGAGGAGTGATTCTTTCACGAAACAGAACTATTCGAGACTATCTTGAAGAAGATCTTGAGGGACTTAATCCAGGAGTTGTCACACCAGAAATTGAAGCTGACCACTATGAGTTGAAACGGGTGATGTTTAATATGATCAACACAATTGGTCAATTTGGTGGCTCAGCAACTGAAGATGCACGACAACATCTTAAATCTTTCCTCGAGATTTGCAATTTATTCAAAATACAAGGAGTCACCCCCGATGTTTTATGACTAAGATTATTCCCCTATTCACTGAGGTATAGGGCGAAAGCATGGTTGAATAGTATTTCTGTCGGATCAATAGGATCTTGGACCGATCTTTGTCGTGATTTCCTTGCTCGATTTAATCCTACAAATTTGACTGATAGGCTTCGTAACGAAATTACTTCTTTTCGGCAGGCAGGTGATGAATCCATGTACGAGGCTTGGGAGCGATATAGAGAACTTCTACACAAATGCCCCCTACACAGATTCCCAGTGTGGACGCAAGTAACAATATTTTACAACGCTGTGAATACACCAACAAGGATGATGCTAGATACCTCGGCAAACGGCATACTCCTAGATAAGTCACCGGAGGAAGCAATGCAAATTCTAAACAGGCTTGCCAAGAATGATTATCAATTCCCCTCCGTTAGAAGAGGAGGAGTTAGACGCCAAGCCACAATACATGAACTGGGATAATCAGACTCAATTTTGGCACAATTGGCCACTCTAACCAAGATGGTCCAGAACATGCAAAAACCAAACAACACACAGGAAGTCAAGGTAATGGATTCCTTTTGTGAGTTATGTGGTGGTAACCATGATTCTTCTGAATGTATGCTGAATACAGAATCCAGCTTTTATGTGGGGAATTACAACCGAAACAACAATGTGATGTCCAATACATACAATCCAGCTTGGAAGAAGCACCCGAATTTTTCATGGAGTAATCCCAACAATGCTCTAAACCAGAACAATTAGAATGCACAAGCATCGGGATTCTAGCTGAATATGCCACGACAACAGTTGTCGCAGCAACAACCGACAACATCTAGTTCTTTGGAAAATCCTCTCAATGTTTTTATGTTGAAAACTGAATCTTATATGGCTGAGAATAGTAACTTCATAAAAAGAACTGATGCTTTTATTAACAGGACCGAGATGAGATTGCAAAACCAAGAGGCAGCAATCAAATCATTGGAAAATCAAGTCAGACAATTTGCTCAAAACCTGAATATTAGACTGCAAGGAGGTTTACCTAGCGATACTGAAGTCGCAAGAGGAACTGGCCATGAGTAATGTAAGGCGATCACCACTAGAAGTGGCCAACAACTTAAAGAGGCTCAAGCTCACTCATCAAACAAAACTCCACAAAAAGATCAAGACGAACTCAGCGGCAAAGACTCAGATGCTGAACCAAGAATTGCCGCGGTAACCGGCAATAAGGATGCATCTGCAACCAACGATTCGCACACCACGGCAACCCCAGTTGACAATGCCTCGGCAACTCCAGTTTCCCCAACAATGCCATCAATCAGGTTCCAGGCCAATGAAAGGATCAAAGATATCCGACTGCCCCCACCATTCCCACAAAGGTTGAAGCGACAAAAGCAAGAATATCAATTCAAGAAGTTCCTTGATATCCTAAAGCAAGTCCACATCAACTTGCCATTGGTTGAGGCAATTGAACAAATGCCAAACTATGCCAAGTTTCTTAAAGACATTGTGTCCAAGAGAACAAGGCTAGGAGAGTTTGAAATAGTTGCCGCAACAGAGGGATGCATGGCCATGTTGCACAATCGCATGCCACCCAAGCTGAAGGATCCCGGAAGTTTCACAATACCCTGTTCCATTGGAAACCACTATGTCGGGAAATCATTATGCGACCTTGGAGAAAGTATAAACTTGATGCCTAAATCGGTTTTCCAGAAACTAGGAATCAGGAAGGCAAGACCTACAACAGTTATGCTACAGTTAGTCGACAGATCCTATGTGCATCCAGAGGGAAAAATTGAAAACATATTGGTAAAAGTTGATAAATTTATTTTCCCGCTGACTTTATTGTTTTGGATTGTGATGCAGACGGACATGCACCTATCATTCTCGGGAGACCCTTCCTAGCAATAGGGAGAACTTGATCGATGTTGAAAAGGGAGAACTCACAATGAGAGTGAATGACCAGCAAGTTAAACTAAATGTGTTCCAAACACTAAGGCATGTTGATGATCCGAAAGAATGCCAACTTCTTCATGCCACAGCAGAGTTTAACTTCGATGAGGAATTTAGTTACCTCGGCAACTACATTGTCGATAAAGAGGAACCTGGGGAGTATGAAGAACGATTGATGAGGAACAACAACAAGAGGCAAATTGGTTAGTCAATCGACCAGGTACATACTTTGAACCACTAGATTACTCAGGTAAGAAAGGTAAAATCGAAAAGCCCTCCATTGAACAACCACCGATTCTTGAGTTGAAACAGTTGCCAGAGCAACTAAAATATGCTTACTTGGGAACCGATAATACATTGCCTATAATCATTTCCTCTAAGTTACATCCTAAGCAGGAAAAGAAGCTGATCAAAATGTTTATGCTACACAAGAAGGCAATAGGGTGGACAATTGCCGACTTGAAGGGAATTAGCCTGGCAGTGTGCATGCACAAGATTTTGTTGGAAGATGATCACAAACCTTCGATTGAGACCCGGAGGAGACTGAATCATGCCATAAAAGGGGTTTTAATGAAAGAAATCATCAAGTGGTTTGACGCCGGCATCATATACCCTATATCTGATAGTACATGGGTAAGTCTGGTAGAATGTGTACCAAAAAAGAGAGGTATAACGGTGGTAAGTAATGACAACAATGAACTCATTCCAAACAAGACTCTCACTGGTTGGAGGGTTTGTATGGATTATCAAAAGCTAAACAAAGCCACTAGAAAAGATCACTTCCCATTACCCTTTATTGATCAAATTCTTGACCATCTTGCAGGTAAACCCTTTTATTGTTTTCTTGATGGTTATTCGGGTTACAATAAAATTGCCATAGCACCAGAAGATCAAGAAAAGACAACCTTCACATGCCCATACGGTACTTATGCTTTCCGAAGGATGCCGTTCGGATTGTGCAACGCCCCGGCAACCTTCTAAAGATGAATGATGGCACTCTTTTCAAACATGGTAGAAAACTTCCTTGAGATCTTCATGGATGATTTTTCCATTTTTGGTAATGACTTCGACAGTTGCCTCAGCAATTTAGAAACGGTATTGGCAAGATGTGAAGAAACTGATTTAGTCCTTAATTGGGAGAAGTGCCTTTTTATGGTAGATGAAGGAATAGTGTTCGGCCACAAGATTTCATCCAAGGGAATTGAAGTAAACAAAGCAAAGGTGGACGTGATTGAGAGATTACCCCTACCAAGTTCGGTTAAAGGAATCCGAAGCTTTCTTGGACATGCAGGTTTTTACAGGAGGTTCATTCATAATTTTTCTAAAATTACTAAACCCTTGTGCAATTTGCTTGAACAGGATAAAGTCTTCAATTTTGATGATTCTTGCGCCCAAGCATTTCAAACCCTAAAGGAAAAGCTCACCTCGACACCCATTGTCGTTCCACTAGATTAGACGCTACCTTTTGAGCTCATGTGTGCTGCAAGTGATTTCGCGGTAGGAGCAGTCCTAGGCCAACGCACATGTAAGACCTTTCATGTGATATACTACGCTAGTAAAACTCTTAATAGTACTCAAGTGAATTACACAACAATGGAGAAAGAGTTACTAGCTGTAGTTTTCGCATTTGACAAGTTTCGATCCTATTTGATTGGTACAAAGGTAATTGTTCATACAGACCATTCAGCAATTAAGTATCTATTTGCTAAAAAGGATGCCAAACCTCGTTTGATTCATTGGATATTACTTTTACAATAATTTGATATTGAAATTAAGGACAGGAAAGGAACAGAAAATCAAGTGGCTGATCACTTATCACGTTTAGAACGCAATAGAGAGGAGGATGCAGATTCAGAGATATACAATGCATTCTCGAATGAGCAACTTTTAGTTGCCTCGGCAACCCTCAATGCCGCAGCAGCTCTTGCTACACACGCCTTGGCAACCATGGACGCACACGCCTTGGCAACCCTTGATGCCTCGGCAACCATGGATGAGCATGCCTCGGCAACCATGGATGAGCATGCCTCGGCAACCATCGATGTCGCAACAACCACTGATACGCACACCTCGGCAACCATAGATGCGTATGCCTCAGCAACTCTAGACGCACACGCCTCAGCAATCTTGGGAGCAGTCGCCACGGCAGCACATGCCTCGGCAATACCCTGGTACGCAGATTTAGTTAATTTCCTTGTTTGTGGTATTTTACCTTATGGCCTTACTCACCAAGGGAAGAAGCAGTCCCGCCATGATGCTAAGCATTACTTTTGGGATGAGCCTCTTCTGTTTAAACAATGTGCAGATCAGGTTATACGCCGATGTGTCCCTGAAGAAGAGCAGTAGAATGTACTCTGGCAATGCCATTCTTCACCCTATGGAGGATATTTTGGAGGAACTCGTACCGCAGCCAAAGTTTTGCAATCCAGTTTGTATTGGCCAACATTGTACAAAGATGCCCAAGAGTTTTACAAGCAATGTGATCGTTGCCAGAGGATGGGCAATATCTCTAGACGACATGAGATGCCGCTCCAAAACATCATCGAGGTGGAATTGTTCGATGTATGGGGGATCGATTTTATGGGACCTTTTTCATCTTCATTCAGCAACCTCTACATTCTACTTGTCGTTGACTACGTGTCTAAATGGGTTGAGGCAGCTGCAGTTCCCAACAACGATTCCAAGACCGTGCAACGATTCTTGCAGGAAAAATATATTTACACGGTTTGGGATGCCGAGAGCAATTATCAGCGATGAAGGATTCCGTGAATATGGATGTCTAAATATATTTACACTGTTTGGGAAAAATATATTTACACGATTTGGGATGTCTAAATATATTTACACAAGGCATATTGGGCAATCAAGACCGTGAATATGGATTGGGAAAGTGCCGGACAAAAGCGTTTGTTGGACCTCAACGAGATAGAAGAATTTCGTGCACTCGCCTATAACAATGCACGAATCTACAAGGAGAAAACAAAGCAATAGCATGATAAGAGACTATTGCCGCTTTAATTCATTCCAGGGCAACTAGTTCTCTTATTCAATTCTCGACTAAAACCTTTCTTGGGAAAACTGAAATCAAACGATTCTCCCATGGTGCCGTGATAATCAAGTTCATCACTGACAAACATGAATTCAAAGTTAATGGACAAATATTGAAGCACTACAACGGTGCCCATGTGGAACGTAACAAAGAAGTGGTCACCTTAGGAGACGCATGAGCATGCTCTCCTTTCGATATTTTATTTTTATTTTTATTTTTTTTTTTATTTTTTTTCTCGGACTATTTAATTTTTATTTTTTATTATTTTCGATTATTTGTTCCTTTTAGGATAGATTTATTTTCTTCAAGATTAAAACTACATCTTTATTTATTTTCTTTTATTAGTTTATTTTTAATTTTAACCCTTATTTTATTTTTTTCTGAATTGTAGGAAAAAGAGTTCAAGATAAAAGAGGAATTTTGATTCAAGAAGGAAACTTCTTCAACAAGGAAATTAATGGGCTGAATCTAAGGCTTATATAAAGCCTCCAACTTACCCTAAATAAACCCCCTAGCCGTCACCCTTCCCCTAAACCAAAACCCCTTTCCTCTTTATTCCAAAATTAATCCCACCCACCATATTTACTACCTATCTTTTCTATATAACCCATCACCCTTAACTTCCAAGAAACCTATTCCTACTTTTCATCTTGCAACTCTTTAGTTTCTTTTGTTTTCTTTTCTTTGTTTTTACCAAACTCACAACCAAGATCATCCATGGCATCCAAAATTGAATTTTTGGTTCATCCAAGTTTCTCCAAAGAACAAAGATACAAGAAGTTTGCTACACCGGTGGTTCAAGAAAGATTTCACTCTAAGTTTGAAAGCCGGAAGATTTACGAAGAACAAGGCTTTGAATACTCCAACTCTTTCAAGATTTCGGCCTTGAACCATTCATCTTCTAAAGGATTGCACATCAAAAGTGGCAAATCTTTTGCCATCAATCGAAACCGGGTAACATCTCATGGGTAAGAGAATTCTATGTTCACTCACCTAACCCGGATAATCCTTATGTTTTTGTTCATGACAAGGCTATAATCATAAGCCCCGAAAACATCAACACCTTTTACGAGCTCTACATTGAGAAGGACAAGCATCAAGCCTTTGTTGATCAACTCACGCCCAAGCAACTCGACAAGGTACTTTAAGAACTCACTCTACCGGGAACTCAATGGATTGACGGTAAATACAAGGGCACGGTAAATCACCTTTGGCTTAAACCCGAGGCAAAAGTATGGAATAAGTTTGTTAAAACTTCTTTAATGCCCACCACACATAATACTACCGTTGATACACCTCGTCTTTTGCTCATATATTCCATCTTGCATAATCGCATCATTAACATTGGAAAAATTATTTGTGATGAGATTTTTGTATGTAGCTCAAAAGACAAGGGTTCACTTTTCTTCCCTTGCTTAATTTCCAATCTTTGCAAGGAGATGCATGTCCCAAGTGAGTCAACTGATGAAAAGGCCCTACCAAAGACCGACTGGAATCAAGCAAAAATCTGAAAGCTAATGGGAGAGGCACCATTAAAATCCTCAATACCTCTAATTGCCGCGGCAACCTCTGCCGCCTTGGCAACGCCTAATGCCCGGGCAACTCGGCCATCAACCCTGGGACACTTTGAAGCACTCTTGCAACCGTTGGCGAGCCACCTTAGGCAAATTCAAGACCGACAACTAATGTTCATGCGGTACATGAAGGATCACAACAATGCCATCACGCAAGTCATCCTGGAAAAGTACCCGGACAGCCACGTGCCATTCCTGATCTTTCTTGCCGAAATCCTTGCCACGGAAACCAATGAAGCAGTCGCCACGACAACCGCCACAAATGTTGCCACGGCAACCTACACCGCACCTGCCCAAGCAGTTGCCACAGCAACTAACACTGAAGATGTTGCGGCAACCAAAGCTAAAGATGCCCCGACAACCACTGCAAAAGCCAAAGGTAAAGAACCTATGCCCGAATCAACTCGTACTGAATCATTGTCTGATTTTTCAGATTCGGACGAGTCCTCCATTGCACCAACAAAGACCTCACCAATCGAATCCTCCAAACCCAAGCAAAAAGCCAATGACATTGATGAAGAAGACGATGAGGACAACCCCGTACGAGGATCGATTCCACAATCGACAACAAGGAAGCAACCACCGCGTTCAAGCAAAAGAATCAAGACACCGACCAAAAGGAAACTAATCATCCACGACGACGAACTCTCGGAGTAAGTCCTCGTTTTCATTTTACTTTTCTTTATTTTTTATTTTTCTTTATTGTATGCATTAAGGACAATGCCTCACTCGAGTTTGGGGGGATTGTTATTAGTTAGTTACCATGTTTAGTTGCATTCATCTTAAGTATTGCATTCAGGATACATAAATTGCTTGCCATGCCTTTAGTTGGAACAAGAATTGCCTAGATTTGATGAATATCCGATGATGACTTTGCCAATGCACTTAATTGATAGAATTTTTATTCTAGGATAAACATGGAAACACTTAGAATCATACTATGATGCTAAACTTGATGAAACACTGTTGTGGCTTGATTGATTTAAGGAATTCTAGCGAACTTAGGTTGATAGTTAAAAAATTGGGGGATTAGAATAAAAATTGGATGAATGCTAGAGGTGCCCGAAATTGGCTCTAGTATGTGCTAAAAATTTGATCGCTAGAGGTTCCCGAAACCGGCTCTAGTCGAATAAATTTATTAACTTAAGAAAACTAAAAAATAAATAAAACACTAAAGGTGACCAAAACCGGCTTTAGTTGAAACATGTTAAAAGAACCCAATGAAGTAATTTGAAAACCTCTTGTTGGCATAGAATCCAAAAAATCAACTTGCACACAACTCCGCACACACTCACAAGCATTATAGTTTGATTCCGAGTAACTCCTAAGTTTTCTGAAAAATGAAAAGCCAATCATACTTTGTGCCCCGATTCTGAGAATTGAAATCAAGTTCAAAGCTAAGTTTGTGAAAATTGAAGTCTTGGCGGGTAATTATTAATTTGCATTGCTTGGGGACAAGCAATAGTTCGAGTTTGGGGGTGTGTTAAGTGTTCAAAAGTACTATTTTATTACCCTTTTTATTCTTATTATTGCTAGACTTAGGCTCATATTAGTTGCATTATCAGTCATTCATGCATGTTTGCATCGTTTCCTTGGTGGATAAGCTTGATTTCATATTTTTCTTAATTTTGTTGAAAAATGTACTGCTTTGGTGTGTTTTTTTGTGTGTGTGCAGAATCACTTGCCAAAGAAAGGCTGGAACCAGTTGCCAGGGCAATGCATAAAGGAGATGTCGAGCTAGTTGCCAGGGCAATGCATGAAAGAGATGCCGAGCTAGCTGCCAGGACAATTTTCGACAAGGAATAAGATGATATGGTAGTCGAAATTGATGACTAGATAAGCCCAAGATGACGTGGAACAAAGCTAAATCCCAAAGGAGTTTGATTTCCATGAAGAGGTTAAAGAGAAATTAAATCCCAAGAAGATAGGAGAAGTTATAAAAGGAATTTAAATATAATAAAGAATTATATTTGATAAGTGTTCAAAAGTACTATTTTTCTTACCCTTTTTACTCATATTATTGTTAGACTTAGGCCCATATTAGTTACATAATTAGCCATTCATGCATTAATCCATGTTTCCTTCCATCGTTGAGCTTGATTACATAACTTGGTAGTTTTTGTGGAAAAGATGTTGCTTTGGTGTGCTTTGTGTGTGTATGTGCAGGATCACTTGCCAAAGCAATGCCGAGCTAGTTACCAGGGTAATGCATAAAGGAGATGCCGAGCTAGTTGCCAGGGCAATGCATAAAGGAGATGCCGAGCCAGTTGCCATGGCAATTGTCGACAAGAGCAAAGGTGATATGGTAGTCGAAATTGATGACTAAACAAGCCCAAGATGACGTGGAGCAAAGCCCAAACCCAAAGAAATTTGATTTCCATGCAGAGATTAAAGAAGAATTAAATTCCAAGAAGATAGGAGAAGTTCTAGTAGGAATACGATTATAATAAAGAATTATATTCTTTAAAGATAATTTAATTCCAACTTAAACTCCTCCTCAAAGAAGGACTTTGGCCTACCCCTATAAATAGCAAGGAGATTTCGACAATCCAAAGGGAGAGAGCAATAGGGAAATTTCGACAAGTCCAAGTAGGGCAAGAGGAGAGAATTTTCGACAAGCATCAAGGGCAAGGAGGATTTTGACAAGCCTCCTCCTTCATCCTTTTCTTTCTTGTTCGATTGGGTTCATGCTAGGGATTGTTTATCTTGTGTTTCTTTGGAACCTAGCCATGAACTAAATCTACTTGCCTATGGTTATTATGTTTTGCGGTTGTGAGAAACTATTGGTTTTTGTTTAGGTAATAAGAGTTTGCACTTTTCTATTTCAAGGTTTATTCATTCTTGGTTCTTATTCTTGTTTGCGAGTGAATTGGGAGAGGATCTCGTGATTTCATCTATTTATCTAATATCGGGAGAGTTAGATTCAAGATACGAATGAATATGATCTTTATTCAATCTAATGATGGTGAAGATTAATCCGGCTTAGGAATAAGTTAAGGATTTCAATGGCTAAGAGGAGCGCAAGATTGGTTGTTGTTCACCCTTGATTCACGCAGGGATGTATTATCAAGGCATGCACAAGTAGCTAGAGTTTCGACTTAGGGATAAGAAGAAACCATTGAAGAACGCTCTGCCGAACCTTGAAGGTTGCTGCCCAGACGCCCAAGTAGTTGCCCAACTAGTTGCCCAGGCAACCATCGATTAGTTACCAAGGCAACCCCGTTGTGCAAGTTTCCACGGCAACTGAGTTGCCCATGCACTCTTTTACCACGACAATCCAATCGGCTATCACACCTCAACTCAGGATAACCTGGCCTATCTCTCTCTCATTTGAATTCATCTTTTCTTTTACTTTATTGCTTTCTAGATTAGTCATTAGTTAAACTCCTATAATCCTTTACTTGTGTTTTTACTTTTTTGATTGGTAAGAGACTAGATTCTTGAAGTAGCACCAATCCCTATGGAGACGATATCTTTTATACTATAACTTGCGACGTGTATACTTGCACATTTGCGTAGCACTTATTACGCGCAACAAGTTTTTGGTGCCGTTGCCGGGGATTGGCAATAGCAACTTTATTTTTATTTTCTTGCACTTTCTTTTTATTTTTCTTGTTTAAAAATTCAAAGGGATAACAAACTTTGGTTTTGCATTGGTATATGACCAGGGCGAGACCAACTTCGCCAGAATATCCCTTTGATCCAGAAATCGAACGAACCTTACAAAGACTTAGACGAAGGATAAGAAAAGCAATGGCAAATCAAGACGGCAATATGAATCAAGATGTTCGAGCAGGAGGAGGAGTGATTCTTGCACGAAACAGAACTGTTCGAGATTATCTTGAAGAAGCTCTTGATGGACTTAACCCAAGAGTTGTCGCACCTGAAATTGAAGCCAACCACTTTGAGTTGAAACCAGTAATGTTTAATATGATCAACACAATAGGTCAATTTGGCGGCTCAGCAACTGAAGATGCACGGCAACATCTGAAATCTTTTCTCGAGATTTGCAACTCGTTCAAGATACACGGAGTTACCCCTGATGTCCTACGATTAAGATTATTCCCCTATTCACTGAGGGATAGGGCGAAAGCATGGTTGAATAGCATTCCTTCCGGATCCATAACATCTTGGACTGATCTTTGTCGTGATTTCCTTGCTAGATTTAATCCTACAAATTTGACTGATAAGCTTCGTAACGACATTACTTCTTTTCGGCAGCCAGATGATTAATCCATGTACGAGGCTTGGGAGCAATATAGAGAACTTCTACACAAATGCCCCCTACACGGATTCCCGATGTGGACTCAAGTAACAATGTTTTACAACGCCGTGAATACACCAACAAGGATGATGCTAGATGCCTCGGCAAATGGCATACTCCTAGATAAGTCGCCGGAGGAAGCAATGCAAATTTTAAACAGGCTGGCCAAGAATGACTATCAATTAAAATCTACTAGAAGAGGAGGAGTTAGACGCCAAGCCACAATACATGAACTAGGATCATCAGATTCAATTTCGGCACAATTGGCCGCTTTAACCAAGATGGTCCAGAACATGCAAAAACCAAACAACACACATGAAGTCAAGGTAATGGATTCTTTTTGTGAGTTATGTGGTGATAACCATAATTCTTCTGAATGTATGCATAATTCGGAATCCAGCTTCTATGTGGGGAATTACAATCGGAACAACACTGTGATGTCCAACACATACAATCTAGCTTGGAAGAAGCACCCGAATTTTTCATGGAGTAATCCCAACAATGCTCTAAACCAGAACAATCAGAATGCACAAGCATTGGGATTCCAGCAGAATATGCCACGGCAACAGATGCCGCAGCAACAACCGACAACATCTAGTTCTTTGGAAAATTCTCTAAATGCTTTTATGATGAAAACTGAATCTTATAAGGCTGAGAATAGTAATTTCATAAAAAGAACTGATGATTTTATTAACAGGACCGAGATGAGATTGCAAAACCAAGAGGCAGCAATCAAATCATTGGAATATCAAGACGGACAGTTTGCTCAAAATCTGAATACTAGACCACAAGGAGGTTTACCTAGCGATACTGAAGTCGCAAGAGGAACTGGCCATGAGCAATGTAAGGCGATCAACACTAGAAGTGGCCAACAACTTAGAGAGGTTCAAACCCGCTCGTCAAACAAAACTCCACAAAAAGATCAGGACGAACCTAGTGGCAAAGCCTCAGATGCTGAACCAAGAATTGCCACAGCAACCGGCAATAAGCATGCTTCGGCAACCGACAATAAAGACACCTCGGCAACTTGCGATAAGCATGCCTCGGCAACCCCTGTTGATAATGCCTCGGCAACTCCAGATGTCCCGACAATGCTGTCAATCAGGTTTCAAACCAATGAAAGGATCGAAGATATCCGACTTCCACCACCATTCCCACAAAGGTTGAAGATACAAAAGCAAGAATACCAATTCAAGAAATTTCTTGATATCCTAAAGCAAGTCCACATCAACTTGCCATTGGTGGAAGCAATTGAACAAATGCCAAACTATGCCAAGTTTCTTAAAGACATTGTGTCCAAAAGAACAAGGCTATGAGAGTTTGAAACAGTTGCCGTAATGGAAGGATGCATGGCAATGTTGCACAATCGTATGCCACCCAAGTTGAAGGATCCCGGAAGTTTCACAATACCCTGTTCCATTGGAAATCACTATGTCGGAAAAGCATTATGCGACCTTGGGGCTAGCATAAACTTGATGCCTAAATCGGTTTTCTAGAAACTAGGAATCGGGAAGGCAAGACCTACAACAGTTATGCTGCAGCTAGCCGACAGATCCTATGTGCATCCAGAGGGAAAAATCGAGTACATACTGGTAAAAGTTGATAAATTTATTTTTCCCGCTGACTTTATTGTTTTGGATTGTGAAGCAGATGAGCATGCACCCATCATTCTCGGGAGACCATTCCTAGCAACAGGGAGAACCTTGATCGACGTTGAAAAAGGAGAACTCACAATGAGGGTGAATGACCAGCAAGTTAAACTAAATGTGTTCCAAACACTAAGGCATGCCGATGATCCAGAAGAATGCCAACTTCTTCATGCCACGGCAGAGTTTAACTTCGATGAGGAATTTAGTTGCCTCGGCAACTACATTGCCGACCAAGAGGAACATGAGGAGTATGAAGAATCGGTCGATGAGGAACAACCAGAAGAGGCAAATTGGCTAGTCAATCGACCAGGTACATACTTTGAACCACTGGACTACTCAGGTAAGGAAGGTAAGCTCGAAAAACCCTCTATTGAACATTCATCAATTCTTGAGTTGAAACAATTGCCAGAGCAACTAAAATATGTATACTTAGGGATCGATAATACATTGCCTGTAATTATTTCTTCTAAGTTACAACCTGAGCAGGAAAAAAAGCTGATCAAGATGTTGAAGCTACACAAAAAGGCAATAGGGTGGACAATTGCCGACTTGAAGGGAATTAGCCCGGCGGTGTGCATGCACAAGATCTTGTTGGAAGATGATCACAAACATTCAATTGAAGCCTAGAGGAGACTGAATCATGCCATGAAAGGGGTTGTAATGAAAGAAATCATCAAGTGGCTTGACGCCGGCATTATATACCCTATCTCCGATAGTACGTGGGTAAGTACGGTACAATGTGTACCGAAAAAGGGAGGTATAACAGTGGTAAGCAATGAAAATAATGAACTTATCCCAACCAGGACTGTGACCGGTTGGAGGGTTTGTATGGACTATCGAAAGCTAAACAAAGCCACTAGGAAAGATCACTTCCCATTACCCTTTATTGATCAAATGCTTGACCGTCTTGCAGGTAAACCCTTTTATTATTTTCTTGATGGTTATTCAGGTTACAATCAGATTGCCATAGCACCAGAAGATAAAGAAAATACAACTTTCACATGCCCATACGGTACTTATGCCTTCCGAAGGATGCCGTTCGGATTGTGTAACGCCCCGGCAACCTTCCAAAGATGCATGATGGCACTCTTTTCAGACATGGTCAAAGACTTCCTTGAGATCTTCATGGATGATTTTTCGATTTTTGGTAATGACTTCGACGGCTGTCTCGGCAATTTAGAGAGGGTGTTGGCAAGATGCAAAGAAACGGACTTAGTCCTCAATTGGGAGAAATGCCACTTTATGGTAGATGAAGGAATAGTGCTCGGCCACAAGATTTCATCCAAGGGAATTGAAGTAGACAAAGCCAAGGTGGACGTGATCGAGAGATTACCCCCACCAAGTTCGGTTAAAGGAATTCGAAGTTTTCTCGGACATGCAGGTTTTTACAGGAGGTTCATTCATAATTTTTCTAAAATCACTAAACCCTTGTGTAATCTGCTTGAACAGGATAAAGTCTTCGATTTTGATGATTCTTGCACTCAAGCATTCGAAACCCTAAAGAAAAAGCTTGCCTCAGCACCCATTGTCATTCCACCAGATTGGACGCTACCTTTTGAGCTCATGTGTGATGCAAGTGATTTCGCGGTAGGAGCAGTCCTAGGCCAACACACAGGTAAGACCTTCCATGTGATATACTACGCTAGTAAAACTCTTAATGGTGCTCAAGTGAATTACACAACAAAGGAGAAAGAGTTACTAGCTGTAGTTTTCGCATTTGACAAGTTCCGATCCTATTTAATTGGTACAAAGGTAATTATTCATATGGACCATTCGGCAATCAAATACTTATTTGCTAAAAATGATGCTAAACCTCGTTTGATTCGTTGGTTATTACTTTTACAAGAATTTGATATTGAAATTAAGGATAGGAAAGGAACAAAAAATCAAGTGGCCGATCACTTATCACGTTTGGAACGCAATAGGGAGGAGGACGCGGATCTAGAGATATGCGATACATTCCCGGATGAACAAATTTTAGTTGCCTCGACAACCCTCGATGCCTCGGCAACCCTAGACGCCTCGGTAACCCACGACGCCTCGGCAACCATGGATGCACACGCCTCGGCAACTCTCGATGCCGCAGCAGCCTTTGACGCACACGCCTCGGCAATTTTGGGAGCAGTCGCCACGGCAGCACATGCCTCGGCAATACCCTGGTACGCGGATTTAGTTAACTTCCTTGTTTGTGGTATTTTTCCTTATGGCATTACTCACCAAGGGAAGAAGCGGTTCCGCCATGATGCTAAGCATTACTTTTGGGACGAGCCTCTTTTGTTTAAACAATGTGCAGATCAGGTTATACGCCGATGTGTCCCTGAAGAAGAGCAACAGAATGTACTCCGGCAATGCCATTCTTCACCCTATGGAGGACATTTTTGAGGAACTCGTACTGCGGCCAAAGTTTTGCAATCCGGTTTGTATTGGCCAACATTGTACAAAGATGCCCAAGACTTTTACAAGCAATGTGATCGTTGCCAGAGGACGGGCAATATCTCTAGACGACATGAGATGCCACTCCAGAACATCATCGAGGTGGAATTGTTCGATGTGTGGGGGATCGATTTCATGGGACCTTTCCCATCTTCATTCGGTAACCTCTACATTCTACTTGACGTCGACTACGTGTCTAAATGGGTTGAGGCAGCTGCAGTTCCCAACAACGATTCCAAGACCGTGCAACGATTCTTGCAGAAAAACATATTTACACGGTTTGGATGCCAAGAGCAATTATCAGCGACGAAGGCAAGCATTTTGACAACAGACTAATTGCCAAGATGTTGCAACGCTTTGGCATATCACACAAGATCGCCACGGCATATCACCCACAAACCAACGGGCAAGCAGAAATTTCCAACCGGGAGTTGAAGGGAATACTCGAGAAAGTTGTAAATCCCTCAAGGAAGGATTGGTCATTAAGACTAGATGACGCACTTTGGGCATATCGCACTGATTCAAAACACCCTTAGGTATGTCCCCCTTCCGACTTGTCTATGGCAAAACATGTCATCTACCGGTGGAAATCGAGCACAAGGCATATTGGGCAATCAAGACCGTGAATATGGATTGGGAAAGTGCTGGACAAAAGCGTTTGATGGATCTCAACGAGATAGAAGAATTCCGTGCACTCGCCTATAACAATGCACGAATCTACAAGGAGAAAACAAAGCGATGGCATGACAAGAAACTATTGGCACGGCAATTCACGCCAGGGCAACTAGTTCTCCTATTAAATTCTTGGCTAAAACTTTTCCCGGGAAAGCTAAAATCAAGATGGTCGGGACCATTCGAAGTCGTCAAACCATTCTCCCATGGTGTCGTGATAATCAAGTCCATCTCTGACAACCATGAATTCAAAGTTAATGGACAAAGATTGAAGCACTACAATGGTGCCCATGTGGAACGTAACAAGGAAGTGGTCAACTTAGGAGATGCATGAGCATGCTCTTCCTTTTGATAGATTTTTTTTATTTTTATTTTTATTTTTTCGATTAATTAGTTATTATTATATTTTTGTCGATTTTTTTTTATTTTCTTTATTTTTCTTACTTTTCGATTATTAGTAGTTTTTAGGATAGATTTTCTTTATTATTTAAGTTTAAGAATCCTATTACACATCTTTATTTATTTTCTCGATTAGTTTATATTTAATTTTAATCCTTATTTGATTTGTCTTTGAATTGTAGGAAAAGAAGTTCAAGATAAAGAAGGAATTCTAAACCAAGTAGGAAAACATCTTCAACAAGGAAACTAAGGGGCTGAATCTAAGGCTTATATAAAGCCTCCAATTCATCCTAACCAAAACCCCTTTGTCGAAAACTTCCACCAAACCCTAAACCCTTTTTCATTTTCCCCTACTCCCACCCACCTATCTTTTCTATAAAACCCATCACCCTTAACCTATTCCTACTCCCTATCTTGCAACTTTTTAGTTTCTTTTCTTTTCTTTTCTTTGTTTTTACTCACAACCAAGATCATCCATGGCATCCAAGATTAAACTTTTAGTTCATCCAAGTTCCTCCAAAGAACCAAGATACAAGAAGTTTGCTACACCGACGGTTCAAGAAAGATTTCGATCCAAGTTTGAAAGCTGGAAAATTCATGAAGAACAAGGCTTTGAATACTCCAACTCTCATCAAGATTTCGGCCTTGAACCATTCATATTCAAGAGGATTGCACATCAAAAGTGGCAAATCTTTTGCCATCAACCAGAACCGGGTAACATCTCATGGGTAAGAGAATTCTATGCTCACTCACCTAACCCGGATAATCCTTATGTTTTTGTTCGTGACAAGGCCATACTTATAAGTCCCGAAAGCATCAACACCTTTTACGGACTTTACATTGAGAAGGACGAACATCAAGCCTTCGTTGACCAAATCAATCCCAAGCAACTAGACAAGGTGCTTCAAGAACTCACTCAACTAGGAACTCATTGGAACAACGGTAAATACAAGGGCACGGTAAATCACCTTCGGCTTAAACCCGAGGCAAAACTATGGAATAAATTTGTTAAAACTTCTTTAATGCCCACTACACGCAATACTACCGTTGATATACCACGTCTTTTGCTCATACATTCTATTTTGCATAATCGCATCATTAACATTGGAAAAATTATTTGTGATGAGATTTTTGTATGCAGTTCAAAAGATAAGGATTCTCTTTTCTTCCCTTGCTTAATTTCTAATCTTTGCAAGGAGATGCATGTCCCGAGTGAGTCTACCGATGAAAAGGCCCTACCCAAGTCTGGTTTGAATCAAGCACTAATTCGAAAGCTAATGGGAGAGGCACCGGGAGATTCTTCAAGGCCTCCAATTGCCACGGCAACTCCTGCCGCCGCGGCAATCGCTAATGCCCAAGCACCAAACGCCAGGGCAACTCGACCACCAACCCCGGGACACTTTGAAGCACTTTTGCACCCATTGGCAAGCCACCTAAGGCAAATTGAAGACCGGCAACTAATGTTCATGCAGTACATGAAGGAGCACAACAATGCCATCACCCAAGTCATCCTAGAGAAGTACCCGAACAATCACGTGCCGTTCCCAATCTTCCCCGCCGAGATCCTTGCCCCGGCAACCAATGAAGTAGACACCACGGTAACTTCAACAGATGATGCCACGGCAACCTACTTCGTGCATGCACAAGCTGACGCCACGGCAATCAACCCTGAAGATGCCACGGCAACCAAAGCTAAAGACATCCCGGCAACCACTACAAAAGCCAAAGGTAAAGCACCTATGCCCGAATCAACTCCTACGGAATCATTTTCTGATTTTTCAGATTCAGACGAGTCCTCCATTGAACCAACAAAGACCGCACCAATTGAATCCTCCAAGCGAAAATCCATTGACATTGATGAAGAGGACAATGAGGACAACCCCGTACGAGGATCGATTCCACCACCGGCAACAAGAAAACAACCATCGCGTTCAAGCAAGAGAATCAAGACACCGACTAGAAGGAAACTAATCATCTACGATGATGAACTCTTGGAGTAAGTCCTCGTATGCATTTTTATTCTTATTTCTCATTATTTTATGCATGCATTGAGGACAATGCCTCACTCGAGTTTGGGGGGGATTGTTATTAGTAGTTACCATGTTTAGTTATATTCATCTTAAGGATACATAAATTGCTTGCCATGCCTTTAATTGGAACAAGAATTTCTTAGATTTGATGAATATTCGACGATGACTTTGCCAATGCACTTAATTGATAAAAATTTTATTCTAGGATAACCATGGAAAAACTTAGAATTTTACTATGATGATAAATTTGATGAAACACTGTTGTGGTTTGATTGATTTAAGGAATTCTAGTGAACTTAGGTTGATAATTAACAAATTGGGGGATTAGAATAAAAATTGGATGAATGCTAGAGGTGCCCGAAATTGGCTCTAGCATGTGCTAAAAAAATTGATCACTAGAGGTGCCCAAAACTGGCTCTAGGATGTGTTAAAAAAATTTAACTAGAGGTGCCCGAAACCGGCTCTAGTCGATTAAATTAACATAATAAAACTAAAAACAAAACACTAGAGGTGCCCAACAATGGCTCTAGTTCAAACATATTAAAAAGAACCCAATGAAGTAATTTGAAAACCTATTGTTTGCATAGAATCTGAAAAATCAACTTGCACACAACTCTGCACACACTCACAAGCATTATAGTCTGATTCCGAGTAATTCCTAAGTTTTCTGAAAAAAATAAAAAGCCAATCATCTTTGTGCCCCGGTTCAGAGAATTGAAATCAATTTCAAAGCTAAGTTTGTGAAAATTGAAGTCTTGGCAGGTAATTATGAGTTTGCATTGCTTGAGGACAAGCAATAGTTTGAGTTTGGGGGTGTGATAAGTGTTCAAAAGTACTATTTTTCTTACCCTTTTTACTCATATTATTGTTAGACTTAGGCCCATATTAGTTACATAATTAGCCATTCATGCATTAATCCATGTTTCCTTCCATCGTTGAGCTTGATTACATAACTTGGTAGTTTTTGTGGAAAAGATGTTGTTTTGGTGTGCTTTGTGTGTGTATGTGCAGGATCGCTTGCCAAAGCAATGCCGGGCTAGTTGCCAGGGCAATGCATAAAGGAGATGCCGAGCTAGTTTCCAGGGCAATGCATAAAGGAGATGCCGAGCCAGTTGCCATGGCAATTGTCGACAAGAGCAAAGGTGATATGGTAGTCAAAATTGATGACTAAACAAGCCCAAGATGACGTGGAGCAAAGCCCAAACCCAAAGGAATTTGATTTCCATGCAGAGATTAAAGAAGAATTAAATTCCAAGAAGATATGAGAAATTCTAGTAGGAATACGATTATAATAAAGAATTATATTCTTTAAAGATAATTTAATTCCAACTTAAACTCCTCCTCAAAGAAGGACTTTGGCCTAGCCCTATAAATAGCAAGGAGATTTCGACAATCCAAAGGGAGAGAGCAATAGGGAAATTTCGACAAGTCCAAGTAGGGCAAGAGGAGAGAATTTTTGACAAGCATCAAGGGCAATGAGGATTTCGACAAGCCTCCTCCTTCATCCTTTTCTTTCTTGTTCGATTGGGTTCATGCTAGGGATTGTTTATCTTGTGTTTCTTTGGAACCTAGCCATGAACTAAATTTACTTGGCTATGGTTATTGTGTTTTGTGGTTGTGAGAAACTATTGGTTTTTGTTTAGGTAATAAGAGCTTGCACTTTTCTATTTCAAGGTTTATTCATTCTTGGTTCTTATTCTTTTTTGCGAGTGAATTGGGAGAGGATCTCGTGATTTCATCTATTTATCTAATATCGGGAGAGTTAGATTCAAGAAACGAATGAATATGATCTTTATTCAATCTAATGATGGTGAAGATTAATCCGGCTTAGGAATAAGTTAAGGATTTCAACGGCTAAGAGGAGCGCAATATTGGTTGTTGTTCACCCTTGATTCACGCATGGATGTATTATCAAGGCATGCACAAGTAGCTAGAGTTTCGACTTAGGGATAAGAAGAAACCATTGAAGAACGCTCTGCCGAACCTTGAAGGTTGCTGCCCAGACGCCCAAGTAGTTGCCCAACTAGTTTCCCAGGCAACCATCGATTAGTTGCCAAGGCAACCCCGTTGTGCAAGTTGCCACGGCAACTGAGTTGCCCATGCACTCTTTTACCACGACAATCCAATCGGCTATCACACCTCAAATCACGATAACCTGGCCTATCTCTCTCTCATTTGAATTCATCTTTTCTTTTACTTTATTGCTTTCTAGATTAGTCATTAGTTAAACTCCTATAATCCTTTACTTGTGTTTTTACTTTTTACAGTGCAAGAGACTAGATTCTTGAAGTAGCACCAATCCCTGTGGAGACGATATCTTTTATACTATAACTTGCGACGTGTATACTTGCACATTTGCGTAGCACTTATTACGCGCAACAATATTCTTTAAAGATAATTTAATTCCAACTTAACTTCCTCATAAAAAAAATACTTTGACCTAGCCCTATAAATTGAAGGCCATGCCGTCAACTCCAAGAGGGAGAGAGAAGAGAGAATTTTCAACAAGATCAAAGGCAAGGGAGATTTCGACAAAGCTCCATCCATTCTTCATCTTTTTCTTTCTTGTTCCATTAGGTTTATGCTATGAATTCTTTATCTTGTGTTTCTTTGGAAACTAGCCATGAACTAAATCTATTTGGCTAAGGTTATTGTGTTTTGTGGTTGTGAGAAACAATTGGATTTTGTTTAGGTAATAAGAGTTTGCACTTTTCTATTCAAGGTTTATTCATTCTTGGTTCTTATTCTTGTTTGCGAGTGAATTGAGAGAGGATCTCGTAACTTCATCTATTTATCTAATATCGGGAGAGTTAGATTCAAGAAACGAATGAGTATGATCTTTATTCAATCTATTGATGGTGAAGATTAATCCGGCTTAAGAATAAGTTAAGGATTTCAACAGCTAAGAAGAGTGCAAGATTGGTTGTTGTTCACCCTTGATTCACGCAAGGATGTATTATCAAGGCATGCATAAGTAGCTAGAGTTTCGACTTAGGGATAAGAAGAAACCATTGAAGAACACTCTGTCGAACCTTGAAGTTGCTGCCCAGACGCCCAAGTAGTTGCCCAGCTAGTCGCCCAGGCAACCATCGATTAGTTGCCAAGGCAACACCGCTGTGCAAGTTTCCACGGCAACTGAGTTGCCCTTGCACTCTTTTACCAAGACGATCCAATCGGCTATCACACCTCAACTCACGATAACCTGGCCTATTCTCTCTCATTCAATTACATCTTCTTTTACTTTATTGCTTTCTAGTTTAGTTGTTAGTTAAACTCCTAAAATCTTCTACTTGTGTTTCTTTTACTTTTTACAGTGCAAGAGATTAGATTCTTGAAGTGGCACCAATCCCTGTGGAGACGATATCTTTTATACTATAACTTGCGACATGTACACTTGCACAATTGCGGAGCACTTATTATGCGCAACAAACTGCAAGATGAATTTTAGTATAAAAAAAGAAAGGTCAAGTCAAGTTTTTCCTTAACAGCTCTGTAATATCTTTAATGTATATTCGGTCTACGAGTATACGTTAAGGGTGTTACAGGGATAATTTCCTCTCAATTGGATGTTTTACTGTTGAAAACAAAGGAAAATCAATGAGATCTTTGGAAAACAAGATTGAAGAATCTATTAGAAATCAATAGTTAATTAAATCAAGGGCATTACCTTCAACCTTTGATGAAAAAGTGAGTGCTTGGCTGAAGAAAATTTGAGAGAAAGTTGAGAGAAAGATAGTTACGTCAAAACTGGTTTTAGAAAAATAACTACCTTTTATTAATTAAATCCCTTTAATCCTTAATTAAAAACTCATTAAAATCAACCAAATTGAGAGAAAATTCTTGTAAAAATATTTGGGTCAAATAGCTCCATAAAGATTCAAAGTTTTGATCCTTTTACAAAACAGTCACTAAAAACAGTTTTCAATCTTTACATTTTGGTCACAGCCAATATGTCCAATTTCCAAAATCTATTTTCCAAAATTGACTTTATATCCATATATTAAATAATGATTTTTAGATATTTTCCCATATTTTCTCGCACCAAAATTATTTATTCTAATTTTAATCCCGAATCTAACTCAAATATCTAATCCTGGTCCACTGGACTGTCTAAACCACTAGGAAAACTCCTAGGCCCAAAACTGGAGTGTTACAAAGAGACATAATCTGGAGTTAGTGGCGATCAAGCTACAACTCTGATGAAGAGGAATGATCTGAGTTGGAGGCGATCAAGCTACGACTCTGACGAAGAGGTATAATCTAAAGTTGTTGGCGATCAAGATACGACTCTGAAGAAGAGGCATAATCTAATTTAGAGGCGATCAAGCTATGAATCTAATGAAGAGGCATGATCTAGAGTTATTGGCGATCAAGCTATGACTCTGACAAAGAGGCATGATCTGAGGAGTTAGTGGCGATCAAGCTACAAATCTGACGAAGAGGCATGATTTGAATAGTTAGGGGTGATCAAGCTACAACTCCGACGAAGAGCCATGATCTAAAGAATTAGGGGTGATCAAGATACAACTCTGACGAAGAGGCGTGATCTGAAGAGTTAGTGGTGATCAAGCTACGACTCTAACGAAGAGGTATGATCTGAGTTAGGGGCGATCAAGCTGCATATCTGACGAAGATGCATTATCTAAGGAGTTAGGGGTGATCAAGCTACGGCTCTGACGAAGAGGCATGATCTGAGGAGTTAGTGGTGATCAAGCTGCGACTCTAACGAAGAGGCATGATCTGAGTTATTGTTGGTGATCAAGCTACGACTTTGACAAAGAGGCATAATCATAAGGGAAATTTGATCAAGCTACAACTCTGTCGAAGAGGCATGATCTGGAAGATTTGTTGATCCGTTACACCATTGACGATGAGTCTAGATCTAAAGATGGACCTGATCAAGCTACAACTCTGGCGAAAAGGCATGATCGGAAAGATTGGTTGATCCGCTACACCACTGATGATAAGATCCAAAGAATAAGGTTTGATCAGCTACACCACCGTCGGCGAGCTATGATCTAAGAAAAAATATGATATATCCCTACACCACTAACGATGGGGTAAGATCTGAAGAATAGAAGGTTAATCCGCTACACCACTGATGGTGGGACAAGACCTGGAAAATTGAAGTAAACAATAGTTAGTAATTGTTCAATTGGAGTTTAAGTTTGGGTTTGGCTTCCTTTGCTTTGAGGGTTTGCAATTTTATGTTGTCGTTATCCTCCGTCTTGAAGGTTTCAACTATTTGTTGGTTCGGCTCCCTTCGTGGCTGAGGGCTTGCCAATTTGTTATTGTCCTTCATGATCGAGGCTTCTCATCTTGAACCTATTTTTTTATGTATGAGTGAAGTAGATGTACTTAGCATGAATACATCTAACTTGATGTGTAACATATGCATTTGATGCGAATGCATGATGAGATGAATGACATGATGTTGATATGAATAGCATGCAATGCATGATGTTGGCTTTTAAAGGGAATGTCCCATGATTTTCTGGTCATATCGGTGGCTCGATCTTGTTTTTGCTCCAGTTTTTTCTTGTAGACTAGATGAGCTCTTATCTTGTGGGTGCTGATGCCCCAACCTCTTGCGAATTTGACCATCTTCTTGATATGTTATCTTTCTAGGCGAAGGTCAACTAGTGAATACTTTCTTGAGCTGAAACATCGATCTGAGAGCCCATTTGTTGTTGATCCCTATACTTTTGAATTTCTTTATAAGTAATGCCGAGAAAACTTCTATGAATCTCAGACTACATGTTCTAATTTCAATGTGATATCCTGATTAATAAAACTGAGTTTTTCTTTTCAAATTGTGAATATATCAAGCAATATGGAATGCCCCGAATATTAAGTGCACGGGCAACACTGAAATTGCTTACCGAGGATTGCCCCAAACAAATCTTGTGTCTAGGAGACCTCAAAAGTTGAACTGATGTCTGAAGATGTGAAGTGCATTTAAAGCTATTTCGGTGCTTGACCAACTTACCTTTGGCATGTTCATTCATATTTGTCTCATTTTGTTTAGGGAATTCAATTCATCACATTTTTTTGGCTCGAAATAAATGATGGAGCAAACAACAAATTCTCGAGCTACTCAGCATTGTCATGATTTTGAAAATATCACCATCACTCATGAAGTGAAGGATCTCGATTAGAATGGGCTTCAGCGGAGTGCCCCAAAAATTCCACACTCTTATCCGAAAGATACCTATTACCAGGTTTCGAACATTGGAGTGATTTTTAATTAATTTTGGGAAAATGCCTATTACCAGGCTTTTAACATTAAAATGTATTTTGAAAACGCCTATTACCAGGCTTTGAACATTGAATTGCAATGATTTGTTATTATTTGCGGTCCTTAATGTGAAATGCGAGCCACACATTCGTAATCTCCGTAGCTTAGGATTTCAACTAGACATAGGTTGTTCGGGCTCAACGTTCGGGTCAACGTCAATGTTCCTTTTTCAATTGATATACGGGGACTCAATAGATAGATATATTCACAGAATGAAGAGAATTGAAAATAGATTGCATCTTTTTATTGAAACTTTGCATATGTGGCCTTAGGCCATTACAAAAAATTGACACCACATTTGGGCCTTTTTGTTTTAGAATTTTCTATTCCTTTTTGAATGTAAAGTACAGATGTTGATGCAAGCAAATGAATAACTAGCATGTGATGCAATTATGATGTAGGTGAATGAAATTAATATTAAATGGCAGTATGATACGACTACTGTGCAAATGAACTAAATTAATGCTAAGTGCAATTATTATGAAATTTATGCTCGTATGATGCAATGTAAGTTAGAGTGTAATGATTTCAAAACAAATGCATGTAAATGCAAAGTAAATACCCTAAATGCAAAGGTATTGATTTACACATGGTTTTCGAGGAACAACACCCACGAATACATGAGAGAAATTTGCAACATTTGAATATTGCACTTAATTGACGTCTAGGTTACTAGATTTTCTCTCGATCCATGAACGATTTCTACTATGTCCACCATTCTAGGTCAATACCTCATGACGGTGTAATACAGATGAATGTTATGACAGTGTCATGCAAGATGTCAAAAAAAATCACTGGTTAGCATGAATATTTACAGATGACAGACAAAATATACCCGACATGTTTTAGCACAAATTGAACCCTATTTGCATGATATTCTTATTTCTAGGGTTACCGCATGGCTCTAAAGGGGTGGGCTTCTAGGGTTCTACATGCAGTTTTGGTGCTAAAAGGGTACTCGAATTGTCCTCGCTGTCCCTTCTAAAGGGTAGCAAGGCCCCCGATCATCACCAATTATAGGCTCCTTTCAATCGAGTTTAATTCAAGGGGACCCATTCGCTATGTCCATGCGGGGAAACAATATTCCCATGAAAGCATAGGGTACTCGAGCCCCGAAGGTACTTACTAGGCCCATACAAAGGAACAATATCCTTACGAAAGCACTAGTGTTTCCCCCCAATTACACGAACGGGTTTATATGTCAAATTTTAAAATGCTTTAAAATGAACTCGCATTTCTAAAAAGATGTCAAATTAATTTAAAAATGAACTCACAATTTCCAATTAAGGCAAATGATATTCGACTCGTGGCTTGACTCTCTTTTTGTAAAAACAAAAATTATCCCCAGCGGAGTCGCCAGCTGTAACAGACCCTTTTTAAAATCACTAAAAAAGAATAATAATTTTTTTTTTTTGTTTTGAAACATTTTTGACACATTTTTAAATTTTAAATTTTGGTTGATTTTTTGAATAGGTAAAAGAATGGAAAATAAAGACTAGAGTCGCCACCGATTATTTTTAAAGGTAGACCGGACACCAAAAATGAAACCAAGATTCGAATATATGGAGTTTGCCGGATGGGGAAGGATTAGCACCCCCACACCGCCCAAAAATTGGTACCTAGTCGAATATAATTTGCCTTTAATTGGAAATTTGTGAGTTCAAATTTTAAATTAAGTTAAGATCCGTTTAAAAATGCGAATAAATTTTAAAAGCCCCATTATTCGATAATAAACGAAAGAACCACCACCACTACGTTTGGTACTGGCCATGTCTACTATCGAATAAAAGGGCATCACATTAATAGTTGATATATCAGAATGTGAGAAAATAAAACAAAGATGAATATATGTACACAAAATGAAAACATAAATATAAAGGCAAAAATAAATAAATAAACAAAATCCCAAAAAAGATCGGATCGAACATAAAGAGAAATGCATGAAATAAAGAACAAAAATTAAATATAAAAAGGAGCGATAAATTTAATTGCGGAAAAACTAAATTGTAAGAAATTAAAATATCAGGAAAAAGGACCGGATCGAACAAGATAAAAGAAATGTCAGGAAAAAAGACCGGAATGAACAAAAGAGCGTAAAAGGAAAAATCCAAAAAGGACCGGATCGAACATAAAAGAAATATGAAAATAGAATTATCCGGAAAAAGTACCAGATCGAATAAGAGATAAAGGTGCATAAATTAAATGCAGGGTTTAAATTGCCGGAAAATAAAATGCGGGAAATTAAATTGCGAAATTTAGATGCGAGAAATTAAATGTTAGAAATTAAAAATTAGTTAAATTTAATGTTCCATGAATAATACGGATCATTCTCTGTTAGGGTCACCATAAGGCCGATTCAAATATAAATTAAATAAATCAACAATATATAAACAATAATATAAAGTAAATAAATAAATATTATAATATATAATATGGATTATAAATATGCATAATATAGTTATAATATATATATATGCGTATGATGATATATAATATAAATATATAATGTATTATAAATAAATATATGTATATAGGGTAACTCACATATTTAATAAATATTATATATTATAATATATTAAATATATATATAACATAATATATAATAAACATATAATATATATATAAGGGGGGCGAAATGAAAATAAAAGAAAACATGGGGAAAATTAAAACAAAAGCAGAACTTTAAAACGGACGAAATTGGTTTTAAAACAACATAAAAAGGGGATGGAATGGCAATTAGACCGTGGCCAAAATAGAAGAGGGACAAAAAGTGGAGGACCAACTAGGTAATTTTCCCTTCGACCAAAAGCGTGGATCCTTTCGGATCTGGGTCAACACGTGGGTCGAGAGGGGCTCAAAACGACACCGTTTCATTGCTAAAATATATACCGAAAAATAGGGCCAAAAATGTTTGAAACCCTTATTTGCTTCAAAAAACTGAGTAAAAGAAGAAAAAGGTTTTATAACGCTTTGAAGCGCTCATCATTTTCCAGAAACCAGTGGGTTGAATCACCTTCCGCCGCCGCCTCGGCCACTACTAGTCGGTAGCCGGGGTCGTAAACTAACCAAAATTTTTAGTTTTTTAGAAAACTTAGATCTAAGCCCTGATTTTAAAAATGAAACCCCTTTTTAAATCTGCAAATACCAAAAATAAAAATCCCTTTTTTTAAAAACCTTCCTTCCCTTTTTTGATTTTGAAAAACCAAACGGAGGTGAAGACGGCCGGCGACGGGTAGTCGACTCCTTAAGGTAACCCTAAATTTTTCCCTTTTTTATTTCAAAAGATAAACCGTGGAAAAAAAAGGCTTCTATTTATTTTTTGAAGTGTTTCCCCGTTTGGGTTTACACTGAGTTTGCTTCTGGCTTTATAGCCGATTACATGAGAAAAACAAAAAGGTTGGATTAATTGCCCTCTGGAGTTTTGGGTTCTTATCTGATTTTTTTGTTGTTTGCAAGTATGGTAGGCCTGGCATTTTTGGCTAGATGCAAAGAGAGAGGGAGCATGCGTGGCGACATGGCAAGACTTAGAGTATACGACATTGAAGCGGCTCTAACGTGGCAGCCGATATAGCAGAATAGATGAGGTGGCCAGGGAAGCTTCTAGACGTCTCTGGAGGAAATAGAGGGTCGAGCTAATGGCGGCTAGGGTTTAGGGCTAGGAAATTAGGGTTTCTGTTAGGATGCCTGGGTTGGGTAGTGGGTCAGGAGAACTGGGTCCGATAAATGGGTTATTTGGGTGAACCGGGTAATTAGTAGTTAGGTCGGTTAGGTTTAGGCAGATGGGTTTTAGGGTATTGGGCCAATGTAAATGGGTATGGCAGACTGGGTAAATGGGTATTTGTAAATAGACATTAACAATTTTTGGACTGTTGTTTGGACTTTTGAATTTAATTGGATTTGATTATTTTTGGCTTAATTATTTTTAGATTTTAATTTGAAATGTTTATTTGAATGGAGGCCGGATAAAAAATGGTTATTACATTCTCGGTGCGAATTTATGTAGGAGAATAAAATCCTATGTGTTTGATAAGAAATAATATTTTTTGGGTAAGATGTCAGGTTATAACATAAATTCTTACCATGTGTTTGACGGGCTTTAGATTTGATTAACTAGGTAAGAATTTATGTTGCAATATTTTTTTATTACATTTTCTGTTATATTTTGTGTTATAACCGGGTAATATTTTGTGTTATAACATGTTGACCTGTTTAGCCTTTTCCATTTTTTTAAAATCTAATGGTCCATATTTGTTTTTACCCGATGTAACGGTTGTATCAATATTGTTTTCTTTTAGCCGTTTTTAAGGTGCCTTCTTTTAGATTTTCTTTTTATTAAATAACTTTAATTGAATTCCTAATAATAAATAAAGGCAGTGCCAACAACAACTGCCAAAATAAAGATTTCTTTACTTTACTGGAATTTTTAAAAAAGAAATTAGACATATTTTATCAATAAATATTAGTATTCAATTCACTGATTGATTAATCCGAATTAATTATCTTAAATATTTATTATGGACACACTATTTCAATCTAATTTGTTTCATCCTCCTTTGGTACATCGGATGTAAAAGAAGTGTATTGTATTGAATAACACCTATGTATTAAAAAGATGGATGAAAGATGATTGTTACTACATCAAGTGTTTGGTTGTTAAAATTCGTGACAAAGTTATAAGTGTTATAAAAGAATGTATCATTTTACCCTTAAAACTCTAGCTTCACATTTTTCCTTGTTTTGACATTTATTATTATATTATTTTATAAACACACGATGTAAATACATAAAAAATAATGAACGTATTGACAATGCTGAAAACATGTGAAAAAAATAGTGAACGTATTTATAACGATATAAACATATGAAAAAAAAATAGTAAACATACTTACAACATGTGAATATGTGAAAAAATAATTAATGTATGTACAACGATATAAATATGTAAAAAATAGTGAACGTTTTTATAACTATGTTAATACGTGAAAAAAACTAAAGAATGTATTTAAAATGATGTAAATACGTGGAAAAATAGTGAACGTATTTATGACAATATAAATATGTGAAAAAATAGTGAACGTATTTACAACGATGTAAATACATAAAAAATAATGAACGTATTTCCAACGATGTAAATACGTGAAAAATAGTTAGCATATTTACAATGATGTAAATACATGAAAAATAGTATGAGAGTATACTTGAAAAACTAATTTAGAATCATCACAAACGAACGTATTAAATAAACACTACCTCTAACTTAGTGATAAATATCACCAAACTTGCGTATTAAATATTACGACATATTAAATATCACCTCTACCAAACACATTATTATTTGTACCTTCAGTAATATAGACGTGTTAAATAATACAACACGTCAGTTACAAGCCAACTAAACATACCGTTCATTCATAATATATGGATTTAAACCTCTAATTTTGCTCAAAAGAACTAACATATCATCTTATTAAACCAACTAGTAATTAGTAATAAATATTAGTTTTTAACAATTCCTACCTAGGGGAAGGAAGAGGGGAAATACGCTCTTAATGGGTATTAAACCCACAAACCTAAGTGAAAGGGAATAGTGTCAACCAGGTGGCTTACCACTATACCAAAATTCTATTAACATAAATATTAATTTTTTAATTACATAGAAAGTTAATCAAATAACATAAATCAAGATGCATGTTTCAAAGATAAAAGAAACACTTTGGGAAAAAATGAATAATTGTATTTTTAAATCTAATTTTAAAAGAAATTTATCATTATAATAATAAAAAACTTCTATGATAATAATATTTCTTTTCCGACAAGATATTCCCTTGATACGAGTATATATATTTGCCATTTTAAGCTTATTTCATCAACATAAGCAACGCTATGAATAAAGGTGGTAGATGGGTACAGTTTTACGAATTTTTTATCGTACTCGTTTCAGTTAGGGTAGGGATGAATATGAGTTTCGTGTTGGATTAAAATCCGTAATAGTGGGCACATATGTATAATGTATATTGCTATTTTAAAGTATGACACAAAATTAAGTGACCAATTATGTTAGGCGTGTCATGGGTATTAAAATGTCATGAAAATAAAAGTGTAGATACCATAATATGTATTTATAATTCGATGAGGGGCAGAGTTATAAATACTTAATAGTTGATTATTAAATCAACTATATAAAGAGGTAGTGGTCCCCAAGAAATAGGTTAACTTGTTTTTTCTCTCCTTCCCCGTCAGAGAGTTTTACGTCAAGAGAAAACCTATCTTCTTGGAAGATCAATACCAAAGATTTGGATTTCAACATCAAGATTCAAGGTTTTCAGTCTATCGATTAATTCAGGTACGCTTCCGCAATTCAGTTCATTCGGTTTATTATTCTTGATGATTTGACATGATAAATCCTGGGTTTAGATTTCATATTAATTTATGATTTAATTCCTATCAAGTGGCATCAGCGCCTCGTTATGTTGAATCATTGAGAATTAATTTATTTAATTAATTTTGGATTGATTCTTGAATTTCGATTTTAGGGTTTTGATCTTTCATACGAATTAGGATAATTTTGTTGGTTTTGAGACTCCCTACTGCAATTATCATTTTTATATTGTTTCTATGGATACTTATGTTGCAATAATCGACTAACCGTAGACTTCAGATTCGAGAATGAAAAAGGAACTTTTCTATGTACGTCGCATTTAGGGTTTTGTAGCTGTAAGCTTTTCATAAGGGTTTATATTGAGACTTTTAATATCATGATTTGGGATTTTTTTTTTAATTTTGGCGTTTAAGATTCGATCGTTTTCTTTTGATTCACGATGGATTCAGTCATTAGGTAAATAACCCTATTTGGATTTAAATTGGGAAAATCTCATGTGTGGTAACTCATATCTTGAATTTATCGTAAAAAGTATATATGCATCAGGTCATTGTGCAACTTTTAAAACCCTCGATGTTTGCTGCACAATTGGGATATTAATTTACTTAAAAAAATGGAAAAGAAAGTTCTGAGAATATGTCGTGCATGTGCGCCTATTTTGAGGAAAGGTATAATGCTAGCTTTAATTCTTCCTATTCACTTTTCATTAAGATTAGTCCCCTTAATTTATTTCATTAATTTGTTTTTAGCTTTGAATCATTTTTTATTTGTTCACACAATTTAGTTTTAATGGAAATTAGTTATTATACCGCAAGACTTGAATTTTCGTCGTGTTATGCTTAATATTGCTATAGTTTGGATTGATTGTGCAAGTCAGAACATGTGATTACTTTCATATGAATTATTATTTAGTAATTTAGTTTTGGAAAGCATGTCATTAATCTTATGAAATTTATATTCGATTCGGTTTAATCAAGAATTTCAATTTTGATCATTAGGTTATATGAATATATTAAAGTTTAATGTGATCATTTTATGAATTATCCATTTATATGATATATATTTAAGTTGAAGTTTGGTTGTTTTGAATTTAAGTTTTATTTTGGTAAATGCATACTTAAGGAATTTTTTGAGAAACAGTCAAAGATTTTGTTTTTTTTTTCGATTTCTGATAGCCCCATTCAGACAATCTTATGTTGGGTTATTTTGGAAACTTAAGTGTTATCAGAAATTTCAGTTTTGACTGTTATAAAATTTTAAATTTGAATATCGGTATATTTATATTATATATTTTGAGATAAATTAATTAAAGCATTAAGTCACCAAAGTGACCTCTATTGTAGAAATTATTTTATTTTAATATATAGAAGGTTTTGTGCATGTAAGTTGGATTATGTTAGTATTAATTGGCCCAAAGGAAGGTTAATAATTAACATTATTACATGTGCAAATGTGGTAATAAACATGTGATAATTATTCAGTTTTTATATGTGAGCAATAAATCGCCCAAAGGAAGATTTTTGTTTGACATGTTCTTATTATCAATGTTTGATTCTTGTACCAAGATATCACTTGCAAGTTAATGTTTTGTCCAAAGATAAAATATTAATGGAGTGTCCGGTATCTTGATATGAGGTTTATCTTTATTCAAATTTATTATTATTTTGGTTATCTTTTAATTTGATTGAAAGATAAAATTAAGACAAATATTTTGAAACAATTAAATTCATATTTTGGTTTTGGGTGTCTAATATTTTAATGGATTAATTGAAACATAATGTCACCAAAGTGACCGCTTTTGTGTAGATTAGTTTATTTAAAATATTAAGATAATTATGGGTTTTTGTAATTCATGCGCTTATTAATTGGCCCAAAGGAAAGTTAATATTTGGCAGAATTACAACGACAACTAATGGCGATAAATGTGTGACAATTATAAGGTATTTTATGTAAGCAATACGTTAGTCCAAAGATTAATCTATTGTTTGACATAGTTTATTGTCAATGTTTGATTGCTACAACAAGAGTACATTTCTGATTAATATTACTTGTCCAAAGACTTGATATTAATGTTGTGCTTGGTATCTTGAGGGGAACTAGCCATTATTTTGAATTTATTTGTTTACTTATGAATATTTATGTGAGCTTGTTTTTATTTTATTTATTTATTTTTGTTCTATATTTAGGTAATTTATCTTTCTTTGTCACAATATCTCATTAATTACATTCTACACTCATGTTTAGTAAAACTAGTTTCAAGGAATAGAAAAGACACTTACATAAAGTATTTGGTTGTATGAACATAGACCTTGCACTAAGGAAGAACAACTCGCACCTCTCATGGCGGTAAGCACCCATAAAAGGGATTTTGAGAGGTGAGTTCGTTCAAATTGCATGATTTTAATGATCATAAAGTACAACATTCTAGAATTCTTTAGGAGCACAAATCTAAATATATTACTCATATTAAGGGTTTCCTTGACGAAATTAAGAAATGGTTTACCCAAAACATTAAGGTTAAGATGACATCACTTATGTCTTCTTTGATGTCTATGAAGTATAAGGGTCAAGGAAATGTGAGGAAGTACATCATGAAAAATGTTTAATATTGCTTCAAAATTTAAGGCACATAAGATCAAACTTTCTAACAATTGTTTGTTCTTATGATTTTGGTATCGCTTCCTATACAGTTTAACCAATTCAAAATTAGTTACAACTGTCAAAACGAGAAATAGACTTTAAATGAGCTTATTTCTAATTGTGTTAAAGAGGAAGAAAAGTTGAAGCATTATAAGTGTAAAAGTACTCATTCGGTCAGTGCTCATTTAGTTAGTGTCTCTAAGAATAAGGGCAATAAAAAAAATATTAGAATAAAGTTGCTAAAGGTCCTAATCAAAAGAAACAACAATAAGTTACAAAGTATTGATTCTTTTGTATAAGTTAGGACACATGTGAAGAAATTAAACTTCAAAAGTGAGCAACTACTTTGGTTATTTTGAGTGATTCATGGGCTGTAAATTTTATGATCCCACAATAAGGATTATTTTAAGGAGAGGTTTATAACATTTTTAGGATGTTGAGTTTGGAGGGAGAAATAAGGTTAGATACATTGCTATTGAGGGTAAGTTGAATTATAATTTAATTCATACTATCACTTTTAATGATGTTTAGGTTTTTACACCTATCATAATCAAGAAGTGAATCAAGTACCTCAGCAAAACAATGTTGAACAACTCCCATTCAAGATAAGGTAATTGTTTTAGAAGAACAAACTCAACAACCTTAAAAAAATAAGTGTCATTAAAGATATCCACGAGAGGAAGGAGAAATACTATTCTGGATTATTACTTTGTATTTCTTCAAGAAAATAAGGATAATAATGGAATGATAGAAAATGATTCATTCATTTTTTATCAAATCATAAAAGTTCTAACTCTCAAAAGTGAATTGATGTCATTCAAGAAGAGTATAATTTTATGCAAGACGATAAAGTTTAGGAACTTGTCTCATTACATGAAGGTGCAAACCAATTGGTTGTAAATGGATATTTAAAACCAAGAGGGATGCAAATGATAATGCGGACAAGTATAAGGCATGTCTTGTATTTAAAGGATATACTCTAAAAGAAGACATTGATTTTGTGGAGACTTTCTCTCAAGTTTCATTGAAATACTCTTTCAAGATAATCATGACGCTTGTTTCTTATTTTAAACTTGAGCTACATAAGATGGATGTTAGGCTTGTGTTTTTCAATGACGACATTGAAGAAATGAATTATATGGTACAATCATAGATTTGTGTCTAATGATACAAAATCAATGATATGTAAATTAAATAAATTCATCTATGAGCTTAAGTAGGACTCTCATTAATGAAATTATAAATTTCATATTGATTATTTCATTCGGCTTTGAGATAAATTTGGTTGACAATTGTATATACTACAAGTTCAGTGGGAGTAAACCAAGTGATACTCAAATTGCTAAAGAAGACAAATTTAGTCTTACTCAATGCCCTAAAAGTAACCTTGAAATTTAGAAAATACAAAAGATTCCATATGCATAAGCTACTTGAGATTCTAATTTATGCTCAAGTATGTATGCGTTTGGATATTGCGCATACATTGTTGGAATGTTAGATAGATATTTAAGCAATCATATTATGGATCATTGAATAGCAGCCAATAGGGTTATGAAATATCTTTAGAGAACAAAAATTACATGCTCACATATCGAAGTTCTGGTAAGTTAGAGATCATCAAGTTTACAGACTTCGATTCTATTAGAATATTGATGCAAAATAATTTTGTCACATGGGCTGCTAATTATAGATTGAATAGAAAGACCACTTCGATTATTTTGTGACAATAAATATGCATTCATTTATTCTATGAACAATAGGAACACTTCAAATTTGAAGCACATAAATATTAAGTTCCTAGTTGTTAAAGAAAATTCAGAGTGATTGTGTGTCTATAGAGCATGTTGGTACAAACTCATATTTGCGCGCTTATTAAGAAACTATCACCCTAGTTCTTTCATGAGCACACTACTCATGTGGGTGTAATGTTATATAAAGATATACAGTTTTAGTGGGAGTTTGTAATTTTGAAAAATGCTCATTTGGTTTAGACACAATTTCGGTTACTTCAGTTTAAAGTTATTTTAAGATTATTTTCTGCAGAAATAAAGTTCTTTTGGTTTATGCACACTCTGAATTCAGTAAAGTTTGATCTCACTAAGGTTTAGAAGGACCAGTTGGAAATAGACATGTTTGGTTCACATTTCATGTAATTTTCCATGCTACGCATCCATGATTGATCTATGTCATTTGACTATATTTGTATACGTGACCATTGATGGGTCTTGTCATGATTGATACGACAAAGGCTGCTTTGATCCTATATGGATATAGTTGATGGACAGATTGTTACAGAATACCTATTATATAATAGCAAATTTTTGAGCTCATAAGGTTATACATTTGTCAGGAAACATATGTTGCCCAAGTGGGAGATTGTTGGATTAAAATCCGTAATAGTGGGCACATATGTATAATGTATATTGCTATTTTAAAGTATGACACAAAATTAAGTGACCAATTATGTTAGGCGTGTCATGGGTATTAAAATGTCATGAAAATAAAAGTGTAGATACCATAATATGTATTTATAATTCGATGAGGGGCAGAGTTATAAATACTTAATAGTTGATTATTAAATCAACTATATAAAGAGGTAGTGGTCCCCAAGAAATAGGTTAACTTGTTTTTTCTCTCCTTCCCCGTCAGAGAGTTTTACGTCAAGAGAAAACCTATCTTCTTGGAAGATCAATACCAAAGATTTGGATTTCAACATCAAGATTCAAGGTTTTCAGTCTATCGATTAATTCAGGTACGCTTCTGCAATTCAGTTCATTCGGTTTATTATTCTTGATGATTTGACATGATAAATCCTGGGTTTAGATTTCATATCTGTTATGGTTTAATTCTATCATTTCGTGGATAGTGGGCGTGTGTGGATGTAAAAAGTTATGCCCGCCGTGGGTAGTGAATAGGTGATAGATTTGAGACTTTACTCGTACCGTATCTGTTCACCCACTAACTACCCACCATACGAAATTTGGACTATTTATGTTTATAGAATTTGATTACGCATTTGATTATGGTGTTTTATGTACTAAGACATTGGTTTGTTTTAAAATTTACGTTAATCCTTAAGTTCGTAGACTTTGAACTCAATTAATTTAGTTTGAAAAAAATGATGGTTTATGATCGAACTTGAATTTATCAGGTTGTAAATTTATAATATGTGTGGTTAAGTAGAATTTATACCGGTGCAAATATGCATTCAGGTTGTAAATTTATAATATGTGTGGTTAAGTAGAATTTATACCGGTGCAAATATGCATTAGTTAAGTTAGCTATAGCTAGTTAGTTAGTTAGCTGTAGTTAAGTAGAATTTTTACTGGTGTAAATGTACTTTAGTTAAGTTAGCTATAGTTAGTTAGTTAGCTATAGTTAAATTTATACTGGTGTAAATGTGTCATATCTATGCACTTGATCAATAAATAAAGTATGTGAAGTTTATGGTTTTACATAATTCAATATTAGTGGCTTTTTGCCAAGCGAGTACGGGTTGGGTGCGTTGGAAAAAATATGAGGAAATAGTAATTTTGAGCCATATTACGAAAGGGTAAAGGTAGAGATTCGAATAATGATTCTATTCGGTCTTATTCTACTCTATGAGACCTTTACAACGGTATCTTATATGCTCAAATTGGTTAAGTCATTAATGAGAAATTGATGCTCAAAGTAGGGTAGTTGTGAATTTAGTAAGGAAGTAAAAAACCCCTTTACCCCCACATTGGTGGGATAAATAGCATGAGAAGTGTTTATATAAACTTACCCTCTTGGTGGTCATTGAATGACTTGAATGGAAACTGTGCCTTGCGTGCAGGCATAGAGGGGTACGGATCGAAGCTCGTTGAACCTATTCGGGTTGGGGTGTACCTGCACGACTTGGGCGACGTGAATGTTTGGACCGGTCAGACCCTACGTGGACCTGAGGATATTTTACCCACTTTGAATAATTTTTTCCTTACATTCGAATATTAAAAAGGTATCGGGTTCAATTCACAGAAATATATCCGTTTAAAATGGCAATATTGACTATTTTTTAATTAAATCGGATTTTGGCTATAAATACAGAATATTTTATTTTCCATATTTTCCTCCTTCATTCTCCTATATATATACCGAGCCAATTTTCAATTTTCATCAACTCAAAAATCTTAAAAGCTCTTCGAAATTGCATACTATTTTCGATGATGGGCAAAGGTAAGGTTTTGTTCCTGATATCTACAGTCGTGCTACTGTTGAAGATCATCCATTGTTGTATCCTGGGAGACTGACGACCAAAAACAACTCAAGCATTAAGGAGTGGTCAAAATCTATCTTCAGGAAACTGCGTTCGTGCAAGCCTCAGTATGTTTCCTACTGGTTTCTGATTTAAATCAGTTTGGTTGTATTCGAATAAATTTGTTTCAATTTAAATTTAATTTCGTTTATTCGTATAATATTTATCTTCGCTTTTGTATTAACACTTTTGCAACAATCTTAAGACATATTTCTATCCAAGGCGATTTAAATATTTACGATTATGAGAAAAGAAAATAAATTCAATTTTAGGATTTATCCTGCCGTTTCAAAAGGGTTTGCTTAATCTCAAAGCCAGGAAATTGTTAGTATGAGTAACTGAGGTTACAGATTCTGTGAAAAATCAAATCAAAATAAAAAAAATAAACGAAAGTTAATTTTTCAGTTTATTGGAATTATTATTGATTCCGAATTCATTTCTTTTCTGAAACAATGAATACGTGGATACGAAACTCTTAACTTAATAGAAGAAAATTGATCTTCTAATTGTTGATGTATCACGGTGGTAAATTGTTGACTTACCAAGTTCCAAACTTGGAATGTTTTATTAAGGTAATAGTCCTTAATGATTTTGACCCTTAATGGCTCAAATAAATACATGTGTGCATGTATTATGACATTATTTGATAATAATAATAATATGGCATTATTATGACATGTATGGTTAAGGTAAAACCTTAATCATGGTATTATTATTAGGGTATGTTTACCTTATAATAATTTGACTGAAATATGATAATATCATGTATGTCAATTCTCCTTACATAAATATCAAGGAAAAGATATGGAATATATTGTGATATTATTTTGGTAGTAATAATTATTAAATGATTATTATTACTTGTGTTTTTGAAACACTATGACAAATTTTGGAAACTCAGGCAAAATTTGGGAAACTAAGGTCTCGTAAATAATTCGTTTCGAGATTTAATTTCTCCCGTTTTAAACGGATTTATGTGATCTTTTCCAAAACAAGAATCAACAAAATTAAAAGATTAATTCCTTTTGATTTTTGTTGCCTTGATATCTCTGGTTTGGGCTTTAGTGCTACTAATCCCAATGTTTAACAGAAGATATAACAAGGGAAATAAATCGTTGGATTTATTTTCATGGGAATCTAGAATGATTCAATTCTGAAATAAATCGCTGAATTTATTAATTCTTAATAATCAAGTATGATTCTATTTTGGAAATAAATCGTTGAGTTTATTTCTGGAAGTAACATTGGTTACCAAATTCAAAGCGCTGATTCTGACCGAGGTCTCAAATCAAGCATAGAAAAACTTTATTCTCTATGCCAAAATTAAATTCTTAAAGCCTATCCTGATGCATGCTATGAAGTGCACATTGTTTAAAAATGGCTAAAGAATTGTGAGGGTCGTTGGACCATAAATGGAAGATGGCGTTGCTAAGAAATTCTTAGTTACCAATTTTTTAATGGTTGATTCCAAATTGTGGTGAATCAAAGGCAATGATTTTAATTGATCACCCATGCTTGGAATGACTTCAAGCATAAAAGAATGGGATCCATAAACGAATGATTCAAAGACAATATGAGAGTGCATGTCTAGGATAGGTTCTTTGAATGACTTGGTATTTAAGTGTGCCTAGTGCACCACCTCTCTTTTCATAAGTTACCTACCTGGTGCACTAGTCATTATTGTTCTTTCTATTAGACCGTGTAAAATTTTGTTTCAGGTTTTTAGTTTACTAAATTCTTGACGACCAACAAAGGTTAGAAAATATGTTTCTATTTTTGGTTTTAGTAATTGGCTAAATTCCTAAGTTTAACAGATTCATAATCTTCTGGTTCTAGTTTTTGACTATGTGACACAATGGAAAACTAGTAAAATTCATTTGAAAGAATTTCAAAATATGTTGCATATTTGACCATGATAAACTTGGTCAATATATTTGAAAAGGATGATTCTTTCTATTATTCAAGAGAATAAGTAAATGTTGTTACCATCTTCAAATATTACTAAGGCAAATATTGCTAAGACAAATATTGCTAGGGCAAACATAGTGGAAGTCAAAAATGACTTCAAATCACAAATTAGGCAGTGTGGTCAAAAAGCTAAATTTCATGGGAAATGCTTTAATTGCCATAAGATAGGGAACAATTTTTCAGACTATATACTTCCAAACGAGATCAATATTGTGACAAAATTTTGTTATAACAATTGATATGGCAAACAATTGTTTGAAGGAAAATTGTATTACCTTCATGATAGCACAAACTAATGTTGTGTGTATTTGCTTAAAAGCAACGGTGCTATAGAGAAATTATTCTCTATAAGCAGGATGCTAAAACCCAAACTTAATAAATTGATTAATTTGGGGAAAAAATCTATCCAAGGGTACAAATGACTTTGAAGATAACATCTACAAGGATTGAATCTTCAAAATGTGTCTAATTTGTGAGGGAAGTTGCTTTATCAACTAATTACCTTTAAATAAGGTATCTCAAAACAAAAAAGACAAGACACCATATGAGTTATGGAAGGAAATAAAACCTTCCTACAACTACAAAAAATGTGGGGGTGTCCTGCAAAGGTAATGTTCCCATTACCAAAATAAATAAGTGGACTATATTTTCATTGACTATGTAGAATATAGTAACGAATATCAATTCTTGTGTACAAACAGATTCGTAAGAATGTGATAATAGAAACAAAGAATGACTCATTCTTTGAAAATATATTTCCTATATAATTAGGGAAGTTGATCGAAGTTCAATGAAACAAACTTTAGAAATAGTCCATGCGTTCAACAAAAGGTTGAAACAAACTTTTGTTGAGACATAGTCCACTAAAAAATTGGTAGAGCACAAAGCTTTATGTGCAACGATAAGTCGAGACATATACGTTGTCGACATAATACCATTAAAAAATTAATCTCAAATAGAGTTATCAAAGGATAACATTGCGGATCTGCTAACCAAAGGGTTAAATCGAGATCAAGTTGAGAAAACATCAAAAGGAATGGGACTAAAGCCTAGGAAAATTTAAGGCGCTATGTGAAGGAAAACCCTACCTAGTTGACTGGAGATTCCAAGATCTAGGTTCAAACGGACAACCTAATTGCATAGACCTATGCGGTCACTGTGGGGGTTCTTCTCTCAAGTCCATTCCTATGATGTAAATAGTGATCAAAGGTGGTATAAGCTAAGCAAAGCTTTTAATGACCAGTGTGTGCTTCGGTGAGCCAAGCAACATAAGTCACCTATATGAGAGTGAAGTGGGGCCGCTTCAAGGAGACTACTGGGCATAGTTCTTTCAAACTCTTGCAGAACCAGGCGATGTCCACGGCCATATGGACATAACCATGAGAACAAATACTCTTGTCAGAGAGGTAGCTATGTGAGGTATACCATCGTTTACACAAACGGCTAAATAGTTCAAGGACATCACTTCTACTGGTTAGCTAGTAAAGTAAATATACTTTCACAAGGAAAGGTTCAAAGGAGGAAACTTACCTATCCTATGAAGTTATCGATCATAGAACCTATCACCACATCGAGTCAAAATGTTTTGATAAAATCATCAATTTCATTCATGTGGGGGATTGTTGGAAAAAATATGAGGAAATGGTAACTTTGAGCCATATTACGAAAGGGTAAAGGTGGAGATTCGAATAATGATTTTATTGGGTCTTATTCTACTCCATGGACCTTTACAACGGTATCTCATATGTTCAAATTGGTTGAGTGATGAATGAGAGATTGATGCTCAAAGTATGGTAGTTGTGAATTGAGTAAGGAAGTAAAGCCCCCTTTATCCCACATTGGTGGGATAAATAGCATGGGAAATGTTTATAGACACTTACCCTTTTGGTGGTCATTGAATGACTTGAATGGAAATTGTGCCTCGCGCGCAAGCTCAAGGGGTACGGATCGAAGCTCGTCAAACTTATTCGGGTTGGGGCGTACTCGCACAACATAGGCGACGCGAATATCCGGACCGGTTGGGCCCTACGTGGACCTGCGGATATTTTACCCACTTCGAATATTTTTTTTCCTTACAAATGGAATATCTTTTTGAATATTTCTAATTTAAAAGGGATAATTTTTGGCTTCCTTAAATTCGAATATTAAAAAGGTATAGGGTTCAATTCACGAAAATATATCCGTTTAAAATGATAGTATTGACTATTTCTGAATTAAATTGGATTTTGGCCATTAATACAAAATATTTTATGTTCTATATTTTCCTCCTCCATTACCCTATATATATCGAGCCAATTTTCATCAACTCGAAAATCTTAAAACTATTCGAAATTGCATACTATTTTCGGTGATGGGCAAAGGTAAGATTTTGTTCGTGATCTCTACAGTCGTGCTACTGTTGAAGATCACCCGTTGTTGTATCCTGGGAGACTGGCGAACAAAAATAACTCAAGCGCCAAGGAGTGGTCAAAATATGCCTTAAGGAAATTGCGTCCGTGCAGGCCTCAACATGTTTCCTACTGGTTTTTTATTCAAATCAGTTTGGTTGTAATCGAATGAATTCGTTTCAATTTAAATTTAATTTCGTTTATTCGTATAATATTTATCTTTGCTTTTGGATTAACACTTTTGCAACAGGGTGATGTGTATCCAGTTAGATAGTGGGTATGATGATGGATTTGAGAACGCACCCGCGTGGGCGAGTGTGGATTTGAAATTTGTACTCGCCATTGGCGTTGGATAGATGGTGAATACAATTTTTTAGGTGGGTATGGGTATGGGGAAGAGGAAGAGGGTATTTGCACCCGCCCCGCCATTTACCATCCCTAACTATGACCTTATAATCATTTGATTAAGATCTAATTTTTGATATTTGTTGTACCTTCTCCGTCAAACACCTTCGAAAAATTCTACCTCACTTTTTTCGCGCTACGCTCCAAGCACCACGGAGCCCAAGCTCCTCCTTCAGACACTTTTCACACCTCTGAACCCATCACCTCCGAAGAACATTGCGCTGAGACGAGACAACCATCAAGTTCAACTAAGCTCGTAACCTATCAGCCGAGCTACCACATGCCAGCCCATCAGTAGCCATCATTAGGCTTGGCACGATCTCATCAAACATCACTCCATCTACAAATCCAAGGGAATATAAATACCCTCAAGATCAAAGACAAAGGGGACAATTCTACGACGACCCTCCTACCTCGATCACTCTTTCTCACTCTCTTCTCCCATATGGCTTCGACTACCCATTTTACATTGTTTACGGCTTTCGGCTCCAATTCAACCAGGGGTGATCGGCTCCAATTCTACAGTTAACCATCGTCTTTTGTGGCTCTCTTCCTAACCTACGACATGTGAACCACCAAGCTTCATTCTTAAACCTTCATTCGACCGTCCTCTCTACCTCCTTGTCTGGTGTCGCCAAAATTGACATCAACAATATTAGAAAGCTTATAGTTTTTTGGTGTTGCGAATGGAATAAATTAGTTTAGAATGATTGTCCTCATATTGATCTTTTACAATACTAAATCTGGATTAATCGGCTAATAAATTGAATACCGGTGATTACACAAAAAATGCTTAAAGTTTTAGTTGGCATAAGTTGTTTTGATTGTTTTTTTCGTCATGCGCCTAAGTCCTTAAGGCCTAAGCATGTTATTATGTACAAAACTGTTAGTGTCAAGTTTAAAGGTAGAGGTATAGATAGACTGTAATTTGTTAATTTACAATTATGTACAATTTGGGGATTGTTTAATAGGGTATCTGATTTTTCAGGTTCTCTTGTTAATTTGTAGCAAATTTCTACTTTTATTGGGTAATAGGACATACAAATTATAAAAAAATAATTTTAGACTTACTAATAATATTAAAAGCAATGGACCAAATTATGTCAAATTAAATAATATGAACAAATCTCAAATTGTTCAAAACTTGACTCAACTCGAAAAAAATTGAATTATCCACTCGATTCGATATGAAAATACTCGACTCGTCTTGACTCGACTTGTAATTTCATAAACGCAAATCGAAAAAAAATTCTAATAAATTTTGAATTATAAAATGGAAAATCGAATAACTCAAAATTTTTAGTAATCAATGAATTAACTTTCAAGTTCGAGTCGAGTCTCTCAATTCTGTTTGACATTTATATATGAAAAAATATAAAGATATAGGTGTGTGTTGTATATAGTTATTGAAAATCGTTTAAATCGGAACTGATTAGTACAATAACATTATAAATATTTACAATTAAATTTGAACAGAAACTCAAACTTGACTCGACTTACATAAACTCGGCTCGAAAATTTTACATATAGTTTGAGTTGTAAAATATGACTCTTCAACTCGACTAATTCATAATTTTTTACTCGACTCGATCGAATGCTCATCCTTAAATTATTGTTAGTTGTTTTTGTTAAAGTTATTATTCATAATTTTTTATTGTTATTCATATTACAGGATTAAAGACATGCAGAAATTCAATTGATCAAATTTAACCTACCAACTGTATGTTTAAAGTTGTTTTTCTAGAAAATCAAGTCATCAATTTAAAGATAACAGTTAGCGGTATTATTAATTCAAATCTCTAATAATATTATAAAGGTAAAGAGACTGAACCTCGAATTTCAGAATAAAGGAGGGACTAAAACCATAGTTAGACCATTGATTTGATTAATAACATAATTTAATTTTGTTTAATATTAGGTCATTATTCCCCCCCTCTATTTGGCGCGTATATGAACATACTCATAAAGAAGAAAAGGGGATGTGAAGATCAAACAAACGACGATTGACTTTGAGAAACTGAAGCAGAAAGAGAGAGAAAGTGAAAAGAAAGTGTAGACAAGAGAGAGAGAGAAACCGAACAAAACCCAAAAAAAAAAACCAACAGACAAAACAGTGTGTTTTCTCGGTTGAGTGTAAGAAAAAAGAGTTTTTTCTCTCTGGTTATTTCTTCTTCCTTTTCTTTTAAACACCCATTTGATCGGATAGCAATTTGGGCTATTTGGGGAGGTTGTTTGTACGTACGTTGAATGGAGCAGGACCCAGAGTCCGATCCGCAACCGGAATGGACAGCTCCGGGACCGGAAACGCGGCTCGAAGGTAAAAGACGACTCTTTTTAACTTTTTTTGATCTCGTTTCTGGATTTGGGATTTTTTTGTGTAATGTGGGATGTGATACGAGGTTTTTGTTTGAAATGCAGAACCGGTTTGGCGGTTGGGATTAGGGGATGAGCCGGAATCTTACCCGGAGAGACCCAATGAAGCTGATTGTATCTACTATTTGAGGACTGGGTTTTGTGGATACGGCTCCAGGTGTCGGTTCAATCATCCACGTGACTGTACCGTGGTAAATAGTCCATAATTTGATTAAATTGTTCATTGTTTTGATCCAGCTCGAAGTTTTCTTGAAGGGTTTTGATTATTTTTGTTTGATTATGGTCTGTGGAGTGATGGGGTATCGATCGTTGGGTGAAGATGAGGTGTTTTTGGTCAATGCATTAAGATCTAGTGTAAATTAGTATTCTTAGATACATTTGATTCTCATTTGTTTTGATTGTTGAAAGAAATGCCATATGATGGCGATGATGATGATTGATGATGGTGATTGGTTTAGGTTATGGGAGCTGGAAGTGGTAATGCAGGGGAGTATCCGGAGAGAGCGGGCCAGCCAGTTTGTCAGGTACTTTTGAATTAGATTGTGTCTTAAATGTTTGATAAATTTGAGGTTTCGATATGCTACAATTTCAACAATGTGCATTGCTAAATTCTTTGTAGGTAAGTATGACTTTGTGTCTTTTCATTTTAAGTTTAAAGGATAGAGTTAGGTCTTGTTTTTCAGTACATAGATTGTATTTGGTTTGACAATTTAGCAAAATGCTAAATAGTAAGTTGCTTATTTACGATGATTACGGTTTCCATTGTACTGATTTGCAGTATTATATGAGGAAAGGGACCTGCAAATTTGGTTCTTCCTGTAAATACCATCATCCGAAGCAGGGAGGTGGTTCTGTTAGCCCTGTGCCACTAAATTATTTTGGATATCCATTACGCCCGGTTTGTACCACTTGATATTAAGATCTTTTACATTGTGTATTGTTAAGTTGGCTTAATAGTTGAACTGCATTTTAAAACAGGGTGAAAAGGAGTGCTCTTACTTTGTGAAGACGGGGCAGTGTAAATTCGGTGCAACATGTAAATTCCATCATCCTGCACCATCCGCTGTAGAGGTTCCTGCACCATCTCCAGCTCAAGTTGCACCTATGCCTACTCCAGTTCCTCCACCTACATTTTATCCCCCGGTGCAGTCACCATCCGGTCCTTCCTCTCAACAATATGGAGTTGTAATGGCGAGGCCTCCCCTAATGCCGGGCTCATACGTGCAAGGCCCTTATGGTCCTTTGCTTCTTTCCCCGAGCATGGTTTCAGTTGCTAGCTGGAATCCATATGCGGTAGGTAAATTAAAATTTTATTCAGTTTCCTCAGCTGTGAGTTATCTTCATTAGTTTTTATTCTTGAGGTTGTTAATGCACCTGTGCAGCCACCTGTCAGTCCCGGCACTGAAGCTACTGCCGTATCGAGCTCAGTTTTTGGAGTCACACCGTTATCTCCTTCAGCACCTGCCTATACTCGATCTTATCAACGTGTTCCTCCTGGTGCTGGGCCTTCAAGTAGTATTCAGAAGGAGCAGTCGTTTCCCAAGAGACCTGGCCAGCCAGAATGTCAGTATTATATGAAAACCGGTGATTGTAAATACGGATCCTTCTGTAGATATCATCATCCACCAGAAGTACTTGCACCAAAAGCTGATGTCATCCTCAGCCCTATTGGTCTTCCTCTTCGTCCAGTAAGAATTCTTAAAATGCCATATAAATTTGATGCTTTTTACAAGGTTGGGTTTTAAAATTTTAATCACGTTTAATACTTTACTGCTCAGCATGAATAACAATTATCGTTGCTCTGTTGCTTTTGCAACAAATGGATATTTTTCTGTATTTATTTGGTATTTGGGTTCCTTTGTGTGTTCCAACTTGCAACTAGACCTAATAAAATGGGTAAAGTTTTCCCCATGGTCCGACCTTTCCTTTTCTTTAGAGAAATTGGAGCTCTATGGTAAAAGTGAAAAGGGTATGCTATGGGAAAGTGGTATATGGGTCATGCGATGATGCGAATACTAGTGTATCTTCCTGTTATAATTGTTGGGTTAGTGCTTTTTTTTCTTATGTGTCATTTAACCTAGAAGAAAATATGTAACATCGTATCTTCAATGATGTGATCTTTCATACACTTATTGATTTATTATTAAGGATATTATAGCATTTATGTGGTTCGTTTCTGATTCATCTTTTCTAGGAATTGTGTCTTCTAAGCTAGATTTGGATTTTAGGTTATTTATAAGTGTTCGTTAGTGGTTATTTATTTATTTATTCACGCTCCTTATCCCTGTATACTTCTTTTGCTTGTGGTCGGCTGTTTGGGTTGAGGTGTATCACCTTTCTTTCTTGATGTCATTCTGCCTATGTTTCTACCAACCGGTTAATTTCTAAGGTTTTGATGTGTTTGTAGAGAGTCTTTGGAGGATTATATCCTTATGCCCATTTCCGGACATGTGTGGGATAAAGGTATCATACACGGGTACTTAAAGAAAAATAAAAAGTCAGAGCAATGTAGGTTAATATTCAGGCTTGTTAGCTCCTTTGTGACATGAATGGCTGATTTGTTTTTATTTTCTGGCTTTTGGTATATTAGCTGTGCTGCATATATTTATGATACAGTCTATTGTGTTATATGCACTCTTTATACTCCACAGACAATTTTCAAGAGCATGAATGAGCAAGTTAAGTATGGTTGAACTGTTGGAACTTCGGTTTTATATCTGTAGAAAAACAGTCTTTTATGACAAGCGGAGAATTTTCACCTGGAGTCTTGTTTCTCTTTAAGTTCATATATTTAATTGTGTTTTTTTCGTAATGTCATCAGGGTGCACCTCCTTGCATTCGTTATTCACGATGTGGCGTGTGCAAGTTCGGAGCTGCTTGCAAGTTTGATCATCCTCTGGGAACGCTAAGTTACAGTCCGTCTGCCTCTTCCCTTACTGATATGCATGTTGCACCTTATCCTGTTGGATCTACTACTGGCACTCTCGCTCCATCATCCTCATCGCTGGACTTACGACCAGAACTTCAGTCTGGGTCCAGCAAGGACCCTGTTCCAGCCATAATGTCATCATCAGTGAGTGCATCGAGTGAATCAGTCGGTTCTGTTTTTTCTAAAGGCGGACCAGTTCTTCAGTCAAGCACACATCAGTCAAGTCAGAGTTCTCCTAGCAGCAGCACCGCTACCACCAAGGCGCACACTTCCAGCTAAGAAAAAATGGAAGCAACTGCCTCGATCCCTGTTTTTTGATCAAGGTCATGAACCAAAACATTTATTTTTTTTGGTGCAAGTCTTCGAAAGTAGGAGGCTTCATTTCTTTGTTATCATGGTTACACGATTAAGGTCTACTGCATAGCATCTCCGATCGTCTGTATTCATATAATCACCATAGGGCCATCTCTTCCATCTCGAATAAACCCATGGCCTAACCCTAAAACTTTTAGCAAACCCCATACACCTTGCTTTTGAATAACCACCGAAGAACCTGCAGTTATGTTAGGGAGAACCGTGCCAGCCCTGTCCAATTTTTGGAGTCCACGGCATGCATTTGTTCCTGATCTGATATTTTTCTTGAAAACGAAAAGATTGATCCCACAACATTCTTTACCTTAAATCAACTGTGTGTTCATGACCTTCATTCATAGAGATTTTGGTTTCAATTCGGGAACAAGTTTCCAATTCAACCTAGAAAAGGAACTTGAAGGTGTTCTTGTTCCCCCACTTCTTAATGAGGGGTTGTAGTGAAGAATATGAGTAATTTAAGGAAAACTCCACTGGATGCATCAAACTGTGACATACATATATGGGGATCAAATTATACGTATAATTCTGTTGTGACAATGAAAATGCTCGACTGTGTTCGATAAATTTATTGGAATACATGGGAATTACTCCAGTCTCCATCGTCTTAAATGTTCATCGTGCCTGATCATTTGAGGCACCTATTGTCCGAAGTTGCAGGGTTATTTTGCCGGAAATGTCTCGTGCCGTTAGGTATTCTCTGTCCACCCATGTGTGTTGAGTATGTGTACATTTTGATATATATAAATATAAAAGTCTGAAGTTTTGAAACATACAGTGACAAAAATAGAAGTGCTGCAACATTTCAGACAAGACACCTGATATTCAAAAATTAGGACACAGTATATAATGTATTTTTGTGCAGTTCTATGGTTAAAAAAGTAAACACTCATCATGAACATATACGACAAACCTTTATCAAAAGGCAGCAGAGAGCTCATTTTTGTCTTAAAAAGAAAAAGAAAGCTTCTGCTTAAAGGCTCCTTTTCAAATCTAAAATACCATTCAATTTGGCAAAGTTGAGGCTGGAGAAAGGACATTAATTCCTCATTCGTACTGTCTGTCTTTCTACCTTAAAACGATGAAACCAAAAAAAAAAAACACCAAGTAGCCAATACCTAGCCATTTCCATTGCCGATAGTACACAAAATGAACTGTCGAAAACATCTTCAATGGCGTAGCTGCTTGGACTGTCATTGCAAGTGTAAAATGCTCCCATGCACTCATCTTCAGCCATCAATGGAGGATTATTGGAACTCATTTCCCACGATTGCTTATGGCTCATAAAACCAGGGAACTCAATCTCATTGGACTGACCACAATGAGAATGGTTCTCTATATTGAAGTTTTGATCCATGGAGGATGAGTTTGCAGGAGGATTCAAACAGCTATAAGGAACAATGCAAGCCAAGTAACCTGATTTAACATCTTTCGATGACGAGCCATTGTTTTCTGGTTCAAAGGGGGGTTTCAGAAATGTCAGGCTGAGGTTTAAAGTTATGATTTTTTGGTAGTAAAAAAGCACTTTCATATAACTTTGAAATTAAAAAAAAAAATTATGTACTTTTAAGTTACTTCAACAGTCAATTATCGCCCTTAAGAATGCACTAAAAAGCTGCTACAATTACATTTTTCTAAGCTCATACAACCAACTGGACAAGAGCTTGCCTATTCTACACCAAATCTGAAGCAATCAAACATGTCGAAGCAACAAAAGAATCATGCATTGAAATCAAACATTTCATCAAGCTATATGTCACCTCTCGTGAATTTACGGCACCTTAATGGTCTGCTCAAATATCATCCCTTATTAGTTGTAATGGTCTGTTCGAATCATCACTTATCTGGAGATTGAATGTTGAGGAGTCAGTATAATGTTGGTTTAAAACTAAATCTGGCAGTGAACAAGCACCAAAACTCACCGGCTTTGCCTGAGCTCCTCATATGGCAGTTCGATGACAAACGTTGCAGATGCTGGTGGCAGTTACTTCATCTGTGGCCATTTGATTGACTCTGTTGATCTCTTCTTCATGTTTGGTGTACCAGAATTCTCTGCAGAGTCGTGCCACACCATCTCCATCTGATAAGGATAAAGCAAAACATGCAGTCATTTGATTAACAGTTTCAAGATATCCATGTTTTCAGTTTCTTACAAAGATTAATATAAATAAAAAAGAGATGGGGATGACTGGAGACGCGGAGACTGTTTAAGTAGATAATTTATTGCTAGGGCTACGGATGATGAGAAATTGGAACGTGTCCTCAATAACGATATATATGTGTGTGCAACAAACCTCTCCAACAATCACTGTATCACCTTCTTTCACCCCGAGCTTCATGAGATACCTATTCACTCCACAAGCCTCCAGGACATGTTGAAACCTTTTGTCGGAGTCGACGTATCTGTTAAATTGATTGACATGCTATGAGAAAAAGGAATAACAATAACACATCTTCATTGATCCAGAACAGTTAATGTAAGCGAAAATCAAGCAGTGATATACACACATAATACCGACTTTGGTAGAGAGCACTCGTTTTAGTTGTCATTTATGACATTTAGAACTAATTTTTTTTTGTTAGTGACACAACTTATGTCATTGTCAGAGAAAGATATGACCTTGTTAGCCAAACTTTTTCCAAAAATGATCGATCTTGTTTCCAACAAAGAAATGCATAGGCTCAATTTACATTTAGAAAACTAAATGCCTTACACAATGGTTCATAAAGTTATATAATGAACAAGCAGCATTATAAGAAATGTACATTATAAATCGAGATTACATGAATCGCGGAGCAATTGAAAGGCAAATTCCAAAGGAAATAAATCAGTGTGTTTTGGACTGGATTTATATAATTCTGCTGCATAAGGAAACTATAGTTTCAATCATTCAAATCTAATTACAGAAGAAAGACTAGATGATAGAATATTCATCTTCGAAGTGCTAATTAAGGGCAAAACAGTCTTAACTGAAATCCACGGTATTTCATTCTAGGTATTGTATTTACCATTACAGTCTGAAGTGCTGCTTTGGAACCTGAGAGTCGATGCTTAAAACTCGTTCATACAAAAGCCAAACTTCATCGTATCTCTCCTTAAAGGAAGAAGGAGGAGAAAATCTATCCAACTAGTTGCATGATTGATGAGCCAAATACAGTTTTAATGAAGCATGAAGCCTATTCAATATCATATACAACACAATTTACAAGCTAAATAAGGAAGAACAGGCTCGGTAGTACCACCGAAGTGACACGAACATGATAAACTAGGATAGCACACACCCGGCAGAAAGACAATGGCGAGAAGTCGAGGAGAGAAAAAGTGAGCAGATCAAGCAATTGATGATGAGAGTTAATAACATACCGCCAGTTTGTCATCTGAACGAAGCGTTGCAACCCAGCTCCAGTTACATACCAAGTACTGCAACTACCGTCACGAGTGATCTCAAACTCGCTAATAGAGGAGCTACGCTGCTTCTGTACCATATCAGCTACATGGTTCAAATCTATCCCATCTTGAAAACCTAAAGAACAGCTAGAACCAGCCAATGATGAATACAATGGATTCACGGGATGGATTATAATTCATAGTACAATAAGAAAATCATATGAAAATATAAGGATTGAGGATGTTGTCAATAAGGAATTTAAAGAACTAACTTAAAATAAAGTTAACCTTCTAATCCCTCATTGGATTTTTTAGTTTCTTGAAGAAGTTTGTAGGCGGTACTGATAACTTCATGAGTTCCCTCTCTTTTTACTGCACTCATGCAAAAAGTTTTGATTCCACGTCCTTGTAATTTTTCCTTAAATGACGGCAAATTCTCGTATGCCTCTGGAAGGTCCATCTTATTATAGGCAACTATAAATGGCTTTTCAGCAAGTTCTGGGCTAAACATTTCCAGCTCAAGACGAACAGCATCGAACTCAAGCTCTGGTTGCTGTCCAGAGCCATCAACGACATGTACCTATGGAAAGCGGAAACGGGATTCTGGTCAGCCTATAAAACATTTCCTTTACCCTAACATAGAGGGAGAACAGTTTTAATAGTTAATGGAGACAATTGCAAATTTAAACTATCATAACACATGAGAAGCAATTAATAGAAGCCTTGAAGAACATATTACAGTAGTTGTAGTATATGAGAAGAAGGCTGTACCAGTGCTGAACATCTTTCGGTATGCCGCAGGAACTCATGACCTAAACCGAAACCCCGGTGTGCTCCTTCAAGTAACCCAGGAAGATCAGCAACAACCATGGTAGAATCATAATCAAATGAAACTACACCCAGATTGGGAAGCAAAGTCGTAAAAGGGTAATTTGCTATTTCCGGCTGAGCAGCGCTTATCGCACTTAGTAGAGTGCTTTTTCCAGCATTTGGTGCACCCACTATACCCACATCTGCTACCAATTTCAGCTCCAATTCCAGCCACCTGATCAGAATACCATTATTAGTGATGCACATAATTAGACAAAAAAAGAAAATGCCACTGCAAGCCAGTAATATGGCTTCCAAAAGTTGAACTGCTAGTTCACAATTTATTCATAAACATAGATTCCAAAAGCATGTATCTTACTTATTGTTCAGATAACAACAGCATATTGAAATGCACGTATCTTAAATTTCAGTTTTCCTTGTCAAAATGACATTTTTGGTCCTTCCATTGTTTGAAGGGCAAGGAATATGAAACAGTAGAAAGTCTAACACAATCAAAACACAAGCAATGAAACAAAACTAAAACTATAACATGGATTGATCATTCAAACACATAGTAGTAATAGGTAGGGAGTAATCGAGAGGAGTCATGCTCAATCTATCAAAAAGTATTGTATTACAAGGGTGTAATCGAGTTTCACTTTTGAAGTTTGAGCTCTAATCGAAATAAAAGATTGAACTGCTTGAGCTGGTTTATCTAGGGGCTGTAATTGAGCCAAGCCTAGCTTGAATAGTGATATGCTCAAGCTCGATTTGAAACACAAGATCAATACTCGGCTTGAGCTCAATCGAGTATCATTTTCTAAGCTAGAGTGAGTGACTAGATTTAGCTTGTTTACTTGACTCCCATACTCGAGCTCAAATTAAGTTTTTGCAAATACAATTTTTAATATTAAGATGCTCAAATCTAACTAGCTTGTTAGCAAAAGCGTCTCGTTTACAACTCTTACATTTACCTAGTAAAAAATGTTCAATTGGCGTCCTCAACTTCAAGCTCGAATATTTGCACTCAAGTCCAAGTTCAAACAAAACACTAACTATATATATATGAAAAAAGCTTAATGAAGCTCGCAAGCTAGAGTCGAGTACTAGAATATTCAAAGTCAGCTCAAAGTCGCACGATAGCTCGAGATCAACTCGATAATGAACAAACCAAATTCGAAATTTTCAGGTGAAAGGGCACTCACATTTCAGGACCTTCTTCTCCATTCTCAGCAATCTTAGGCACCTTATTGTTCCCGGACTTAAAGGAAGCGTTCCCTCTCCCTCCTCGTCCACCAGGCAACAACAATGCCCGTTGCCCCGGATACAACAACTCCAGCAGCACTTCATCATTCCCGGCCTCTCTAACCACCGTCCCTGGCGCCACTTTCACCACCACATCCTCCCCTTTCCTCCCACACATCATCCTCCCTTGCCCGTAGGCCCCTCTCCCCGTCCTATAATGCACGCAATTCCGAAACGGTAACAGAGAATTCATTGCTCCATCGACTTCCAAATACACATTCCCTCCTCTCCCTCCGTCGCCTCCCGAAGGCCCCCCTAAGGGCACGTACTTTTCACGCCGAAACGCCACCACCCCATTCCCGCCATCCCCTGCTTTAACGTAAATTTTGGCTCGGTCAAAGCACCGCATCACGGCCGGTATCCCTTTCTCCTTTACTTCCAATCCCGAATCATCAACCTCGTTTTCTGATAAATTTACGAGCTTGCCATCGGAATCGTAATGATAAACCTCATCTTTCCCTTCTTCATCAAAATCCAAACTTCCATCACCACTGTAATAATCTACGATTTCTCCGTCCAGAGTTTCGTCTTGAAAACCCAAACTTCCATTTATTTCTTCTTCTTCCTCTTCTTCTTCGGTGTCAAGCATTTCGGCTTCAATTTCAGATGGATCACTGCCGGAGGCTCGCTTCGCGACATCAGATTCTGAAAGCCGGATTTCATCAGATTCGTTCACAGAGGGAAAATAGAAATCCTCCTTGGGAGGAAGGCGAGTGTAAGTGGTGGCCTGGGCACCCAAAGAAGGAGCAGAAGAAGGCGGAGGTGAAGATAAAGATAGAGACTTTAAGTTAGTATTAAGCTTTTTGGGTTTGATTTTGGGGATTGGGTTTTTTCTAGGTGAGGGGTTTTGAGTTTTGGATCGAGCTTGAGCTTGAGCTTGAGCTTGAGCTTGAGGAAGAGAAAACAAACTAGCGGATATGGAAATGGAAGGCATTTTTTCTGTAAAAAAAGAGTTTACGCCAGATTCCTGAGAGATTTTTAAGAGGGTTTAACAAGTGGATAAGGGGATGGATTGTGCGCCACGTGTACCTATTGTTTTGGGCTTTTGTTTACGGAGGGAAGAGGTAAGGCCCAATTATAAGTTGAATAATTGAAGTTGAAGTAGATTTTATTGAAGCAAAGGAATGCATAGGGGTGATAATGAGTCTGATCGACTCGTGAGTTATTCGAGCTCGACTCGGTTAAAGTTCGGCTCGAGTGAGCTTGACTCGGGCTCAGACTCGACTCGAAACCTTAAAAAGCTGAGTCGAGCCGACCCAACCCAAGCTCGGCTCGAAAAACTCGTAAACATGCTCGGAATAATTATATTATATAATTACATATACACTAAAAGTAATCTCTTTAGTAAAAGAAAAACAATAAAATAAATAGGGGAAATCCACCAAAAATAAATTATTTTTTATGGTACTAAAAATAAATTAACTAAAATAAATTGGGCATTCTTTCCCCTTTTCCCGACATTGAATTTCGTTTTGGTGTTGGCTAAGAAAGGAGTTTTTAACAAGGCCCCATCTTTTATAAAAAAAATTATAGCAAAATTGTCCATTTTGAGTCGAGCCGAGCTGAGCCTGACGAGCCCGAGCCGAGCCCAACAAGCTTCAAGCCCGAGCCGTGCTTGAGCCTAAAATTTTGAGTTTGTCGAGCCCAATAATATTGTTTCCGAGCCGAGCCCGAGCCTGGAATGCACATCATGAACTTTGCAAGCTATTGAAAAGAGAACATTGGAGATTACATCCTCAGAATCTCGTTTAGAAAATGGAAAATCAAAGGCACATTGAAAAACTAATACTTACCTTTGAAAGTAAAGTCCATTATCTATAAGCCCCACGCAAACGTAAATCTACCATAAAGGTAGACAAAAATCGTGCCATAAAATAAACGTATGCACAAAAAGAGAGAAAATGTGTCACAAGGTAGAAGAAATAAGAACAACAAGAAGTGTGAAAAGTAGGACTCAACGTATCCATGCCCTGATTGTGCCTTCCTGGGAGGATGATCCTAAACCAGCAACATAGTAGAAAGATATCTTATTAGGCAACAACTCTCCCATTCAAACTGGTGATGGAGAAATTTTTGACGAAAAGGATATTTAGATCCTTGATAGTGACGTCTCTCGCTATATTGTCAATGGAATAATTACTATTGATTTTTTTGATAGAGTTCAGTTCTTGGCTACAAAGAGTCTTGATCAAACTATCATGGTGAAACTTTTATGAAGAAGAATTGGTTATACACACTCTATGATAAGATTTATGAGTTATGGAAATCCATCAAAAACATAGATATTGAGAATGACTATTTCTTAGTTACATTCTGTACTAGATTAGATTATCCAAAGTTTTTTCTGATGGAAACCCTCTTTACCCATCAAAAACATGGATATTCGTCATTATCAACTTCAACACCTGCGGCTGACGAATCTTGGTCGTCGGAGCAACTAAGGAGAACCTATTGCTTCACAAGGAAGTTAGACTCAACGAGCATAAAAGATAAAGGAAAAACGGAAGCAAAATAAAATCCAGAGAAAGAAACTGGGCGAATGATATCATGTTAATCTTTGTAAAGAATGAATCTGAGATGCGACTGAAGACGAAAGAGAGGGGAAAGGTTTCAGCCAACTTCCTTTTAGTTACAATTAACCAATTTGCAACAACAAATAACCTTCAACACCATGTCCAATTATATGTTGGGTAATACCCTTCTTCTTTTAACTCTTTATGGATTTAAAAATATTCTGTTGGAATGTGTTAATGACCAAAGTAAAACACTACCGTTTTAATTAGTCTTTTAATTTCTATGTTTATGTATTAATGAAATGGTGAGTTTTGGTATTAGTTAACCTTGTAAAACATTGCCGTTTAGCAACTTTAGTTTTATAGGGTCTGAAACCCTTTGATTCAGATCGTCGATGAAATGGAATGAAAATTCAACTCTGTCTTCCCCCTAATTTTCTTATTCTTGGTCTCCCTTTGCTCCTCTAATTCTCATCCCCTCATTAATTCTTCTTCTTCTTAGTTTGTGACTCTTACAAAGGTATCAGAGCCAAGCTTATCATTAGATTTTTGTGGAAATTTCGGAATCAAGCAGCAGCAACGTCCATGACGAATCAAGCCCGGAGGACATCAGTTCCACCCATGGTTGACGATCACCAATTGTCTTGGTCTGAACTCTGTGAGAAATTTAAACTTTTGGTAGAAAAATTGACGAGTCAAATTCTCTTGGTAACTGTTAGTCGTCTGTTGTATCCGATCACTATAGACATTCTGTATCAAGTGTTCTCACCACATGGGTTAGTGGAGAAGATTGTTTCACTTCAGCATTCAGTTCACTTTCAAGAATTTATCCATTATCAAGAACGTCATGAGACTATCTTCGCTAGAAATTCTCTTCAGCAGCATTATATATATGATGGGTGTTGTCAGTTGGACATTCAATTTTACAGAGACGCATCAATTTTAGATTATGCCGAGTTGAAACAAGAATCACAATTAAGTGTCAATAACATAGGCAACATGTTTGATGAAATGTCTGTGCAAAGTGCTGAAGTTAAAGATAGCAATGTGTTTGATGAAGTGCTTGTACAAAAAGACGAAGTTAAAGCTGGTGGAAGTATTGATATCAATTTGGATAGTTTGAATCTGGAATTTGAGGTTAGTCTAGTGAAGGTTGCAGTGATGATGGAGGATGAATCGCTGGACATTGTGAAAGGTTGGTTGAGACAGAACAAGAACTGCGGTCGATAGGCTCTAACGACAATAAGGTGTTTGAAGAAATGTCTATGAGAACAGTCAGACAAGTTATAGATCAAATGATTCAACTTACCAAGGAAGTTGACTTTTGGTGTGCTCAACCATTGCTAATTCTTTCTTTCAAAATAGATTTACCAGCGACATTTATGGTTTTGATAATGAAAGGCAATGCTGACAATAATATGGAGCCTCAGGAGAAAAAGGTCCAACCTGGTTATTTGATGAGTATGGAGAATTCTTTGGACGATTGTAAGTACCAAGATTATATATGTGATTTTGATATTCAAACTGGTTCTAGAATGAATTGCTTAGAGTTATATGTATTTCCCTGTAATTATGGAACTATGTCTAAATTTGTTGATGTTGATGATCCTTATGGATTTAGATTATTATTAATGATGTATTTTTCAGAGGAAACATTGTTCAAGGACCCTGCTCGCAATGTTGATCAAAGAGAAAAAATAAAGAAAGTTGTTTTTGTTGTGTATTTGGAATCATGGCATGTTGACATATTTTAGTTTCAGAATCTTAGGAATAACCAGGAGAATGAAGAAAATAAGACTGTTGTAATTGCGTACGTACAAAATGGAGAGAGTGAGAAGGGCTTAGAATGTCTTCGGGATGCATTCTGGAGCATTATATCAACCAGTTTGAATTTGGGTTCAAGGCAACAAGAAGAGTTGGGAGAATTTTGATTTAGCAGAACTCATCTTTATGGTAATAGATTTCTGAGAGATCTACAGAGGATTAAGTCAAGCTATATAGGTAATATACTTCGCAGGATCCGAAGTGCATATGAAGCTAGTAAAATTGCTCACTTGACAAAATTTTACCATAAAAATGATCCTAAAGTAGTGATCAGCCTATTGGAAAGTCAGCCATCATTACATTCTACTTGTCCTGCATTTTCTGAGTATGTTAAAGCATTATTCAAAGTTAACAGGCTTGGTGAAACTGAGACGTTTAAGACATTACAAAAGGGTATACATGCTGGAGAGGTTTGGGTACCATTCTTTTCTTGTACTGGTGTTGGAGTTCGAAGAGTGAGAGATCTTTTAGCTGGTGCAAAGAAGTCATCACCTTGTATTAAATCTATTGATGAAATAGATGTCATATGTGGAAGCCGCAATCCAAAGGACCAACAAAATATGTGGAGGACATTGAATCAATTGCTCATTGAACGGAATGAATTTAAACATAATGAATGAGTTACTTTAATTGCAGAGATTAATTTCCCAAAATCATTGGATAATGAGCGAACCGGAGTGCTCGTTGGAATTGGTATGGGTGGCATTACAGTGTTCTCTGATGGCATTCAAAATCTGATAGAGAAAGTTATAGAAAAATAACATTTCTTTTCATTCCTTATGCTATAACAAACATGTCACCTGCTGTTGCGCGTAATAAGTGCTACGCAATTGTGCAAGTATACACGTTGCAAGTTATAGTATAAAAGATATCGTCTCCACAGGGATTGGTGTCACTTCAAGAATTAGTCTCTTGCACTATAAAAAGTAAAAACACAAATAAAGGATTATAGGAGTTTTAACTAATAATTAATCTAGAAAGCAATAAACTAAAAGAATAGATGAGATCAAATGAGAGAGAGATAGGCCAGGTTATCGTGAGTTGAGGTGTGATAGCCGATTCGATCGTCTTGGTAAAAGAGTGCACGGGCAACTCAGTTGCCGTGGCAACTTGCACAACGGGGTTGCCCTGGCAACTAATCGATGGTTGCCTGGGCAACTAGTTGGGCGTCTGGGCAACAACCTTCAAGCTTCGACAGAGTGTTCTTCAATGGTTTCTTCTTATCCCTAAGTCAAAACTCTTGCTACTTGTGCATGCCTTGATAATACATCCCTGCGTGAATCAAGGGTGAACAACAACCAATCTTGCGCTCCTCTTAGCCGTTGAAATCCTTGACTTATTCCTAAGCCGGATTAATCTTCACCATCAATAGATTGAATAAAGATCATAGTCATTCGTTTCTTGAATCTAACTCTCCCGATATTAGATAAATAGATGAAGTTACGAGATCCTCTCCCAATTCACTCGCAAACAAGAATAAGAACCAAGAATGAATAAACCTTGAATAGAAAAGTGCAAGCTCTTATTACCTAAACAAAAATCAATAGTTTCTCACAACCACAAAACATAATAACCATAGCCAAATAGATTTAGTTCATGGCTAGGTTCCAAAGAAACACAAGATAAATAATCCCTAGCATGAACCCAATCGAACAAGAACGAAAATGATGAAGAAGGAAGCTTGTCGAAATCCTCCTTGCCCTAGATGCTTGTTGAAAATTCTCTCCTCTTGCTCTTCTTGGAGTTGTTGAAATTCCCCTCTCTTGCTCCCTTTGGATTGTCGAAATTCCCCTCTAATTTATAGGGCTAGGTCAAAGTCCTTATTTGAGGAAGAAGTTAAGTTGGAATTAAATTATCTTTAAAGAATATAATTCTTTATTATAATTATATTCCTACTAGAACTTCTCCTATATTCTTGGAATTTAATTCTTCTTTAATCTCTTCATGGAAATCAAATTCCTTTGGGATTTGGCTTTGCTCCACATCATCTTGGGCTTGTCTAGTCATCAATTTTGACTACCATATCACCTTATTCTTTGTCGACAATTGCCCTGGCAACTGGCTCGGCGTCTCCTTCATGCATTGCCCTGGCAACTAGCTCGACATCTACTTCATGCATTGCCCTGTCAACTAGCTCTAACCTTGCTTTGGCAAGTGATCCTGCACATACAAACAAAACACACCAAAGCAGCATCTTTTCCCATAAAAACTACCAAGTTATGTAATCAAGCTCAACGATGGAAGAAAACATGGATTAATGCATGAATGGCTAATTATGCAACTAATATGAGCCTAAGTCTAACAATAATATGAGTAAAAAGGGTAAGAAAAATAGTACCTTTGAACACTTATCACACCCCCAAACTCGAACTATTGCTTGTCCTCAAGCAATGCAAACTCATAATTACCTGCCAAGACTTCAATTTTCACAAACTTAGCTTTGAACTTGATTTCAATTCTCTGAATCGGGGCACAAAATATGATTGGCTTTTCATTTTTCGGAAAACTTAGGAGTTACTCGGAATCAAACTATAATGCTTGTGAGTGTGTGCGGAGTTGTGTGCAAGTTGATTTTTCGGATTCTATGCAAACAATAGGTTTTCAAATTGCTTTATTGGGTTCTTTTTAACATGTTTTAACTAGAGCCAGTTTTGGGCACCTCTAGTGTTTTGTTTTTAGTTTTCTTAAGTTAATTTATTCGACTAGAGCCGGTTTTGGGCACCTCTAGCGATAAGTTTTTTTAACACATACTAGAGCCAGTTTCGGGCACCTCTAGTGATCAATTTTTTTAGCACATGCTATAGCAAATTTCGGGCACCTCTAGCATTCATCCAATTTTTATTCTAATCCCCCAATTTGTTAATTATCAACCTAAGTTCACTAGAATTCCTTAAATCAATCAAACCACAACAGTGTTTCATCAAAATTAGCATCATAGTAAAATTCTAAGTTTTTCCATGGTTATCCTAGAATAAAAATTCTATCAATTAAGTGCATTGGCAAAGTCATCATCGGATATTCATCAAATCTAAGCAATTCTTGTTCCAATTAAAGGCATGGCAAGCAATTTATGTATCCTAAATGTAATACTTAAGATGAATGTAACTAAACATGGTAACTACTAATAACAATCCCCCCCAAACTCGAGTGAGGCATTGTCCTCAATGCATGCATTAAAGGAAAATAAAAATAACAAAAAATAAAATGCATACGAGGACTTACTCCGAGAGTTTGTCATCGTAGATGATTAGTTTCCTTTTGGTCGGTGTCTTGATTCTCTTGCTTGAATGCGATGGTTGTTTTCTTGTTGTCGGTGGTGGAATCGATCCTCGTACGGGGTTGTCCTCATCGTCCTCTTCATCAATGTCATTGGCTTTTCGCTTGGAGGATTCAATTGGTGCGGTCTTTGTTGGTGGAATGGAGGACTCGTCCGAATCTGAAAAATCAGAAAATGATTCCGTAGGAGTTGATTCGGGCATAGATGTTTTACCTTTGGCTTTTGAAGTGGTTGCCGGGATGTCTTTAGCTTTGGTTGCCGTGGCTTTTTCAGGGTTGGTTACCGTGGCATCAGCTTGTGCAGGCACGATGTAGGTTACCGTGGCATCATCTGTTGCGGTTGCTGTGGCGACTTCTTCATTGGTTGCCGGGGCAAGGATTTCGGTAGGAAAGATTGGGAACGACACGCGACTGTCTGGGTACTTTTCTAGGATGACTTGGGTGATGGCATTGTTGTGCTCCTTCATGTACCGCATGAACATTAGTTGCCGGTCTTCAATTTGCCTTAGGTGGCTTGCCAATGGGTGCAAGAGTGTTTCAAAGTGCCCGGGGTTGATGGCCGAGTTGCCCGGGCGTTAGGTGCTTGGGCATTAGGGATTGTCGGGGCGGCAGGAGTTGTCGCGGCAATTGGAGGCCTTGAAGAATTTCCCGGTGCCTCTCCCATTAGCTTTTGGATTTGTGCTTGATTCCAACCGGACTTTGGTAGGGCTTTTTCGTTAGTGGACTCACTTGGGACATGCATCTCCTTGCAAAGATTAGAAATTAAGCAAGGGAAGAAAAGAGAACCCTTATCTTTTGAGCTGCATACAAAAATCTCATCACAAATAATTTTTCCAATGTTAATGATGCGATTATGCAAAATAGAATGTATGAGCAAAAGACGTGGTATATCAACGGTAGTATTGTGTGTGGTGGGCATTAAAGAAGTTTTGACAAACTTATTCCATAGTTTTGCTTCGGGTTTAAGCCGAAGGCGATTTACCGTGCCCTTGTATTTACCGTTATTCCAATGAGTTCCCGGTTGAGTGAGTTCTTGAAGCACCTTGTCGAGTTGCTTGGGAGTGATTTGATCAACGAAGGCTTGATGCTCATCCTTCTCAATGTAAAGCCCATAAAAGGTGTTGACGTTTTCGGGACTTATGAGTATGGCCTTGTCACGAACAAAAACATAAGGATTATTCGGGTTAGGTGAGTGAGCATAGAATTCTCTTACCCATAAGATGTTACCCAGTTGATGGCAAAAGATTTGCCACTTTTGATGTGCAATCCTCTCGAAGATGAATGGTTCAAGGCCGAAATCTTGATGAGAGTTGGAGTATTCAAAGTCTTGTTCTTCATGAATCTTCCGGCTTTCAAACTTGGAGTGAAATCTTTCTTGAACCACCGTGTAGCAAACTTCTTGTATCTTGGTTCTTTGGAGGAACTTGGATGAACTAAAAATTTAATCTTGGATGCCATAGATGATCTTGGTTGTGAGTTTTGTAAAAACAAATAAAAGAAAAAAAAAAGAAACTAAAAAGTTGCAAGATAAAAAGTAGGAATAGGTTAAGGGTTATAGGTTTTTAAAGAAAAGATAGGTGGTGAATATGGTGGGTGGGATTAGAGGAAAACGAAAATGGGTTTTGGTTTGGGGAGAGGGTGACGGTAAGGGGGGTTTGATTAGGGTAAATTGGAGGCTTTATATAAGCCTTAGATTCAGCCCATTAGTTTCCTTGTTGAAGATGTTTTCCTTCTTGGATTAAAATTCCTCTTTATCTTGAACTTTTTTTCCTACAATTCAAAGACAAATCAAATAAGGATTAAAATTAAAGATAAACTAATAAAAGAAAATAAATAAAGATGTATAAAGGTATTCTTAAACTTAAAAAATAAAAAAAAATAAAATCTATCCTAAAAATAATAATAATAATAATCGGAAATAATAAAAATAAAAATTCAAAAAATAAAATAAAATAAAAAAATTAATAGAAAATAAAAATAAAAATAAAAATAAAAATATCAAAGGGAGAGCATGCTCATGCATCTCCTAAGTTGACCACTTCTTTGTTACGTTCCACATGGGCACCATTGTAGTGTTTCAATCTTTGTCCATTAACTTTGAACTCATGATTGTCAGAGATGGACTTGATTATCACGGCACCATGGGAGAATGGTTTGACAACTTCAAATGGTCCCGACCATCTTGATTTCAGCTTTCCCGGGAAAAGTTTTAGCCGAGAATTGAATAAGAGAACTAGTTGCCCTGGCATGAATTGTCGCGGCAATAGTTTCTTGTCATGCCATTGCTTTGTTTTCTCCTTGTAGATTCGTGCATTGTTATAGGCGAGTGCACGAAATTCTTCTATCTCATTGAGGTCCAACAAACGCTTTTGTTCGACATTTTCCCAATCCATATTCACGGTCTTAATTGCCCAATATGCCTTGTGTTCGATTTCCACCGGTAGATGGCATGTTTTGCCATAGACAAGTCGAAAAGGGGACATACCTAAAGGTGTTTTGAATGCAGTGCGATATGCCCAAAGTGCGTCATCTAGTCTTAATGACCAATCCTTCCTAGAGGATTTACAACTTTCTCGAGTATGCCCTTCAATTCCCGGTTGGAAATTTCTGCTTGCCCGTTGGTTTGTGGGTGATATGTCGTGGCGATCTTATGTGATATGCTGAAGCGTTGCAACATCTTGGCAATTAGTCTGTTGTCAAAATGCTTGCCTTTGTCACTGATAATTGCTCTCGGCATCCCAAACCGCGTAAATATGTTTTTCTGCAAGAATCGTTGCACGGTCTTAAAATCGTTGTTGGGAACTGCAGCTACCTCAACCCATTTAGACACATAGTCGACGGCAAGTAAAATGTAGAGGTTGCCGAATAAAGATGGGAAAGGTCCCATAAAATCGATCCCCCATACATCAAACAATTCCACCTCGATAATGTTCTGGAGCGGCATCTCATGTCGTCTAGAGATATTGCTCGTCATCTGGCAACGATCACATTGCTTGTAAAAGTCTTGGGCATCTTTGTACAATGTTAGCCAATACAAACCGGATTGCAAAACTTTGGCCGCGGTACGAGTTCCTCCAAAATGTCCTCCATAGGGTGAAGAATGGCATTGCCAGAGTACATTCTGTTGCTCTTCTTCAGGGACACATCGGCGTATAACCTGATCTTCACATTGTTTAAACAAAAGAGACTCGTCCCAAAAGTAATGCTTAGCATCATGGCGGAACCGCTTATCCTCTTGGTGAGTAATGCCATAAGGTAAAATACCACAAACAAGGAAATTAACTAAATCCGCGTACCAAGGTATTGCCGAGGCATGTGCTGCTGTGGCGACTGCTCCCAAAATTACCGAGGCGTGCGCTTCAAAAGCTGCTACGACATTGAGAGTTGCCGAGGCGTGTTCATCCATGGTTGCCGAGGCGTCGAGGCGTGCGCGTCGAGGGTTGCCGAGGCAACTAAAATTTGTTCATCCGAGAATGCATCGCATATCTCTAGATCTGCGTCCTCCTCCCTATTGCATTCTAAACGTGATAAGTGATCGGCCACTTGATTTTCTGTTCCTTTCCTGTCCTTAATTTCAATATCAAATTCTTGTAAAAGTAATATCCAACGAATCAAACGAGGTTTGGCATCCTTTTTAGCAAATAGATATTTGATTGCCGAATGGTCTGTATGAACAATTACCTTTGTACCAATCAAATAGGATCAGAACTTGTCAAATGCGAAAACTACAGCTAGTAACTCTTTCTCCGTTGTTGTGTAATTCACTTGAGCACTATTAAGAGTTTTACTAGCGTAGTATATCACATGGAAGGTCTTACCTGTGCGTTGGCCTAGGACTGCTCTTACCGTGAAATCACTTGCATCACACATGAGCTCAAAAGGTAGCGTGCAATCTGGTGGAACAACAATGGGTGCCGAGGTAAGCTTTTTCTTTAGGGTTTCGAATGCTTGGGTGCAAGAATCATCAAAATCGAAGATTTTATCCTGTTCAAGCAAATTGCACAAGGGTTTAGTGATTTTAGAAAAATTATGAATGAACCTCCTGTAAAAACCTGTATGTCCAAGAAAACTTCGAATTCCTTTAACCGAACTTGGTGGGGGTAATCTCTCGATCACGTCCACCTTGGCTTTGTCTACTTCAATTCCCTTGGATGAAATCTTGTGGCCGAGCACTATTCCTTCATCTACCATAAACTGACATTTCTCCTAATTGAGGACTAAATCAGTTTCTTTACATCTTGCCAACACCCTCTCTAAATTGCCGAGACAGCTGTCGAAGTCATTACCAAAAATAGAAAATCATCCATGAAGATCTCAAGGAAGCCTTCGACCATGTCTAAAAAGAGTGCCATCATGCATCTTTGGAAGGTTGTCGGGGCGTTACACAATCCGAACGGCATCTTTCGGAAGGCATAAGTACCGTATAGGCATGTGAAAGTTGTCTTTTCTTGATCTTCTGGTGCTATGGCAATTTGATTGTAACCTGAATAACCATCAAGAAACAATAAAAGGGTTTACCTGCAAGACGGTCAAGCATTTGATCAATAAAGGGTAATGGGAAGTGATTTTTCCTAGTGGCTTTATTTAGCTTTCGATAATCCATACAAACCCTCCAACCGGTCACAGTCCTGGTTGGAATGAGTTCATTGTTTTCATTACTTACCACCGTTATACCTCCCTTTTCGGTACACATTGTATCGGACTTACCCATGTACTATCAAAGATAGGGTATATAATGCCGGCGTCAAGCCACTTGATGATTTCTTTTATTACAACCCCTTTCATGGCATGTTTCAGTCTATTCTGGGCCTCAATTGAAGGTTTGTGATCAACTTCCAACAAAATCTTGTGCATGCATACTGTCGGGCTAATTCTCTTCAAGTCGGCAATTGTCCACCCTATTGCTTTTTTGTGTAGCTTCAACATCTTGATCAGCTTCTTTTCCTGCTTAGGCTGTAACTTAGAAGAAATAATTACAGGCAATGTATTATCGGTTCCTAAGTATGCATATTTGAGTTGCTCTGGCAATTGTTTCAACTCAAGAATCGGTGGTTGTTCAATAGAGGGTTTTTCGAGTTTACCTTCCTTACCTGAGTAATCCAGTGGTTCAAAGTATGTACTTGGTCGATTGACTAGCCAATTTTCCTCTTCTTGTTGTTCCTCATCGACCGGTTCTTCATACTCCTCAGGTTCCTCTTGATCGGTGATGTAGTTGCCGAGGCAACTAAATTCCTCGTCGAAGTTAAACTCTGTCGTGGCATGAATAAGTTGGCATTCTTCTAGATCATCGGCATACCTTAGTGTTTGGAATACATTTAGTTTAACTTGCTGGTCATTCACCCTCATTGTGAGTTCTCCCTTTTCAACATCGATCAAGGTTCTCCCTGTTGCTAGGAATGGTCTCCCGAGAATGATAGGTGCATGCTCATCTGCTTCACAATCCAAAACAATAAAGTCAGCGGGAAAAATAAATTTATCAACTTTTACCAGTATGTCCTCGATTTTTCCCTTTGGATGCACATAGGATCTGTCGGCTAGCTGTAGCATAACTGTTGTTTGTTTTGCCTTCCTGATTCCTAGTTTCTGGAAAACCGATTTAGGCATCAAGTTTATGCTAGCCCCAAGGTCGCATAATGCTTTCCCGACATAGTGATTTCTAATAGAACAGGGTATTGTGAAACTTTCGGGATCCTTCAACTTGGGTGGCATACGATTGTGCAACATTTCCATGCATCTCTCTGTTGCGGCAACTGTTTCAAACTCTCCAGCCTTGTTCTCTTGGACACAATGTCTTTAAGAAACTTGGCATAGTTTGGCATTTTTTCAATTGCTTCCACCAATGGCAAGTTGATGTGGACTTGCTTTAGGATATCAAGAAACTTCTTGAATTGGTATTCTTGCTTTTGTCGCTTCAACCTTTGTGGGAATGGTGGTGGAAGTCGGATATCTTCGATCCTTTCATTGGTTTGAAACTTGATTGACGGCATTGCCGGGACAACTGGAGTTGCCGAGGCATTATCATCTGGGGTTGTCGAGGCATGTTTATCACAAGTTGCTGAAGCATCCTTATCGTCGGTTATCGAGGCATGCTTATTGCCGGTTGCCGAGGTAATTCCTGGTTCAACATTTGAGGCTTTGCCGCTAGGTTCTTCTTGATCTTTTTGTGGAGTTTTGTTTGACGAGCGGGTTTGAACCTCTCTAAGTTGTTGGCCACTTCTAGTGGTGATTGCCTTACATTGCTCATGGCCAGTTCCTCTTACGACTTCAGTATCACTAGGTAAAACTCCTTGCGGTCTAGTATTCAGATTTTGAGCAAACTGTCCGACTTGATTTTCCAATGATTTGATTGCCGCCTCTTGGTTTTGCAATCTCATCTCGGTTCTGTTAATAAAAGCATCAGTTCTTTTTATGAAGTTACTATTCTCAGCCATATAAGATTCAGTTTTCATCATAAAAGCATTTAGAGAATTTTCCAAAGAACTAGATGTTGTCGGTTGTTGCTGCGGCAACTGTTGTCGTGGCATATTCTGCTGGAATCCTGATGCTTGTGCATTCTGATTGTTCTGGTTTAGAGCATTGTTGGGATTACTCCATGAAAAATTAGGGTGCTTCTTCCAAGCTGGATTGTATGTATTGGACATCACATTGTTGTTCCGATTGTAATTCCCCCCATAGAAGCTGGATTCCAGATTCTGCATACATTCAGAAGAATCATGGTTATCACCACATAACTCACAAAAAGAATCCATTACCTTGACTTCATGTGTGTTGTTTGGTTTTTGCATGTTCTGAACCATTTTGGTTAAAGTGGCCAATTGTGCCGAAATTGAATCTGATGATCCTAGTTCATGTATTGTGGCTTGGCGTCTAACTCCTCCTCTTCTAGTAGAGGGGAATTGATAATCATTCTTGGCCAGTCTGTTTAAAATCTGCATTGCTTCCTCTGGTGACTTATCTAGGAGTATACCGTTTACCGAGGCATCTAGCATCATCCTTGTTGGTGTATTCACGGCGTTGTAAAACATTGTTACTTGAGTCCACATCGAGAATCCGTGTAGGGGGTATTTGTGTAGAAGTTCTCTATATCGCTCCCAAGCCTCGTACATGGATTCATCATCTGCCTGCCGAAAAGAAGTAATGTCGTTACGAAGCTTATCAGTTAAATTTGTAGGATTAAACCGAGCAAGGAAATCATGACAAAGATCAGTCCAAGATGCTATTGATCCGGCAGGAATACTATTCAACCATGCTTTCGCCCTATCCCTCAGTGAATAGGGGAATAATCTTAATCGTAAAACATCGGGGGTGACTCCCTGTATTTTGAACGAGTTGCAAATCTCAAGGAAAGATTTCAGATGTTGTCGTGCATCTTCAGTTGCTGAGCCGCCAAATTGACAAATTGTGTTGATCATATTAAACATTACCGGTTTCAACTCAAAGTGGTCGGCTTCAATTTCAGGTGCGACAACTCCTGGATTAAGTCCATCAAGATCTTCTTCAAGATAGTCTCGAATAGTTCTGTTTCGTGCAAGAATCACTCCTCCTCCTGCTGGAACATCTTGATTCATATTGCCGTCTTGATTAGCCATTGCTACTTTTATCCTTCGTCTAAGTCTTTGTAAGGTTCATTCGATTTCTGAATCAAAGGGATACTCTGGTGAAGTCGGTCTCGCCCTGGTCATATACCAATGCAAAACCAAAGTTTGTTAGCCCTTTGAATCTTAAACAAGAAAATAAAAACAAAGTCGCTATTGCCAATCCCCGGCAACGACGCCAAAAACTTGTTGCGCGTAATAAGTGCTACGCAATTGTGCAAGTATACACGTTGCAAGTTATAGTATAAAATATATCGTCTCCACAGGGATTGGTGCCACTTCAAGAATCTAGTCTCTTGCACTGTAAAAAGTAAAAACACAAATAAAGGATTATAGGAGTTTTAACTAATAACTAATCTAGAAAGCAATAAAGTAAAAGAATAGATGAGATCAAATGAGAGAGAGATAGGCCAGGTTATTGTGAGTTAAGGTGTGATAGCCGATTGGATCGTCTTGGTAAAAGAGTGCACGGGCAACTCAGTTGCCGTGGCAACTTGCACAACGGGGTTGCCTTGGCAACTAATCGATGGTTGCCTGGGCAACTAGTTGGGCAACTACTTGGGCGTCTGGGCAGCAACCTTTAAGGTTCGGTAGAGCGTTCTTCAATGGTTTCTTCTTATCCCTAAGTCGAAACTCTAGCTACTTGTGCATGCCTTCATAATACATCCCTGCGTGGATCAAGGGTGAACAACAACCAATTTTGCGCTCCTCTTAGCCGTTGAAATCCTTGACTTATTCCTAAGCCGGATTAATCTTCACCACCAATATATTGAATAAAGATCATATTCATTCGTTTCTTGAATCTAACTCTCCTGATATTAGATAAATAGATGAAGTTACGAGATTCTCTCCCAATTCACTCGCAAACAAGAATAAGAACCAAGAATGAATAAACCTTGAATAGAAAAGTGCAAACTCTTATTACCTAAACAAAAACCAATAGTTTCTCACAACCACAAAACACAATAACCATAGCCAAATAGATTTAGTTCATGGCTAGGTTCCAAAGAAACACAAGATAAATAATCCCTAGAATGAACCCAATCGAACAAGAAAGAAAATGATGAAGAAGGAAGCTTGTCGAAATCCTCCTTGCCCTATATGCTTGTCGAAAATTCTCTCCTCTTGCTCTCCTTGGAGTTGTCGAAATTCCACTCTCTTGCTCCCTTTGGATTGTCGAAATTCCCCTCTAATTTATAGGGCTAGGTCAAAGTACTTCTTTGAGGAGGAAGTTAAGTTGGAATTAAATTATCTTTAAAGAATATAATTCTTTATTATAATTATATTCCTACTAGAACTTCTCCTATCTTCTTGGAATTTAATTCTTCTTTAATCCCTTCATGGAAATCAAATTCCTTTGGGATTTGGCTTTGCTCCACGTCATCTTGGGCTTGTTTAGTCATCAATTTCGACTACCATATCACCTTCTTCTTTGTCGACAATTGCCCTGGCAACTGGCTCGGCGTCTCCTTCATGCATTGCTCTGGCAACTAGCTCTAGCCTTGCCTTGGCAAGTGATCCTGCACATACACACAAAATACACCAAAGCAGCATCTTTTCCCACAAAAACTACCAAGTTATGTAATCAAGCTCAACGATGGAAGAAAACATGGATTAATGCTTGAATGGCTAATTATGCAACTAATATGAGCCTAAGTCTAACAATAATATGAGTAAAAAAGGTAAGAAAAGTAGTACTTTTGAACACTTATCACCTGCCTTGCTTGCAATTGAACTTGGTTTTATGGGGTTGAATTGTTCAATTTCAACTGTTTGTGCTGCCTCCAATTATTGCTTTTATGCTGCTGCGAACCACATCCATCGAGGTGATGGTAAATTGATGATTGCTGGTGGAATTAAGGCTGCAATTATTCCTATTGGTTTGGGAGGTTGCGTTGACCGTAAGACATTGTCTCAAAGAAATGATGATCCTCGAATTGCATCAAGTCCATCGAACAAAGATCAAGATGGCTTTAAAATGGTTGAAGGTGCTGGAGTATTGATAATGGGAAGCTTGGAACATGCAATGAAAAGATGTGCACCAATTCTTGTTGAGTACTTAGGTGGAGCTGTTAATTGTGATTCTTATCGTATGACTGATCCGAGAACTGATGGTTTTGATGTGTCTTCATGCATTGAGAGAGGTCTTGAAGATGTTGGTGTGTCCCCTGAGGAGGTTAACTATATCAATGCACACACAATTTCTACTCTTGCTGGTGGCCTAGCCAAGATAAATGCTATAACTTTTGACACTTTTGACCTAGGAGGAAGTTCTATAGTAACGTCTACAATGACGAAGCTTGTGCAACAATGGATAGAGAAAGAATTTCAAGGAATTGAGTATTTACCGATATCAACACGGTACAAGAATGTAGCATCTGTTCGACATGATTTCATCAGTTTTTCAGCTTCTAAAAACAAGCTGAAAGCAATTCTGCGGGTTTCCGAGTCAAGCTTAACTAAGGCGAAAAGAGCTTTGGGCAATGTTCGGTCAAACCACTTAAAAAAAGCTTTTGGGAATATTTGGTCTAACCACTTAAAGAAAGCCATGATGATTAGTGGTGCTCAAGGAATGATTTTCAAGGGGTGGTTGCCATGGAAATTTCTTTTTATCCTTGAGGACAAAGATTATTTCGAAGGAAGGAGTATTGTTAAGGACCAAAGTAAAACATTGCCATTTTAATTAGTCTTTTAATTTTTATGTTATGTATTAATGAAACGGTGAGTTTTGGTATTAGTTAACCTTGTAAATCGTTGCCGTTTAACAACTTTAGTTTTATAGGGTCTGAAACGCTTTGTTTCAGATCGCCGATGAAATGGAATGAAAATTCAACTGTCTTTCCCCTGATTTTCTTATTCTTGGTCTCCGTTTGCTCCTCCAATTCTCATCCCTCATTAATTCTTCTTCTTAGTTTGTGACTCTTACTGAATGTTCAGGACACATTACACTACTAACATTATTTCTTTAGTTAGTTTTTGTTATCAATGGGACAAAGAGATTAGCAGGGGAGTGTGCGAGTGTTGGGCTTCCAAGGCCTAACTGATTTTGTCTGTTTCTAGAACGATGGATTTGGGATATAAAGTTTTTTATGCTGATTGTTATAAACCAATATCTTTGCCTTCCTATCTTTCTCTTGAAAAAGTTTATTCTTCTCCCTCTTTTCTACTTCTGCAGATTGTTCGAGACTCAATTGTAAGCTCACTTTATAACATTGGTGTTTTCGTTGAGAGATTCCTGAGCTATGGTGAATCACGCAGAATTGGTTAAAGCACTGCATGACACCTCAGCGAGCCACGAGCAGCTGCCGGCTTCTCTGCAGATGTATTTCGAAGAGCATAAACGAGTGAACAACAGTACCCAACGGACACTTCAGGATATAGCATGTCAATTGACAGTTATATCGTCACAATTGAGATTGCCGACCAAGACATACATCGAAAATGAAGGATCGAGGGACACAATCACAAAGCCCCACCAGGTGTTCGATGAATTGTCAACAACCATTGACACTGAATTGACCAGCAACCGATTCAAAGCAGTGGGGGACTTGATTTCCCAAAGGATGAAACAACGATGCATGATCGTTTGGTCACTGCCCATAAACCAATGTTCAATTATGAGAAACATGGGGTACAAAGCCTCTCAAATCATATTTCCCCTCAACACATATTAGGGGTTGAACCTCGGAAGCAGAGAGAAATCATTGAAATGATGGAATTTGTTACTGTTGGTGATCGAGTAGCACATGTAAATATCCGATATGAATTGGGAAACTAGCATCACAATGGGAGAAATGTGTTTGCTGAAATGTGCACCATGGATCATAATGATAAGGTTCCTCATCACTTCAAAGACGTTTTCACTAAACCAAAGGGATTCTCATTTATGAGAAAGATGCGCCGTATCATTTCTTTTGATCCCGAGGAAAAAATCTATTGTTGCGCTTGGACAAGGAGGTGTAGTTTCAAATGCTGGGATTTCAGACATCATAGAAGAAAAATTGTTTGACAGGTCTGCAGTCCACCCGTCAGACAATTCAATCAATGCCAAGTTACCCACAAAGTTATATTCCAAAATGTTGTATGAAGTGGATTTGAACATGAATCGTTTCGAGGGCCATATCCCACTTTCATTGACTGATGCAACACACGTGTACATGCAGAGAAATTTATTTTCAGGTTCTATTCCCAACAATATTGGAAAACTGTTGTCATGGTTGCATGCACACATTGTTCCTTTCTTGGAACCAGATCATAGTTTGGCTGCCATCATTAATATGCAAGATGAAGCAGCTGAAATTTCTTTTTGTCGGTCACAACAGAATCATTGAACAACTTCCAGATTGTTGGAATAATTTGAGAAGCTGGAAAGTTATAGATGCCTCTAGCAATAGCATATCTGGTGAAATCTCAAGTTCCCTAACTTCATCATGTCACCTTGTTGTATTGATGTTGGGCGACAATTGTCTTCGTTGGAATATGCCTTTCTCACTATATAGTTTTTGACAAGTATCATGGCTTAAGGTTCTTCAACTTCGGTCAAACCTGCTTGAGGGGATAAAAAGTTTTACTTGCCCAAAAGCATGGTCTCAAGCATGGTCTCAAGAACAAGCAATACTTCTTGTCAGCTCAAGAAATTTTCTATTTTCTGTTATGCTAGCTCTAAAGGTGATTGGTGTGAAGGACCAAAATGACATACGTGATTCATGGCATCATGGCAGATGGATTGTAAAGCTGGTGATCTGGATTTTGCTTGTTATCCTTGAGTTCTTCCTTCCCAATCTTGTCATCACAGTCTATGCAACTTTATCAAAATTTGGTAATGATATGTTTTCATTGGTTCAAGTGATTATATTAATTGACTTTACACACACTTGGAATGATGCCTGGGTTGAAAAAGATGAAAAGAAATGGTATATTGCATTACTTGTATCAGTTGGTTGCTATCTCGCAGCATTTGTGTTCTCTGACATTTTGTTTATATGGTTCAACCCTTTTGGTTATGACAATGGCCTAAATGTCTTCTTTATTGTCATGCCAATAGTTATGATTTTTTTCTTTTGGAATTATAGCTCTGCATCTTGCGGTGAATGGTAGTCTTTTACATGCTTCTGAGATATCAGTTTACTGTGCTTGTGTGTGCTACGTGAGTCTCTCTAGTGAACCTAGATATTATGTATGCAACGGTCTCCACTATAAATCGTTAGTTGTTTCTACAAGTACTCTTATAATTGGGAAGCTCAAGTTGTCTATTCTGCTCTCCGTGCTGGATCCTTGACAACATTTTTATCACCACCATCTTGCTCAAGAGCAGGTCCTATTCCTCCCATCCTCTCATCGTTGACACTCTTGAATCACTTGATGTTGACTTACAACAACTTGTCAAAAAAATCCCAACAAGAAATCAGCTCCAAATGCTCAATGATTCTTCCAACTACGAAAGCATTTCTCCCCCACCCCTTCTTTTCGGGATTTTTATTCGAAATACAAGATATGTCTCTATCTTAGCACCGCTATGGGATTCATTGTGGGATTTTGAGGTGTTTGTGGCACCTTGGGAATTGTTGTAACACCCAGACCGATCAAGGTTATTCGATCTGAGGTGTCACATTCGGGTCACAGAAGCGACCCATATTAAAATTTCAGATAAAACAAATTGTCAAACCATTTAGAATCATAAAACAAATCCCGAATAAAAAAAAAGTTCAGAGATTATTCGTTTAACATGACAATGTTCATAATTACACATTATAAAACGAGTTTCAGACTCAAATATAGAACAATATGTGACATACATGCCCCCTAATTACACATGTGCCGTACTCCGCAAGTAGTGCCGAAGGAACTCTCATACTGATGTCGATAACTGCACCATGGTCAATCTTTTAACCTGCGATGGTAAATAACAACATGAGCTTGGAAAGCTCATACAGAACTACCAAGGGATGCTAAAGGTGCAAGCATGCATGTGGTAAAGCATAGTATTGTCATGGTATTCCGGGCAACAACAAGTTCTAATTATGAATCCAATATTTTTATAAAACGTTATATTTGAAGGTAGCAAGGTTGTTCTTTATTCGATAACTCGAGTATAAGGCGAGAAGCCTATAATACTAAAAATCAGAGAGAGATTACGAAAGTTGAATTAGGGAGTTCGGCATGTGCTCCATTAAGTGTAGATCTAAAGCATACTGAAAGTTTTAGACTTCGATAAAAGCTTAACCCAGACCAGTTGGGCATAGGTAACTAAGGGAATGTCTTAGTTACAGAAACAGAAGGAATCACCCTAGCCGAATCATAGGAACCATGTATAGAAGGAATCACCCTAGCTAAAACATAGGAACCTGATGCAAAAGGAATCACCCTAGTCGAATTATAGGAACCTAGTACAGAAGGAATCACCCTAGCCGAAGCATAGGAACTTGGTACAAAAAGAATCACCCTAGCCGAAGCATATGAACCTGGTACAGAAAGAATTACCCTAGCCGAAACATAGGAACCTGGTACAGAAGGAATCACCCTAACCGAAGCATAGGAACTTATAGAGACTTCATATCCTATCCTAAATACCACAATAAAAAAATTTAGGCAGTAATAATAGTAATCAATAGTAAGCAGTAGTGGCAGTAGATATAAAGTAGACAAATGTTTTAGTGAGACAGTAATTTGAGAGCATGCTATCAAATCAGGTACTTAGGCATAAATCATATAGATGAAATGATCATGCTTGAAATCAAGAAAAAAAGTTATATTTTGCAGTAAGATAATATCAGTTAGGCGCACATGATCAATTCAAGCAAAACATTTAAAATGTTTATATAGCACACAAGGAACACACTAGATTGTCCAATTAAGTTCTCGGAGGGACTTGGTAATTACAAAAAAGAGAACATTGAACTTTTGACAAATTCGAACTGATTTTAAAAATGGGATCCCTAATAAAAGTGGTTCGTTAACTAACGATGTAACGCCCCCAATTTTGGGCCTAGCGGTTTTAAGGCTAGTTAGGTGGTCCGAGTTAGAAATTCAAGTTGGATTCGAGAGCAAATATTTTTCTGGAAGATAAAAATATGGAAAAATGGTTAAAAATTATATTTTATATATTAAAAATATTGGTGAAAGCAATTTTGGAAAATGGGCTTTGGAAGAGTGACATTTTGGCTGGTAACCAAAATGCAACTTTTGAAAACTGTTTTTAAAGGTGATTGTTTTGTAAAGAGTCAAAACTTTGAATCTTTAAGGAGCTATTTTACCATTTGGTCTAATCTGAGTTTTCTCTTAATTAGGATCATTGTTAAAAGAGTTTTAATTAAGGAAATTAAAAGGATTTAGTTAGAGAGGTAGTTATTTTTCTAAATCACAATTTGACGTAACTTTCTTTCTCTCATATTTTCTCTCAAAATACTCTCAGCCAAATACTCTTTTTCTTATCAGAGATTTAAGGTAATGATCTTGATTTCATAACTCTTTGATTTGCTAAATGATTCTTCAACTTGTTTTCCAAAAATCTTATTGAATCTCTTTGTTTTTCAAGAGGAAAACATCCAATTAAGGGAAGCTCACTCATTGGAGGTAAGGTTCATTCTTGTCCTCTAATAAAAGGTTCTTTACTGAAATTCTCAAGTTCTTAACTCTTTATAAATGTTTTCTAATGTGATTTAATTGATTAATTATGGAATTTTGCTTAATAGAGGTTTAATTGATGAAATCTTGTGATTTTCGAATTGGATCTATTTTTCCAGTGTTGAGGATGATTTTAATATTATTTTAGATGTATTATAATGTGGATAAGTTGTTTTTAATAATGGAATCCCGAAATTGGTTGAATCTCTAATATTTAAGGTTGTTAGTTAAGGGTTTATGTGATGTTTATGGAGTTTAATCATTGCTGGAAGTAAAAGGATGTTATAAGAGGTTTTTTAGATGTTAATTGATTAAGTTTGTTAGATTGAATCGTTATAGTATGGCTGGGTTAAGTTTTGGAAGTGTTTGAGGATGTTTTCGATAAGTTTCGATGGCTTTTGAGTGGGCAACTTGAGAGTTGCGGGTAATTGCTTGTAGGCAATGGTTTGAATGCATAATGATGCATTTATCCTTTGGTTTTATGTGGTTAAAACATGGGATAATCAAAGTGACGAAGCTTGACGTTGATTGTTGCTTGCTGGGAGCTCGATTCGTGTTGGCGAGCAAGGCGAGGTGTATCGGTGAGTGAAATTGGTTTAAAAAGATTGCTAAAGGTTTGCAAATGTTGTTGGGAGTTTAGGATAAGTTTGAATCACTTAATTAAGATTGGAAGTAAGTTTCCCTCTTTTGCTTTTTAATATTAGTTCGGATATGAGCATGTGTAATTCATGTTTTGGTAGTAAACATGGTTTTGTTTTACTTACTGTAAATGCATGATTTTGAGTACATATGCAACGATTTAAAAGTATACAAAATGCTAGTGAGCATTGGTTTTCATTCCGGTTGGGAATGTTGTATTGCTTGGCAATGTGGATTGCATATGTGGTGTTTGATGTAATGCATTGTAAAACAGTGAGTAAATGGTTTTGTAAATGATATTGGCTATATGACAAGGTGAGAAAACATTCGGATATAGTCGGCATGCCATAGGATAAAGTGCACTATAATATGCTTAAAATCGATCATGGTTAGAGGTCATTGAGGTAAAGCGGTCGGCTACTCGGACTATGATGTGGTCACTTGGGTTGAACGGTCGGTTCCCCTTGTTGATGTAATCTTGCAGTCGGCATGGTATAGGTCTTGATGATGGTCAGTCATTAAGGGAGATCCATGTATCTGATATGTGAGGTTAACGGTCAGTTAACTAATGATTAGCGGTAAGCTAATCAAGGATAGTGGTCGATTATCTGGGGTCACTATAATTGGCAACATATAGAAGTTCATATGTTGAACCTATTTTATAATGCTTTGGGATTTACGCATGTGTTGATGTAATGCTTTGAGGATTTAAGCATGTGGATTATAAAGGTTTTTACACAGTGTTGATATATATGTTTCGGATTGGAAACAAAGTAAATGCTTTGGATTGTAAGCATGGTTTGAAAACAAGTGTTTAGATTGCATCATTGTTTTATGAGCATCCTCACTAAGCATATGTGCTTGCGCTCTCTTTTTCCTAATGATGCAGAGCATTGAGGTTGTGTGGCAGCAAAGGCAAAGTTAAGAGATTCAAGGACAAGACTATATTGAGTATGAACTCAGTTTTAGTTTTCGGTTAATAAGGCAATGTGTTTGCCATGGATTTTGGGTTATGTAATTATGTTATTCCCTAGTTTTGAGCATCCTGTAATGCTGGGATTTTTGGGCTTGATTGATGTTGTTAGTATGTTAATGGTTTTGCTTATGGTTGATTAATGTGGTTATACATGTGAACCATTGTTTATGATTGATGCACAGATGGTTGCTTAGGTATGCATCTAGTTAGTGTTGAATGTTGCCATGTTGTGTTGATTTTAACATGTTGAGAATGGTACTAAAGATATGTTGAAATGTTGCATATGCAGGTTAATGTTCAAATGAGCGTATGGTATGTTTGATGATCGTTATGCATGAAGGTTAATGTTTCTATTTGGGGCCTCGGGGGAAATATAAGCATGTTGGGTAGAAATCATGCCTATAGGTTTACTTTTGTGGCCGTAATGCCAATGCTCGTATATCATGGTGACTTTTGGTTGATATGACAATTGTATGTGGTGAAATGAGGCTTTGAGTGTTGAATGATGTTTGGGGTTGATTCAGATATGTTTAGAAGGGGTTTAAGGTGTTTCGAATGTGCAGAATCTGTAAACCTACAATGAGGTTTCGAAACCAGCTAGAAGGTATCAGAACCAGGCCCCAGGTTTCGAAACCAGTAGCCCCAATTTGGCTACTGTAGTATAAGTTTGGAAACCACTTGTACAGGTTTCGATATTAATCGCGGGGACTCATCTGTTAAGTTGAAAAATAGTTTCTAAAGTTCCATATTGGTCTCTGGTTGTTATGTATGCAATTGGATGAGTTAGGATGATCCTTTTAAGCTAAAATTTGACATGTATGCTTGTAACCTGACTAATTGAGGATTGGTAAATCTAATTTTAAGTAAGTCCATTTAGTTTTGCAGATTTACATTTTGGTCTCTAAAAATGCATACTTGTGTAATTGGATGCCTTTTTGATGTTCACTTCATTTGTATCTTAATCCGCTGCGATCATGGTCACTTAGGTTTAATAAATGCATCTAGAAAAGATAAAAAAGGAAAAAAATGGACCGGGTTTCATAATCTTTCTTCGGTTTGCTTCGGCAAGCCTAATGTAGCTCACTCAGTTCAGTCGGGTGACTAGGCCGGGTTGAGGGGGTTACAAACGACTCCAATCAGGTAAATAGAAATTAATCTATCAAGATCATGCATGATTCAAATATATCAAAATTAATCTCATCATTAGGCTTATAAGGGCATTTTAGTCATTTTAACTTCCTTGGCAAATTTTGTAATTCAACCCAATAAGGGTAAAACAATGATTTGCAATATCTAAGATTTATATCAATTTGTTAGGCCTCAAAATCCATTCAAACTAATAGGTCCCAACATTTCAGTATTTACTCAGCATTCAGATATATACACCTAACGCGTATTCATTTACTAATAGTGGTTGTATCGTATAGCTGAATGGTCACCTTCATAATTCACCACAAAACTTACCACCGAATAGTTGAACATATATTTCGTGCGAAAATCTTGTAGTATTGTATTAGCATTAGGAGTGACTGATATACATGAGTTAGGCTTCGTAACCCGTAGGAGTATTATAGACTTTTAGGTTTTATTAATATTCTTAGGATTTTTTAAAGCTATCACTTATTCCAAGACACAAGGGTATTCTAGTCATTTTAGAGCTCAAGGGTATATCTATCATTTTTAATCAATTTAATAATTTAGAATATTTCTAGTCAAATATGTTTTCAGACATTTATTCAGAAATCAGGGTAACCTAGGTATTTCACAATCTCGAAGGTTGGAAACCTGAGGCCAGAATCGTTCAAACAGACCAGGAATTTAACTAGGTGAATCAGGAGTTTCATCATGTCAAACATGAGTGCCAAGATCATTTATACTATTAGGGGTATCCAGGTCCTATTACACCTCAAGGGCATTTTTGTCAGTTCACATTTAAGTATCTTAGAAATTAAATCTTTTAACATGAACAATTCAAATTAAAGGTTTCAAGGTTAATTGCTTTATCAATTATTCATTAAGCTTGGATTTATTACCGATCATCAAATTCTTATTCGAGTCATTTGGGTCTTAACTCGTGTACTTCCCTTTACCGTAATCAATACAACTTAAAAAAAATAATCAAAGATAAACACATGAACAATCATATCCATTCATACATCAACTAATTTGCCAATTAGTTCCGTAAAGCATGCTATAGGTAGTAAAGTATTACCTTGACTCCGAGTTACACCAGTCGACCCTTGATACTCAATTTGATTATTCCTGAACTCGAATTTGAGTCCCTCAATATCTTGGATACATGGCAAAACGAATTATATCAAAAACAGAACTTACTGGATTTGAATTTAGAAAAATGGGCCTAAAAAATGAACTCAAGACGTCGAAAACCCCAAAATATTACTTTAAAAAAAGACAAATTTTGGTCAAAGTCAACCCAAAAGGTCAACGGTCAAAGTCAACCTTGGTGATCAACTGGTCAAATTCAACAAACCAGTCAATTGGTCGGTTAACGGGTTAAGTCAGGGTTGAACAGATTGGGTTGGATTGTGTTTGGACCGGTTCGGGTTAGGGCTTAACTAATTTTGAAAACTGGTTCGGTCTTCTCTCACTAATGGGTAGCAGACTTGGGGTCAACATAGCGGGGGGCTCTCTAATGGGTTGCATCTAGTGGCCCAATTTTAGATACCCAACGAGATAAAAAGGGAATTAAGGTTCTCTGCACCCTTGTCGGTGTCAAGGACTTATTGGCGGTAATACGAAGACGACCCCAAGGGTCATTTCTGGCCAAAACACGCGGCAAACAACCATCTCAACCAAAATTAAATAGCAATCGATCCCAAAATCGTTTACCCAAAATTGGGTTTTAACGATGCACAACGAAGGAAGCTTCCGACGGTAGAGACATTGAACAGAAGACCACGTTTTCATCGTGAAGAAGAACCAATCACGACGGTTGTAACACCCTTGTTTTGGACCTAGGCATTTTCTAGGTTGATTAGACGGTCCGGTGGACCAGGATTGGAGATTCGAGTCAGTTTAGGGATTAAATCGGAATAAATATTTTTGAGCGAGGGGAAAATATGGAAAAATATCCTAAAATCATTATCTAATATGTAGATGTTTTTTGTAAAATCAATTTTGGAAAATGGAATTTCAAAAATTGACATTTTGGCTTGTGACCAAAATGTAAAGAATGAAAAACTGTTTTTAGTGGCTGTTTTGGAAAATGGTCAAAACTTAGAATCTTTAAGGACCTATTTGGCCAGAGTCTAATATCAGACTTTTCTCCTTAATTGGTTATTTTAAAAAGGTTTTAAAAAAGGTGTAAATAGGCTTGGAGAATATTTTTATAATTAATTTTCAAAACAAACTTTACGTAACTAACTTTTCTCTAAACGATTTTCTCTCAAATTCTCTCCAGCCAAACACTCTTTTCTTCTTCAAAATCTTCAGGTAACTTCTTAATTTCTTCAATTTTTTGTTTTCAAATTAGTTCTTGATTGTTTTCTATCAAAACCTTATTGTTTTAATCTTGTTTTCTCATGTAAATCCATCCAATTAAGGGGAAAGTCAGCATTAGAGGTGAGCTTCGTTCTTCTCCTTTAATGAATGATTCTTTACTAAAATTCCCAAGTTATTGATCCTTTATAAATGTTTTCTCAAGGGTTTTAATGATTTAATTATAGAAAATTGGTTCAATTAAGGTTTAATTGAGGAGATTGATTGATTTTCATATTGGATCTATTTTTATATGTTCTTGATTGGATTAGAACATGATTTTGATGTTTTATAATGTTAATAAGTTGGTTTTAACATTGGAATCCCAAAACTAGGTGAATCTTTAATTTTCTAGGTTGTTAGTTATGAGTTTTTGAAGAGTTGTGGAGGTTTAATGAATGCTGATAATATGTTTTTGGATGTTAATTGATGGATCAAATCTTTAGGTTTTGACTGGGTTAAGTTTGGAAGGTGTTTGATGTTGTTTTCGGTTGTTGTGGGGGGAAATTGGTTAGAGATTGAGAACTTATTCGCTTCCAGCAAGTACACTTAGAAATTAAATAAGCATCTAGACAAGATAAAAAATGGACATATTCGGGTTAATCTGTCCAGTTTTGCTTCGGCAAAACCTAATGTAATTCGTTCGATTTGGTCCAGCGTCTAGACCGGGTTGAGGGGGTTACAGCGTTGGTGTTAGTGCTACGAACGGATGGCTCATGATGACAGAATCGACTGAAAACAGTGGTGAAAGCTTGTGGTTCCGTTGAAGTTTTCAAGCGATCTCCACGACAAACGACGGAGCTTCACCGCAAGTGGAGGCTGGGTTTTGATAAGGAAGAGGAGGTAGTTCCAATGGCATCGACACTGATGGCCACGAACAGGCGGTGACTGGGATTGGTGGTGAAGGCATACGAACGATTTTTCACCGTTTCTTACGGACGACGAAAGTGAACGAAGATCAACGGCCAGAATTTTAACCGCAAGGGTGAGGCGGTCATATAGGTGGCGGCGATGCACACCACAAACGTCGGTGAGGCTTGCCGGAGCTCGAACAGAGAAGGATAGAGGATAAGTCTGAGGAAACTTTTGGAATTTTCCATATGATTTATTTCTCGCAATTCGTAAGCAATAATGAGGATTGGGTGACTCATTTATTATTGATTCAAATTATTCAAATACAGGTTAAAAATAACCCGAGTAGGCTAAAACCAAGAATGACCTTAGCTCAAATGGCTAAGGCAAGGGCTTACCAGGCCAAGGGGCACAAGTTTTTGAATCTTCACTAAAGCAAAATCCATTTTTTCACTTTTTTATATCATTTATTTAGGGTGTTACAATTGTTGCTTTCAAAGCTCCTAATTTTGGAGAACACAAGAGCCGTTACCTTGATAACATTGCTATTTTTATTGTGGGCACTATCATCGGAGATGAGGTTGAAAAATATGCTTTGGCTAAAATAGATAAGATCACCTTAGGAGCTGTTAGTGGATCAAGGAAAATTGAGAAGATCAATCCATTTAAAGTTCTCGGAGTGCTAAGAAATCATTTTCAGTTGTTAGTTTTGCAAGACTTTGACTTTTTTTTCTTGGCTGTAACAAAAAATTTATTTTGATGGAGTAATATTTCAATTGGTCGTGTATGGAAGCATTCTACATACATATTCTATTCTGGAATCTTGAGGACAAGATTCTTTTTGGAGACAGGTAATGTTATGAACGGGACAAAAAGATTAGCAGGGGAGTGTACGAGTGTTGAGCTTCAAAGGCCTAACTGATTTTGTCTGTTTCTAGACTTATATAAACGATGGATTTGGGATGTAAAGTTTTTTATGCTGATTATTATAAACTAATATTTTTTCTTCCTATCTTTCTCTTGAAAAGTTTATTCTTCTCCATCTTTTCTACTTCTGAAGATTGTTCGAGACTCAATTGTAAGCTCACTTCATAACAGTTTTACATTAAATCAGTAACAACGTCAATAAAATTACTTCAGTTCATGAGGGATCGATACTTGGCATAACTCTGTTGTGGCCTCTTTATTACTTGATAAGGACGTGTATGTTTGCACTTTTGTGGCGGCATTAATGTCGACATCAATCATCTTCTTTACACAAATTTATCTTTTGGAATGACTTCTCCATATCCTTTAAGCCAGTTGACATCAAAGAGAAACTATTGGCTATTATTTTGATGTCAATGTGAAGATTTGTTGATTTGATTTAAAGTGAAACTCTTACTTTTATAAGATTTCTTTTACATTAATTAAAAGTATGAAACTTATATTGGGTAGAATTGTTAAGTTTTTTTTTTTAGTAAACAAGTAACATATTCTTATAAATAGATATTAGGGATTAAGGTTTAAGACACAGCCCAAGACAAAATAAGTAGATTAAAAACTCAATAGAGCATTAAGACACTATAACAACGGCCCCGCGACCGGCGATTCTAGGCGCGTTCATACGAAAAATATTCTGGGATAGGAATGGAGCCGCCACCAATCTTTTCATTTTGGTGAGATTGGATCACCGGGAAATCGGGTTATTTTAATAAAACCTAATTTTTTCATTTTATTAAAACAAATTTTGGTCTGCGAAAACCAGAAAAATAGGTTCGAGAGTCAGTTACGTGTAGGGAAGGGTGAGCACCCCCATAACGCCCAAAATTGGTACCTGGTCGGTTATTTGGTGTCTTAACGACGGAAATTAAGAATTTAAATTTATTAAAAATTGTGATCCCATTGAGATATTTCAGAAAATATTTTGTTCGAAAGATATTTACACTCCAACACCCGGGGCATAATTTCTTGTTAGATTCCGAATAGAGGAACCTATTTTAATAATTGTAGTTTAGAAATAAAATGATATTTTTCGATAGAAGTTAATGGAAAGCGGCACCTCTTACGTTCGAGATACATTTTTCACGATAACCCATAAAAACCATTTTTAATTTAAAATTCGATTAGAAAGCATCTAGAAAATACACGAATATATATTGAATCGTAAATATTATATAAATAATAATATTGATAATAATAAAGATAATAGTATAGAATCGTATATATGTATAAAAATAATGGTAGTAATAATAATATAATATACTATATAGTAATATATTTATAATAATAATAATAATATTATATGTAATAATAAAAAATAATGATAATAATAATAATAACTTGTAATAATATTAATAATAATATATAATATTAAAATATAAAATAAAAAGAAAGGTAAAAAACAGTGGCTAAATTAAAAGAAATAAAAACTGCAAATAGGTGACAAAAATGAAAGGAAATGGAAAATAAGGTGCAAAAGTGTAAAGATACGAAAACTGGAGGACCATGGCTGCAATTTCCCCTTTTAGCTTTAAAAGGACGCGGATCCTGGCCGGGTCGGGTCTGGTATTCGGGTACAGAGTCAAAATGATGTCGTTTTGAGCCTGTAAGGCCGGTACCAAAACGACGCTGTTTTGGCACGAGTTTAAATATTCAAATTATACCAAAAAAATCATTTGGCTTGTACAATCCCAAAAAACTTGGATATTCTCTCAATCCCAAAAAACATCACTCGACTCATCTTTTCATCCCAAGGCTGGATTTAAGGTTCATTTCTCCCAAATCTTAGTCTATTTTTGTAGATCTAGGATGAAATGTTCAATCTAAATTTTTCTTTTACCTTTTTTTGCTTTTTTTTGGTTCGATATATTCTTCTTTTTTTCCTTTTTTGTTTATTTTTTGTGTTTGATTTCCTTTTTTCCGTCTATTTTTCTCTCTAATTCCTCTCATTGCTTGCCGGTTTGAATCCCTTTTAAAGGGATTCGAAACGGGGTGATTAGGACGAATAGGAATATGTGGCACGTGAATGAGGGGATGACGAGGCGTTATGTGGTCAGTTTGGGTGACGAGGCAGAGATGGCAGGGGTGACAAGGCTAGGGTGTCAGTAGTGGCTCGGCTCAGCGACGGCGTGGCTTGAACGGCGGCGCGACTAGGTACAGAGGCGGCGGCAGCTTGAAGAGGATAGCTAGGGTTAGGTTATCTTAGTTTTAGGGTTTTTTCAAACTTAGGTTGGATATGGTTTTATTTTAGGTTATGGATTTGTAAAAGGTAATTGGGGCGGGTGGTATAACTGATTATTTGGATTGTATGCGTAATAGGCTCTAAGGCCCAGATAAAGTAGGTTATTACAACTACCCCTCTTTGTTCATTGTTGTATAACGACAAGGAAGCAAAGATAAAAAGAACCCATTTTATCCGATCTAGTTTGGCTATACTCCATGCAGCGTCTTCAGTCTTCAATCTTCTCTTATGTTTAGCGTTTGGCTTGTATCCCAAGCTAAAACGGCCCTGTTAAGGTGAACCAGGTGATCCATCTCATTTCATTTTCAAGGAGACACGATTGGTTGTTGTGTTTATTTCGCAACAATTTCAGGGAGATAAACTTGCTAGTGTGTTCATTCCACTGCATGCTCAGGGAGATGAACTTGTTGCTACACCCATTCCGCTGCAATTTTAGGTAGATGAGTCTATCAAGGCTTTGTTCGTCCCACTGTAAATTGAGGGAGACGACTCAAGGTGTCCATTCCGCTACATCTTCAGGGAGACGAACTTGTTGGTGTATTTATTCCACTGCATGCTTAGGGAGATGGATTTGAAACCATGCTCATTCCTTTGCTTGTTTAGGGAGATGAGGTTGGTGTGGCTTTATCTGTTCCGACGCAAGCTCAGGGAGACAGATTTGCTATTGCGTTCATTCCACTACATCCTCAGGGAGATGAACTTGTGATCACGCTCATTCCACTGCAAATTTAGGGAGACAAATTTATCGTCGGGTTCATTCCACTGCATCCTCAGGGAGATAAATCATATCGTCTATTCCATTGCAACTCCAAGGAGATTAGACAATTCTGGTGAGATTTGTTCCACTGTAGCTCCAGGGAGACAAACTTGTTTTGTTGAGATGATATGTTCCACCAATTGTTGGAGAGGCAGAATCTGTAAAACTTGCTTTGCAGACACATTTAAGATGCTATGAGTAAAATGATCCTATCTTAAACATGTCTAATGAATGCAAGAATGATTTTAGTATGAATGCAAAATGCCATTAAAAAAAGTTTGGATGTTGGAGTCGGTTCGAGCATCTGTATCTGCCTTGAAGCTGACCTCATTGGCTATCCGAGCCTTGTTTAGTTCAAGTTATCATTCAAATCTGAAAAGATCCTTTGTCCCATATCTCCTAATCATCTTCTCGGTGTACGACTAAAGGTGATATCTTTTCCTTGAGCCTTTTACCCATGGAAATGTCCTTTTTCAGAGGATTGCTTTAGGTTCTTATACTTTTTAGGAATCTTTCAAAAGCAATGTACAAAGGTCCTTTCATATTCGTGAGACTATTAGCCCACTAATCGTTATGTCAATGTATAATACTCGTGAAAACAAAGGCATAAGGTGGAATGAAGAATTTTATTGGTAGTAAGGTTTATATTTTAGATGGCAAACATTGAAAGAGAATAAAGCAAAAAACAAAATTAGGTGCCCCAGATATCAAATGAGCGAGCCACACTGGATCAACTTACCGAGAACCCTTTTTGTGCCGGATATATGTGTAGGAAACCTCGAGGGCTTTGCCGATATCTCAAGATGCAAAATTCCCCTTGCAACCGAATTTTTGAGGGAATGGGTCATCAGATGCCTTACCCTTTCTGATCAAAATTTGAGTTGCCTTTTTCGGGTTTTCAACACAAAATCTCCTTTGGTCTCAAGACGCCCTTTTATGGGATGAATGGACCCTCCTTTTTCTCTTCTTTTCTTTTTTTTCAAAGCGCCTTTTCGGGTTTTCACTTTGTTAATGGTTTTTTTCTTCTTTTTTTTTCAAAGCGCCCTTTCGGGTTTTCACTTTTTTTTTATCTCTTTTTTTCTTTTTTTTTCAAAGCACTATTTTGGGTTTTCACTTTGTTTTTTTCTCTTTTAAAAAAACGCCCTTTCGGGTTTTCATTTTGTTTTGTTTGTTATTTTTTTCTTTTTTGTTTATTTCAAGACTGAATCGAAATTTACAGGGTTTGGCAGATCTCCACCACCCATTTCAGCCAAGATCAAAGCTCCTTCAAAAAAAGGTCTTTTTCACTATGTAAGGTCCTTCCCAATTCAGCATCCATTTCCCTCGAGAATCTTTCTGAATTGGTAGGATCTTTTTCAGCGCTAGATCCCCTCCTGGAATTCTCTTGGGCAAAATTTCTTGTTACAAGCTCGCATCATTCTCTTCTGGTACATTTGACCATGTTGGATGGCTTTTAATCTTTTTTCTTCAATCAAAGCCAGTTGGTCATATCTGGCTTGGATCCATTCCGCTTCATCTAATTTCAATTCTGACAAAACACGAAGGGAAGAAATCTTGACCTTGATGGGTAGCACCGCTTCCATCCCGTAAACAGTGAAAAAGGTGTTGCCCCGGTAGAGGTTCTGACTAATGTACGATAAGCATATTGTAATCACTCATTTTTATCTGAGGTAAATTTTGTGTTAGTTTGAAAATATTATGTAATTATTAATGTTTATTATTAGTGCATGTATACATATATTATATTATTGTATTACGAGCATGTGTGTTATTAATATGCATATAATATATGTGTGATGTGTGTAAATGCATGTATAGTACGTTATGTGGTGTATGTGTGCTATATGTGTATTGTTTGTATATATGTCAATGTGTGCATAGTCATATTAAATATGTGTGATTAAACCAATATATATATATATATATAAGTTAGTATGTTATATTAGTTATGTATGTTATAGATGGTATTGTGCATGTGTACGCGTAGGTCATATACATGTGTGTGCTTGTATGTGTATACATATACAATATATTGTTATAATTATTATTATGAATATTATTATTATTGGGTTGTGTAAGAATATAATTTAAATAAAATGGAACCCAAATTGTATTAAAACCCCAAAATATTAATTAGCTGTCCAAGTCCATTATAAATTACAAAACCCAAAAATACATTACAAGGCCTGTTTGGCCCAAAACCTTAATCCCTATCAGATATCTAACCCTAATTATTTTAGGTGTCTTTACGCAGCTGATCCAGAATCGTTGGATCAAATTTTGATCCAACAGTCACGATTGAAGGGAGGGGACTTTCTAGCTGGCGCGTGTAGCTCACTCCCAGTGCTGTTGGATTTCCACGCGCGTGTGGTGTGCACACGCCGACCTTTCAGATAATCATACGCCACATGTCATCATCTCCATCAACCGCCAGAAGAGATCGTGACCGTTCGTGGCCCAAGTGATCCCAGCCGTTGGATCAAATCTGATCCAACAGCCAAGATTCAGTCTGGCTAAACGACACCTCCACCATCAATCTACCATGCTTGCCGTACCAACCGCCACTTAGAGAACGTGCGAAACACAGAAGAAAAAATAGGCGTCATTACTAAATCAGATCTAAAAATGTGTATTTTATTTTATTTTCTACCAGATCACAAAAAAAGAAAGGATATATGTATCTAAGATGTAACAAAGAAAATCATCAGTCCAATTTTCAAAAATACAAAAAAAAGAACACTAAGCGTTTCAAGGGTAATCTATTTTTTTCTTTTCTCCCTTTCTTTCCTTCCTTCCTTTTTATACATGTATGTTTCAAAGCGAAATCAAAAAAATAAAAAGAGATAAAGAGTATCAAGAGTCAGATCTTACCCAACCGCCAGTGAATCTCCCCTTGCCGGCGATAAGCCCTCATGGCGTGAGCCAATAGAGAGGGGGAAACGTCTTCGGTCGGTGTGTTTAAAAAATGTTTTTTGCTTCGGATTTCCCTAGATCTAGGTTAATAAGGGAGTTGATCTCTCAAATCTGAGGTTGGATTCGAGCTTAGATGAAAATGAGGAGTTGTTTAGGTTTTTTGTGGCCACCGGCGCTGGTAAGCGACGACTGGCGGCAGTTTTCTGGAAATCACGGCGGCCGAAGTTTTTTTCTCCTGACTCTTTGCTTCGGCCGAGAGGATTTAGGAGAGTTGAGGGTTTTTAATTTTAAAGGGCTAAAAAATGGCTAAAAGGCTAAAATCAATGTTCATAATGCCTTTTTATTGGCGTTCTTATTTCTAAAAATGGGTAAATTACATTTTAAATCCACCGCCCTTTTATAATTTTCATATTGAGCTTGCCGCATGGATAAATCACCCTTTCAGTCCCCCGTTATTTTTAAATTCTTTTAAATCGATCCCCAAATTAAACCGAATCAAGTTTTAAAAGGTAAAATTACCTCCCTAGCCATCCCGCGTTTTCAAAGTTTACACTTTGAGCTTGCCCCTTGGGTATTTTATAACACTGATCTTTTAAAATTTTGTTCCTCTTGCAATCTCATCCCAAATTTGTGTAGTTATTACTTTAATTACTGTCATTCTATTTTATTTTATTTCGTTTCAGTCCCTGAGCAAGATTCGAATATTCTTTTGTTATATCATGTTTTAATTTATTTATTCATGTTTGCATATCATGTTTACATGCTAGCTTTTATGTTCTTTTTGTATGTTATGTTATATATTGATTTATGGCATTTTAAGCGTGTTAAGACCATGTTTTTTTTTCACGACCATTCTTTTCCTTATGTTTATATATATATATATATGTGTGTGTGTGTGTGTTTATTTTGTATGTTCATAATATGTTTTTGTGCTAGCATGTTATTTATTTATTTATCTTTGTGCATCTTAGGTCATATGGTAGTGTGTTAATTTTAAGTACATGTTAATATTTTTGTCTTAAATATATATGTGTTATATATGTCCCTTGTGTCATTTTAGTTTGTAAAGATGTTTATACGTAGGTCATGCATTTGTTGGTTTGTTTGTTTGTTTAGTATTGTACTATACCATCTATGTCATGTATGTGGTAGTTGTGGTTCATTTTAATGTATCTAAGCATGTTAGATTTAATTATAGTTTAGGAAACATGTTTCTTTCTTGTTCATGTTTATACTTGTTTTTTTATTTATACATGATATGTTTTTTTATGTGTTTTATTATTGTTGTTTAATTTTGTAATATTCACGTGTTTATGTTTTTATACCATGTCAATATGAATGTTTAATATTTGTTTTCTAAGATTGCATAATGAAATATTAATTGTCAATGTAGTGCCCTTTTATTCGAGCGTAAACGTGGCCAGTATCAAGTACAGTGATAGTGGTTTATCAGTTTACTCTCGAATAACAGGGCCATTAAAATCTACTCGCACTTATAACCAAATTTTAATTTAATCGTCACTTTAATCTAGAAAATTTAATATTAATAAAGCGGTAAATATTAAAGTACTAATTTTGGGCGGTGTGGGGGTGCTAATCATTCCCTATCCGTAACCGACTCCCGAACCCAACAGTTTTCAAATCTCTAGTTTTACGATGTCCGGCCTACCTTAGTGGCCGGTGGCGAATCCATTTTAAATAAAACACGGTTTTTAAAACCCCACGGAATAAATATTTTAATACCCAAAATACCTCTAAACACCTTAAACCCCATTTTAGCGTAATAAAAAGGGATATCGCTACAGATGGCGACTCCGCTGGGGACCATTTTTGTTTTTCAAAAACAAATGAGAGTCAAGCTTTTTTAAAATAATTACCATTTTACTAATATTGGAAGTTCCGGATTAAAGTGACAATTTAATTAACATTCGGTTGTAAGTGCGTGTTTATTTTAACGCATTTAAATTTGACATATAAACTCGTCCTTTTTAAGTGAGGGGAAAATGCTAGTTCTTTCGTGAGGATATCGTTCCTCCGTATGGGCATAACCGAAGTACCTTTGGGGATCGAGTACCTTATGCTTTCGTGAGGATATTGTTCCTTCGTATGGGCATAAGCGAATGGGTCTCCCTGAATTGAACTCAGTTGAGAGGAGCCTATAATGGGTGATGACCGGGGGCCTTGCTACTCTTAGTAGGGGACAAAAAGGATAATTCGGGCACCTCCTAGCACCAACACTGCATGTAGAGAACATATAGAAACCCACCCTTTTAGAGCTATGCGGATAATCTAGGTGTTTTTAGACGGGATGTAAATAGGGTTGTTTTTGTGTTTACATTATTTAATTTGCCCTTTTTGTTTATGTATTTATTTATTTTATCCGGTACTGACTCATTTTCTTTTTTGTTTTGCTTTTTTGCATACATCATTGCATTTTCATTACATAAAGGTACTGGATCAAGTAGTTTGCCCGATCAAAAAATCTTTCATCATGGAAAAAAGGTATCTTAAGAAGGACGAATTCAACTCAGCTGTCAGGCATTGGTCAGAAGTCAATCAGAGGACTCAATGTAACAGTTTGCCGAGCGAGCGCATAGTGGCAGGGTACACCTACGTAAGTCTCCAACATAATGACCTATGGGAACTTAAAAGGATTTGGGAAGGATGGGATCGAAGACTACATGAATTATTCTGTGACAGTTATGGCGATATTGCATAGCTGATGTATGTCTGGGTCAACCAGCCTTTACTCCGAGCCATCTTTCAGTTCTGGAATCTTGCTTTTTGCTGCTTCACTTTCAACGGGCAAGATATGATGCCTACGGTGGAGGAATACACGACCCTACTTAATCAGAAGAACGTCTAGAAATATTGGATCTACGCAAAGCCGCCGAGGAATCAGAATTACTCTTCGAAGCTCAAAACTTTTGCTAGAATGAGCGGCGATTGGGTTAATGGACTGATCCAGGTTCGAGGAGACAGCCTAGCCTTTGCTTGGAAGAGTATCCAAGACATCATACCAGCACACCCAGATGAGGTAAAGAAGATGGACCAACTTGCCTTAGGAATATATGGTTTGTTCATCTTCCCGAGGGTTCTTGGAAACATCGACGTAGCCATTATAGACCTATTTGAGCGAATGAAGGAGAGGGCAAACCCAGTACCGGCCATTTTGACTGAAACCTTCATTTCTTTGATTGCGATCCGAAAGCATGAAGAAGGAAATTTTAGAGGGTGTGCGCAATTACTATAGGTTTAGACCCAGAGCCACATATGGAAGACATCGACGGGAGTTTTACCAGGAGTACTGTTCTGAAACTTTTCACCTTTGCGGGAGTACTTAGCACAATGGCGATAAGACTTGAAGAGGGAGAAATGAACCTGGATCTTTAGGAACATTCAAGACGGAGACATAGTGTGGAGAGTTCCGTGGCTTGGCAGGGTTAGTCACTTCTTGTACAGCGCGGAGATTATGAATGGCTAATGATGTTAGGGCTATATGGTGGGATTGCATGTGCTCCGCTTTTGGTGTCCCAACAATTCAGATTGCGGCAGTTTGTTTCCGTCACCGCTGGTTTAAGTCGGAGCAAGTTTCCTTTCAAGGGCGAGCTCAGGGCAAAGATTCAGACCATAATGAGAGCTTGGGATCATTATTACCGGATCAGAGTAGAAGGAGATACCAAGCCCATGATTACCCCGAATTACGATCTTTGGAGGCGCTTGAGGGTTAATGACAAGATTCTAGAACCTGACCAAGGACCAACCATGTCACTGGAGGAACATATGAGGATAGTAACGTCCGAGGCCGATATTTTGCAAAGTGAACTCGAGGAAGTCCAGAAGAAGATGGAGGCTTTACAGACACAGCATATGGATGAGCTCTACAGGTCAAGTTTAGAGGTCGACGAACGAGATGAAACCATCATGCAACTGAAGAAGCTCAATGCAGATCTAAGTGAGAAGAATGCCCTTTACCAGAAAGATACTCTCCAACTTCAAGCAAATATGCAGAACGCCGGTCGAACCCAATTCCTAGCTGTGGAGAAAGAAATGATAAATGTCATGCGTTTGGTCGAAAAAGAACGGGAGAAGGGCAAACGAGTAATCGAGAAAGAGGTAGAAAGTTGCAAGTTAGCCATCGAGAGTGAAAGACGGTCTTTCAGGAACGCCATTAACCTAGAGAAATAAAGAGGCTAGAGATCGACAAAGGCAAGCAAGCAATCATCTACGAAAAAGAGAACACTGGCGTTTGGAAGAGGAAATCCATGTGGAGTAGGAATAGACTACTGGAGATGCAAAACTTGTACAACGACACCGTTCAAAGCCTAAATCAGAGCCAAGATCAGAACACTGAGTTGGAGGAGAGACTGGCAGAGTTGGAGTAGTCCTTTCAGACTTATCGTCAGAGGAATGGCTTCATCGAACTACAAGAAAGGAAGCATGAAATTGGTATGTTACGGGCCCGGATCGAGTCACTCGAGGCAACCGTTCAGGATTACATGGGGAGAATTAGGGTATTCGAAGAAGCTGCAGTAGGTGGAGACAATTATTGGCGGTGAAGACTTCGTGATGCCTCCCAGATGATTCAAGACAGAGACTAGTGTTACGCGACCCTGATAGTAGACATACGATGAGTTGCAGGACACGTGAATGGCTTAGCTGCCGAAGCCGAAGCTCTTCAACCTTTTATAGCCTCGGATATGAAAAAAGCACCTAGGTTAATCAAGCTGCTCAGGGCTATCGAGAAGTTAGGAGAGAGAGCAAGGGCTTATGTGTAGAACGTTGCTTTACTATTTTGTAATTTGGACCCTTTTTGTAATCTGGACCCTTTAATTCCCATGAAAGTAGTTCAAAAGGGTGATTACCAACGGAATCAGTACCTTTATTTGCATACATTCTTGCATTGCATCATAACATTTGCATCATTATACATGCATTTATTTATTTTTGCAATAATATCAATAGTGTAAATATTGTGGTAGTGTGAAATTAAAAGTATAAGCCACAACCATTCAACATCCATACTTTACCCGGTTCCAAAGCAAACTAATGAAGGACAAAATAGTCAGTTTGGAAAAGGGCCAGAAAGATTTGGAAGCACATTTCGATGAGGCCAAACGAAGCCTCAGTGAGCAGATTGCTCAATCGTAAGCTACGATAGTATCCGACATAACTGCATTGCTGGCAAAAAGCCTTGGGAAAGAAAAGGTTAAAGACGAAGTCGCCCAAGAGCCGGAAGGTATCACATCTCACATCAAGGTTCAACCAACGGCACCAAGTCAGGCAAAAAGAGTATATATTGACCCTGTTGGGATATTTGCTAGTCTTCAAGCAGGGGCATCTGAAAGCCAACCCATTAATGCAGGGGCATTCTACGAAGAAGAGGTGTCAGATCTGAACTTGGTCGAGAAAATCAGAACTGAAGTGGAAAAGAAATGTGAGGAAAGATTCTGTCTCATGGAGGAAAAGTTTAAAGCACTGCAAGCCCCGGATGAGCCAATGAATGAGGCAAGTGATTTGAGCCTAGTATCTGACCTTGTTTTACCACCGAAATTCAAGACTCTGGAGTTCGACAAGTATGATGGAACTACATGTCCTTCCGTGCATATGACCATGTATTGCCCGAAGATGGTGGCCTACGTCAAGGATGAAAAGCTTTTGATCCATTGTTTTCACGACAGTCTGACTGGAGTAGCAACCCAGTGGTATACCCAGTTAAGCCAGACAAATATCAAGTCCTGGAAGGACATTTCAAAGGCATTCATCGAGTAGTATAAACATGTGATAGACATGACCCCAGCAGGATTATGTTGGAAAACATGAGTCAAAAGTCTAACGAGAGTTTGCGACAGTACGCCCAGAGGTGGCGAGAGGTGGCCGCTCAGATCCAGCCACCAATTCCTGAGCATGAGATCACGCCCCTGTTTGTGAATACTCTGAAAGGGACATTATTCGATCACCTCATCAATAATACAACTCATAGTTTTGTTGATTTAATCAGGACCAGGGAGCCTCTCGAATTGGCAATCAATAGTGGCAGGACTGATAGTGGGGATAATTCTCGGAAGTACAACAAGAAGAATAAAGTAAACAATACGAGTACTTATACTGCTCCGAAGAACTTCACAGTCTCGCAGCCACAAACATCTACGAGGAAGGTTCAAAACACAAACCAAAGAGAAGGGAAAGATCCGATAAAGGAACAAGAGAAAACATCCTTTACTCTGTTGCCAGTTTCGTACTCCGAGCTTTACTCTCAGCTGCACAAAGCTGATTTGGTCTGCTCGTACTATGTTACTCCGTTCAAGCCTCCGTTTATGTTATAGTATGATTCGAACGCATATTGCAACTATCATGGCGGTGCCCTTAGTCATCCCACAGAAAATTGCCTCGCATTCAAGAAGCTTGTGCAGAGTCTGATCAATTCTGGGGTATTAAAGTTTGAAGAACCAAATATGGCCGCTAACCCATTGCTTAATCATGGGAACCACAGAGTGAACGCTATCGAGGAGTACTCCGCTAGGAATGCTAAAGAAGATGTGTTAGAAATTAAGTCTCCCTTACGGTGGGTATTCCAACAATTATGCATGGCCCGTTTGATTGACAAGGGTATGGTAGTGGTGTAGGAAGGATGTAGGGCTTATTGTGAATTCCACCAGGATGGGGGGGCGTGACATCCAGCAATGTGAAGAATTCAGGAGATTGGTTCAGCAACTGATGGACAGTAAAAAGATAAAATTCTTTGAGGAGATTGCAGGAAAGAAAAAGGTTGGACGTATGCGCGTCAGATAACTCCAACCTCAAATATGGGAAAGACAGGCCTTTTGTCATCTCCTCCAGATCATGGGGAGCAAGTTCATCTCAAGGAAGAGCTGCAAAGGTGGCTCCTAAGATCATCATCTCAGCCCTAGCCCTTTTCCCGTTCAAGGACATGTGGCAAACTCCTTGGAATTATACCGCTAACGTGGCATACCAGAAAAGCTAGAACCCTGTGAGGAGAGAGAACAAACGGCAGAAAAAGAGCCAGCACAGAAAGATGAACAGATAAAGAAATATAAAAGTGTCAGTGAAGTAGGCCACTTCACAATGAGCGGCAGGTGATACTCTTCGGAAGCTTTGAAGACTGCTGAAGCTGCAAAAGATAAAGGAGAAGGTACATCGACTAGTCCCGCACAGATATTTGGAGAGGAGCCCCCTCCAAAGATTAATAAACCGGTAACTGAAGCTCAGGCAAAATAATTTCAAAGTTCCTGAGGTACAGTGAATACAATGTAGTAGAGCAGCTACGAAAGCAACATGCAAGAATTACCGTGTTGGAGTTGCTTTTGAGTTCTAAAAAGCATCGCGAGGCATTGTTAAAAGTGCTGAACCAAACGTTTGTGCCCGGGGACATTTCTGTATCAAAGATGGACAGGATAGTGGGGCATATCACCGCATACAACCACATTACATTCAGTGATGACGAGATCCCGGAGGGAGGTATGGGGTCTACCAAGGCTTTCAACATCACGACCCACTGCAAAGGGTAGGTGTTGCCCAAAGTACTGATTGACAATGGGTTGGCATTAAACATACTACCAATGGTGAATTTGCAAAAGCTACAGATAGATGATTCCCACATGAAACCTTGTTACAACTTTGTGAGAGCCTTTGACGACACACAAAGGGTAACACTGGGAAAAAATGAAGTACCTTTGTTGATCGGGGTGACCTAGTACATAATCGACTTCGTGGTAATAGACATAAAGCTGACCTACAGCTGCTTATTGGGAAGGCCGTGGATCCATTCTGCTAGAGCCGTCCCCTTATCACTCCATCAAAAACTAAAGTTTGTGATCGAAGGCAAATTGGTCACTGTAGAGGCCGAACAGGAGATCATCGCCTCGATAACGTCAGATGCCCCTTACATTCAAAATGATGAAGATGTCGCGAAATGCTCTTTTTGAGCACTAGAACTGGTGAATGTTACATTTGTGGCGGGAGGTAATAGGATCCCTTGCCCCAGATTATCTAACTACACCAAGATGACAGTGTCTGAAACTTTGGGCCGAGGAGCCAAAGCAGGAAGAAAGTTAGGAAGGAGATTACAGGGAAGCCTACGAGCCAGAAGCGTTATCACCAAGAAAGATCATTTCAGGCTTGGCTACAAACTAAGTATTCAGCAGAGGAGAGAGGAGTATAGAAGGAATGGAGAAAAAAAGAGAGCTAGGCTCAAGGGAGAAGACATTCCGTGGAGACCAATGTCTTTCCCTCATGTAAAGGATATTTTTGTCTCTGGCGGATTCGACAGTACATGACAGAAAGTCGAGGAAGCAATTAGAGAAAATGACATACTTAATAAGAAGGAGATGTTCAGTGAATCACTTGAAGGGATGTCCATCAACATGATAGCTGAAGATGACAGTGGCAGCAGTGTGTTGACCAGCATCCGCCCTTGCTGTCCCCGGGAAACTCTCGATAAATGAAGCTACGTTGATCTACATGTAGTCTTTAGGGCCAGATCAAAGTAATGCTCTGAATTAACCCTTTTTTTTTGCCCATAAGCAATAAGGATCTTTTGTATAGGGCACCTATGTTAACCTTTTTGTTTGCAATGAAATAATATCTTCCCCATTTTCTCAAATGGCAAACATTTCATTTACTTCATTCATTCATTTTTATTCATATTCATTCAATTCATTTAAAACCATTCTCTTCCCAATACATTTGTTCTCATTTCATGCAGGGTCCCCATAATTAACTGTATGAATGATTTTGAATCCGATCCAGAGGTAGATTTCACATGCCCTGAGATCTCGTTGAAGAGGAGGATGACGAGGCAGAATGCGAGGTCCCTGAAGAGTTAGTAAGGATGATGGCCAATGAAGAAAGACAAATAATGCCCCATCAGAAAGAAACAGAAATTTTGAACTTGGGAATCGATGAGGAGAGAAAAGAAGTGAAAATCAGGACTACATTTTCCTCAGAAACCAGACATGAACTGATAGCCCAGCTCCAAGAGTTCAACGACGTCTTTGCCTGGACTTATCAAGATATTTCGGGATTTAATACAAACATAGTGGTGCACAAGCTTCCAAAGAGACCAGAATGCAAATCGGTCCAGCAAAAGCTTAGAAGAATGAGGACTGACATGATGTTAAAGATCCAAGAGGAGGTAAAAAAGCAGTTTGATGCTGGTTTTTTTGGAAGTTTCCAAATACCCTGAATGGGTTGCAAACATTGTGCTGGTGCCGAAGAAAGATGGGAAGGTCTGCATGTGTGTAGATTACAGGGATCTCAACCGAGCAAGCCCTAAAGACAACTTTTCATTGCCACATATTGAGACGCTGGTTGACAATACCGCATGACACTCATGGTTCTCATTCATGGATGACTTCTCAGGGTACAACCAGATAAAGTTGGACCCAGAGGACATGGAGAAGACCACGTTTATAACCATGTGGGGCACGTTTTGTTACAAGGTGATGCCCTTCAGGCTCAAGAACGCAGGAGCGGCCTATCAAAGGGCAATGGTGACTCTCTTCCATGATATCATGCACAAAAAGATAGAAGTATACGTGGATGATATGATCGCTAAGTCCCGAACAGAGGAAGAGCACCTTCGAAACCTGAGAAAGATATTCCAAAGACTACGAAAGTACCAGTTGAAGCTTAACCCGACTAAATACACCTTCATAGTCACATCTGGAAAACTCTTGGGATTTGTAGTAAGCAGAAAGGGGATTGAGATTGATCCGAAAAAAGTGAAGGCCATTCAGAACCTCCTACCGCCTCATACTCAGAAAGAAGTTTGAGGTTTCCTGTAAAGGTTAAATTATATCTCCCGCTTCATCTCTCAATTAACAGACAAGTGTGACCCAGTCTTCAAACTACTTAGAAAGAATAACCAAGGGGTATGGGATAAAGAATGTCAAAAAGCTCTGGAAAAATTAAGAAGTATTTGACGAATGCTCCGACTTTAGTCGCGCCGATACCAGATAAGCCTTTAATCCTTTACCTGATAGTTTTTGAAAACTCGATGGGTTGCGTGTTGGGGCAGCATGATGAGTCTGGAAAGAAGGAAAGAGCCATCTACTACTTAAGCAAGAAGTTCACTGATTGCGAAGCACAGTACCCGCTAATTCAGAAGCTTGCTGTGCTTTGGTATTGGCTACCAAAAGGCTTAGACAGTACATGTTTACCATACCACCTGGTTGATATCCAAATTGGACCCCTTGAAGTTTCTAATGGAAGCACCGGCATTAACGGGGAGGATGTCCCGTTGGCAGATGCTGCTATCCGAGTTCGACATTGTATATGTGAGACAGAAAGCTGTGAAAGGAAGTGCCATAGCGAATTTCTTAGATAGCTGTGCTTCAGATGAATATGAAAAGTTGAATTTTAATTTCCCAGATGAGGACTTGATGTGTATTACAACTGGGGAAGACGTTTCAGATGACAGCTCGTGGAAACTTTACTTCGATGGAGCCTCTAATGCCCTTGGCCACGAAATAGGAGCTGTGCTAATTTCTCTGAAAGATGTCTACTATCCCTTCACCAGCAGATTGGAATTCTTCTACACAAATAACATAGCTGAATACGAAGCCTATGTCATGGGATTGAATGCAGTCATTGAAAGAAAGATCAAGGAACTTTGAGTATTCGGAGATTTGTCCTTAGTGATTTATCAGTTATGAGGAGAATGGGAAACTAGGGATCTGAAGCTAGTCAAATACTACGAGTTGATCCAAGAGCTCATTAAGGAATTTGAAAAAGTCAGTTTCACCTACCTTTCCAGAAAAGACAATCAGATGGCAAATGCCTTGGCAACCCTGGTCTCCATGTTCAAAGCAAATGCGAGAGCAGAGATGAAGCCCATTGAGATGCAGACTTTTGAAAGGCCGGCTCACTATTGTAATGTGCAAGAAGAAATAGACGGCAACCCTTGGTACTATGATATCTTGCAATATATCAAGTTTCAGACGTATCCTAAGGGGGAAAACGAAAATGATCGAAAAACACTCAGAAGGATGACAACATGATATGTTTTGGACGGGGAGGTTCTGTACAATAAAAGCCATGACCAGACATTATTGAGATGTGTAGATGCCCGAGAGGTGAAAGAAATTTTGGCAAAAATACAGGATGGTTTGTGTGGGACACACGCCAATGGTCTGTCAATAGCCCAAAAAATCGTGAGATATGGCTATTTCTGGTCGACTATGGAGGGAGATTGCATCGATTACACTCGGAAGTGCCACAAATGCCAAATACATGCCAACAAGATCCATGCTCATCTGTTACCTTTACACACCATGAACTCGCATTGGCAGTTTGTAGCCTGGGGCATGGATGTTATTGGACAGATTCAGTCGAAGGCTTCCAACGAACACCGTTTTATTTTGGTTGCCATTGACTACTTCACTAAATGGGTAGAGGCAGCTTCCTATGCCAATATCACAAGGACGACGGTATGCAAGTTCCTAAAGAAGGAGATCATTTGTCGATATGGGTTGCCAGAAAAGATCATCACCGACAATGCTTCCAATATGAATAACAAGTTAATGACTGAGGTGTGTAACCAGTTCAAAATAACACACCATAACTCCACGACCTACCGTCTTAAGATGAATGGGTTGTAGAAGTGGCAAATAAGAACATAAAGAAAATCATTGTGAAGACAATAGACACCTAAAAATATTGGCACAAGAAGCTGCTATTTGCTCTGTTTATTACTGACTTCTATTCGTACGTCAATAGGGGCAACACCCTATTCTTTAGTGTACGACACAAGGGCGGTACTACCCATTGAGGTTGAGATTTCGTCACTCCGGGTTATGAATGAAGTAAAGTTAGAGGAATCAGAGTGGGTGCAAGCCAGGTTTGACCAGTTAATTCTTATCAAAGAAAAGAGACTGAAAGCCATCTGCCATGGCCAAATGTATCAGAAACGACTGATGCGGGCATATGACAAGAAAGTGCACCCGAGAGAATTTCGAGAGGGGGATCTAGTGCTTAAGAAGATTCTCCCAATTCAGAAATATGCTCGAAGGAAGTGGATGCCCAACTGGGAAGGGCCATATGTCATCAAGAAGGCCTTTTTATGAGGAGCGTTTTATTTTAACTGACATGGACGGAGAAGAATTGAAAAATCCTATAAATTTTGATTCAGTTAAGAAGTATTATGTTTGAAAAAAAAGAAAAGAAAGAGAAAAATGAATGAAATGATAAAAAATGATGAAAGAAATGAGGCGAAAACCTGAAAAGGTGTTTTATTTAAAAAAATGTGTGGAGAGCTCAAGGACAAAACCCAAAGGAGGGCATCTTGAAGCAAATGAAGGATCTGAGTTGAAAAATCGGTAAGGGCGGCTCAAATGAATTTTAAGTTTGGGCCTCGGGCAAGTAGAGTTATCCCCATGAGTGCCAGAAGAATGAGCTCCAGGCAAAGATTCCACTTCAGTTGACAGGATCCTGCATCATTCATACAGTGGATATTTGGGGTTTTGCATTTTATATTATGTTTTCGATTTTCTTGATGTTTTCCATGACTTTTCTAAACTGTTCCAAATCCTTAATGGCAATAAAATCATATTTTTGTGCCTTCCCTTTCTTGTCTTCTCATTTGTTTTCATAAGCCTCGTGCAAACAGGTTAACATAGACTTATGATAAACAAAAGATTTTTTAGCATTACTATGATCTAACCCTTAAAATACAGGTGATTAGAAAACATGATTAACTTTGATCTCAAGCTCTCTACATAGGTACTTACAGATTTTATTTAAAAAGGTGTTTTATTTAAAAAAATGTGTCGGTAAGCGACGGCCGGCGGCGGTTTTCTAGAAATCATGGCAGCCGAAGTTTTCTTCTCTTGACTCTTTGCTTCGGCTGAGAGGATTTAGGAGAGTTGAGGGTTTTTAATTTTAAAGGGATAAAAAATTGCTAAAGGCTAAAATCAGTGTTGATAATGCCTTTTTATAGGCGTTCTTGTTTCTAAAAATGGGTAAATTACATTTTAAATCCACCGCCCTTTCAAAATTTCCATATTGAGCTTGTCGCATGGATAAATCACCCTTTCAGACCCCCGTTATTTTTAAATTCTTTTAAATCGGTCCTCAAATTAAACCGAATCAAGTTTTAAAAGGTGAAATTACCTCCCTAGCCATCCCACGTTTTCGAAGTTTACACTTTGAGCTTGCTCCTTGGGTATTTTACAACATTGGTCCTTTAAAATTTTGTTCCTCTTGCAATCTCATCCCAAATTTGTGTAGTTATTGATTTAATTACTGTCATTCTATTTTTGTTTCATTTCGTTTCAGTCCCTAAGCAAGATTCGAATATTCTTTTGTTATATCATGTTTTAATTTATTTATTCATGTTTGCATACCATGTTTACATGCTAGCTTTTATGTTCTTTTTGTATGTTATGTTATATATTGATTTATGGCATGTTTAAGCGTGTTAAGACCATGTTTTTTTCACGACTATTCTTTTCCTTATGTTTTTATATATGCGTTTATTTTGTATGTTCATAATATGTTTTTTTGCTAGCATGTTTTTTATTTATTTATCTTTTTGCATATTAGGTCATATGGTAGTGTGTTAATTTTAAGTACATGTTAATATTTTTTGCCTAAATATATATGTGTGTTATATATGTCCCTTGTGTCATTTTAGTTTGTAAAGATGTTTATACGTAGGTCATGCATTTGTTGCTTTGTTTTTTTAGTATTGTAGTATACCATCTATGTCATGTATGTGGTAGTTGTGGTTCATTTTAATGTATCTAAGCATGTTAGATTTAATTATAGTTTAGGAAACATGTTTCTTTCTTGTTCATGTTTATACTTGTTTTTATTTATACATGATATGTTTTTTATGTGTTTTATTATTGTTGTTTACTTTTGTAATATTCATGTGTTTATGTTTTTATACCATGTCAATACAAATGTTTAATATTTGTTTTCTAAGATTGCATAATGAAATATTAATTGTCAATGCGGTGCCCTTTTATTCGAGCATAAACGTGACCAGTATCAAGCGCAGTGATAGTGGTTTATCAGTTTACTCTCGAATAACGGGGCCCTTAAAATCTACTCACACTTATAACCGAATTTTAATTTAATTGCCACTTTAATCCAAAAATTTTAATATTAATAAAGCGGTAATTGTTAAAGTACCAATTTTGGGCGGTGTGGGGTGCTAATCCTTCCCCATCCGTAACCGACTCCCGAACCCAATAGTTTTCAAATCTCTGGTTTTACGGTGTCCAGCCTACCTTAGTGGCCGGTGGCGACTCCAATTTAAATAAAACACGATTTTTAAACCCCCACAGAATAAATATTTTAATACCCGAAATACCCTTAAACACCTTAAAACCCATTTTTAGCGTAATAAAAAGGATATCTCTACACATACAAAGCAAATGGTAGTTTCTCATGCCAATCTCTATAAGTTTCTGTCATCTTTCCAACAATCTTCTTAACGTTCTTGTTGGCTGCCTCTATCGTTATGTTCATCTGAGGATGGTATGGTGACGAATTGTGATGTCGTATCTTGAATTGTTTGCACACTTCGTCTATAGTCTTATTGTTTAGGCTCAATGCATTGTCAGATATGATACTCTATAGCATCCCTTACCGACATATGATCTCTTTCTTGAGAAATCGGCTAACTGCGAATTCGGTCACATTAGCATAGGTGGCTACTTCTACCCACTTGGTGAAGTAGTCGATAACCACAAAGATAAATCGATGTCTATTAGAAGCCTTCGGTGATATAGGCCCGATAATATCCTTGCCCCCACGTAGAAAATGGCCATAGGGAATTCATGACATGTAACGCGGATGGATGAACATGAATCTTATCTGCGTAAATCTGACATTTGTGGCATCTCTTGGCGTAGTTGATACAGTCTCCTTCCATTGTGGACCAGTAGTATCCCAATCTCATGATTTGCCTCGCCATAGTAAAACTATTGGCGTGTGTTCCGCATACACCCTCATGGACTTCTTCAAGGATCTTCTTAGCTTTAGAAGCATCCACACATCGCAGTAGAACTTGATCTTTTCTTCTTTTGTACAAGATCTCTCCGTGTAGGACATACTCGCTTGCTAGCCTTCGTAGTGTCCTATTTTCATTTTCAGTAGCCTGCTTTGGATTTTCATGACTTTTTATGTACTGTAGGATGTCGTGATACCAAGGGTGTTCGTCTTTCTCACCTTCTTCGATGTTATAGCAATAGGCTGAAGACTGTTATATACTTATTTGTATAGGCCTCAAATCAGACTGCTTGTTGACTTTAATCAATGAAGACAGAGTAGCCAAGGCGTCTGCCATCTGGTTGTCTTCTTGTGGGAGATAGTGGAAGGTTATCTCATAGAACTCCTTAATCAAGTCTAGGATGAGATTTCGATAATCCATCAACTTTGAATCTCTGGTCCCCCATTCTTCTAGGAGTTGATAAATCATGAGCATGGAGTCTCCATACACCTTTAGTAATTTAATCTTGCGATCAATGGCAGCTCGAATGCCCATTACGTATGCTTCATACTCTGCTAAGTTGTTCGTGCAGTCAAAATCAAGCTTACTGGCAAAAGGGTAGTGATTGCCCTCTAGAGAGACCAATACTACCCCAATTCCTTTGCCCACGACATTGGAGGCGTCATCAAAGTTCAGTCTCCAATACGTAGTTTCTGAGGTAGCTTCCTCAATACACATTAGATCTTAATTCGGGAAGTCGAATTTTAGGGGTTCATAGTTCTCTAGAGCTCGGCTAGCTAGAAAGCCTGCTATTGCACTCTTTTTCATAGCTGTTTGGCTCATGTAAACCAAGTCAAATTCGGATAATAGAATCTGCCATCTGGCCATTCTTCCTGTTAGTGCAGTCAACTCCATCAAGTATTTAAGAGGATCCAAATTGGAAATCAACCAGGTTGTGTGGTACAACATGTACTGCCTTAGTCTTCTGGTGGTCTAGATCAAGGCACAACACAATTTTTCGTTCGGGTAATATCTCGCTTCATATTTTGTAAACTTCTTGCTGAGATAATAAATCGCCCTCTCTTGCTTTTTTGAGTCATCATGTTAACCTAGTACACATCCCATAGAATTCTTGGAAACAGTTAAGTACAAGATTAACGGCTTATTCGGGATGAGTGGCATTAAAACTGGGACATTAGTCAGGTAGTGCTTGATTTTGTCAAAAGCTTCCTGGCATTCATCATTCCATTCTCCTGGGTTCTGCTTTTTGAGAAGTCAAAAGATAGGATCACATTTTTCGGTCAATTGTGAGATAAACTGAGCGATGTAATTTAATCTTCCCAAGAAGCCTCTTACTTCCTTCTGAGTGCACGGGGGCGGTAAGTCTTAAATGGCTTTGACCTTGTCTAGATCAACTTCAATGCCCCTTTCGCTAACTATGAAACCCAGTAGCTTTCCAAATACAACCCCGAAAGTACATTTAGCGGGATTTAGCTTCAATTGGTATTTTCTTAATCTCAAGAATAATTTTCTCAAGGCCTCGACATGCTCTTCTTCAGTTTGAGATTTAGCAATCATGTTATCGACATACACCTCAATTTTTTTGTGCATCATATCATGGAATAGGGTGACCATGGCCCGTTGATATGTTGCCCCTGTGTTTTTAAGTCCAAATGGCATCACTTTGTAACAGAAGGTTCTCCATTGCGCTATGAATGTTGCCTTTCCCATGTCATCAAGGTACATCTTTATCTGGTTGTAGCCTAAAAAACCATCCATGAAGGAGAACAAAGAGTGTATTGTTGTATTATCAACCAAGGTGTCGATGTGAGGCAACGAAAAATTATCCTTTGGGCTGGCCTTATTCAAATCTCGATAATCAACACATATTTAGACTTTACCGTCTTTTTTCTAAATAAGGACTATATTGGCCACCCATTCTGAATATTTGACCTCTTGAAGAAACTCGACATCATACTGCTTCTTTACCTCTTCTTTTATTTTCAGTAGTACATCGGGTCTCATTCTTTGCAGCTTCTGTTGGACAGGCTTGCAATCCTCTTTTATGGAGAGTTTGTGTAGCACCACATCTGTTCTCAGCTCAGGCATGTCTTGATAGGACCATGCAAAGACATCTTTGAACTCTAAGAGTAGCTTAATCTGGTCATGTCTTGTTTTTGCGGTGATGCATGTGCCAATCTTTACCTCTTTCTTTTCATCTTTATTTCCCAAGCTCACAGTTTCCACCGGCTCTTGGTGAGGCGAGATTTGCTTTTCATCTTGCTCGACCATTCTCAACATATTGGGAGATAGATGACAATCTTGATATTCTTCAAAGTCCTGAGGTTCATCTAGACACATATCTTGCTCAAAAATAGGTTTCAGATCAGTCTCAGTGTCGCTCGATCGTTGATATCAAAGGACTCTGAAGCATTCCTAAACACTGCAGGGAGTTCTTCAGTAGTCCAGTTGCTTAGAATAGTTCCAGGGGTATAAGGACAAATTCCCCTTAGATATATTCCCTCACCTTCTTTTGTAGTCACGACATTGATGTCCAATGCTTCCAACATTCTTCCCAGCTCACTTTCTTCACCCTTATTAAGCTGCTTGGGGTGAATAAACATTTCAGACGGGGATTTAAATAGCGTTCCGCTAACGTGATAGCTGCCATAAAATTGCGATCGCTTCGCAGTCTAAAATCGCAATCGGAGGAAATCACGGTGTGCAACGGAATCATGTCGAGAATGGTCCGTCGTGGTCACAATATAATGGTATAGCGGTCTGTAGCGGTGATAACGGGATGCTATCCCCGTTTTCAGACCAATCGTGGATGGTTCGTCAAAGGTTTTTTGGCTCGAATCTCTTTAACGACCGATAAAGAGGAGAAATGGTTGATAGGGGTTTGCTCGGGACGGGATGAGGAATTGAATGGTTCGTGTGGTACATTTCATGGACAGTGAATAGTTGGTGGCCTGAGAGGAAAATGGGGAGGAGGAGAATGTTGCAGAGAATGGGCGGGAGAGAAAGCGAGGAAGATGAAGTTAAAACATTAAAAAGGGTAAATGGCAGCAAGGAGGGTTCAAGTTTTAGTGACTTTTCAGAGAGGCTTAAAGATTTTAGTACCCTTACAATTTAGTCCTTTAAGGCAGATTTTTAGTTTAATTAAGATGTTTTGTTTTATTCCATTTTCATTTAAGTCCTCAATTCCATAATGAAACTTCGAATTGAGTCTCTAAGTCTTATTTTCTTTCAATTAAATTCTTTTATAAGTGTTGGAAAACACTCTAAAAATCATTAAAAGTAACTTTTTTATATTTATAATTAAATTATCCTATTGTTGATATTTACCTTGATCATTTTTTTAATTTAGGTATTGATTGGTAGAACAAATATATATATATATTATTCTTGAGTTTGCCGGTTGAAAAGAACTCTTTGATAAAATCGTAAGGAATTTAATCTCCTATATCACAATTATAATAGATATTTTTAATTTATTTATGTTCATTTTTGTTTAGAAAATACTCTAAATATCATTAAAAATAATTTTTTATAATTACAATTATTATTATTATTATTATGTTTTACAATAAGTTGTGCAAATTTAAAAAAATTCACGACCGCGACACCCATAATGACCGCAATAGCTTCCGTTATGTCTGCAACCGCGATAATCGCGACACGGCCGAAAACGCGACCGCGAACGCTATTTAAATCCCTGCTTCCGGATACAAAGGTTTCAGAAATGTGGGGAAAAGCCAGAGGTTCCCAGTTAACCTCTTCTCTTTTCGAACGAGCTTTCCTCCTCTTTTGCTTCTTTGCAATCTTGTTCTTCCTCTGTTTGGTGTTTGGCTTGTATCCCAAGCCAAAATGGTATTGTTTATTGATCAGAAATGGTGCGCTGACCCTGCCTTGCAAGTATCTTTCTAATCCTCTGCTGACTCGGGCTCCCTCTCCCATCGTCAGATTGACTCCTATTCTCGTAGCTTTAGACAACTTCGGAGTGGGAATCTGACTATATTCAGCAATAAAGGTTGCGTTGACAAATTCAAGTGACCAAAAGGAACACTCCATGGCCTTCTCACCGTTTCTACGTAAGAGGCATCACTAGTGATAGAAGTTGTAATATCTTATTCAGCACTTACACTGACAAGCCGCCTGCCAAAGTAAACTTTAATTTCTAGTGTAGGGTTGATGGCACTGCCCCGACTGAATGGATCCAGGGTCTTCCCAATAGGCAGTTATATGTGGGTTTGATATCCATTACTAGAAAATCAACATCATAGGTGTTTGGGCCCACTTGTAGAGGTACTTCAATTTTTCCCATCACTTTCCTCTCAGTACCGTCGAAGGCTCGAACTATAGTACTGCAAGCCTTCATATGAGAACTTTCTACTGGGAGTCTATTCAGAGTGGCCAATGGCAGAACATTCAAAGCGGATCCATTGTTAATTAGGACCCCCGACACGGTATAACCTTTGCATCATGTAGTTATGTGCAAGGCCTTGGTAGACCCTATAACACCTGGAGGTATCTTATCGTCATTAAAATGGATGAAATTGTCAGCATTCAGGTTATTTACCAACCTGTCCAACTTGTTCACCGAAATGTCATTGGGAACGAAAGTCTCGTTCAGCACTTTTAAAAGTGCACTTCGGTGTGATTCTGAACTCAGCAGTAAGGATAATATCGATATACGGGCTGGTAATTTGTTGAGGTGCTCGACAACACTGTATTCACTGTGTTTTAAGAATTTTAGGAATTCTTTCACTTCTTCCTCTTTGACTGGCTCGTTGATGGGCGATTTTTGTTCAACATCATTCTTTTTCTCAGGATCAACCATCAAGGTTTTCCTTTAGAATTCTCTGCTTCTTTAGGGACATATTTTTTCTCGCTTCTGGTGAAAAAGCCAATGTCATTCACTTCTTCTAAAACATCATTTCCTTGAATTGTTATTTTGCAGTCGTATATCCATAGGACTTTCTTGTTATCATGGTACGGGAAAGAACCTGGTTTTTGAATCGTGACCTTCGCTCTTGTACTCTCGGCTCCTTCGCTTTTCTTTGATCCTGAGATGATCACGACTGGGAGATTGCCCCTGTGGTTATTTTTAGGGGATTCTTTTGTAGCACAAACCTCTGTTTCTTTGAACTTTGATTCTTCGAAAAACTCTAATTCTTTGTTATCAATCAAACTTTGGATGAGATTTTTAAACTCCATACATTCCTGGATGTCATGATCTCCTTTGCCGTGGTATGGACAGTGATATTCGAAAGTTTCATTCTTATCTCTTGAGCCTTGCTGCAATAGGCCCGTTTCGACCGTCTTCTGCCATACCCATTTTAATGGGGACTTTACCTCTTCAATACGGGTTTTGATTCTCCTATTCTCGTTATCAGCGATTGCATTTACTCTTAGCTCGGTATGATTGGGTAATGGGTTTCCAGCTGCACCCTACCCTGTAGAGTCATCGAACCTTACAACCGCTATTTTTATGAATTTCTCAACAAGTTTTCTGAATGCGATACATTTCTCAATGGAATGCCCCGTGATCCTTGCATGATAATCACACTGAACGTTGGGGTTGTACCATTTGGGGTAAGGGGTTGTATTGGTTTTGTATAATATGGAGACACTACAGTGCATTGTACAAATTCTAGAATAACTCCGCGTACATCACCGGGATAGGAGTAAATTCCATTTCTTATACCTTTGCTCTCTGATTGGATTCTTGCTTTGGGTATTTGAGGTCACAGCTTTGGGTTGTCCGACTGTCGGTGATTTTGAATGACATTATAGACACTTGTATTGTTGGCCTCACCTTCCTTCTTTTTATAGTTTTGTTTCTTCAAGTTCTCATCATCTTCAATCTCCCCACTTCAAATTGCATTTTTGATCATTTCTCCATTCATTATTATGTCAGAGAAATCTTTCGTCGCACTTCCTAACATACGACCAAGGAATGGTTTCTTTAGTGTACCAATGAAAAGCATCATTGTCTCTTTTTTTAATAGGGGCGGCTACACTTGGGCTGCTACATCTCTCCAGTGCTGTGCATATTGCCTGAAACTCTCGTTGGGTTTCTTTTCCATGTGTTACAATGTAACTCGATCATGAGTTATATCGATAACATGGTTGTACTACTTAATGAATGTCTGTGCTAGATCTTTTCTAGAGTTAATTTTGGTACGACTCAGCTGGTTGTACCATTTTTGCAGCAGACCCTGTTAGACTATCTTGAAAGCAGTGAATCAATAGGGGGACATTGTTAATATGTCCGTCATCCTTCTAACGAACATTATAATGTGAGCTTCTGGTAAGTGGTCCCGTTGTATATTTCGAAATCAGGCATCTTGAATTTGGGAGGTAGCACTAAATCCGGAAGTAGGCTTAATTCTGTTGCATTTACCCCAGGAACCTGGTCTGCGCTTTCTATAGCCTTAAATTTTTCTTCCATCTGTTTCCATCGATCCTCGAACTGTTTGGGCAACTCCACCTTTAGTTTGTCAATTTCATTAAAATCGAGGATGCTATATTCGTTAGGGTCATCATGAGTTGTCATTCCCCCTTGTAATGAAGATTCAGTTGAAACAAGCTGTTGTTTTGGTACAAGAGCCTCTACTGGGAGATGGGCCTTGAGAGGATTACCCGAGTCGTCTATCAGCGCACTGGGATCTATAACAACAACTTTCTTCTTCTCAGGATTCTTTCCTAACAACATCTCAGCTATCTTTGCTAACAAATCTTCTTGCAACTGCGAGAAGTGGGCGTGATTTTCTTGCTGCGTTTCCTCTAGCTTGCTCTCGATATCCTTCTTGATATCTTCACATGTTTTCTCAAATTTCGCCAATCTCTCTTCCATGCTCTTAGCTTTGCTTCTGGTGAAGTAAGGGTGTTGAATCTGTGGTTTTGTATGTCCCAGAATTACTGTGATGATAATTCTTTAAGAATTTAAAATCGTAGTAAAAATGATGTGATATGATGCAACATGATGCGAATGCAAATAAGAAAATATGATGTACATACAAAACACATATTATATTAGTCCCGCAACATATTTTACACAAAATGTGTTGATTTCAGTACAACTTTCAAAAGGAAACTTGCATTAGAACAAGTTTCTTTACATAAGGTGGGCCTATTTCACATATACTGCTTGGCCTTAACACCCAGAGTCTTGATCTTCCTGAAGAGCCATGCCAGCTTCTTGCCTCCATTAGATTCTGACTCAGTTTGCAAGCTTAAAACATCAGCCTGAATAGCCAGGGTCTACAAGTGCTCTGCTACTTCTCATACTTGGACAAGAGCTTCCGTCATAACACAGTCTCTATCCTGGACTTGATCCTGAGACTCTTGCAACCGTACCTCCTAGCGCCTATTATTCCACATTTAGACTTCTTCAAAATTGCTAATTTGCCCCTGACAGGTTTACAGAGCCATTTCTAATTGCTCAACTTATTTCTGCAAAGCCTCATTCTTCTCTCTACTTGCGTTTAATTCAGCTATGGAGTCTCAGCTACGGTGCCTCTATAGAGATTCTTCTAGCTCAACAATTTGGCCTCTCAAACTTATATTCTCGGTCCTGCTATCGGACAATTCTTTCTCCATAGTAGCTTGCCGTATCTGCACATCTCTGAATCATCTTTCCTAGAGATCAACTTTCTCCTTATCTTTTAGAATTTCGAGCTTCCATTTTGCAGATGTCTTTCCGAGATCAGCATACCTTGCTGATGTGCGGAGCTTTTTGTAATCACTCTGTAAGCCGCTCAAGTCTTCTTTGGTTTTGCTTTTTCCCTTCCTCGGTCTCTCGATCTCTTGTTCCTGGGACTACATGCTGAATTTCAACTGGTTTTTTCATCTTCTAACCTTGATAGTTGCCTTTCCATCATGGAGTACTTCTTTTCAAAATCATGCTTTGCGATCTCCATTTTTGAGGGATCGACCTGTAAATGCTCCTCCACCGGTATATTATTTTCTGGATTTGGTAAAGAAACGTCATTTTTGATTCCTCTACTTCTCCATTGTCAGTACTCGGGTGTAACTCTAGGTTTTTCATCGAACGGCTCCATCCTGTAGATATGCTTCCATGCTTTAGTGATCATGGAAACAATTTTCTTGTAGTCTTTACCCTTGTATGGAAATTCGTAGGTAGCCAGTCCTCTTGTTGCCGGGATGAACTGCCTTGACCTGTATTGCTTGGATACAAGCAACGGAGCATATCCGGTTCCACCCTAGATTCTGAGCAGAGAGACCCATTCATAGTCTCTGCATTTGTATATAATACTTTCGGGCAAGAACCAACGCGTTTTCTAGATGATGTCTTTCTCTTGGAGGTTTTGAAAAATAGCTATCCATTTGTCATGAGAGATGTTCTCCTGCCTTGGTGTGGACACCAGGTCTTTTAATGATGAGTAATTTTCAAAGCATGCCCGATACGAAACTTTTTCCAGCTTCCAAAACTGGCTATGAAACCAGACCAACAAGAGCTGAGCACAACCAATGAACCTTCCCTCGCTGCTTCTTCTACAAACACTGAGAGACCTGAAAGTTTCGGTTAGAATTGCTAGAATAGGGGTAATCCCTTTGTTGAGGTGATCGAACAGTTCCATAACAGCATCATCAATATACCCCAATGATTTGGTAACGAAAACCAAACAATAGATGGCTAGGGCGAACATTTCAACCTGTTTTTCTCGCTTGGGTTGAACTTGGATCAAGTCTCGTATAAATTCCCAGGAAATACACTTGGTTTTGCCTTTTTCTTTAATCCTAGCTTTGGCCCATTCTTCGTCCATGCCGGTCATTTTGAGCAGTTTTTTCTGGAACGCAGGAGAATTTGGAGACTTGAAGTAGGCTTTATCGATATGGATTTTGGGGCAACGAATCAAGACAGTGTATTCTTCAATCGTTGGTACCAAATCGACATCTCCTAGGGTAAAGCAATTGTAGGTAGGGTTCCATAACTAGACAAGGGCTCGGAACAAAACTTTATTGATACTGACATCTAGCAGATGAGGTAGATCACCGTAGTTACTGTAGAACAACTGCTTGCTTTCTTCATCCCACTGGTACCATATTTCTTTTAACTCTTGTAGTTGGTTCTGAGTCGATATGATACTGGTGAAATCACACAGTCCTGACTTTTCGCCTTCTAGTAGACTGTCCCCTTTTTGGTGCTGAGTTTCCTCTAACCATCTTCACACGCCTAGGTTTTCTTCCACCTTATCAAGAAATCGGTTCTCCATAGCAGATCCTTTTGTAATGGTTGAACTTGCGTTAGCACATTTTTAATAATAATAAAAAATAAAGAATGCAATGCAAGGGCAAAGAAAATCAAAAACAAAACAAAATACGTTAGTCTCGGGTAATATTAGAATAATAAATAAAAGCTGAATTAAATATCCCTAAAACATGTTTTCTACCCGACATGCTTTCAGAAAAGAAAATTACATCCTACCCCATCATGCTATCTACCCGCATACTTGTTTCACCGAAAATATAGACATGGTATCTACTTATTGCAAAATAAATAAACAAAATAATAAATACTGAAATTAAAGGGCATAAATAAAGAAAATAAAACCCCCTCAATACTTTCTACTTATGCACTTATAGGGTGACTCTCTAAACGGGCAGAGTTTCGGTATGGCTCTAGACAAGGTGGGCTTCTATGGCTCACTATATATGTTTCGGTTCTAACAAAGGTACCCGAATTGTACATACTATCCTACTAAGGGTAGTAAGCACAATTCAGGGGGATATATTTCCCTAGGTTTGCACGGGTACGAAAATCTCACGAAGACAAAGGGACGTATATCCCGAAAGTAATCCACTATCCTGCACGAAGGCGGTACCTCACGAAGGAGTAGCTTCTTACATCCACTTAAAAAGGGACGGAGCTCGGGTGCAGAGCTCATGATATGCAAAAAACAGGGAAATAATTTTTTTTAAAATATTTTAAAAATAATAAGAAGGGATCACAAAATAAATTAAACTGAATTTATAGTTTCCACTCGTTAAGACAAAAAAATAATCAACCGGTGGCTTGACTCTCACAAAAGTATCTCCCCAGCGGAGTCGCCAAGCTGTAACAACGGTCCTGCGACCAGCGATTCTGGGCGCATTCTTACGAAAAATATTTTAGGATAGGAATAGAGTCGCCACCAATCTTTTCATTTTGGTGAGATTTGATGACCTAGAAATCGGGTTATTTTAATAAAACCTATTTTTGTCATTTTATTAAAACAAATTTTGGTCTGCAAAAACTAGAAAAATAGGTTCGGGAGTCAGTTACGTGTGGAGAAGGGTGAGCACTCCCACAACACCCAAAATTGGTACCTAGTTGGTTATTTGGTGTCTTAACGACGGAAATTAAGATTTTGAATTTAATTTAAAAATTGTGATCCCGTTGAGATATTTCAGAAAATATTTTGTTTGAAAGAAATTTACACCCCAACACCCGGGGCATAATTTCTTGTTAGATTCCGAATAAATGAACCTATTTTAATAATTGTAGTTTAGAAATAAAATGTTATTTTTCGATAGAAGTTAACAGAAAGCCGCACCTCTTACGTTCGAGATACGTTTTTCACGATAACCCCTAAAAATCATTTTTTAATTTAAAATTCGATTAAAAAACATCAAGAAAATATACAAATATATATTGAATTGTAAATATTATGTAAATAATAATATTTATAATGATAAAGATAATAGTATAGAATCGCATATATTAAAAAGCATCTAAAATTTTCTTTTACTTTTTTTTTGGCTTTTCCCGATTCGATCTATTCTTCTTTTTTCCCTTTTTTTTGTTTATTTTTTGTGTTCGATTTCCTTGTTTTTTCCGTCCGTTTTTTTCTCTCTAATTCCTCCCCTTGCTTGCCGGTTCGAATCCATTTTAAAGGGATTCAAAACGGGGTGATTAGGACGAATAGGAACATGTGGCGCATGGTGGAGGGGATAATGAGGCGCTACATGGCCGGTTTGGGTGACGAGGCAGAGATGGCAGGGGTGACGAGGTTGGGGTGTCGGTAGCGGCTTGGCTCGGCGGCAGCGTGGCTTGAATGGCGGCGCGGCTAGGTGCAGAGGCAGCGGTGGCTTGAAGAGGATAGCTAGGGTTAGGTTATTTTAGTTTTAGGGTTTTTTCAAACTTGGGTTGGATATGGGTTTAGTTTAGGTTATGGGTTTGTAAAGGGTAATTGGGCCAGGTAGTATAACTGGATTATTTGGATTGTATGTGTAATGGGCTCTAAAGTCCGGATAAAGTGGGTTATTACAGACACAAACTACTTGCAATATTTTCTTCTTCGTTATAGTTAAAGTTCTCATCCTCTGTCTGCAGTTTTTTCCGTTGAGTTTTCCATGTAAACCTTAATGTTTTTTTTTTAAAATTTGTTTGATTTCACCTCATTCGTTGTTTCGTGGTTATCGTTTGTACCTTCGGTATAACAAATACAGATTCCAAATAAAGGTGGGTGGGCTGAGTTAGATCATAATAATTCACTCAAGCCGTTAGCTGCAAGTAAGAACAAATGAAATGATGACACTGTTCTCCATAATGATCTACTTATCATCTTTATGCTCCTTAATGAAAATGTAAATATTTTGGAAACTTTGATCATTGATTTCCCAGAAAAAAAATCTTCACCTAGTTCTATTGGTGTTATCGCTCTTTTGAATGTTTTTGTTTCATTGCTTATGCCAGTGCTAATTTTACTTTGGCAACTATTCTTGGTAAATTGTCAACTTTATGCAGTGGTATGTCGAGAAACAATGTTGCAATGCTTCAAATGATTACGAAGGTAAGCTAGTTTTCTTTTCAAATTTTAAAGTTTCATAATCTAGTCTGTAATCTATTTGTTTATTTTGACCTAGACTGTAATCTACTTATAGATGGTCACTTGCCAAAGATATTTATTGTGATACATCTTGTTAACTTATCTGGACAAAAATTTTCAGCCCCTTTTCAGTGCCTTTTTCTATGTTCCAACATTAAAAAATTAAATTCTAAACTCTAACCTTAAATTCTAAATATTAAACCATAAACCCTAAATATACACCTTATACATAATTTCCTAAAACTTAAACCCTAAACCTAATTTTTAATATGGGGCATAAAAATAGGGCATTGAAAAAGACAGAAGATTTCTATTCAACTTATCTACTTCATCAATTTCTTTTAATGAAGATTCTTCTTTCCCTTAAATATTTTTACAAGTGGCTTGAAACTCTTTGTTGAACTTATACGACAGTCTATAATAACACATATATTACTTAAAATGGCAAAGCTCTGTGATGGTGGCATTCTAATGAATCTAGCTACTTTTTTGCTCTTTTATCTGCTTAGTAGGAGAGAGAACTATTAAGGTGAATTTTGCAATATGAAAGTGCAAATTCATTATTCAGTTGTGTCATGCCCCGATTTTAGGGCTAGAAGAATATTGAACTTGTCAAATTTGGGATTCAATTGAATTGAATTTTAAATTTGGACAAAATTGAATGAAAATAGAAGCTATAGGCATAATTTGGGAGTTTTGGAAATCGAAGTCTGATTTAAACTTCGAAGCCTGTTTTGAAAATGTTGGGGAAATGCAAGGGTTGCCTTACATTTTTCTCATTTTCTAGAGTTCTTGTACAACTTTTTACTCTAGAAAACACTTTGGAGGGTTTTGCATTTCTCTTTGTTTCTAGTCGTTTTCTATCTCTAGCCTTTTTCTTTTCTTTTCTTTTCGACCTTCATGCTCCTCGTGTTCCATCGCTCGCTAATTATTTTAAATCTTCCATTAGCCTTTATTATAAACCTTGAAAAAAAATCCCCCCAATGAAATTTCTTACCACTTTCATCCTTTGTTCGTGAATTGAGGTCAAAAACCTCGTAAAACGGATCCTAAATTTGCTATGTCATGAGGACAACCTTCAAGGGACTTAGTAGGGCTATCTAGAAACCCCTTAAAAATCTCTCTACTCCCAGAGCCTTTTTCCTCTTTCATTTTACAAAATCAGACATCTGTCGTCGACGGCCCCAGCTCGTGCTGTCGTGTCCCTCCTCTTTTTCTTTATTCCTTTTTTCACTTGCTTTCTTCCCTTTTTTTCCTCTTTCTGTCTTGATCGGAGTGGTGCGTTTCTTCCCTTCTTTCTTTATTTCGGCTTGTCTTCGTTGACCGATCTTAGCTCGGTTGTCAGTGCTTGGTGCTCTCGACGAATAAATTTTGGCCAAGGCCTGCTTTTGCGAGGATGAGTGCAGGTCTCCTCTGCGATTTTGGACTGCTTGGGGGCATAGAGATGGTTGTCCGTTGCCCACCATTCTTCTCCTTCCTCCCCTCATCGCTTTCTACTTTCGGTTTCTTTTTTTGGTCTTCGTGCTCTAGCTTCCTCTTGTTATCCTGGAAAGCTCGCTCTTTGTGTTGCAGGTCCGATGAAAGTTCTACGGTGGTTGTCATCCTCCTCTGGCCTTCTGATAAGGTTAGCGCTGCTTCGGTGGTGGCTCAGTCAAGCGGATTCGAAGGTAGGATCAAAGGCTTTGAAGGCCTCTTCCTGCGTCGTCATATCATTCCGGCCCTTAGATTCCACGACGAGATTACTCGACCGCCAAGACTCTCGGTATGGACTCTTTGTTGGTTTACGATGTTCGGCTGTTCTTTTTTTGCCGTTGGTGCTTCCCGTCGTCTGCTATTTTTTAGTTCATCTTGGGTTTATGATTTCAGGGTTACATCCCTGTTTTCGTTTGAGGTCGCCTGTGACCGGTTTGTCTCAAGGCTTGTCCGAGTTTGTTTTGTCTGTTGAGCTTTATGCTCTTTATCTGTTTTCTTGTTTCGGTTAATGAAATGAATTTCTTCTTGATAAAAAAAAGGACTTAGTAGGGCTGCCTTTTTCTCCCTTTTCTTTTGATTTCTCTAATAAATTAATACACATATTTATCTTTTGCGAAGAACAATGATCTAGATACTAAATTAGTGTACCGAAATCTACCTGGACTAGAATTTATTTTCATTTTAAATTTTTTTTACTTTAATTATTTTCTTTATTTAGTCTTTTAATTTAATTGAAATATAAATCCCCTCTTTACTTCAATTGCTTGTTTTATATAAGCTTAATCTCTTATCACTCTCCCTGCTGATCACTATTACAATTATGAATTCTAGTAAAAAAAAATTTTAAAATTTCGACAATTGCGTCAATACATGTCATACCAAGTAGTAAAAGTGGACACTCAACTTAATGTGCGCCATATATTGACCCCACAGGGACCGTATGATATCACTATGTGGGCTTGCTACGGTGGGTGCAAAACAAGAAAATAAAGATATAAATGTGAGAATATGTGTAGGGTCCGAAACAATAAAAGAAATACAATAGAGATAAATGATAGATGATGGTGAAGGTGTAATACAATGGTGTAAGCCTAGGTATCTATCAAGTGTCGACATCCAATCAACATTATAGACTTATGTGACTAACAATGTGGCAACACTAAACTGCTGATACCCTTGACTTGGGGGAAGCACCTCTTGTTTACTCACCTAAAATGCCTAGGGTATCTCTACTCCTAAATATTAACCTGCTTACACCAAGACGGTGAACTGAATAATCTCTTGATTTACCAAATGATCTATCGGCACATTCACTGATTATGTCGTACGATGCTCCAACTCTCTCAAGCTAAGAACCACCCACAATAGATTTTCTCTAATCACATATCCCGCAATACATAAACACACAAATATATTAACCATTGCACATTGAAAGAAAAATGGATCAAATGACATTAAAACTATAATTGTTCTCATACAATACATGATATCAAAATATAACCAAATAAAATGAGTTTAAACACTATGTAAATGAGAGACAAAAGATCTCTCGTAGTCACCTCGTTTTTATAATGCGCTTGATTTCTAGTTAGGATCAGACTCCCTCAAGCTATGATGAACACTACGGCACCACGTCTTCTAGCTCCTTAAGCTTCCATTGAAGCTTATCTCAAAATCTCCATGGAAAAATTATTAAATATTATTAAATCACTTGTTAAATCAATAAACTACAAAAAAAAAGTCATGCGACAACATTGTGATTAAAAAACTGTTAAAGGTAACGATCAACTTTGGTCAATTGAGTGAACTGACTTAATTTTTCATTTCAATGATTTAGATAAAAAATTTAAGGACTTGATTTTTTCTAAAAAAAATTAACAGACTCTTGACACTGTCGTGACCATTTTTGAAATCGGGTGTGTAAAAATAGTCTGACGATTGATCTTTTGCAAAATTAGGGTTTTCTGGCCATTTAAAATTTAATCCTGAAAATTTAGGGTTTTTCGTATTAAATTTGATTTTCCTTTATTTATCCTTTTAAAAACCATTTTGGAGTCGCCACCGATCACTTCGAGGTAAACCGGACACCGGAAAAATAAACCAGAGATTCTGTCTTAAAATTAGGTTCGGGAGTCGGTTACGTGTAGGGAAGGATTAGGACCCCTACGAACGCCCGTTATCGGTACCTTTAATTTTACATGGCATTTTGGCATTTCGAATAATTATTTGAATTTAATTTATCCCATAATTATTAATTGAATTTAAATTCCGAATGCAGATATCCTTTTATAAGGAAATCCATTTTGTTTGAATATGAGATTAAAGGCACCCCATTAGGTCGCACCCCTATTCATATTTAAAAATGAATTTCCAACATAAAAGGTTTTTAATGAATGACTTTTTATTGTCCGATTTATTTTAAGTTCTATCCTAAAACGACTCTAATTTCTTAATTAATTATACTATAAATATTAATTAATTTAATTCTTTTATGAGAAAATGTCAATTTTTTGAACACATTCTATATATTTAAAGCCCTTAAATTAACTATATTCCTAATTAATTAATCTTTCTAATTAATTAAAGTTCTAGTCCTAATTAAGGCTCTAACAATTTATTATTCAGTTATAGGTGAAAATGCATATCGAATATACACCTTTATGGCCAATGTTGAGATAACACCCCATTGTAAACAATGGAACACCATCCAAGTTTGAGCCTCAAAGATTCTATTCGATATACACTTAATTAACTAAAAATGTATTCTAATTAATTATTTAGTGTAAATTAAAGAACTAAATTAATATTCAATTATAAGTGGAATGTATATTAAATATAATTTATTAAAATTCATGTTGAGATAACACCCCATTATAAACAATGAAACATCATCCAAATTAGAATTTTAAAATTATATTTAATATGCATTTAATTGCTACAATTATCTATCCTATTTAATTATTGAATCCTAATTAGAGAAACCTTACTAAGGTTCTAATAATTAATTAAAACTAAGTGTATTTAATTGTCTAACATATAATTCTATATGCCTAGTTTGAAATATGCATCACATAATTAAATTAATGGCATTTGAATAAAACAATTAAATAAATAATTAAAATAAAACAAATTGAACATTAAAACTAATTTTTTATTATATACGGACTAAATTGAAAGAATTACAGAATTTGATGCCCAATTACAAAGTATCTAATGACCCAATTGCACTAATTGCAAACCTTGGGGTTCAATTAAGGGGTTCGGGGAACCATATTGAATGAATTGCAAAGTTTGGGGCTCAATCTAAAAGGAATGAGGACTAAATTGAGAGGATGTAAAACTTAAGGAAAAAACCAAAGGGTATCCATATTAAAAACGCAGATCTGACCCGACCCGGATAAAGTGCGCGGACCCTAGCCCTGACTCGGTGGCAAAATGGCACCGTTTAGGAAAAGCTATAAAACCCTTTTCTTAACCCGAAAACGCTATTTCTTCCCTCATTTTCTGAAAACGCACTATCTCTCTAACTCTTAGCCTCTCTCAATTCTCTCTCAATTCTAACTCAATTTCCCTAGAAAAAAGCAACCCAAACGGATTAAACTCCATGTTCTTTATCACATTCATCCTTAGTTCATCCATTTTCTTTGCTTTAATCCGCCATAAACACAAAAACACCACAATTTCTTGTTTCTCTCGGATCAAACGCCCAAAATCATATGAATTCAACCTCAACTCTTTAACTTTTCCTCCTTTGATTTGCTACAAACTCATAAACACATTCATTTCGTGTTTGTCCAAGATCAAACACCTAAATTCCCTTAAAACTCAACCTTTGTTCATCCACCCTTCCATCCTCAATCCATCACCACCGCCCTAAACCTTTCCGATATGTTCACTGGCCACCGGAGGCGATGCCGGCTGTCACTGGTCATCGTCTTCGATCATTTTCCTCCTCACTTCGATCACCTCCAAAACTTTTGGCCACCGTCTGCAACTTTCGGCCACTGTCCAGTTCTTTCGACCACCGTCTGGTTCCGGCCGACCGCTGTGAGGTGATTTTTGGCTACCGTGTCGGAACCCTAAAATACCAAAAAAATCCATTTTTTTTACTTCGATTCGGCCTAAACTACCCGATCCATCAAGATCGCCCAACTTCCCCTTAAATCTACCCAAAACCGAACCCTAGCCACTAATTTTCAACTCCTCCAAAACCTAAAATTCTCTCCGACGGCCACTCTAAATAAACCTCCGGTGAACTTAAGATAAGCTTCGATGACCCCTTATTATTTTTCTTTACTGTTTTTATTTTTTTTAATCATAGATCTATTCTTTCTTATTTTGTTGCAGGAAAATAAAGATTCAAACAGAGGATTACCTTCCGGCAAATGACGATTCTTGCGGCAGTTAAAGCTCCGGAGACGCCCTTTACTCTTCTTTGATGACGTCTCAACTACTCCGGCAACCTTTTGTCTTCTCAGATAAACCCTCAAGATTCTTCTCTTTTTCTTCAATTATTAGTGTAATAATTGGGTCATTATTGCACTGTTCATCATTAACTTTTTTTTCTCTTTCTTTCTAGGGTATTTATACCTGAGTGGGAAGGTGATGTCATCGGGTTATCAGCTGGTGACAACTGGCCTGAGAAAGTTTGCAATCCATGTGAAGCCTGAATAGTCCAAAAGCCGAGTGCCACGTTGCCATTTTGACGGGCTAGAGAAACACAACTGTGTTTCTTGGGCTTCTTTAGTATATTTGGGTGGGAAGAGAATTTAGGCTTTTTTAATGATTTTATTAGATATCCGAAAATGGACTTTGGTTGTAAAATTTGGGCTTGTAGGCCTTTGTAATGGATATGTAAATGGACTGTGGACTATTATTTATTATTTGGGCTATTTATATTATTAGATTAATTTATATTTATTTACTATTAAGCTCGATCAAAATTCAGGTATTACAGACACCCTTGAGATGACGACAACTACCAGTGGTAGATGCACACTAAGACTAGGGTAGACACGTGCCCACACTAAAATCTGAAATTTTTTTTCTATTAGTTGTCTATTTTATTGATTGTGCCCACCCTAAAATTTTATTTGTCCCCAACCAAACATAGAACGAGGGAGTAGGGCGCGGTCATCCCCTAAAAATTTGAAATTTGTATATGATTTAGAAATTTTCTACGGAAATTTTATTGAAAATATATTTTCGCCCCCTTAAAAGTTTAAGTTCATCCCTTAAAATTTTATAGGTTCGCCCCAACATAAAATCTTGCGTTTGTCCATATCCTCATCCACCTATAAGTTATAATAAAAAATTGACTAAAGATGTTCATAACAAGTAATTTATTCTTTCTTAGTAGTCCACAAACAATTCGTTTGAACTCAGTTCATTTATAGCCCTACATAAAATCCCAAAAAATAATAACCAATTATAAGAAAAGAGAGAAACCTACTAAAAAATAAAAATTCTTTGGGTTATGCAACTTTTGCTTATATTTTTGACGTTTTTCTTTCTCAAATACAAAATTCTCAGCTTTCAAAGTTCAAAACTTCAAAATCTCTCAAGGCTGGAGGTATGTAATTTCCAGTCATGATTTTTTTATTTTTTAAATTCTTTATTTATTCAATATATAAGTATATTTTAATTATTATTTAAATTTTGTTCTACAAGATTTCAAGAGTTCAATACATTTAGTTCTTTCTCTTACAACTATAGCAATACAAATAGGGATAAAATAATTAAATATTTAGTGGGTTTATGTTTATCGTTTCCTTTTCTAACTTTGTAGTTTTGAATTAGAGATTAAATTAATTGAGAGTAAAGTAGAAATATGACTTTATGAATTAATAATTCTTTATACTAATTTTGTTGAATCAATTTAACAAATGCATTCATTTTTTCCTTGCTTTTTGTTGATTGAATATAAATTGGTAATAGGCACTAATTGGGTTGTTTCAAATTTATTGTAGTCTTGTAGATGTTATATATTGCTTTGCTTTGTAAACTGTAATTTGAAGATTTCTGATTCACTAATTTGTCTTTATGGCTAACGTGAATGGTATGTTTTTCTCCTTTTTTTTGTTATGCAAAATTGTACTCAATCCCCCACAATATAGAAGAAGCAAATGTTTGTATAAAATTGTCTATATCATGAAGATGTTATATAGATCTGGCTCTATAAGTTGTAACAGAAGACGTTGTTTTCTACTTTCTAAACAAAATTTAATTATATACGTATTAACCATAGCGGCGAATCCACCATATAATCACGATGAACAAGTTATTTACACTATTATTTTCTGATTCACTAATGTTTGCATTAATAACTTATACGGTTGTAAATAAGCATTGTTAATTTATTTACGCCTAGTCGCTTATGTTCGCAAACATATAAATCATCATGTTCGTGAACACTAAACGAGCATGTTCGCGAAAGCTGAAATTTGAATTCAAACACCTAAATAATAAACAAATCAAATTCGAACATGATGTTAATATATGTGTGCCCATTCTCAACAATATTTATGGATCCGCCACTGATGACTATTACTACTAATAATTGAATGGTGTAATTACGTATGTACTTGCAACAAATTATATCCATCTCTTAGGAATTTAAGAGTTTAATTGAAGGTTCCAATTACATTCAATTCAGCGGATACACAAATTATAATGTTCGATCAAACATAACATATTCACATAATTACATACAATTACCCCTAAATTTAATTACAGATGGTTTTCGAAAACCATCCGCATTTATTTGATAAGTAAAAGTGAAAGAAGAAAAAATAAATAAATATATAAACCATGAAAGAGTTGCAACAATTGGTTATCAAGGGTAAACCTCAATGAGAGATCTTAAACCTAATATAGAAAAAATCTTATAGTCACTGAAACCAGCTGCACAAAATAGCTTAGCCCATTCTTCTTCCACCCTCTCTCTACCCGTTAGCAACGCCATCATAAGCATGTCCATGAACAGCTGCGTTTCCAACATTTTTGAGTTTTCCCCCTTCACTTTCTCCTTGTCCATAACCACCATGTCTACTATTATCACCTTCTTTTTTATCATCACTCCTTTGTCTTTTTTTGAAATTGCCTCTTTACATCGCTTCAGAATCCTCAAGCATTCATCGTCGTTCCAATCGTGCATTATCCACTATTTAATCAACTCGAAAGCATACATCAAAAGCATTAGTGTTAATCTAAGACATTAAAAAAATGATTGATAAGGAAAATTAAACGTGACAGTTAATAAAATTTGTATAATCGCACATTTAGTCATCCATATTCATACATTCAATCAATTTAGTCTTAATTCGAAAAAAAATCAATAAATTTAGCTTTCATTATTTATACATTCTATCAATTTATTCTTATTTTTAATTAAAATAATTTAATATTTTCCTCCACCCACATGGTGAAACGTGTCACCATGTAGTTGAAGGAAAATAAATGGAAGAAAATGATGACATGTGTAATAATGTCACCTCCTTAACGGCAGTTACCGGCTTAGTAACATATTTGTAACAAAATTAAAGTTTAATGATCATTTTGTAACAACCGAAAGTTTAATGACCAAAATGAACATTTTAAGATAGTGACCGTGTACTTTACTCAATAAAGAGAGAGTATAAACCTTTAGTAAAACTGCATCTGCAACTGGAACATCCTCAAACATGTTGCCCCCAACATATTTCAAGTTCCCGCTGTCTTGTAGGCCAGCAACAACGTGAGGAAGATCAAACACAGTGCAGTCCAAGTGTGGAAACGCATCGGCAATGGCCTTGTCCAGTGTTCCGGTGCCCCCTCCAACGTCCACCAGCGAATCCAATCCCTCGAATGAGCTCTTACACTTGTCAATCAAAACAAGACCAACCAATCGAGCATCACTAGCCAGGCCTTGATTGAATAAATTACCAAGCTTTGGGTCATGACCAGCATAGTCCCAAAATGCCTTCCCATGAGCTGTATCAAATGGACTACAATCATTGTTTTGGAACCAGACGCGTAGCAAATCCAAAGGCTTAGTTAAAACAGGATCCAACGCAAATTTCAGAAACGGTGTTATGCTTAAGGGATTGTCCTCGAGCAAGAGACGAGAAGCATTGGTAAGAACATAACCATCTTCTTGTTGAACAAAGAAGCCCGAGTGAACTATAACGCGCATGAGCCGGTAGATGTTGCGTGCCTTAGTCGGGTTGAGAGTCGGTAGTGCAGCAACCAACTCGGTAACAGACATGGGCTTGGCATGGTTGTGAATGATATCAGGAATGCCTAAATCAACTGCACATTTTAGGGACATGGAATTTATGTAGCTGAAAATGTGGTTCCAAACGTGAGCTTGAGCTTCAAGTAGCTCATTCACATTGACCTTATCCATCTTTACCAATGTCTCTCTGTTCCTCTATGGAATCAGTGTACCAGTCAAATGTGTTATTTATAGGCTAAAAAAGGAAACAAATATCCTTTGTCCTTTTCCCATTTCCCATTCTATGTCTCAACGCTAAAAAAAATTAAATTTTAAACTCTAATCCTAAATTCTAAATCCTAAATTATAAACCATATACCCTAAAAAACACACCCTACCCCTAATTCCTTAAACCATAATCCTAAACCCTAAACTCTAAATTTAATTTTTAGCGTGGAGGCATAAATAGGAGCATTAAAAAGGGCAGAGAATTTCTACTCCTAAAAAGATATTTAAAATCAAGTATTGTTGTGTGATTGACAAAATTGAAAGATGAGTGGTCAAAATAGACTCTCCTCATAATTAAGGACTATAGAGACAATTTACCTTAATTTTAATTTGATATTTAACATTTTTTTGTTTAATTCTTCAATTAGATATCGTAACTTGGGTTTAAGGTTTAATTTAGTATTTTTGTGTGTTTAATTAGATAGCTAAACTTGGCTTTCGGTAAATTATTTATTTGAATCACTAAATCTAAATTATGTACTAATTTAAACTAAAATATAAAGTTTAAGTATCTAATTGGATCAAAAAAATATAGATACCAGCTTTGAACCTTGAGTTCAAGTTTATTTACCTAATATAACCAAAAAGTTTAGGTATCAAATTAAATCTTGAAGTGAATATTAAGGACCAAAACATATATTTACTCTTCGAATAATATTGATTGAATCAACCTATTATCAGCTTTGAACCTTGACTTTAGTCTTCATATTTGGATGTTTATTCTAATTACATTCCTCTTTGAAAACAGATATTTCTTGATATTAGTTCAAACTTGACTATCAAACTATTTAATTTGATTATTAATGGGTAATTACTAATTATATCTAGAAAAGATATTGTTTTTATGTATAGTTATTGGTATTTGGTTCATTATACATTGTAGACTTTAATTTAACTCTGATTTGTTTCGATTAATTAGAAAGAATATGAGCCCTCGAACCTTATCAGTCGATCACGTGTTAGATGAGTCAGATCCACTTGCACTGTATATAACTTTAATTATTGTGGCACCTTATCAGTCATCTGTTTACGTTCATTTAATGGTTCAAGAAATATAAAATTTATAATGTAAAAAGATCATATGTCATGTATAGATAGGATCCACTTATAAAATTAGATTTTTGATGTGTTTTGGTCCATATACTTTGTGATATATCAAAACACTTGCATTTTTAAGTTTGTTGTAGTGGTCCAAACTTTTTTTTTTTGAACTTTGAAGATGATTGTAGCAACATTTCAGTTTCTTTGTGGACGAAAACAATCCGTACAGAAACGTTAAAAATGGTTAAACCCTGTGTATTAAAATATTATCTTATAATGGAATTAGAATGCTCCAAAAACATATCGCCAATTGCTTTCTCAAGTGCCTAAACAATTAGGTCTATTTAGGGACGAAGCTAATATTTAGAATTGAGGGACAAAACATAAATACTTGAAAGTGAGGGGTAAATTCAGAAATAAACCATTTTTTAAAAAATATATATAAGTGGACAAAGGTAAAAAAAATTCTTTGCTCTATTTCATTTTAAATTCACTTTTCTTTAGATAGAGTTGTGGCCTTTTTTTTCGGTGTAAACTACAATCAATGTCATTTAACTATGGATTTAATAATAAATAAGTTATTTTTAAAAAAATTATAAACAAGTCACTCAATTAAAATATTGTTACAAGCATGTCACTTAATTAGCATATATTTATACAAACATGTCACTCCTCTTTGATTTAATTTAAGTGATCTGCTTGTAACAATATGTTAATTGAGTGACTTATTTGTTGAATGACATGTTTGTAACTTTAAAGAAAATGAATTGTTTGTTACTAAACCCATAGTTAAGTGACCTTGGTTGGCTGTAGTTTACCCTTTTTAAATATATATATTTCAAAAACCTTTAAAATATACGAGTAAATTGAAAAAAATAAACATATTTATATAGAACATATACCCATATTCGATTGATAACTTGAGTCTAGAATTGTAATTTCTCAAAATTTTGGGTAGTGACCAAAATGGATAAAATAAAAGTTTGATGACTAAAGTATAAACTTAGGAAAAGTTTGGGGACTGAATTGTAATCTTCAAAAGTTATGTATTTTATTCCCATAAATGAATATTTTACCCCCAAGAATAATTTTTTCGTGTTACCCGGATTTTTCGTATGGAATTTGTGTTAAAAGCTATAAAGAGTTAAATTCGAGAAAAATCCGGATAATCGGATCGAATCAAATATTCAGGATATTTTAAAGCATGATAAGGCAAGGTTAAAAATGTCGTTTTCATGCCTTAAAATGGTAGGATTTAACATGGACCATTGGATTTAAGTTGATTTTCCATGTTAAATATGGACCGTTAGATTAAAATGACAAGATTGTAATTTTGGAAAAGTATAAGGGCAAAGTTGGTAACTACTAATTAGTTGGTTCATCTTTAACCATATGATGAATATACTTGATATTTGGAAAGATGAGAAACAAGAGATCATAAGGATAAAAAGGTCATTAGACATTAAAATGAATTTTAAATTCATTTTAATTATGTTAAAGACAAAGGCCTTGATTAAAAGAATAGAAAAATCAAGAGAATTCTCATCTTTTCTTAATTTTCTTCAAGTTGTCGTGAGTCTCCATATGGTAAAAAAAAATATTTTCTTTCTCAATTTCAAGCCATTTTACTTGAATTTTGGATGAAAGCATGAAATAGAAAATTGATCTCCTTGAAATTCTTTATCATTTGGTACTAATTATTCATGCTTTCCTTGTTTCAAACCTTAGTTTCATGAGTAGGGTGGATGAAGGGGATGTTTGGTTTTGAAGATTTAAGATTATATTTTGATGTAGTTGATGTTGTAGAATCATGTCCATGCTTGTATGATGATTGAAAACACTTGAAAATGGTTAAATCCCAATTTGGCTTAAGTTAGGGTTTTGATATGAAGTTGAATTTGGATTGATTTTGATATGAAAATGATTGTAGAAGCTTGGAAATGATGTATAGAAGTTGAATTAATGCTTGAATTAAGTTGGAAATCTTGAGTATGGTGACCCTTTATATTCGGCCTATAGGGAAAATTAAGGAAAATTATAATTTTTTTTCCTAAGGATAGAAATGATGTAGGAATGTTTCTACAAGATTTAGAATGTTGTTTGGATCAATTTGGAAGTTTGCAAAGTGTTGGGGGACCAAATAGCATATTAAGGGAAATATGAGATTGAAATGGAAATTGACTAGAAATTAATGAGTTAAGCTTGAATGTATTGTTGGAATACTTGAATATGTTATTAAGTGCTTGAATTTGAAGTTCAATGGCAAGGGACCGTTTTGAATAACTTGGAAATATTGAGATGAATTCTAAAAGAATTCATTTTATGGTTGAATTGTGAGATTTGAAAATGTTTTGTGAATTATTGGTGCATATGAATAGTAAGGGATTTGAAATGTTATTTTAAAGTATCAAGGTTAACATTGATGTTGTGAAATGGAATTAGTATCGAAAGGATTTTTAGGAATTTTATTCCTAATATGCCCATATGTTAGAATGATACTAACATATGCTTTGAATCGTATGTGTTGGTAAATGATGTTTTTGTAGATCGTGATTGTGATCGAGATTGTAATACAAACAAGCTTAAGGCAAGGAAAAAGTTCAAGAGTAAAGCTAAAATCGATAGTAAGGTTTACTAGTGAGGCATTAGGTGAGTTCAATGCATACATAACATAATACATGGATGTTTTATACATCATTAGGAAGACTTGCGATGAGTCTACCTTATTTATATTGGAATGATATTTATGTCATTAATCATATATTTGACATATTCTAAATATGTCAAGAGATAAATATAAATGCATGGATCACTAGTTATATATGATGTTATATTTTGATTTTTATTTCGGGTATGAACTGCCCAATGTTAAATTATGCTGATATACATTGCCATGGATGAAATAAATATGAAATATATGCCCAAGTATGTCATTGAGAGACATGGTATAGTTGGCATGCCATAGAGTCCAGTAGCACGTTGCATATTCGGTTTAGCACTATAGTGTATATAAAGGACACTTAGTGTATATGGTGGGCACGACCTTATGTGTATTAGCACTTCGGTGCATATTTGACTCGTGTACTCAGAGTCCTCATAGGTTTATATTTGGGCTATGATTTATTGGTAATAAATGATAAATATGTGAATAAGCTTATGAGCTTTTGGAATAAATGGCAAGTATATTGGTAAGAAATTTATATACGGTTTATATTATGTTAGTATATGATTAACATGATGGTAATACAAATCTAGTGATCATGATGCATGAATATTGTTACATCTTTATTTTTATAAATATGTTGTATTGCACTGATATTAATATTGCCTCACTAAGTATATACTTAGCGTGTGATATTTTCACGCGTAGGTAAAAAGAAGGAATCAAAGTAAGGAGCAGTTGGCTTCTTATTGTCAAGGAGTATAATTACGGTATCGGTAATAACATCTTTTGATGTGTTTTGATGTTACTAGATGGCATGTATATGTTAATATTAGTCAGTTTTATACTAGTTTTAATATGGTTTGTAATAACTTATAATCTAGTTTATGTTTTATAATGAATGATGAGTAGTTTATATAAAAAAATAATAAATAAATAAATAAATAGATGGGTTCTAGTATAGAAATCGGGTAACTACTAGAAAAAGAATTAATGAAGTGTTTAATTAGATTTTTAATTTAGGCAATTTTTAGGCAGATATATAGCTTATAAGTCATAGATATGAACTGATAAGTTGCTGCCTAAAATTAGAATTAATTCAGTTGATTAAAAATTTGAAATTGATATTACACGATAAATGGTTAAATGGATTAATTGTGAATTTCTTATAAATAACTATTAGGAAATGTTAGTAATTCATTATTTGATACTCTGATTAGTGTTGGATGTTAAATACTGGTATTAGAGCTACAAGTTTAGCCGGTTTTGGATATGAATCGGGCTTGTATGAAGTCGAGATTATATATATGCCACTAGGATGTCAAAATTACTGATATTTGTATGAATATACTTTGATGCCTATTGTTTAGTAATGTTGCTCATTTCTTATGAGGGATAATTGTGACTTTAACAGATGTCAGATCATCAGGAATCCCGTCAGAGAGCTGGACGTGATATTCTTGCACAAAGCAGGAGTAATGAGGTAAACCAGAATCCGTCTCTTGCTCAACAAAATGTAGAGCTACCAGTTCAGGAACAACGAAATATGCTTGTACAAGATCAATGCTTATTTCTTCAAGCATTGGATGCTATTATAAATTGTCGAGCACCAGTATCAATTTCAAACGAATTAAGAAAAATGAAAGCACCAGAATTTCGAGGTGATACTTATGCAGATCCAATGGCCGCTGATTACTTACTGGTTAAATGATGTTAAAATCATGCTGAACAGAATCCCTTGTGATGATCAAGGAAGGTTGGAGAGAGTTGTATCTCTACTGATGGAGCAAGCTAGTGTGTGGTGGAATGTAGTCACTGCACGAGTTCCTCCAGAGCAGATTACATGGGAATTATTTCTAAAAGAATTCAAAGAAAAATACATTGAGGACGTGTTTATTGAAGAAATGAGACAACACTTCTTGGATCTGAAATAGTATGGCAGGTCAGTCTATGAATACGAATGTAAGTTCAATAGACTGAGCCGATTTGCAACAAAGTTTCTCCCAACCAAAAATCTAGAATTGATAAATTCATACCTGGGTTGGATCCTTAATATAAAAGGGTATTGGTTTCTCACAATTTTACTACTTTTCAAGAGGCCGTAAATCGAACAAAAGCTATGGAAAAAGTAGACCTCAAAGATAAATCAGGGAAATAGGTTCAGACAGTAAAAAGGTTCGGAAGTTCTTTTGCTGCGTCGTCATTTAAACGCAGTAAAGGATTTCCACAGCAAAATCCAGTAGCATCAGCTTCTTCAGCCAAAAAAGAATATTCCAGAGGGAAGTCAAAACAAGCTCAGGCTGTTACTACAAGTACTCGAGACTCCAGATTTCGTCATATTCCAAAATGTGAACACTGTGGAAAGAGGCATTCTGGTCAATAATGGTTTGCTAGTGGGGCATGCTACCATTGTGGGCAAGCTGGTCATTTCAAAAAGAATTGTCCAAAGCTTCACCCTGATCAGTCATTTGCATCACCTCAAAAAGCAGAGGAAACAAAGGTGGCAAACTAGGAGTATCTACGAACATACCTAATCGAGAAGACAAAGCTGCTACTCGAGTATATAATATCAAGACTGTTAATGATCGAGATGACTCAGATATCGTAGCAAGTATGATCGAACTCTTTGGCAGACCTATTTTTGCATTGATTGATCCAGGCTCTACCCATTCTTATATTAGTTCTAAAGTAGTGCTTGAAAGAAATATTCTGATAAAACCAATTTCGAGTGAGGTAGTTGCTATTAATCCAATAGGACAAAGTGCCAAAGTAGGCCGGATATGCAAAAAGTGTCATATAAAGATTCAAGAAAATGAATTTCCACATGACCTTATGGAATTACCCTTCCAAGAGTTTGAAGTCATTCTTGGAATGGATTGGTTATCGGCATATGAAGCTATAGTTGAGTGTCGATTAAAAAAGTTAATTTTAAAAGGACTATACGGATCAGAAATAATATTTGTAGGCAAAAAGCAGAATTATTTGAGTAATGAGATGTCAGCTATAATTGCTAGAAAGTTATTATCACATGGGTGTGACACATATTTAGCTCATGTGATAAATACTTAGGAAACAAAGATAAATTTAGAAAATATACCCACGGTGTGAGAATTTCCATATGTTTTCCCAGATGAATTACCATGATTACCTCTAGATCGAGAAGTGGAATTTGGTATTGATGTGCTTCCTGGAACATCACCAATATCAATGGCACCTTACAGGATGGCTCTTACAAAACTTAGAGAGTTGAAGGCTCAATTACAAGAATTATTAGATCTAGGTTTTATACGACCTAGTTTATCACCTTGAGGAGCTCTAGTCTTGTTTGTGAAAAAGAAAGATGGATCAATGAAGTTATGTGTAGATTAACGTCAACTTAATAAAGTGATGGTGAAGAATAAATATCATTTACCAAGGATTGATGATCTCTTCGATCAACTTAAAGGAGCAACAGTGTTTTTCTAAAATTGATCTTCGATCGAGGTATCATCAGTTGAAGATCAAAGAAGCAGATATACCAAAGACAACTTTTAGAACTAGATACGAGCATTATGAGTTTGTAGTAATATCTTTTGGACTTACAAATACACCACCAGCTTTTATGGATCTAATGAACCGAATATTTCAGCCATATTTAGATCAATTTGTGGTGGTATGCATAGATGATATATTGGTTTATTCAAAAACCAAAGAAGATCATGATACTCATCTTCGAGTAGTTCTTCAGATCCTTTGAGAAAAGAAATTATATGCAAAGCTGTCAAAGTGTGAATTTTTGTTGTCTGAAGTAGCTTTCCTTGGACATATAGTTTCAGGTGAAGGGATTTGAGTCGATCCTAAAAAGGTTCAAGCAATACTCAAATGGAAGATTCCTCAGAATGTCTTTGAAGTGAGAAGTTTCTTGGGATTAGCTGGTTATTATCGGCGATTTGTAAAAGATTTTTCAATGATTGTCGCTCCAATAACTAAGCTATTAAGAAAGAATGTGCCATTTGTTTGGACATATAAATGTCAGGAAAGCTTTGATAAATTAAAGAAAATATTAACAGAAGCTCCTGTTTTGATACAACCAGAATCTAGAAAGGATTTTATAATATATAGGGATGCATCCCATAATAGTTTGGGGTGTGTATTAATGCAAGAAGGGAAGGTTTAGCATATGCTTCTCGACAACTCAAAACTCATGAAAGAAATTATCCTACCCATGATTTAAAGTTGGCTGCAGTAGTGTTTTCTTTAAAGATTTGGCGTCACTACTTATATGGTGAAAAGTGCTATATCTACACGTATCATAAAATTTTGAAATATTTATTATCTCAAAAGAAGCTTAATTTGAGGCAAAGAAGTTGGATAGAATTGGTCAAGAATTATGATGTAATTATTAATTATCATCTGGGGAAGGCTAATGTAGTAGCAGATGCACTCAGTTAGAAAACATTTTCTGCTTTGAAAACATTGAATGCTCAGTTGAAATTACAGGAAAATGGTGCAATAATGGTTGAACTACAAATTAAGCCTACATTGTTAGGAAGGATTAAAGAGTTACAAGTGAAGGATAAAGAATGCTTGGAAAAGAAGGAGCAAGTTCAACGTGGTGATTCCAAAGAATTTGAAATAAAACCAAATAAATGCCTATACTACTAGGGATGTGTATACATTTCTAAAGATGAGGAACTAAGGAGGGAAATACTTTCGGAGGCACATTACAGTCTTTTAACTATGCATCCAGGAGAAAACAAAATGTATCAAGATATAAAGAGTCGATTTTGGTGGCTTGGCATGAAACGAGCTATCACCGAGTTTGTTGCTAAATGTTTAACTTGTCAACAAGTAAAGGCAGAACATCAAGTTCCATCAAGATTACTTCAACCAATCTCAATTCCACAATGGAAGTGGGAAAAGGTTACTATGGATTTTGTAATAGGCTTACCACTGACGCCAAGTAAGAAAGATTCGATTTGGGTGATTGTGGACCGATTGACTAAAACGACACATTTCATACCAGTTCGAACAGACTACTCCTTGAACAAGTTAGCAGAGTTGTATGTTAAGGAAATTGTTAGATTACATGGTGTTCTGGTGTCTATTATATCCGATAGAGATCCAAGGTTCACTTCAAGGTTTTGGAGTGCATTACATGAAGTATTGGGAACTCGGCTACACTTCAATGCTGCTTTCCATTCTTAAACAGACGAACAATCAGAAAAAAACTATTCAAATACTTGAAGATATGCTCAGAGTGTGTATAATGAATTTTACAGGTTCATGGGAAAATATCTTCCATTAGCTGAGTTTGCTTATAACAACAGTTACCAATCAAGTATAAAGATGGCACATATGAGGCATTATATGGAAGAAAATGCTGAACATCATTGAATTGGTTCGAGCTAGAGGATTAGAAAATTATTGGACCAGATCTTGTTCAAGAAATGGAGGACAAGGTAAAGATAATTCAAGATAATCTCAAGGCCACTTCTGACAGACAAAAGTCCTACTCAGATCTTAAAAGAAAAGATATTGAGTTTGAAGTTGGAGATAAAGTATTTTTAAAGGTTTCACCTTAGAAAAAGATATTACGATTTGGACGAAAAGGCAAACTTAGTCTGAGATTCATTGGTCCTTATGAAATTTTGAAAATGGTTGGTCTAGTGGCATATCAACTAGTTTTACCACCAGAAATTAGTAAGGTCCATAATGTGTTTCATGTATCTATGCTTCGAAAATATCGATCTGATCCTTCCCATGTCATTACATCAGAAGAAATTGAAATTCAACCAGATTTGACATACGATGAGGAACCTGTAAGAATCTTAGCTCGAGGAGAAAAACAATTAAGGAACAAAAAGATTCTTTAGTTAAAATACTGTGGAGAAATCACAAAGTGAAAGAAGCTACTTGGGAAACAAAGGAAGCAATGAAAGAGCAGTATCCATATCTTTTTGAGCCAAGTACGTTAAGAAAATTCGATTTTAGAAAAGTTTTGTGTTCAAAATACTTTGAATGAGGAGACATTGTTTTAAAGGTGAAGATATGTTTTATTAAATCCTTTGTAACCGACATGTTAGTCTAAGTGGTAAGCAGCTTGGTATCGCTTAAACATTCTCGAGTTTGAGGCCTTGTGTACACAGAAAATCTCCATTGGGAGAATCACCAACCATAGCCAGGTATGCGACACATGTCAGTTTAGATTAGTTAAGACAAAGCTCTGGAAAACCGAGAGGACCCAAAAATTTCCTTTATAATATCGCACTTAAACATTACTTGAACAATGAAAAGAATGTACCAATAATACTATTAATCCAACTAGGGTGGGAACCGAAAAGTGCGGGGAAGGTTTTGCATTCTCCAATTCGTCCTCAATACTTGCGGGGACGGTTTTGAGGAATCCTCATTACATGCTTTGGGGATTTTTTCGGCCTCATCCCTGTACCTATCAGATTCTCACGGTTTTCGGAGAATCCCCATCCCAACAAAAATAAACAAAATTTACTATTTTATTAACCAAAGAATATGACCAATTTCAATTTACAAGTCATATATTCAATACACTTCAAAAAATGTGGTTAGGGGATAAGGTAAATTGAGAGATAAATCCACTATATACTCTTAATTAACAAAAAAAGTAATTACTACAGAGGCCACCCAACATAATAAGGTTTAAACAAAATGCACAAATATCTTGATGAATTGAAAAATTGATAATCAGATAGGTAGGTATATAGATAAATGAGAGTAAATATTATTTTATTTTATTTTTGTAAAATATCGGGATCCTTACGGATATTTTTGGGGATTCCCACGGTTATTTATACAGTTACGGTTCAATTATTCTCACAATTCGAATATAACAATTCTCATCCCCATCTCTATCTGAGAACCGATGATAAAATTTTTCCGTTTTTATCCCCGTAAATGAAGATTTCGATTATTCCTCATCCAGTCAGTTCGGATCCTCACAATTTTCAGATATTTCTCACTCAATTCTCACCCCTAAATCCAACTTACAAGGTCTGAGAGCATATAATCCATTAACAAAAATACATAATAGCAAACAGTGTTAACTATCGGATAACCCCAATCAACATTATATACCACAAGTGCCTCACTACACGTTTGACCATACAAACAAAATAATAAAAGGGACGCAGACATAAGCAGTCTTCATCAAGGAAAGGTCCACGAGCCATTTCCGAAGGGACGCAGATATTTTGTTTATAGCAGTTATCGCAGTCGTGAATTTTTAAAAGAACATATACTATTGTGAACATAATAATTATAGATATCATATTTACGAACAATATCAAAATCGTTATATAACGACCACTATAACAATCGTAGATCGCTATTAAATCACCGAATATATCACTAACATCTCAACGTTCGGTCTTTATTTGTCTTATGCCTACATTCGGGGATGGACGCAACACTTTATGTTAGGAGAGTTAACTTATAAAATTTTAAGAGGAAGAAAATAAATTTTTAATAGAAGATACATAAAAAATTTGTAAACTATATACAAATTTTAAATTTTCAGGGGACAGCCGCTCCCTCCGACCTTTTTTGTGCATCCCTGCCTACCCTAAGAGTTCGATGATAAGATAAAGTAATTATTGAGATAGAAAAATTCGGTCATTTGACACTGTACCACTACCACCCAGAATCTATGACAAAATTGAAAAATTAACGTTCGTTTGGTTTCAGAGAACGGAGTCCGTTTTTATTTTCATTCTCTTAGAAAATAGAAAACGGTGAATAAAATGTGTTTGGTTGTAGAAATAGAAAATGATTTTTAGAAAATATAAACAAAAATAAGTGAAAATTTGAAAACATAGAAAAAGATGTTTTCATTGAAAATGTTTTAGGAAAGTGGAAAATATGAAAATAAGGATTTTTTTTAATTTTAACTCTATTTTAACCCTGGTTTGAATCATTCTAATGCCTTTTTTAAAACTTTAATTAGTCATATTTTATTTACGATAATAACAATAATAATAATATTTTTTTAACTATATTTTATTTTAATTATTTAATACTTATTCTTTTCATTTCTATTTTGAAAAGGTAGATACCAAACACATTTTTCTATTTTTATTTTTGAAAACAAGTTTCTATCCTTACTAACTAAGTATGTTTTCTAATTTTTAGAGAACTAAAAATAAAAATAAAAAATAAAAAAATAAAAAGATATTTTAGAACCAAACGGATATTAATTTTCATAAAAAAAGCTTACAATAAAAGGTAACCTCGTTTATAAAACCCAAAATCGACCTGAAAATCGTAAAAAAAATATTCTCTAAAAATTGTCTAAACAATTGGGGGTATGATTGAATCCAGAGAGTTAAAAAGGTTTTTCCATGTTGAAGCATAAGATAAAATTTATAAATGGTCATTGAACTTTAGTAAATTGTTAAATTCGGTAATCAAATTTTTGATTGTGTTAAGCTGAGCATTAAACTTTCAGTTTTACTTCAAATTGGTCACTGAGCCGTTAACGGCTGTTAAAAGGGTGATGTGGTTGTGAACAAAATTTGTATAATAACATTTTTAGTCCTCAAAATCTGCACATTCAAATAATTTAGTCATAATTCAAAAAAAATAATAAATTTAATCCTCATTATTTACATATTCGTTCAATTTGACCATATTTTTAATTAAAAATAATTTAATAATTCTATTAAAACAAAAAAATGATTTTGAAATCATTTTCCCATAATTACCAACCAGAATCGAAACTATAGCGATGATCTTGTACCTCAACGCTAAAGAATTTGTATACAAAAATATTATTTTTTAAAATTTATTGTCTTTTAGCCACGCTCTAAACCTGTCGCAGTCCAAACCTACCCTATCTAAATGAAAGGTAGTTCTTATGTCCACACACTTTTTCTCTGGTAAATGCTTTCTTAGCTAAACCTATGCCCCACGCATGTTTAAAAAACAAGAAACAAACAAAAAAATTGTGATTTATTTGAATATAATAAAGAGAGTTCACGGAAACCATTTTATGGTGTTTGAATGATGTTGTGTAAATTATTTTACACTGTTTGGTAAATTTTTTTGAAAAAATTCTTTAAAAGTTATTTTTTGATACAAACATTACACTTTTTATATTTTATTTTTTATTGAATTAATTTATATTTTACAAAATTTTGAATATATATTACAACATTTTATTTTATACAAGTGCATCAAATTAAAATCTAATATCTCTCAATTTTTCTTATAAGTGTAAATAAAGTGTTACAATCTTGATAAATAAAAATAAAGTGTTACAATAACCTGAGTTCTCTGAAAAGCAAGAATCATATAAAAAATGAAAGGATTTTCTTTCGATATATAAAATTCTCATAAAAATAACAAAAATAACAGTAGCAACAACATCAAGCATTCATTATTCCATAGCTAACTGCATACGACGATTCAAAATATTTGATAGCTGTAGCGACCCTTTTAAAATCGCTAAAAAAACATATATATGCATTTTTTTTGTTTTTGATTTTTTTTTTGGTTTCTTTGAAAAAATTTAGAATTAGTGAAAATTGAATTTTTTGGAATTTTGGGGATTTGGTTTTAAAACTTGTTTTGTTTGAAAAATGAAGAGTTGGACTCGTCAACGGCTATTAAGGTAGGCCGAGCACCGTAAAATCAGAGATTCTTTTGAAAACGGGTTCGAAAGTTAGTTACGTGTGGGGAAGGATTAGCACCCCATCACCCCCTGAAATCGGTACCAAAATAAACGTTGCTTTTAATCGATGAAAATTACTGAAATCCAAAATTGAATTTAATTGACTGTTTTTAATCGAATATAGGCTTTAATTGAACGGACTTTAATAATTTAGTGGGTTCGAATTAATTGTCCGTTTAATTAGTAAGGGTGACTGTACACCGGACCGTAGATTAAATCGACATCGAATAAGACCGACTGTCGTGTTAATTTACGGTTCGAATCGAGTAATCACCTTTATGCATGATGTAACCAGTTAAAAATAATGTTCCGAGTTATCAAATTTTACCCATTTTGATATTTACCTTTAGACGATAAGAATTAATTCGAATGTTTGGTCTATACCCATTAACCCAAGATTAAGACCAAAGTAATCGAGTTAATAATTATCTCTTTTTTATATTTAATTTAATTAATTAACAATGCGGAATACACAATTAAATTGGGGGTGAAATGTATGACAAAATAATATATGTCACAAAAATAGGCAAATAAATAAAGAATAATAAAGATAAATGCGGAAAATAAATACTTGAACAAAATAAATGCAGTAAATTAAAAGATCCGGAAAAAGGACTGGTCGAACGTAAAGAGCGTAAAATAAAAAATTCGAAAAAGGACCGAATGGAAAAAAATGCGGAAATTAAATAGCGGGAAAGTAAATGCGAGAAATTAAATTGTGGAAAGTAAAAGTTAGAAGTTAGATGTTAGTTGATTACACTAAACATGCCATAAATAATACGGGTCATCCCCCGTTGTTGGTCACCGTAAGGCAGATTCGAACGAGATAAAAAAGACAATGTAAATATAATAAAGATTAAAATCTAATACTATAGACATATGTATAATATAATGTGTACAAATATTATGATATAAACTAATATATATGCTACGTGTATATATATAATATATATGATACAATACACATATACATAATATAACTATATCATATATAATATCTATAAATAATATAAAAATGATATAAGGTATAATATGTATAAATATATATAATACGCATAGTACTTAATATATAGAATAATATGATATATATAACTATAATAGATGTAAATTAGGGACCGAATCGAAGGAAGAAGAAATAAGGGGGTAAAATTAAAACAAAACACAACGAAAGAAAGGGTGAAATTTTAAAAACGAAATAAAGGGAAGGGGCTAAAACGGGAATTAACCCATGACGAGTTTAAAAGCGGGAGCGACCAAAGAGGTAATTAACCCCTTGGTCAAAAGGCGTGGATCATTTCCGGATCTGGGTCAACGCGCGGGTCAAGGGGGCTGGCCGAAACGATGAGTTTCGATTCGCCTATATAAGGCCGAGTTAAAACAAAAAGTATTTTATCCTAATTTTAAAAAAACTCGAGGAACCTCTGAACCTAATTCTTTTTCCCCTTTGGTTTCGCAAAAACCTGCGGCCTAGTCGTCGTGCACTGTTGCCTCGGCTATCGCTCGCCGGTGGCCAGCGACAAAAAAAACTCTTCTTTTTTGGAAACTAATTTTGAATACGACATTCTTTTTCGATTTATTTTAAAAACCCTAAATTCCCTTTAGAGATTTCAAAATACCAAAACCTAGAAATTCTCTTTAAAAGAACAAAACCCTTCAAAAACCTTTGAAGACGTGGGACGATCGAGAGCCCAAATAGCGGAGAAGCAACGACGGCGACGGGTAACTGCCTTCCAAAGGTAACCTTAATTTTTTTTAATTTTTTATACTCACAGTAAAAAGAAAATGATGCCTTTATAATTTTTTGTTGTATTGGTTTTTTTTTGAAAACACATGTCTGGGTTACATGCATTTGCTTAGGGCTTTTATATCCAATTTTTACAAAGATTCAACATAAAAAATGAAATATACTCTGGATTGGTTGCTGCCTATGGTTGTTGTTGTTTGCTATTTTTTGTCTGGCTTTGTAGGTATTGTATGCTCGTACGGAGGGGAGAGTGCCAGTGATCTCTTGGCCTGATGTACGCGTTGATAGAGGAGGGGACCATCCCTTGGCGTGCTTGCTGGCGTGGAGCCGATGTGGCCGGAAGTTGGATTGTTGGGGAGGCTTCCAGAATGATTGGTGGCTGCAGACGGGTTAGGGAAGCTGAGGGGTTGGCGGCTAGGGTAGTGGAGGGGTCGATTAGAGTTTTTTTGGGATATTCGGGGTGTGGGACGGTCGGGTAATGGATCTGGGTTTGGGTGAGCCGGGTAGGGTGACCTGGGTTTGAATTTAATGTATCGATCTTTGGGTAGATTGGGTTAGGGTAGCTTGGATTTAAGGTAGGTGGGCGAGTTGTATTGGGTTTGGGTATGGGCAGACATGGTTTTGGGTATGGGCAGACATGGTTTTGGGTTTAATGTATCAGGCTTTGGATAAATGGACATTTTAAATGGAATTTGGAATATTTTAGTATTTTTAATTGAGTTTATTTTAATTGATGGTATTCGGTTCAAATAAAAGTAACCCGACGAAAATGGTTATTAAAGCTGCCCCTCTTTGTTTATTGTTGTGAAACAACAATAGAGCAAAGACTAAAAGATAACCATTTTTGTTCGGTCACACTGGAACACCCTTTCTTGGCACGACCCTTCCTTCGAACTCTAACTTGTCAATCTTCCAATTCCTAGAGAAATTGGTTGATCCGCTACACCACCGACAGAGAGTTGAGATCTGGTCGATTCATCTACTTCATCATTATTTTGGAAAGATAAAACATGCAAGAGTAAAGAAAATCGCTCCAGACTAAGTATTCACTTATTTTATTTAAAACTGTGAAATTAAAAGGATTGGGTAAAGAGATGCTCTAATAAGGGTGATCTGCTATGCCACCGACAGCGAGATAAGATCAGGAGATTGGATTGGACCAAGCTACAGCTCTGACAAAGAGGCATGATCTGGTGATTAGATTGCGATCAAGCTACAACTCTGGCGAAGAGGAATGATATGAGAAGTTAGTGGCGATCAAGCTACAAATCTGACGAATAGGCATGATTTGAGAAGTTATAGGTGATCAAGCTACAGCTCTGACGAAGAGGTATAATCTGAAGAGTTAGTGGCGATCGAGATACGAATCTGATGAAGAGGCATAATCAGAGGAGTTAGTGGCGATCAAACTATGACTCTGACGAAGAGGCATGATCTGAAGAGTTAGGTTTGGCGATCATGCTACAACTTTGACGAAGAGGCATGATCTGAGGAGTTAATTGATGGCGATCAAGCTACAACTTTGATGAAGAGGCATGATCTGAAGAGCTAGTTGATGGAGATCAAGCTACGACTTTGACGAAGAGGCATGTTAGTGATGATCAAGCTACGACTCTGACAAAGAGGAATGATCTGAAGAGCTAGTTGATGACGATCAAGCTATGACTCTGACATAGAGACATGATCTGAGTTTATAGGCCACGATCAAGCTATGACTCTGACGAAGAAGCATGATTGGAAGAGAGATTTTGATCCGCTACACCACTAACGACAAGTCAAGATCTAAAGATGGATTTGATCAATCTACAACTCTGACGAAGAGGCATGATCTAAAAGATTTTGATTTGTTACACCACTGACGATGAGACAAGATATGAGAATAAATATGACAGATCTTCTTCACCGCTAATGACGAGGCAAGATTTAGAAAAGAGATTGATCCACTACGCCACTAACAGAGAGTCAGGATCAGAGGATAAATATAATAGATACGCTACACCAATGATGATGGGGCAAGACCTAAAAAATCGAAAGAAATAATAGTTAGTAATTGTTCACTCAGAGTTTGAGTTTTGGTTTGGCTCCCTTCGCTTGGAGGGTTCGTCATCTCATGTTTGGTATTGTTATCCTCTATCTTGAGGTTTCAACTTCTTTGCTGGTTTTGTAACACCTCTTAACTGGATAAGGGGGTAAACTGAATTAAGAAGCATTCCAACAAACAAAAGCATAACAACCAAAGTTCATAGAATGGAAACATAAACAACTAAGGAAGATCACAACTTTTCGTTATAGATATATCATGCTAAACTTTCTTTTTTTGTCTAATGTCAACTAAAATCTTACTTTTAGTTTATTCACAAAATAATGTCATACTAAGCTGAGTGATTAAGGTATAGTTCTATATGAAAACATGATACATAGTTTACCATGTCTTTGGTTACTAAAATCTTTTGTTATTACCGGGGAACAATTTACAAATCTAGATCTTTTAAATTAGGGGAGAGGCTTAATTAAATATTATATTTTAGAATCCAAATCGAACTAAGAAGACTATATTTTTTTTACAAACGGCTAAATTAAGAGGAGAGTGATTCAAACATGTCCTAAATCATTCAAATATACAATAATCAAATATAATTTTACAGAAATTGTTCTACTAACAAGCTATAGCATTCTCATTCATTCATTAGACTATCTCAAAACAACCATAACATAGAAAGATCACCAACAAATAGACATGATTTACTCAAGAATCAACCATACCAAACAAACCAAGGCTATTCGAACTAAACATATGCAAGCCTTCCATATACATATATATATATATATATATATATATATATATATATATATCATCCACATCCAAACCACACCATAATAACAAAACATAATAATCAAGTTTTAGTCTCATAGGCAACCATCAAAAAAGAAAGGCCTTTTACATCATTTACAATGCTTATAAGCATTGCTTCCATATAGATATATATATAGAATATCCTAAATGCAATATATACAAGCATGTTGCCACCAAACTAGGAGTTTTAACATAAAGATTGACAAAACATACACTTTAAACTTGTGATCTTGATCGAGCTCAAAAAGCAACTGCTACCAACCTTACCCTAAAACATTACCGAAAAAAACCAAATAAGCATACATATAGTGGAGTAACAAAGGCACATATTAAAAATTATAACAGCAAGGTAACATGAATTTTCAATGCTATTCTTCCCTTTTTAGGCTTAAACTAGTTTTCATAACAAATTCGATTACCACAAGCCTTTACTATAGGTATATAAACAAATCAACCAATATCTTAAATTAAGTTGCTAGTAAAATGATGACATTACAAATTATTACTAGTAAAGTTGAAGCACAACATCTTGTTTTGAAAGAATAAACCAAATATAAAGCTTAATTAAGTCCTACTTGTCATACAATCAATCAATTAGTTTAATAATTTGAATAGTGATTTCAATCTTATTTAAATTTTAAAACCTTGGTAATCAAGTAGTCTAGGTAATCGAATCTCCGGCCAAACTGTCACCAAAACACATTATACTTTATATACTAGTCAACCCTCCTACTGTCGCCAAATGATAAAATTCACATACCTCATACTGTAACCATATAAGGACCGTAGACCATGGACCATAGTCCCTCCTATCACGAGCTCGACTGGACTCTATGGCATGCCAACTATACCCATGACTGACTCGAAACCAAGGCTTTTTAAGTAATATATCATATTCAAAGACGAGCCTAACCTCCATATTCGAATAAACAAGATGAGCACAACTCTTTTATTTCTTCATTATGTATCACAAAGTCTCCAAATTTCCAGAACTTATATCATTCCAATATCATCCTTACATGTTCATTCATTTCTCAATAAACATGAAACATTCATAACCTGATAAGTTGTAAAACATGATTCATAAATATTTTTCATATTAATACTAGCATGACTTACCGTACTTACCCACTAGGTACTTACAATTTAGCCCTTGGTCAAATCACAGATTCAAAACCATTCAAGGATAACATCAAAGTATTTAAAGTAATTAAGGAGGCTCAGGAAGGTTTCAGACCTGTCCCGAGGAGTTAAACTACACTCACAGATTTTGTAGGCTAGTTGATATCCGTAATTATGATCCCTGATGACTTTTCTGTGGCCTTGCCCTTCCTAGCTCTTTCTTCCTCCTCTTGATCTTGCTCTAAAGGGAGATATAAGTGATAAATCTTTTCTTTAAAGCCTAAACTTATTATGAATTTCATTCGAGCAAAAACACATTCATATGCAATTACTTTAATTCATAGAGGTACATAATTTTGACATACTTTTTCATGTCATCAACTAATAATTTTTATTGAAGCTAAACATAACTCATCTAAATATAAGTTGTCCCCAAAACCTTAACTATTATTTTTAGCAACATGACAACCAAGAGAATCCAATTTCCAAACCACTTACCTCCACAAAACAGTCCACTCAACTGCCATCAAACAAAGAAACCATTTTTAATTCCAGATTTACAGCATAATAAACACAAATGAATGATGGTTTAGACACTATCTTTATAATTCCTACAGCAACAATTTGCTGCTCCAAACAAACAGCCAAAAACATCACAACATCAATCCATTACAAGCCTTCGAAAAGGAACAAGATCACCTAATTTTAACTGAAATTCATAGTTCATAAATTAAGTATAGTTAACCAAAGAAAATAAGGACAAAGAATATATTACCCTTCTTGAGACTATTATATTAACACCTAGAACACCACAACAACTTCAATTTCACTCCACCGAATATTTTTTTCCAAAGCTTCAGCTCCTAACCAAGGTAATGTCGATTGGAAAAGAGAACAAAATTATCCTTAAACCCCATGGCAGCATCGGTTCTCTCTAAGGGATAAAAGCTCAATTGTTCTTTCTTTTTTTCACTTCATTCTTCTCTCAGCAAATAATCGAGACCCCCTCTCCAAGTCCATGCATGACATGTGTATTGTCCCACTAATATTTGTGTCTTTAGCATGCAATCTTTGAACTTCACATGAATTTTAGTTTAGTCACTTAATAACTAGCTACCAACTTTTCCTCTTCTTTAATTTGGTCCTAAGCTCACATAGTTATAGCTCTAGATTTATCCTGATACAAATCAAAACAAAATGACCAGCATTCAAATATATTAGCATTTTTCTAAACCGGTATTTGGGGCATTACAAATCCCCCTAAAAAAATTCATCCTCGAATTTACCTGAAGTAAAAAGATAAGGATATTAATCCTTCATAACCGCCTCTAGTTCCCATGTAGCTTCTTTAGACTTGTGATTTTTCCATAGCACTTTTACAATAGGAACAAACTTGTTATGAAGTCTTTTAACTTCACGGTCTAAGATCTGAATTGGTTCGTCTTCATACGTTAAATATAGATTAAGTTCTACCTCTTCAGGTTCCAACACATGTGAGGGATCTAATCGATATCTACGGAGCATGGAGACATGAAATACATTATGGATCTTGCTGAATTCTTTAGGAAGAGCCAAACGGTATGCAACAAGACCAATTTTCTCAACAATCTCAAAAGGTCCAATGAAACGAGGGCTGAGCTTTCCCTTATTCCCAAATCTGAATACCTTTTTCCATGGAGAAACTTTCAGAAATACATATTCTCCCACAGCGTATTAAATATCCCTTCTTTTAAGATCAACATAAGATTTTTTTCCTATCAAAGGCTTCTTTTAATCTATTATGTATGATGTTTATTTGCTCTTTAGTTTCTCTTAGAAGTTCAGGTCCTAAAATCTTGTTTTCTCACAATTCTGACCAGCGCAGAGGAGTTCTACACTTTCTTCCATACAATGCTTCAAAGGGAGCCATTTGAATGGATGTCTGATAACTGCTGTTGTATGCAAACTCAGCCAAGGGTAAGTATTTCTCCCAATTATTTCCAAAGTCAATCACACAAGCACAAAACATGTATTCTAGGATCTGAATTACCCTCTCTGATTGGCCATCAAATTGGGGGTGAAAAGCTGTACTAAGATTGATCTTGGTTCCTAAGGCCTCTTGTAAAGACTTCCAAAATCTAGATTGAACCGAGGATCTTGATCCGAGATTATTGATGTAGGAACACCATATAAACGTATAACTTCTCGGATATACAATTTAGCCAATTTGTCCAAACTCAAACTCATTCGAATTAGTAAGAAATGTGCTGACTTGGAAAATCTATCAATTATCGCCCAGGCTGCATCATTCTTCTTTGGAGATAAAGGTAAACCATTTACAAAATCCATAGCTATACGTTCCCATTTCTATCGAGGTAACTCAATGGGTTGCAAAAGTCCTGTAGGAACTTGATGTTCAGCTTTAACTTTTTGACAAATCAAGCACTTAGATACAAACTCTGTAATAGCTGCCTTCATTCCTGACCACCAATATAACTCCTTTAAATCCCTATACATCTTTACTGACCCGAGATGAATCGAAAATGGGCTACTATGAGCTTCGTGAAGCATTTCCTTTTTAAGGATTTCTTTATTGGGACACAGACTCTATTTTGAAAATAGAGTAATCCATCAAATTTCAAAGAGAAGTCTGGATTAGGCTCATTCTTTATTTTAAGAATAATGCTTTGAAGCTCATGATCTGAAAGTTGGAGGGTCTTGATTCTTGAAATCAAATCAGAGTAAACTTGAAGTTTAACTACAAGCTTTTGATTCCTTTGAAGTCTAAAATGAGCATTAATTGTAGTAGAAGCTACAAACGTTTTTAGATAAGAAGATCTAAAATTTACTTAGGGCTAAAACATAACTCATTTGAGGTCTTACCAGATGAATGTTTGTGACTGAGTGCATCAGTCACTACATTTGCTTTTCGTGGGTAATAATCAATGACTAAATCATAATCCTTGAGTAATTCCATCCACTTTCTCTATCTAAGGTTCAGATCTTTCTGATTCAAGAGGTATTTTAGAGTTTTATGGTTCGTAAACAGATAACATTTCTCTCCAAAGAGATAATGCCTCCATATCTTTAGCGAGAAAAGAACAATAGCAAGTTCAAGATCATGAGTTGGATAATTTAGCTTGTGAGGTTTTAATTGTCGTGAAGCATAAGGCACCATTTTCCCTTCTTGTATAAGTACACATCCTAATCCAAGATGAGATGCATCACTGAATACTGTAAATTTCTTTCCCGATTCGGGTTGCGTCAAATCTGGAGCATGAGTAAGAACTTGCTTTAGTTGATCAAAACTTCGTTGTTGGCTTTTCGACCATACAAAAAGGTACATCTTTTTGAAGGAGTTTAGTTAAAGGTGTAGCTAAGAGGGAAAATCCTTTAACAAACCTCCGATAATAACCAGCTAACCCAAGAAAACTCTTAACTTCTCCAACATTTCTTAGAGGTCTCCAATCAATAACCGATTGAATTTTCTTAGGATCAACCTTAATCCCTTCTGATGTTATTACATGACCAAGGAAGGACACTTTAGATAACAAAAATTCGCATTATTTGAACTTAGCATAGAGTTTATTGCCTCGAAGGGTTTATAGAACCATTCGAAGATGTTTTGAATGTTCATTCTCATTTTTAGAGTAGATAATAATGTCATCTATAAAGACTACAACAAACTTATCCAGATAGGGCTTAAAGACCCGATTCATAAGGTCCATGAATGTGGCTGGAGCATTTTTAATCCAAAAGGCATCACAAGAAATTCATAGTGACCATATCGAGTCCTGAACGCAGTTTTGGCACATCAGATTCCTTAACCTTCATCTGATAATATCCTGATCAAAGATCAATCTTGGAGAATACACTAGTATCCTTAAGCTGATTAAACATGTCTTCAATTCTTGGCAATGGATACTTGTTTTTGATGGTAAGCTTGTTTAACCGCCGGTAGTCAACACAAATCCTCATTGTTCCATCTTTATTCTTTACGAACAAAACCAGGGCTCCCCATGGAGATGAGCTAGGCCTTATGAATCCCTTATCTTGAATTTCTTGCAACTGGGTCTTAAGTTCCTTAAGCTCAATCGGGGCAATCCTATAAGGAGTGATGGAGACTGGAGTAGATCCTGGTTGAACTTCAATCCCAAACTCAACTTCTCGAGTCAGAGGTAAACCCAGAAGTACCTCGAGAAATACATCAGGAAATTCAAAAATAGTTAGGATTGTTTTAAGGGTAAGTTTGATCTCATCTATTTTGGGTACGAGAGCAAACACAAAAATTGGTTCAGATGGCTTCTTGTCTAACAAAAGTATAGATTCTTTCCCTAACCCATGTAGGAAAAGTCTTTTCTTACGACATTCTACCCAGGCATGGTGTTTATTTAACCAATCTAATCATAATATAAGATCAAATTCATGAAAGGGTAGAGCTAAAAGATCAACAGGAAAAGAAATTCCTTGAATATACAAAGGACAATTCATATACACTCGGTTTACCACAACTTTATCTCCCAAAGGATTAGTGGCAACAAGATTACAATTGGTAGGCTCAAAACTCAATTTAAACTTTTCAATAAGAGTAGAACATATACAGGAATGATTTGAACCTGAATCAAATAAGGCATAAACAGGATTTGAATACAATTCAATTGTACCTGCAATGACATCAGGAGAGTCTTCCTCTTCACAACTTGAACATGATATACTCTGACAAGTGCTCGAGATTCTTGATGTGTTGTATTAGAGGCTTGCCCCCAATGTTTTCTAGACACACTCGATTGAGCCTAATTAGGTTATCGACCTCTGGGTGATTGAGCAAGGTTAGAGTTCTTTGAAATATGGATAGGAAGCTTATTTGGGTTCTTAGGACAATCTTTGATGTAATGACCTGCATCTCCACACATATAACTAGTATTTGCTTGCCTCCTGCATTGGCCTGCATGTTTTTCTGACAAAAGTTGCAAGAAGGAACTTGTGAGTCTTTCCTAGAACCACTTGTGTTATTTATCGATTCTGAGGGGGCAGAAGGCTTAACTACTGATTGAGGTTTGGACAAGAAGTTACTCTTAGAAGAAGAATTGAAATTCGAATAACAACCACCTTGAATCTTTGGCTTCTTGAATGGTAGTGGAGGCCTTTAATCATTTCTAGGCTTTTTGTCATACCGAGAATGATATCCCTTCTTTTTCTCAAATGCTTTCATCTTAGCTTCAGTAGCAATAACCCGATTCACTAGTTCTTGAAAGTCAGTAATTCCCAGAGCTGTGAATATGGGGATTAACTCATCAATGTGCCCACCAATAAATATACGACATTTATCTTCATCATTCTTGATATATTCCATATTTATAGTATTTGCAGAAGTCACTGATGTTTTGCTCTATCGGTCTACCTCTATGTTTCAAATACAGAAAGCGTTTCCTATGCTCAGCTAGATACTGTTCACTTATATACTTCTTCTGAAATTTTTTAAGAAAGAATTCCCATATGATAGCACTTGTAGGAGCAGTGAGAGTAGCAGTTTCCCACCAATTCTATGCTTTATCAGCTATCAGTGTTAGAGCACACTCAAGTTTATGTTCATCAGAACACTGTAATTGCTTGGTCAAGATCTTGGTGGTATACTCCAACCAATATTCTACAACTTCTAATTTCTCATCATCAGCACCCGTGAAGGTGTAAGCTCGATATTGAGCTAACTTGTCTATCGGAGCCCTAGGTTGCATAACCACTAGGGGAATGAGAGGAGTTGGAGGGTTTTGTTTTAGAGAAGCAACGAGTTGGTTGAACATTTCTGTCATACTGAGGAAACATTCTCGTTGCACATGATGAATTGGAAGAGCTTCTTGCTGTTGTTCAGCAGCATACTGAGGATTTTGTTGCTCCTGGTTCATCCTTACACTACCTCCTTCTTTGGAGGAACCAGCTGGGCTCTCATTTTCCCGATTTAAATTTGTTTCAGACATTACTTTCAACTATTAACATATAAAAGAGCTCATATCAGTCACATATCACAAGTACTTGTTAAATTTAACTCCTAGGTGGCACATGCAGCAAATGATAATGCAATGAGATTCAGTTTAGTCCTAAAATTGACTAAACTTTAGCTCTGATACCAATAAATGTAACAATTCTTAACCAGATAAGGGGGTGAACCGAGTTAAGAAGCATTACCAACAAACAAAAGCATAACAACCAAAGTTCATAGAATGGAAACTTTCTTTTTTGTTATTACGAAAGCAAACAAAAGCATAACAAACAAAAGCAAACAACTAAGGAAGATCACAGCTATTCGTTATAGATATATCATGCTAAACTTTCTTTTTTGTCTAATGTCAACTAAAACCTTATTTTTAGTTTATTCACGCAATAATTTCATACTAAGCAGAGTGATTAAGGTATAGCACTATATGAAAACAAGATACATAGTTTACCATGTCTTTAGTTACTAAAATCTTTTGTTATTACCGGGGAACAATTTACAAATCTAGATCTTTTAAATTAGGGGATGGGCTTAATTAAATTTTATATTGTAGAAACCAGATCGAACTAAGAAGATTAGATTTTTTTACAAACGACTAAATTAAGAGAAGAGTGATTTAAACATGTCCTAAATCATTCAAATATACAATAATCAAATATAATTTTAAAAAAATTGTTCTACTAACAAGCTATGGCATTCTCATTCATTCATTAGACTATCTCAAAACAACCATAACATAGAAAGATCACCAACAAATACACATGATTTACTTAAGAATCAACCATACCAAACAAATCAAGGCTATTCGAACTAAACATATGCAAGCCTTCTATATACATATATATATATCATCCACATCCAAACCACACCATAATAACAAAACATAATAATCTAGTTTTAGTCTCATAGGCAACCATCAAAAAATAAAGGCCTTTTACATCATTTACAATGCTTATAAGCATTGCTTCCATATAGATATATATAGAATATCCTAAATGCAATATATACAAGCATGTTGCCACCAAACTAGGAGTTTTAACATAAAGATTGACAAAACATACACTTTAAACTTGTGATCTTGATCGAGCTCAAAAAGCAACTGCTACCAACCTCACCCTGAAACATTACCGAAAAAAACCAAATAAGCATACATATAGTGGAGTAACAAAGGCACATATTAAAAATTATAACAGCAAGGTAACATGAATTTTCAATGCTATTCTTCCCTTTTTAGGCTTAAACTAGTTTTCATAACAAATTCGATTACCACAAGCCTTTACTATAGGTACATATACAAATCAACTAATATCTTAAATTAAGTTTCTACTACATTACAAATTATTACTAGTGAATTTGAAGCACAACATCTTGTTTTAAAAGAATAAATCGAACATAGAGCTTAATTAAGTCCCACTTGTCATAGAATCAATCAATTAGTTTAATAATTTGAATAGTATGTTCAATCTTATTTAAATTTTATAACCTTGGTAATCAAGTAGTCTAGGTACTCGAATCCCCAACCAAACTGTCACCAAAACACATTATACTCAATATACTGGTCAACCCTCCTACTGTCGCCAAATGATCATATTCACATACCTCCTACTGTCACCATATAAGGACTGTAGACCATGGACCATAGTCCCCCTATCACGAGCTCAACTGAACTCTATGGCTTGCCAACTATACCTATGACTGACTCGAAACCAAGGCTTTTTAAGTAATATATCATATTCAAAGACGAGCCTAACCTCCATATTCGAATAAACAAGATGAGCACAACTCTTTTATTTCTTCATTATGTATCACAAAGTCTCCAAATTTCCAGAACTTATATCATTCCAATCTCATCCTTACACGTTCATTCATTTCTCAATAAACATGAAACATTCATAATCTGACAGATTCAAAACCATTCAAGGACAACATCAAAGTGTTTAAAGTAATTAAGGAGGCTCAGGAAGGTTTCAGACCTGTCCCGAGGAGTTAAACTACACTTACAGATTTTGTAGGCTACTTGATATCCGTATTTATGATCTCTTATGACTTTTTCTGTGGCCCTGCCCTTCCTAGCTCTTTCTCCCTCCTCTTGATCTTGCTCTAAAGGGAGATATAAGTGAGAAATCTTTTCTTTAAAGCCTAAACTTATTATGAATTTCATTCGAGTAAAAACAAATTCATATGCAATTACTTTAATTCATAGGGGTACATTATTTTGACATACTTTTTCATATCATCAACTAATGATGTTTATTGAAGCTAAACATAACTCATCTAAATATAAGTTGTCCCCCAAATCTTAACTATTATTTTCAGCGACATGACAACCAAGAGAATCCAATTTCCAGACCACTTAACTCCACAAAATAGTTTACTCAACTGGCAGCAAACAAAGAAACCATTTTTGATTCTAGATTTACAGCATAATAAACACAAACGAATGATGATTTAGACACTATCTTTATAATTCTTACAACAACAATTTGCTGCTCCAAACAAACAGCCAAACAAATCACAACATCAATCCATTACAAGCCTTCTAAAAGGAACAAGATCACCAAATTTTAACTAAATTTCACAGTTCATAAATTAAGTATAGTTTAACCAAAGAAAAGAAGGACAAAGAATATATTACCCTTCTTCAGACTATTGGATTAACACCTAGAACACCACAGCAACTTAAATTTCACTCCACCGATTTTTTTCCAATGCTTCAGCTCCTAACCAAGGTAATGTCGATTGGAAAAAAGAACAAAATCATCCTTAAACCCCATGGCAACATCGGTTATCTCTATGGGATAAAAGCTCAATTGTTCTTTCTTTTTTTCAGTTCATTCTTCTCTTAGCAAATAACCGAGACCCCCTCTCAAAGTCCATGTTTGCTTATGTATGATTGAAGTAAGTGCACTTAGCATGAGTGCATGTAACTTGATGTGTAATGTATGCATTAAATGCATGCTGATAAGTTGAATGTCGTGATGTTGATATGAGTGACATACAATGCAGTTGGTCCTGATGTTGACTTCAGAGGGGATGCCCCATGATTTTCTGGTCATATTGGTGGCTAGGTCTTGTTTTTGCTACAGTTCTATCTTGCGGACTAGATGGGCCATTGTCGCTGATGCCCCAACCTCTTTTGGGTTTGACCATCTTTTTTTGAAATGTTACCTTCATAGGAGAAGGTCAACTAGTGAATGCTTTCTTGAGCTGAAACATCGATCTGAGGGCCCATTTACTGTTGGTCCCTATACTTTTGAACTTCTTTGTAAGTAATGCATGGAAAATTTGTGTTTCAAATCTTAGACCACATGTTCTAATTTCAATGTGAGATGCTTATTAAGAAAACTGAGTTTTTCTTTTCAAATTGTGAATATATCAAGCTAGATTGAATGCCCCAAATATCAAGTGCACGAGCAACACTAAAAATATCTTACCGAGGGTTGCCCAAGCAAATCCTGTGTCTAGAAGACCTTGAAAGCTAAATTAATGTTTGAAGAAGTGAAGTGCATTTTAAACTACTCCGGTGCTTGACCATCATGCCTTTGGCAGGTTTATTTTTGTTTGTCTTATTTTTGTTTGGGGAATTCAATTCATAGCATTCCTTTGGCTCGAAATAAATGATGGACCAAACAACAAATTCCCGAGCTACTCGGAATTGTCACGATTTTAAAAATATTACCATCACTCATGAAGCGAAGGATCTCGATTAGAATAGGCTTCAACAGAGTGCCCCAAAAATTCCACACTCTTAACCGAAAATGCCTATTACTAGGTTTTGAACATTGGAGTGCTTTTTGATTAATCTTAAAAATGCCTATTACCAAGTGTAGAACTCATATTGATTTTGATATGACAAATGGTTTTTAACTCATATTGATTTTGATATAACAAAAGGTTTTAACTATTAAATTCTTTTAAAATAAATTTTAAATAACCCACATGAATTAATCATTACGCATTTGAACAATATTACTTTTGTCTTAAACTTAACCAAACATTTGAAGAACTTAAAAAAATATTCGATGAATTTTTCTAAGTTAAAATGGCTTTAAAAGTCTATGCGTACCGATACGGTGCTATGAGATTCCAAATTACATCGAATGTAAAGCCAGTACTGGTACAAAAACCAGCGTACCGTTACACGTACTTAATTTCAAGACATCGAATGTAAAACCAGTACCGGTACGGCAACCAGTGTATCGATACCTGTACTTAATTTCAAGACATCGAATGTAAAACCAGTACTGGTATGGCAACCAGCGTACCGATATGCGTACTTAATTTCAAGACATCGAATGTAAAACTAGTACTGGCATGGTAACAGGCGTACCGATACTCGTATTTGATTTCAAAAATTTAAATTTAAGTCACGTACCGATACGCTACAATGCGTACCGATACGCAAAGCTTTTATTCAAACATTGAATGCAAAATGAGTATCGATACGTACACCCGTACCGATACTCCTTGAGGCAAAAATAAAAATTTCAAATGCTTATCGGTACAGCTATACATGTACCGATACCCTATTGCCTCAAGATTTTCCAGTGAGCAATTCACGTACTGGTACAGACTTGGCATTCTGGTACCCCTTTCTTAGTACCGATACTCAACTTTGAGTACCGATACGCCCTGCTTTCTAACGGCTATTTCTATATTGGGCAGGTACCGATACTCAAATACGCGTATCGATACCTGGGGTTGGCAGACAACATTTATTGTAGGAAACTTGCTCTCCAATGGCTATATTCAATTCTCCAACCACCCAAATGGTTTTAATTCATTGAATGGTATAAATACAAGCCTCAAGTGCAGCTACAACAACTATTGAACATTCATTGAACATCATTCAAGCAATCAAGCAAAATCCAACCATTTGTGCTTTTAGAGTCATATCTTGTACACCCAACTTGTGTAATTCTTTTGTAAATCTTTGTTTCAAGTTTGGGGTTGTGAGTAATCATTATTGGGCAAAAATTTGTATCTTGTGAGGATATTTCATTTGCCAAACTTCTTTCTTTGTATTGTGAGTGAATTGTTCAAAGCTTTTGGTAGAAAGCTTGAACTTGTAACGGTTGCCTCCTAAGCCTAGAAAAGGGGAAAGAATTTCATAGTGAAATTGTTGAAAATCCTTAATAGGAAGCTAAGGTAGTGGACGTAGAGCTTGAACCACTATAAATCCTTGTGTCCTATTGTTTATACCTTCTTAAATTGCTTCCAAAATTTAAAATTGCCAATTCACCCCCTCTTGGCCACCATCTCAATTGATTGATAATCCTAACAATTGATATTAGAGCCACACCCAACCGGAGGTCTAACAACCATTGAGGCTATCCTAGAAGGTGATTCAATCAATAGAATTTGAAGCCATAGCATCCACCTCCGGTAACAACTTGTACGAGTCTTATTCTATCATCAAACCTCCATACTTCAATGAGGATAACTATCCCTATTGGAAAAACCATATGAGGTTCTTCATCAAATCCCATGACTACCTCTTATGGGATATAGTGAAAGATGGACCGACAATCCCGATGAAGAGAGAAGGTGCTCGGTTAGTACCGAAGTCCAAGAACGAGATGACCGATGAAGGTCAAAAGAAGCTCCAAATCAATGATAAAGCAATACACATACTATTTTTCTCACTTGGACTGGACGAGTATTCCAAGATGTCATCTTGCTCAAGTGCTAAAGAAATTTAGGATAAGCTCGAGATTACATACGAAGACACTAATGAAGTTAAGGAGACCAAGATTGGGCTTCTTAATTTGAGCTATGAAAATTTCAAGATGGAGCCGGATGAAGACATTTTCAAAATGTTTAAACGATTCTCCGTCATTGTTAATGACCTCAAGGGTCTAGGAGAAATCATCCGGAGGAGAAGCTAGTTCGAAAACTAATCTACTAACTTTCTGAGTCTTGGGATGATAAAAGAACAACCATCATAGAAGCGAAAGATCCCAAGACGCTAAAGCTCGATGCTCTCATGGGGTCTATTCTCACCCATGAGATAATGAAGAAAGGAAGAGATGAGGAAAAGAAGAAGGAAGAAATGAAGGTCGAGAAGAAGGAAATGGAGAAAAAGAAGAGTAGAATTCCTCTCAAAGCATCTTATGATGAGAGTGATTTTACCGAGGAGGAAGACGAGGAATTGGCTATGATAGCCAAATGATTCACTCGGCTTATAAGATCCAATCGAAAAAGAAAATTCAACCGAAGAAGGGATCTCAAGAACAAGAACAAAAAAGAAGAGAAAGATCCTATCGTGTGCTATGAATGTAAGAAGTTGGGGCACATCAAAATTGATTGTCCCCAACTCAAGAAGAAGGGATTTGAGAAGAAAAAGAAGCACAAGGCCCATGTAGCCACTTGGATTGGTGAAGAGTCTTCAAGTGATGAGGAGCACGAAATTGAAAAATTATGTCTCATGGCCTTTGAGGAGGATCCTAAGGTAACCTCTAACTCATTAAATGATCTTACTTATGATGAATGATTTGATGATTATAACGAGTCGCAAGAGGCTTATGACGAATTGGTTGAAAAATATAAGGAATCTATTTTGAAAAATAAGAAAACTATACTTGATTTGAAAAGCCAAAACGATTCCTTATCTAAAACCAATTCTAAACTTGAAAAGAAGGTTAATGATTTATAAGATAATCAAAAGTATTTTGAACAAGAAAATGTTAATTTAAATAACTTTCTTTTTGAGTTAAAAGATCATTACCTCAATGAGGTAAATGATCTCAAAGCTTCCTTAAACAATGTTGGGAAATCAAGTTTTGAAAAAAGACAATCTTCAAAACCCAACAATGTAAAAGGAACTTTAATAGATACAAACATGGAGGGAATTCAAGACCCTATTATGGTAAGAAAGTTAGAAGCATTTGGATTCCTAAGGATGTTATAGCTTCTAACAATGCTAATGAGATTTCTTCTTTGATTCCTAAGGGAACCAAGATTTTGAGAAATAATGCTCATGAACCCAAAAAGATTTTGGGTACCAAAAATCAAAGTTTGATTCCATGTTTGTAGGGGGAGCATTGTTACAAGGCCAAAGCTTTAAATGCAAATACGTGGTTCCTTGATAGTGGATGCTCAAGGCATATGAATAGAAACAAGAGTAGATTCTTTGAACTAGAGCTAAAGAGAGGAGGATTAGTGACATTTGGTGACAACTCTAAAGGTCAAATTGAAGGAATGGGTTCCATTGGTAATCACTTTTCCATACTTATTGAAAATGTTTTATATGTGAATGGTCTTAAACATAATCTATTAAGCATAAGTCAACTTTGTGATAAAGGTTTCGTAGTGATTTTTGATATACATGGTTGCAAAATTATAAATGTCGAAACCCACACAACTGTGCTTTTAGGTCATCGCATAGGAAACATATATATGGTGCATTTAGATGACATTAATATTTCTAATGCATGTTTTGTTGCAAATGATGATCACGATTCATGGTTATGGCATAGAAAACTAGGGCATGCAAGCATGAGTGTTTTGGAAAATTTGGTTTTAAAAGATCTAGTAAGAGGTTTACCTAAAATAAAGTTTTCAAATGATAAAATTTGTGATGCTTGTGCAAAAGGCAAACATAAAAGAGTTTCTTTTAAACCCATTAATGATGTTTCAACTAGTAGAGTTTTACAATTGATCCATCTGGATCTCTTTGGCCTTATTAGAACAACTAGCTTGGGTGGAAAATCATATGCATTTGTTTTAGTTGATGATTACTCTATATACACTTAGGTTCTATTTTTAAGTACAAAAGATGAGGCTTTATAAAAATGCATCACATTTTCAAAAATTACTCAAAATGATCTTGGTCAAACTATTTCTCATATTCGAAGCGACCATGGTACCGAATTTCAAAATCTAGGTTTTGAGGATTTTTGTAACTCAAATGGTATAAGCCACAAATTTTCAGCTCCTAGAACACCTCAATAAAACGGGGTTGTTGAAAGGAAAATCGAACTTTAGAGGAAATGGCTAGAACCATGCTTTGTGAAAACAATTTGCCAAAATATTTTTGGGCGGAAGCCACTAATACGACTTGCTACATTATAAATAGAGTAATGATTAAGCCTATTTTAAAGAAATCTCCTTATGATATTTTAAAATCCAAAAGCCTAACATTAGCTATTTTCATCCATTTGGTTGTAAACGTTTTGTTTTGAACAATGAAAAAGATAATTTAGGCAAATTTGATGCTAAAATTGATGAAGCTATTTTCTTAGGGTATTCTTAAAACTATAAAGCCTATAATGTATTAAATAAAAAGAACTTTAGTTGTTGAAGAGTCAATACATGTGATTTTCAATGATAACCTCCTTCCGAGGAAGGATTCTTGTGATGATGATGATGTAGGGATTTTTGAGGCCAATGATGGTGGGCAATTATCAAAGGTGAATGAAGTTCCAACCAAAGAAGAGGAAACACAAGATCCACTTCTAGAAGCCTTGAAGGACATGAATCTAGAGGAAAAGGAAGTGAGCTACCCAAGAGAGTTCAACTATGTCAAAGGTGTTGAGATTTTGGATGATCCATCCAAAGGGGTAACCGCTAGACTTTTTCTTAAGAATGCATGTAATGTTGCATTTATCTCATGCATAGAGCCTAAGAATATCAAAGAAGCATTAAACAATGAATATTGGATAATGGCTATGCAAGAGGAATTAAACCAATTTGAGAGAACTCAAGTTTGGACATTAGTTGATAGGTCTAGTAATAAATCTACTATATGAACTAAATGGATTTATAGAAATGAACTAGATGAGAGTGGTAACATGGTGAGAAACAAGGCTAGACTTGTTGCTCAAGGTTACACTCAAGAAGAGGGAATCAATTTTGATGAAACCTATGCACCCGTAGCGAGAATGGAAGCTATTAGGATGCTTCTTCCATTTGCATGTTATCATGAATTCAAGCTTTTCAAATAGATTTTAAAAGTGCATTTTAAATGGTTTTATAAATGAAGAAGTATATGTAGAACAACCACCCGATTTTGAAGATCCAAAATACCTAAACCATGTTTTTAAACTTTTAAAAGCTTTATATGGTTTGAAACAAGCTCCTAGAGCTTGGTATGAAAGGTTATAAAGTTTTCTAGTTGAAAAAGGTTTTGAAAAAGGGAAGGTGGATACTACACTCTTCATAAAAAGAAATGACAAAGACATATTAATAGTTCAAATTTATGTTGATGATATTATTTTCGGTTCTACTAATGAATTTCTTTGTCAAGAGTTTTCTAAGTTGATGCAAGGTGAGTTTGAGATGAGCATGATGGGGGAGCTTTCCTACTTCTTGGGGCTCCAAATTAAACAATGGAAGGATGACATCTTCATCAATCAAGCTAAATATATAAAGGACATGCTCAAGAAGTTTGGCTTGGAGAACACAAAGCCTCAAGCCACACCAATGAGTTCTTGTACAAGGCTTGATAAGGATGAAGGAGGTAAGTGTGTGGATTTAAAGCTTTATAGATCAATGATAGGATCTTTGCTTTATCTTACCGCAAGTATATCGAATATCTTGTTTAGTGTTTGCTTGTGTGCTAGATTTCAAGCTAGTCCTAGAGAATCCCACCTTATAGCCGTTAAGAGGATCTTTAGATACCTCAGAGATACACCTTGTTTAGGTCTTTGGTATCCTAGAGACTCTTCTTTAATTTACATGCCTTCTCGGATGCAGATTATGGGGGTTGTAAAATAGATAGAAAGAGCACATCCGGCACTTTTCAATTCCTAGGTAGTATGCTCATATCTTGGTTTTCTAAGAAGCAAAATAGTGTAGCATTATCTACCACCGAAGCCGATATATATCTCTAGGAAGTTGTTGTGCTCAAGTCCTTTGGATTTCTTAGATTATGGAATTGATGTAGGTACCATCCCCATTAGGTGCAACAATACTAGTGCCATCTGTCTCATTAAGAATCCCATCCAACATTCTAGAACCAAATACATAGAAATAAGGCATCATTTCATTAGATATCATGTCTTGAAAAATGATGTAGTTCTAGAATATATAGACACCTCAAACCAATTAGCGGACATTTTCACCAAACCTTTAGACAAAGAGCATTTTTGGTCTCTTAGGAGAGAGTTAGGTTTAACCAGCCTTCCTTGACCCTTAGAGTCTCTTTGGTGTTTAAAATTTGATTGAATTTGATTGATTGCATTGCTTATGTGATTTTTCTCCTCTATGCATTTATGCTTGTTGCTTGGGGGAGTTTTTGCATGTTAATATCATGGTCTATGCTTTATTTTTAATGCTCATACTTCATGCAATGCATAATAGAGGTAGTATTTTTTCCCATAACCTTAATTGCAGCCAAATTTGACCATTTGGTGCAGTGGGTATCGGTACTGGTATACCAGTACCGATACGTGTCCTCTATAACGGGTACCGATATAAAGTATTGATGAACGGTACCGGTACGCGTCTTACCATATCGATACGCAAAACATGGCTAGCAGTATCGGTATGTGGTTTAATGTAATGATATAGGATATGCAGAAGCTCCTCTTAGGGTTTTTATAATCATTTTTCCCCCAAATTCCCATTCTATCAACCCTACCCAAAAACCCACTCAAAAGTTCTCTCAAATTCCCTTGTTTTCACTCGAAATTTCTACAAGTTTTTGAAGTTTCTTTTAATCCTTCAACAACCTATCAAAATTTCATCAAGTTTGTGCACTTTCATCAAGATTCCCATCCATTCCAACAATTTTTAAGGTATTTTTGTTATATTTTTTTAAAATTTTTGTTTTCTCTCATATGGAACTTAGATTTAAGTTTTTTTTTGAGAATAGTATATGTATATGATTTATTAAATTTATATATTTTCATTTATTTTGATTTAAATAAAAAATATTATACATATTATCTTGAAATAATCTGTTGGAAATATTGGATTGAGTTATTGATTTGTGCATACATTGTGGCTTGCTTAATTTTTTGCAAGGTTATCTTTGCTCTTTCGAATCAAATTTGTTTTAACGACCCCTAAAGCTAAACGCCCTAGATCCGGTCCCTCTAATCAAAATTCAAATCCTTTGAACTTTTCCTCAATTTTTAACTCCCATTTTAATGAACCGGGCCGTCAAAATCAATTAGAACATTTTCAGTTGTATGAAAGTTTTACCATTCGAAGAGAATGGGTTGTTGATTATGAGTTTATGGTTTCTGAAAGTTTTAGGTTACCTTATCTTGAAAATCTTAGGGAATGGAAATTTCTACCTTTTCTTCGTTTACCTGGGGTTGTATTTAAAACACTAGTTAGAATATTTTATTCTAATACTAGGGCTATCCTTAGTGAAAATCAAGAAGAGGTCGTTGCTATAGAGTCCTATGTTATGGGTAAAATCTTTAGGTTAGACTCCTCTATTATTGCTTATCATCTAGGATTATAAGATACCGGGGAAGATGATGAAACCAAGCCCATTCCTTTTGTTTATGCCTCAGGCACTTCCGCATCCATCCTTAATACTCATGATAGGTTCTTTCATCTCTTAGTTACTTGGTTCTTTCGTCCTTCCGGGGGAAGTAGTCTACTATTTGAGGGGTAGATGCTTTTTGGTTACATTGCTTCCAAAATAACATTTGCATTAACCTCGCACAAATAATTTTTGCTGAAATTGTTCATATTGTCCAAAACTGTCATAAAAATCAAGTTAAATCTTTTACCTACGGTTGTGTCTTGAGCCACATCTTTGCCAAAGAAAACATAGACACCTCTTTTGATATTCCTTGCCCGCTTACCGATCCCATTGATGCAAAATCTCTTCGAAAGAGTGGATTTCACCTTATTAATGGTGAATGGATTCGACAAGAACCTTGTCAGAATGATGAAGGAAATGTGCCAGCTCCACCTCCAATTTCGGCTCCGGTTGCGCCTCTACAAGTTTCTATGACATTTGGTGATGACATGCGTTCCTACTTTGATGGCAAGTTTGATGAAATGTGGTCCTATATCGATGGAAAATTCATTGAGATGCAATCTATGGTTACATCTCACATGGATGATTGTTTCACTTCTCTTGGTGCGCGTGTGACTAGCATCGAGACCGACTTGGCATCCTTTCACTATGAGTGGAAAACACATACATTTGGGGACACCGCCACGGAAGAGGAAGAGGACGAGGACAATGGGGTATCCCATAGCTTTTTTTTTTATTTCATATTGCATGCATCCTAGACTTTACATTTGGATTTGATGTTTGGATTGTTTTTCGGATTGTTTTTATTGTTTCCATCTTGCCATGACTATTATGTTTGGATTGGATGTTTTTGCTTATGCTTGAACATTTAATAAAAACTTTGGCTTTAAATTGTTTATCTTCTCCTATTGCTTATATTGCTTTTGATCTAACAAAAAGGGGGAGAATATTGGGGGTCAAAATTTTATAAACAAAGGGAAATTTTTTAAAATTTATTTTAAGTTTTTGTTATATCAAAAAGGGGGAGATTGTATAACTCATATTGATTTTGATATAACAAATGGTTTTTAACTCATATTGACTTTGATATAACAAATGGTTTCAATTATTAAATTTTTTAAAATAAGTTTTAAATAACCTATATGAATTACTCACTACGCATTCGAACAAAATTACTTTTGTCTTAAACTTAACCGAATATTTGAAGAACTTTTAAAAAACATTCGATGAATATTTCTAAGTTAAAATGGCCTTAAAAGTCTATGCGTACCGATACGGTGCTATGAGTACCGGTACGCCCTTTGATTCCAAATTACATCGAATGTAAAACTAGTACTGGTATAGCAACTAGCGTACCGATACGCGTAATTAATTTCAAGACATCGAATGTGAAACCAGTATCGGTATGATAACCAGCGTACCGATACACGTACTAATTTGAAGAAATCGAATGTAAAACCAGTATCGGTAAGGTAACCAGCTTACTGATACGTGTACTTAACTTCAAGACATCGAATGTAAAACTAGTACTGGTACAGTTTGATTTCAAAAGGTCAAATGTAAATCATGTACCGATACGCTACAATACGTACCGATACGCAAAGCTTTTATTCAAACATCAAATGCAAAATGAGTACCGGAACGATACACATGTACCGATACTCCTTGAGGCAAAACCAAAAATTTTCAAATGCGTACCGGTACAGCTATACGTGTATCGATACCCTATTGCCTCAAGATTTTCCATTGAGCAATTCACGTACCGGTACAGACTTGGCATTTTGGTACCCTTTCTTAGTACCGTTACTAAACTACGAGTACCGGTACGCCTATACTGGGCAGTTACCGATACTCAGATATGCGTACCAATACCTGGGGTTGGCAGACATCATTTATTGTGGGAAACTTGCTCTCCAACGGCTATATTAAATTCTCCAACCACCCAAACGGTTAGAATTCATTGAATGGTTATAAATACAAGCCTCAAGTGCAGCTAAACAACTATTGAACATTCATTGAACAACATTCAAGCAATCAAGCAAAATCCAACCCTTTGTGCTTTTGTAGTCATATCTTGTACACCCAACTTGTGTAATTCTTTTGTAAATCTTTGTTTCAGGTTTGGGGTTGTGAGTGATCATTATTGGGCAAAAATTTATATCTTCTGAGGATATTTCATTTGCCAAACTTATTTCTTTGTATTGTGAGTGAATTGTTCAAAGCTTTCGGTAGAAAGCTTGAACTTGTAACAGTTGCCTCCTAAGCCTAGAAAAGGGGAAGAACTTCATAGTGAAATTGTTGAAAATCCTTAGTAGGAAGCTAATGTAGTGGACGTAGAGCTTGTTAGAAGCTTGAACCACTATAAATCCTTGTTTCCCATTGTTCATACCTTCTTAAATTGCTTCCAAAATTTAAAATTGCCAATTCATCCCCTCTTGGCCACCATCTCAATTGATTGATCATCCTAACAACAGGCTTTGAAGTGCTTTTTGAAAAATGCCCATTACCAGGCTTTAAATCTTTTTGTTTTGTTTTGAAAATGCTTATTACCAGGCTTCAAACATTAAATTGCACCGATTTGTTATTATTTGTGGTCCTTAAGGTGAAATGTGAGTCACATTCATAATCTTCGCAACTTAGGATTTTAATTAGACACAGGTTACTCGAACTCAACCTTCGGGTAAACATCAATGTCCCTTGTGCAATTGATATATGGAGACCCAATAGATAGATATATTTACAGAATGATGAGAATTAAAAATAGATTGCATCTTTTTATTGAAACTTTAAATATGTGGCCTTAGGCCATTACAAAAATTGACACCAAATTCGGGCCTTCTTTTTTCCTTTTTTATTTTTTTAAATGTAAACTTACCTAGGGGGTGCTCGGGAGCCCCCTAAATGCGGGATCACTTACACTGTCTGAATTGCAAATGTGGGTCATGAAGCTTGTCCCTTTTTTTCCTGTTAGGGCATCATCTTTGTCGAACATGACAGATTCTTTATTTTGAACAGATATGATAGTGAATGAGAAAATGCATGCCTCTAAATGCAATGTTAATGTTTGGATGTATAGATGTTGATGCAAGTGGATAAATGACTAATATTTTAAGATGATGTGTTGCAATTATGATGCAAGTGAATGAAATGAATGTACGATGCGACTGTCGTACAAATGAGTGAAATTAATGCTGAGTGCAATTACCATAAAACGAGTGAAGGGAAATAATTGATAATGTACAAATGAATGCAAAAAGTGTTGATCAACGAACATTCTCGTTGAACGACTTTTCGTAATAAAGATTGAGTCTTATTACAACGAGAACAGATGATGACTATCATATAAGGTGCATCTAGATTAGCCCTTGCCCCATTCGAATTTCAGGAATCTTTAACTCATCATTATGAACTCTTTCTTCCATTACGAAAGCCTCCAATTTTGAATTGTTCCGAAATCAATATTTTATGTGAAAATGTCATGAATATGCGCAAGAATGATCAAACAAGCAAGACAAGAAGAGCTTGTTAGTAACAAATGTACATATAAAGAATGAGAACCGAACAAACAACCAAGCTGCCTAACAACATGAATTCTAGATTTTTATGGTTGTCCGCATGGCTCTAAAGGGGTGGGCTTCTTACATTCTCACACATACGGTTTGGGTTCTAGAGATGGGTACTCGAACCGATCTCATTATCTACTAAGAAAACAAGAACCTCAATTCTGGCCAATGACAGGCTTGCGAATCGGATTCAGTTCGAGGGAAAGCACGACCTAGTGACGTAGAGGACTGCTCACGTCGGTATATGGCGTTTCAATCCCACATAAGGGATAGATCTCGGGTATAGAGCTTGATGAGTATAATGAAACACATGTCGGTGATGCCTTAAAAATTAAATGAACAATTAATGCAAGACCACTAATTATCAAAGCCGTTGAATTAAAATGTATCTTCGAGAAAGAACAAATTAATTACAGTCAATTTGAATTTCAAAATTTCCATTGATAAACGCAACATGTGTTTTTTGGCTTAACTCTTAAGAAATGTCCCCAATGGAGTCGCCAGTTGTAGCTACCCTTTTAAAATCGCTAAAAAGGAAGACATATATGCATTTTTTGTTTTTTTGGTTTTTTTGAAAAATTTTAGAATTAGTGAAGATTGATTTTTTTTTGGAATTTTGGGGGGATTTGGTTTTAACACTTGTTTTGTTTGGAAAATGAAGAGTTGGAGTTGCCATCGGCCACTAAGGTAGGCCGAGCACCATAAAACCAAAGATTCTTTTGAAAACGGATTCGAGAGTTGGTTATGTGTGGGGAAGGATTAGCACCCCCATCATGCCTAGAAATCGATACCCAAACAAACGTGCTTTTAATTAATGGAAATTACTGAAATTTAAAATTGAATTTAATTTATTATTCTTAATCGAATGGCTTTAATAATTTAGTGGGTTTGAATTAATTATCCTTTTAATTAATAAAGGTGATTGTACATCAGACCGTAGATTAGACCGACTACAGTGTAAATTTATGGTTCGAATCGGGTACATCACCTTTATGTATGATGCAACCAGTTAAAAATGATGTTATGAGTTATCAAATTTTACCCATTTTGATATTTACCTTCAAACGATAAGAATTAATTCGAAAATTTGGTTTATATCCATTAAGCCAAGATTAAGACCAAAGTAATCGAGTTAATAATTACCTCATTTTTATAATTTAATTTAATTAATTAACAATGCGGAATACACAATTAAATTGGAGTGAAATGTATGACAAAATAATGTACGTCACAAAAATTGGCAAATAAATAAAAAACAATAAAGATAAATGCGGAAAATAAATACATGAAGAAAATAAATGCGGGAAATTAAAAGATTCGAAAAAAGGACCAATTCGAACGGAAAGAGTGTAAAAGAAATGCGGAAATTAAATAGCGAGAAAGTAAATGCGAGAAATTAAATTACAGAAAATTAAATTTCAGAAAATAAAAGTTAGGAGTAAGATGTTAGTTGGTTACACTAAACGGGCCATAAATAATACAGTTCATCCCCTGTTGTGCGGGTCACCGTAAGGCAGATTCGAACGAGATAAAAAAGACAATGTAAATATAATAAAGATTATAATCTAATACTATAGATATATATATAATATAATGTATACAAACATTATGATATAAACTAATATATATGCTACGTATATATATATAATATGTATGATACAATACACACATATATAATATAACTATATCATATATAATATATATAAATAATATAAAAATGATATAAGATATAATATGTATAAATATATAATACGCATAGTACTTAATATATAGAATAATATGATATATATAACTATAATAGATGTAAATTAAGGACCGAATCGCAAGAATAAGAAATAAGGGGGTCAAATTAAAATAAAACAGAACGAAAAAATGGCGAAATTTTAAAAACAAAATAAAGGGGAGAGGCTAAAATGGGAATTAATCCATGACGAGTTTAAAAGCGGAAAATGATTAAGGGACCAGATAGGCAATTAACCCCTTGGCCAAAAGGCGCAGATCCTTCCCGGATCTGGATCAACGCGCGGGGCTAGTCGAAACGTTGCGTTTCGATTCGCTTATATAAAGGCGAGTTAAAACAAAAAATCCTAATTTTAAAAAAATATGAGGATCCTCTGAACCTAACTCCCCTTCCCCTTTGGTTTCCCAAAAATCGACGGCATAGCCATCGTGCGCCGCCGCTAGCCGGTGGAAAAAAATAACTCTTTCTTTAAACCAATTTTAAAAATGACTCTCTTTTTTGATTTATTTTAAAAAACCCTAAATCCCCTGTTGAGATTTCGAAAAACCAAAACCTAGAAATCCCCTTTAAAAAAACAAACCGTCGAAAAACCTTTGAAGACGTGGGACGATCGAAAGCCCTAATAATGGAGAAGCAATGGCAACAATGGATAACCGTCTCCTAAAGGTAACCCTAAAGTCTTTTGATTTTTTATACTCACAGTAAATTAAAAATGATGTCTTTGTAATTTTTTGTTGTATTGATTTTTTCGAAATACCCGTCTGGGTTACATGCATTTGCTTAGGGCTTTTATATCCGATTTTTACAAAGATTTAAGTTAAAAAAATGAAATAAAATCTGGATTGTTTGCTGCCTCTGGTTGTTGTTTACTGTTTTTTGTCTGGCTTTCCAGGTATTGCATGCTTCGTACGGAGGGGAGAGTTCCAGTGATCTCTTGGCCTGATGTGATCGTGGATAGAGGAGGGGGACCATCCCTTGGCGTGCTTGTTGGCGTGGCACTGTGTGGTGGCGTAGAGCCAACGTGGCCGAAAGTTGGACGGTTGGGGAGGCTTCTAGAATGGCTGGCGGCTGTAGACGGGTTAGGGAAGCTGAGGGGTTGGCGGCTAAGGTAGTGGAGAGGTTGATTAGGGTTTTTGTTGGGATATTTGGGTCAATGTATGGGCCGGTCAGGTAAAGGATTCGGGTTTGGGTGAGCCGGGTAGGGTGACCCGAGTTTGAATTTAATGTATCATGCTTTGGGCAGATTCGATTAGGGTATTTTTGGATTTAGGGTAAGTGGGCCAGTTGTATTGGGCTTGGGTATGGGCAGACATGGTTTTGGGTTTAATGTATCGAGCTTTGGATAAATGGACATTTTAAATGGACTTTGGAATATTTTTGGATTTTTAATTATATATATTTTTAATTGAGTTTATTTTAATTGATGTTATTCAATTTAAATAAAAATAGTCGGACGAAAATAGTTATTACAATAGCTACTTCAACTATAAATTTCAGTCATTTGTTTACAATTGATGCTTTTCTTCCAAAAAGACTTCGGCTAACTCTCTAAAGCATTTTATTCTTTGCTCTTAAACAGCTCTACAACCTAAAAATAAAGATTAACACATAAAAACAACAAAACTTCTCATGAACATCCAACTTTAGATCCACCATCACACATTAAACAACTCAATGTATGTGCTCAACACTAAAAGCTCCATTTTTCGTATAGTTCTCGCCTCAAACACAAATTAGATTCTTTTGAGATATTTATTTTGATATAACTTAAAATGAAATTTTTTTTTGGACTTAAACTAATTTACAAAAATAATTCAAAGTCCAACAAACCTGAAAAATATGTTTTAAAGTTTTAAAACCTCAAAAATATGATTTATGTTATGAATATTTATCTATGTGGATGTCTATAATGATAAGAACTTTATCAAGGAGATTTGATTTACTTGACCATTATGAATATTATCTTCATTAATTAGAGTTTAATGTATTATGTACTTCTTATGCCTATAAATAGATGATTTGGCGAAGACATGGTACACAAGTCTACATTGAGAATAATACAAATCTCCCTCTTTCTCTCGTCTCTTTGTTCTTTCATTATTGTTCTTTGTTATTGTTCTTCTTTATTTTATTCACAACACGTTATCAGCACGAGACTCTAACCAACTGAGGTGTTTGTCGTTCGAATCCTAAAGAAGTTACCGAAAAAGTTCGATCCTACATTGAACCGAAGATAAGTTTTTTTTTCCTTCATTTTTTTAATTATTGATTGTCTTTATCTTGATATTTTAGGTAGGCCTTTAAAAAAGCATGGTGACATGTTTTGAAGGTTTGATCGAGCCATGAATTTTGAAGGCACTCAAAGACTATACAAGATATAGTGGTTGTGGTTCAACCTATGATTAACATAATTCACTCAACACATACTTTTGGGATGATTATATCTTCTAGAAGCTCTATTCATTATGAACCACTCATGATCGACACTATGCTAATTGAGTTTATAACAACATAAAGGTATTGCAACTTGGATTTATTCACTTGCACGAGCCAAGCCACTGGTATATTCAGCTGACCTTTTAATCATCTATATTTTAAGCATTGTAATGTTTCATTTGTCATATATATATATATATATATATATATAATTACTGCCTCATGCGCCTTAATCATCGGTATTTTTATGGCCACTTTCTAATTTTCAAAACTCTATGGAGTATTATATTTAAATACGTTTAATGCATTTAAGTAGTTTATTGTACTTGTATCGACATTATTATTATGTTTTAATGTGTTATGCATTTGAGTAGTTTATTAGTTTCTCCTATCAATGTTTGAATTTGGTCTTATTTTTATTTCAACACAAAAGGTGTAGTAATAATAATAGAAAAAAGAAACGAATGGAAGTTGAGTTCTTTGCGCCAAACACCTCGAGTGTCAGCACTTACCAAAAAAATAAAAACTACTGTTTCGTTGCTTCTTTTATTGAAGGTAATTTTCTGATTATATGTTGATGTTTTATTTAAGGTATTTTTTGCTATATACTTCTCTCAAGTTCAGATTACGAAAATTCATTTGATTCAAGAATATTCATGGGAGGCATTCCCCAAAGTGAATGCAAACATAACATTAAATTTACTTCGCTCTATTCCCTGAAGTGAATGTGACATTATATAGCGGAAAGAATAAAAGCCACATTAACAATTGTTGTTGTGGTCGAGGCCATGAATATAGACATGGACAAGATGGTCGTTTCAAAAACACTTATACCCACCAGAAGTGGGGTTATAAGGATCACAAAGTGATAACCCACCAGAAGTGGGATTATAAGGATGACAAGAGTGATAAAGATCATTCTAAGTAAATGAAACCATTTTATTACCAATGCGATGTTATAAACCATTCGTCTCATGCTTGTCGTACGCTAATTATTTGGTATGTATCTCCTTTTCTACTATGTTATATTTTAATTAATTAAACACCATAATAATAATAAATCGATTATATGGTTTGTTCTTTTAACACCTAAAACATGTTTTATTATAAAAGGTTTTGTTATATTGCTTTAACGCCTAAATCATGTTCTTTAATTAGTTAATATGTTCTCTATTCTATTGGTTTAATCCAAGTATATTGGCTGGACATCCCGTTCTGTGAGGCTATTGGTCTCAAAAGAGGTTTCTAAAGGACCTTGTGATCTGGTTTAACAATGCTACGTACGAGGAATAAATCTTTGTTCTAATGATTACTTTGCTTTATGTTTATTTACATAACATTATAATTATTTAAGTTTTATATTTATATATATGTATAGATTATGACATTTATTTATTTTGTTTCACATGATTACTTATCAAATACAATCTATGGTGACGATTTATGCTTAGCAGAAGCATAAAAAATATTTTCCTATTTAAATGCAAGGGAAAAATGTGAGTATTATATTGCAGAGTACTAAAAATATTGATGCTCCAGAATAGCAATAAGTTCTTGAGAGAAAGCACATTGTGAAAAGGTACATAATTGTGAATATCCCAATACTTACCGCTAAAGGTAATAATATCATCACCACCAAAAGTTCATATAATCTTTTGGGAATTATAGATGACATATGTTATCAATTGGCATATGAAATAAGCCAATGTGGATATCAGTTCTGTAACCTCCTCAACCTGGCCTAGGCACCCGAACGAACCGAGAGAGCTACATTAGGCTTGCCGAAGCAAACCGGAGAAAGATTATGAAATTCGGTCCATTTTTTTTCTTTTATCTTGTCTAGATGCATAAGATTATTCCTAAGTGATCATGCTCGCAGCGGATGAGGTTACAAAGGAAATGGACCACGGATAGGCAACCTATTGCATACAACACAATTTAGGGACGAAAACAAAATAGGGGATAATCAAGGCGAAGTTGCTTGAAGTGAATTGAAGCTTGTCGGGAGCTTGTTTTGAGTTGGCAAGCAAAGAGAAGTGAAATCGGTGAGTGGAAACAATTTAAAAAGTCTTTTAAAGTGGTTTTGGGATTTTAGGATAAGTTTGAAACACTTACCTAAGCTCATAAGTAAGTTTCCTCTTTTGCTCTTTAATATCGGTACGGATATGAGCATGTGTAATTCATGTTTTGGTCGTAAACATGGTTTGTTTTTACTTACTTTAAATGCATGATTTTGAGTACATATGCAGTAATTTAAAGGTATATGGAATGCTAGTAAGCATTGGTTTTTATTCCGGTCGGGAATGTGGTATTGCTTTGGCAATGGGGTTTGCATATGTGGTGTTTTTGCTTAATGCATTGTAAAAGAGTGAGTAAATGGTTTTGTAGATGATATATTGACTATGTGACAAGGTGATAAAACATTCAGATATGGTTGGCATGCCATAGGATAAAGTGCACTATAATATGTTAAAAATCGATCATCGTTAGTGGTCCTTGAGGTATAGCGATTGACTACTCGAACTAGGATGTGGTCACTTGGGTTGAGCGGTCGGTTCCCTTGTTGATGTTAATCTTGTGGTCGGCAAGGTTGTCATATCATGTGGTCAGCATGGTATGGGTCTTGATGACAGTCGATCATTAAGAGAGATTCGTGTATCTGATGTGTAATGTTAACGGTCGGTTAACCAACGATTAGCAGTCGGCTAATCAAGGATAGTGGTCGACTATCCGGGGTCACTATAATTTGCAATATATGAAAGCTTATATGATTTAATGCTTTGGGATTTAAGCATGCTAATGATGATTTAATGCTTTGGGATTTAAGCATGTGATTCGTAAATGTTTTGCATATGGTCGATATGTATGTTTTGATTCGGGATCAATGAAAATTCTTTGGTCGTAAGCATGGTTTGAAAACAAGTGTTTAGTTTTCAAAGGATACTTAAATGCATCATTGTTTTATGAGCATCCTCACTAAGCATGTGTTCTTACGCTCTCTTTTTCCTAATGATGCAGAGCATTAAAGTTCGGGGCAGCAAGGCAAGGTTTAAAGTGATCCAAGAGCAATACTCCTTTTGAGTATGAACTCGGTTTAAGTTTTCGGTTAATAAGGCAATGTGTTCGCCATGTTTTTGGGATATGTAATTCTATTTTCCCCTGGTTTTTGAGCATGTTGACGCTGAGTTTTAGACTTAGATTGTTGTTGATGAACTTATTAATGATTTTTACTTATGTTGATGTTAGGTGTTTACCTAAGTATGCATCAAGATAGCTTTGATTGAATGCCATGCTTGGATGAATCTACCATGTGGACTATGGTTTTGGAGTTGTGTTGAAATGGTGTATATGCTGGAAAATGTCCTTTTAAGTGTTTTGGTGGGTTGGCAATTGGTTTAGGGATCATGTTTATAGGTTGAATCTTTTGGAAGCACATGATTGTTAAGGTTGCTAGATCTTAGTGTAAATGTTGGTGTATGACTTGATGGTTGATAGTATGCATGTATGCGGGTTGCTAGGATCCAAATGCATATAGATTTTAGTGAAAAACTAGCTAAAAATGACATACAGGCCAGTCGTATCGATACGCAAGGGAATGTATCGGTACGACTAGGCAAGATTAAGCTTCGAGTATTAGTACGGGTCTAGGTGTACCGGTACAGATTTGAGCTAGTGGAAAGTTACTTTTTGAGGAAAAACCCGTGTGTCGAAACATATAGAGTTCGTATCGGTATGGCCTTAACAATTTTCAAATGAGGTTTTTAATCTGATGTGGCGTACTGGTACAATACATAGCGTATCGAAACAAGGCTGTTGGGTTTTGAGCACCGTATCGATACGGTTACCCGCGTATCGACACGGGTGGTCGTTAAAGCTGTTAATGTCATTGAAAGAAGGCTTTGTTTTCTTTCATTTTAGTCCCTGAATCTTGTTTTGGCAATGGTGTAAGCTTGAATGGTCGGTTTGAAAAGAAAATTGACATGTAAGCATGTGAACTGACTAATTGAGGATTGGTAACCCTAATTTCACTAGTGGTCTTGTAATTTATCAGATTTACGTTTTGGTCCTTAAATTTTACGCTATGCAATTGGTTGCCTTTCTGTGGTATTTTTCCTTTGCATCTTCATCCTCTGCAAATATGATCACCTAGGATTAACAATATGCATCTAGACAAGATAAAAGGAAAAAAGTGGACCGGTTTTCATAATCTTTCTCCAATTTGCTTCGGCAAACCTAATGTAGCTCACTTGATTTGGTCGGGTGTCTAGGCCAGGTCGAGGGGGTTACATTTGTTGGTATCAGAGCCAAGTTACGAAAGGTTGGGATGTTGTTGTTTGATTGTATGTCAATATTTGATATGCACGGTGATTGTTTTACATCATGTTAGGGTATGAATTGGGAACACATTGCCTATTACCTAGGTTTTAAAATGTTTTATAAGGTTGTTTTGGATCCTTTGCCTTATGTTAGCCTGACTTTAATGTGTTTTGATGCTTTTGTTAGCATGGCTCGATGTGAGACTCGTTCTGTAACACCCTAACCAGTATTCTTACCCAATACAAATTAGAGTGTCATATAAAGAATATACCAATATATCATTTTAGTATTTATGAGAAAAATCATAAATTATCCACTTATACCATTTATCGCGTAGAATCATATTTCAAATTTTTATCCCATCAAATAAAGTTCGATTTCAGGCAGCACCTTAACAGTTCTTATCTATGATATATAGGGAATATATCTGCCTAAACTAAAAATCTATCCTATTACTCTATTTAACCTTTTATAATCCTTACCCGATTTTAAATATAATATAACTATTCATCATTCACTATAAACATTAACTAGTTTATATGTTATCACAAACCATGTGTAAATGAGTATAAAACATACTGACTTTAACATATACACGCCATCTAGTATTATCAAAACACATCAAAAGATGTTATTACTGATACCGTGATTATATTCCTGAAAAGTATGATGCCAGCTCCTTACTCCAATTTCTTCTTTTTACCTACGCGTGAAAACCATCACACGCTAAGTATATACTTAGTAAGGCAATAATAATATCCAGTGCAATATAACGTAACTATAACTAATAATATGTAACAATATTCATGCATTGTGAATCACTAGATATGTATTAACATCATGTTAATCATATATCAACATAATATAAACCGGATATAAAATTTCTTACTAATATACTTGCCATAACTTTGAGAGTTCATATACTCCCTAAATTGTTTACCATTTATTATTCAATAATTTATAGCCTAAATATAAGCATATGAGGACCCAGAGTACGCGAGTCAAATATGCACCAAAGTGCTAATACACATAAGTTCGTGCCCACCATAATACACATAAGGTCGTGCCCACCACATACACTAAGTGTTCTTTATATACACTATAGTGCTAAACCGAGTATGCAGCATGCTGCTGGACTCTATGGCCTGCCAACTATACCATGTCCCTCAATGAAATACTTGGGCATATTTTCCATATTTATTTCATCTATGGCAATTTATATCAACGGAATTTAACATTAGGAAGTTCATACCTGAAATAATTTTCATAATGTAACCAGTGATCCATGCATTTATATTCAACTTTTGACATAATTTAAAATATGTCAAATAAATGATCAATGACATAAATATCATGCCAACATAAACAAGGTAGACTCATCGCAAGTCTTCCTAATGATGTATAAAACATCCATGTATTATGTTATGTATGCATTGCACTCAACTGAAGCCTCACTAGTAACTTTACTGTCGATTTAACTTTACTCTTGAACTTTTTCCTTATCTTTAAACTTGCTCGTATTCCGATCTTGATCTCGATCACGATCTATAAAGTCATCATTTACTAAACACATACAATTCAAAGCATATGTTAGTATCATTCTAACATAGGCACATATTAGGAATAAAATTCCTAAAAATCCTTTATTATTCATATCCATCACAAATTCACAAGACATTCTTAAATCTCATAAAATAACCATAAAATGAATTCTTTTGAAATTCATCTCAATTTTTCCAAATTATTCAAGATGGTCCCCTTGCCATTAAACTTCAAATTCCATCACTTAACAACATGGTTAAGCATTCCAATAATACATTCAAGCTTAACACATTAACTTATAGTCAATTACCATTTCAATCTAAACTTTCCCTTATTATGCTAATTGGTCCTCAACACTTTACAAACTTCCAAATTGGTTCAAGCAATATTCTAAACCTTGTAGAATCATTCTTACATCATTTCTAGCCTTAGGTAAATTTTTCCATAATTTTTTTCAAATATCCTCGGTAAGGCCGAATATGAAAGGTCACTACATTCAAAATTTCCAACTTGATTCAAGCATGAATTCAACTTCTAAACCTCATTTCCAAGCTTCTATAATTATTCCCATATCAAAATAAATCCAATTTCCAACTTCATAACAAAACTTTATCTTTAACCAAAGTAGGATTTAACTATTTTCAAGTAGTTCCAATCATCATACAAGAGTGAATGTAATTAAACAACAACAACGTCATCAAAATCTAATCTTAAATCATCAAAACTAAACCTCCCTTTCATCTCCTTTATTCATGAAACTAAGATTTCAAGCAAGGAAAGCATGAATAAATGGTACCAAAAGATAGAGAATTTCATGTAGATTAATTCCATATTTCGTGCTTTCATCCAAAATCCAACTAATTTAGCTTGGAAAATCAAAAAGAAAATTTTTCCCCTTGCCTTGAGTGGTGTTTGAACAAGAGGAGAAAGATGGAGAAAAGTCTTGAAATTTCAATTCTTTTTAATTAAGCCACTTGTCATATTTTATAAAGAATTTAATAAAAAATTCATTTTATGACAAAATGACCATTTTTCCTTGTAATCCAATGTCCCACAATTTGCCACATGTCAAAAGATTCATCCAAGGATCAAAATAAACCAAAAATTTAGTGATTACCAACATTGCCCTTGAAATCTTTCAAAATTACCATCTTGCCATTTTTCATCTAATGGCTCATATTTAACATGGAAAATCTACTTTAAGTCCAATGGTCCATATTAAATCCTACCATTTTAAGACATGGAAATAACATTTTTAACCTTGCTTTATCATTCTTCAAAATATCATAAATTTTTGATTCAATCCGATCATCTGAATAATTTTTCTAAACTTTATCACTTTATTATAGCCAATAATACAAACTCCATACGAAAAATTCCGGTAACACGAAAACATAATTCTCGGGGGTAAACTATTCATTTACAGGACTAAAATACATAAATTTTGTAAATTATAATATAGTCCCTAAACTTTTCCAAATTTTATACTTTAGCCACCAAACTTTCTAAATTTTACATTTTGGTCACTACCCAAAATTTTGAGGTATTATAATTCTTGCCCCTTAAGAAAACTCGTCCTCAAATTTTCAATACGTATCTGATTCAAAAAGATATGGGTACTGCTCTTTCATTGCTTCCTCTGTTTCCCAAGTAGCTTCTTCTACTTTGTGTTTACTCCACAGGACTTTAACTAGAGGAATATTTTTGTTCCTTAATTGCTTTTCTCCTCGAGCTAGAATTTTTATAGGTTCTTCATCATAGGTCAAGTCTGATTGAATCTTGATCTCTTCTGGTGTAATAACATGTGAAGGATCTAATCGATATCTTTGAAGCATGGACACATGAAATACATCATGGACCTTACTTAACTTCGATGGTAAAGCTAGTTGATACGCCACTAGAACAACCCTTTTCAAGATTTCATAAGGACCAATGAATCTTGGACTAAGCTTTTTTTTTCGTCCAAAGCGTAATATCTTTCTCTAGGGTGAAACCTTTAAAAATACCTTGTCTCCAACTTCAAACTCAATATCCTTCCTTTTAAGATCTGAATACGACTTTTGTCTGTCAGAAGCGACCTTTAGATTATCTTTACCTTTTTCTCCATTTCTTGAACAAGATCTAGTCCGATGATTTTTGATCCTTCAACTCGAACCAATTCAATGGTGTTCGGCACTTTCTTCCATATAATGCCTCATAAGGTGCAATCTTTATACTCGATTGATAACTGTTGTTGTAGGCAAATTCAACTAATGGAAGATATTTTTCCCATGAACCTGCAAAATTTATTATACATGCTCTAAGCATATCTTTGAGTATTCGAATAGTTCTCTTTGATTTTCCATCTGTTTGAGGATGGAAAGCAGTACTGAAGCGTAGCCAAGTTCCCAATGCTTCATGTAATGCACTCCAAAACCTTGAAGTGAACCTTGGATCTCTATTAGATATAATAGACATGGGAATACAATGCAATCTAACAATTTCCTTAATATATAATTCTACCAACTGGTTCAAGGGGTAGTCTGTTCAAACTGGTATAAAATGTGTCGTTTTACTCAATCGATCCACAATCACCCAAATTGAATCTTTCTTACTTGGGATTTGGGGTAAACTTGTTTCAAAATCCATAGTAACCTTTTCCCATTTCCACTGTGGAATTGAGAACGGTTGAAGTAATCCCGATGGAACTTGATGTTCTGCCTTTATTTGTTGACATGTTAAGCATCTAGCAACAAACTCAGAGATAGCTCGTTTCATGTCAGGCCACCAAAATCGACCCTTTACATCTTGGTACATTTTTTTGCCTCTGGATGTATAGTTAAAGGACTGTAATGTGCTTCTGAAAGTATTTCCCTCTTTAGATCCTCATCTTCAGGAATATACACACGTCCCCTGTAGTATAGGCATCCATTTGATTTTATTTCAAAGTCTTTAGATTCACCTTGTTCAACTTTTTTTCTTCTGTTCCAAACATTCTACATCCTTTTCTTGTAACTCTTTAATCCTTTCTATCAAAGTAGACTTAACTTGGAGTTCAGCCATTATTGCACCATTTTCCTGTAACTTTAACTGAGCATTCAATGTTCTCAAGACAAAAAATGTCTTCCGGCTAAGTGCATCTGCTACCACATTAGCTTTCCCCAGATGATAATCAATGATTACATCATAGTTCTCGATCAGTTCTATCCATCTTCTTTACCTCAAATTAAGCTCCTTTTGAGACAAAAAATATTTCAAACTTTTATGATCCGTGAAGATGTAGCACTTTTCACCATATAAGTAGTGACGCAAAATCTTCAAAGCGAACACTACTGCATCCAACTCTAAATCATGAGTAGGATAATTTCTTTCATGAGTTTTGAGTTGTAGAGAAGCATACACTACAACCTTTCTTTCTTGCATCAACACACACCCCAAACCATTATGGGATGCATCACTATATATTGTGAAATCCTTTCCAGATTCTGGTTGTACCAAGACAGGAGCTTCTATTAATATCTTCTTCAATCTATCAAAGCTTTCCTGACTTTTTTTTGTCCAGACAAATGGCACATCCATTATTAATAGCTTTGTTACTGGAGCGACAATTATTAAAAAATCTTTCATGAACCACCGATAATAACCAGCTAATCCCAAGAAACTTCTCACTTCAGAAACATTATGAGGAACTTTTCATTCGATTATTGCTTGAACCTTTTTAGGATCAACTCGAATCCCTTCAGCTAAAACTATATGTCTAAGGAAAGATACCTTAGACAACCAAAATTCACACTTTGGCAGCTTTGCAGATAATTTCTTTTCTCAGAGGATCTGAATAACTATTCGTAGATGGGTATCATGATCCTCTTTGGTTTTTGAATAAACCAATATATCATCTATGAATACCACCACAAATTGATCCAAATATGGCTAAAATATCTGATTCATCAGATCCATAAAAGCTGTCGGTGCATTTGTAAGTCCAAAAGGCATTACCACAAACTCATAATGCCCATATCTAGTTCTGAAAGCTGTCTTTGGTATATCTGCTTCTTTGATCTTCAATTGATAATACCCCGATCGAAGATCAATTTTGGAAAACATTGTTTCTCCCTTAAGCTGATCAAAGAGATCATCAATCCTTGGCAAATGATATTTATTCTTTACCTTCACTTTATTAAGTTGACGATAATCCACATATAATCTCATTGATCCATCCTTTTTTTTCACGAACAAGACTAGTGCTCCCCAAGGTGATATACTAGGTCATATAAAACCTTTATCTACTAATTCTTGTAATTGAACCTTCAGCTCTCTAAGTTCTGTAGGAGCCATCCTATAAGGTGCCATTGATATTGGCGTTGTTCCAGGAAGTACGTCAATACCAAATTTTAATTCTTGATCTGGAGGAAATCCTGGTAATTTATTCGGGAAAACATCTGGAAATTCCCGCACCGTAGGTATATTTTCCACATCTATCTTTTTTTCCGGAATATTTATCACATGAGCTAAATAAGCTTCATACTCATGTGATAATAACTTTCCAACAGTTACGAATGCAATCTCATTGCTCAAATAATTCTTCCTTTCTCTCATAAATATTATTTTTGAACCATCTGGTCCTTTTAAGATTGCCCTTTTTAATCGGCATTCAACTGTAGCATCATATGCCGATAGCGAATCCATTCCAAGAATGACTTCAAACTCTTGGAAAGGCAATTCCATAAGATTGGCTGGAAATTCAATTTCTTGTATCTTTAAATGACACTTTTTGTATATTCGACCTACTTTGGCACTTTGTCCTATTGGATTAATAGCAACTACCTCACTCGAAATTGGTTCTACCATAATATTTCTTTCGAGTACTACTTTAGAACTAATATAAGAATGGGTAGAACTTGGATCAATCAATGGAAAAATAGGTTTGCCAAAGAGTTCGATCATACCTGCTATGATCTCTAATTCACCTCGATCATTAATAGTCTTGATATTATACACCCAAGCTGTAGTCTTACTCTCTCGATTTGATGTAGCTGCAGATGCTCCCGGTTTGCACTTAGATTTTCTCTGGTTTTCTGACGTGCCGTTGTAGATTGATCAAGATGAAACTCTGGACAATTCTTTTTGAAATGACCAGCTTGTCCACAATGATAGCATACTCTACCAGCAAACCATCATTGACCAGAACACCTCTTTCCATAATGTTCATATTTCGAAATAGGACAAAATTTAGAGCCTCGAGTACTTGTAGTAACAGTATGAGCTTGTTTTGACTTCCCTCTATGATATCTCTTTTTAGCTAAAGAAGCTGATGCTAATGGATTTTGCTGTGAAAACCCCTTGATGCGTTTATAAGACGACGCAATATAAGAACTACTGGACATTTTCTCGGTTTGAGTCTGTTTCTCTACTTTGTCTTTGAGATCTACTTTTTCATAGCCTTTGCTTGATTTACCACTTCTTGAAAAGTAGTGAATTGGTTAGAAACCAATATCCTTTTATATTGGGAATCCAATCTGATTATGAATCTATCAATTCTAGATCTTTTGGTTGGGAGGAACTCTGCTGCAAATCAACTCAATCTATTGAACTCATATTCGTATTCATAGACCGATCTGCCAGACTATTTCAAATTTAAAAACTGTTGTCTCATCTCATCAATGAATACGTCTCCAATATATTTTTCCTTGAATTCCCTTAGAAAGAATTCCCAAGTAACCTGCTCTGGAGGTACTTGTGTAGTGATTACATCCCACCATACGCTCGCTTGCTCCATCAGAAGGGATACTAATCCTTCTAACTTTCCTTGGTCATCGCAAGGAATCCTACCCAACATGATTTTAATATCATTCAACCAGAAATCAGCAGCCATTGTATTGGCATTAGTATCGCCTTAAAATTCTGGTGCTTTCATATTTTTTAATTCCCTTGGAATTGATACTGGTGCTCACCAGTTTATAATAGCATCCAATGCCTGAAGAAATAAGCCTTGATCTTGAATAGGTATATTTTGTTGTTCTTGAGCTGGTACCTCTACGTTTTGCTGAGCAAGAGGCGAATTCTGATTCACCTCATTACTCCCACTTTGTGTAGGAATATCATGCTCTAATACCAATAAATGTAACACCCTAACCAGTATTCTTACTCAATAGTAATTAGAGTGTCATATAAAGAATATACCAATATATCAATTTAGTATTTATAAGAAAAATCATAAATGATCCATTTATACCATTTATCGCGTAGAATCATATTTCAAATTTTTAACCATCGAATAAAGTCCGATTTCAAGCAGCAACTTAGTAGTTTTTATCTATGACATATAGGGAATAAAACTACCTAAAAACTGGCTAAAATAAAAATCTATCTGATTACTCTATTTAACCTTTTTCTAATCCTTACCCGATTTTAAATATAATATAACTATTCATCATTCACTATAAACATTAACTAGTTTATATGTTATCATAAACCATGTGTAAACTAGTATAAAACATACTGACTTTAACATATACATGCCATCTAGTATTATCAAAACACATCAAAAGATGTTATTACTGATACCGTGATTATATTCCTCAAAAGTAGGATGCCGGCTCCTTACTCCGACTTTTGTTTTTTACCTACGCGTGAAAACCATCACACGCTAAGTATATACTTAGTGAAGCAATAATAATATCCAGTGCAATATAACATAATTATAACTAATAACATGTAACAATATTCATGCATTGTGAATCACTAGATATATATTTACATCATGCTAATCATATATCAACATAATATAAACCAGAGTTCATATACTCCCGAATCATAACTTTGAGAGTTCATATTCTCCCTAAACTTTTTACCATTTATTATTCAATAATTTATAGCCCAAATATAAGCCTATGAGGAAACAGAGTACGCGAGTCAAATATGTAACGAAGTGCTAATACACATAAGGTCGTGCCCACCATAATACACATAAGGTCGTGCCCACCATAATACACATAAGATCGTGCCCATCATATACACTAAGTCTTCTTTATATACACTATAGTGCTAAACCGAGTATGCAGCGTGCTGCTGGACTCTATAGCCTGCCAACTATACCCTATCCCTCAATGACATACTTGGTCATATTTTCCATATTTATTTCATCCATGGCAATGTATATCAACGGAATTTAACATTGGACAGTTCATACCCAAAATAACATTCATAATATAACCAGTGATCCATGCATTTATATTCAACTTTTGACATATTTAAAATATGTCAAATATATGATCAATGACATAAATATCATGCCAACATAAACAAGGTAGACCCATCGCAAGTCTTAATAATGATATATAAAACATCCATGTATTATGTTATGTATGCATTGCACTCACTTGAAGCCTCACTAGTAACTTTACTGTTGATTTAACTTTACTCTTGAACTTTTTCCTTATCTTTAAACTTGCTCGTATTATGATCTTGATCTCAATCACGATCTATAAAGTCATCATTTACCAAACACATACAATTCAAAGCACATGTTAGTATCATTCTAACATAGGCACATATTAGGAATAAAATTCCTAAAAATACTTTATTATTCATATCCATCACAAATTCACAAAGACATTCTTGAATCTCATAAAATAACCATAAAATGAATTCTTTTGAAATTAATCTCAATATTTCCAAATTATTCAAAATGGTCCCATTGCCATTAAACTACAAATTCCATCACTTAACAACATGGTTATGCATTCCAATAATACATTCAAGATTAACACATTAACTTCTAGTCAATTACCATTTCGATCTCAATTTTCCCTTAATATTCTAATTGGTCCTCAACACTTTACAAACTTACAAATTGGTCCAAACAACATTCTAAACCTTGTAGAATCATTCTTAAATCATTTCTAGCCTTAGGTAAAATTTTCCATAATTTTTCTCTAATATCCTCCTTAAGGCCGAATATGAAAGGTCACTACATTCAAAATTTCCAACTTGATTCAAGCATGAATTCAACTTCTAAACCTCATTTCCAAGCTTCTATAATTATTCCCATATCAAAATAAATCCAATTTCCAACTTCATAACAAAACCCTAACTTTAACCAAAGTAGGATTTAACAATTTTCAAGTAGTTCCAATCATTATACAAGCTTGATTATAATTCAAAAACAACAACTTCATCAAAATCTAATATTAAATCATCAAAACTAAACCTCCCCTTCATCTGCTTTATTCATGAAACTAAGATTTCAAGTGAGGAAAGCATGAATAAATGGTACCAAAAGATAGAGAATTTCATGTAGATTAATTCCATATTTCGTGCTTTCATCCAAAATCCAACTAATTTAGCTTGAAAAATCAAAAATAAAATTTTTCCCCTTACCTTGAGTGGTGTTCGAACAAGAGGAGAAAGATGGAGAAAAGTCTTGAAATTTCAATTCTTTTTAATTAAGCCATTTGTCATATTTTATAAATAATTTAATAAAAATTCATTTTATGATAGAATGACCATTTTCCTTGTAATCCAATGTCCCAAAATTTGCCACATCTCAAAAGATTCATCCAAGGATTAAAAATAAACCAAAAAGTTAGTGATTACCAACTTTGCCCTTGAAATCTTCCAAAATTACCATATTGCAATTTTTCATCCAATGGCTCATATTTAACATGTAAACTCTACTTTAAATCCAATGGTCCATGTTAAATCCTACCATTTTAAGACATGGAAATGACATTTTTAACCTTGCTTTATCATTCTTCAAAATATCATAATTTTTTGATTCAATCCGATCATCCGAATATTTTTTTCTAAATTTTATCACTTTATAGCCAATAATACAAACTCCGTATGAAACATTTGGGTAACACGAAAACATCATTATCATAGGTAAACTATTCATTTGCGAGACTAAAATACATAACTTTTGGAAATTACAATTTAGTCCCTAAACTTTTCCAAAGTTTATACTTTAGCCACCAAACTTTCAAAATTTTCATTTTGGTCACTACCCAAAATTTTGAGGTATTGCACATTCAATGGCTGGTAAGGTCGGGTCTAGGTAGAATAATGACGATGGAGGGAATCCTCATATTACCTTACATCCTCCGCATCCTTTGTTGGTTCTTCATGTTGATGTTGGGGTAGGTGGTGTATCTCAAGCTCTACAAGGGTCGATTTTTAGAGATTTGACTCCATTAATTCAAGCAATGAAGGTGGTTTTTCAGGCAGCGATAACTGGAGTGCAAGTGCAAGTGTAAGAACCGGCACCTACTGTGGTAGTTAATCAAGATTTGCCCTTAGAGCGTCTTCATAGTTTAGGAGGTGAGGAATTTAGGGGTCTGAGCCCTGAAGTAGCCGAGGGATGGCTAGAAAAGATAATCTATATTCTGGATCAGATGGGTTGTAATAATGTATGCAGGTTGGGTTACACTGTGTCCTTGTTGCAAGGTGATACTTATCGTTAGTGGGTGACTAGGATGACGGGTGTCCTAGAGGCGGATGTGACTTGGGAGTTCTTTTGGATAGCTTTCAAGGGGAATTATCTTGGTTTTAAGTATCAGGATATGAAGAAGCACGAGTTTAAGTTGCTTTCATAGGGTGGTATGTCAGTTGCCGAATATGAGGTGAAGCTTGTTCGCCTAAGTCAGTATGCCCTAGAGTTGGTTCTCGATGATTAACAGAGGTACGAGAGGTTTCGCTATGGTCTTGTGAAGGACAACAAGGCGTATATGTTGGCTGCGGATTATACGAATTTGATGTGTTAGTCAATCGTGTTAAGGATATTGAGCAGTCCTTGGGTGTGACAGGAAAGGCTTCGGGCATGGGCTCGAGTAAGAGAGCGGTTGATTTTGGCTATTCTGGAAGCATAATAGGAGGTCTCAGGATAAGATGCATAAGCCGAATTACAAGCGTGGCGGCGGTGTCGGCCAGGGTAATTCGAGAGCTCGGGTTGTAGCTGAGTGTGGATGATGTGGTAGACGTCACACGGGTGAGTGTTGGCAAAATACCTTGAGTTGCTGGATATGTGGATCTCCTGATCACATAAAAAGTGATTGTCCTCATGCTATGGGGGATGCACCAGTTCAGGTTGTTGTACCTGCTAGGGGCTGAGGCTGTGGTAGGGGTAATTTTTAGAGACATAAGGATGGTCAGAGGGCTGTAGAACATGCAGTAGCTGTGCAACCAAAGAATGGCGGGCCGGCTCAGGTTTATGCTTATCGTGAGGGGTACAATGACACTGATGTGATCGCATGTACCTTTACCTTGCAATTTTTGTCATTGTTTTATTTGATTGATTTGGGGTCTACTCATTCGTATATCTTAAGTGAGCATGCATCTTTGCTGAATGTTCCTATTAAGATCTTAGATGTTGGCATGTTAGTAACTAGTTCCTTTGGGGAGACGGTTACTACTAGAAGGTTGTATAGGTGTTGTCCTTTGGTTGTGCAAGGTCATGAACTGCCGCAGATCTGATGGAATTGTCATTCTATAGTTTTGACGTTATTCTAGGTATAGATTGGTTAAGTGAGCACAAGGCGGTGGTGGATTGTGAATCCAAAAGGATTTTCTTAAGGTTAGCCAATGATTATGAGGTTGTGGTAGTTGGCAAGAATGTGAAATTCTTGTCTAATGTTGTTTTGGCTACTCAAGCGGAGAAGATGATGTTTGATGGCTGCCAAGTTTATTTGGCTATTATAATGAATCTGGAAGCCAAGGGTGTTCGAGTGCAGGACATTCGGACTGTGTAAATTTTTGAAGCTGTTTCTAGAAGAGTTAGCGGGTTTACCGCTGGATAGAGAGGTAGAATTCGGTATTGAGACATATGAGGGTTCAAACTCGGTGTTCATTGCTCCTTATCGGATGGCACCAAAAGAGTCGCAGCTCTAGGAGTTGTTAGATCATGGGTTTATTCGACCGAGTGTTTTGCCTTGGGGTGCTCTAGTTCTTTTTGTGAAGAAGAAGGATAGATCGATACGTATGTGCATTGAATATTGGCAGTTGAATAAGTTGATGGTGAAGAACAAGTACCCGTTACCGTGGATTAATGACTTGTTCGATCAGTTTTGCGGGGTAGCGGTATTTTCATAGATTGATTTAAGATCGGGATATTACCAGTTGAAGGTTAAGGATGTGGATGTGCATAAGACAACATTTCGTACGAGGTACAGGCATTACGAGTTCCTAGTGATGCCATTTGGTTTGATGAATGCCCTGGCTGCTTTCATAGACATGATGAATAGGGTGTTTCATGAGTACCTTGATCAGTTTGTGGTGGTTTTTATCGATGATATACTCGTGTACTCTCAAACCGAGGAACAACATGATCAACATTTGCGGATTGTGTTGCAAGCTCTGAAGGATAATCAGTTGTATGCTAAGTTAAGCAAGTGCAAGTTTTGGCTCAAGGAGGTGATGTTTCTTGGTCATATGGTTTTCGTGGAGGGTATATGTGTTGATCCACAGAAAGTTAAGGCTATTCTCAATTGGAAGCAACCTAAGTCAGTGTCTGAGATTCGCAGTTTTCTAGTGTTGGCTGGTTATTATCAACCTTTTTTGAAGGGTTTTCTAGTATTGCAACACCATTGACGAAGTTGTTGCATAATAATGTTTCGTATGTGTGAACGGAGAAGCAACAATAGAGTTTTGAGAAGTTGAAGGAGGTATTTACACATACTCGTGTGTTGATCCAACCTGTGTCAGGGAAAGATTTTGTGGCTTATAGTGATGCATCGAACGTGTTGGGTTACGTGCTGATGCAAGATGGCAAGGTGGTGGCCTATGCGTTGAGGCGGTTGAAAGTTCATGAAAGCAATTATCTGACTCATGATTTGGAACTTGCAGCTGTAGTGTTTGCCTTGAAGATTTGGAGACACTACCTTTATGGTGAAAAGTGTGTGGTTTTTACGGATCATAAGAGTTTCAAATACTTGATGTCTGAAAAGGATTTGAACCTTAAAAAATGAAGGTAGTTAAAGTTGCTTAAGGATTACGACCTGACAATCGAGTATCATCCTAGAAAAGCCAATATGGTTGCGGATGCGTTGAGTCGTAAGGTTGCGATTGAGCTTAGGGCAATGTTTGTGAGGTTGAGTGTGACATGGGAAGGTGGGTTGTTGGCTGAGTTGCAGGTTAAGCCTACTTTTTCACAGATGATTAAAGCTAAGCAACCGTTCGATGATTCTTTGGGTCTTCACGTTAAGGACAAATCGAATGGTAATCCATTGGAGTTTCATTTTGATGATGATGGTGTTCTGTGCTTTAAGGGCCGAATAGTGTTGCCTAGGGGTGATAACGAGCCGAGCTGAGCCAGGCCAGGCTTGGCTCGACTTAGAAACAATGTTATTGGGCTCGGCTCGGGCTCGAAGCTCGTCAGGCTCGGCTCTGTTCGACTTGAAATGGACAATTTTGCTATAATTTTTTTTGTAAAATATAGGGCCTCGTTAAAAACCCTTTTCATAACCAACACTGAAATGAAATTCAATATCGAGGAAAGGAAAAAAAGTGGCATATTTATTTTAATTAAGTTTTTTTAGTATATTTTCCCCTAATTTATTTTATTATTTTTTTTGCTAAAGTGATTACTTTTAGTGTATATGTAGCATATATATATATATAATTATTCCGAGCCTGTTCACGAGCTTTTCGAGCCTAGCTTGGGTCAGCTCGGCTCGGCTTGGCTTGTTAAGGTCTCGAGCTGAGCCCGAGCCCGAGTCGAGCTCACTCGAGCCGAGCTTTGACTGAGTCGAGCCCGAGTAGCTCGCGAGCCGGTCAAGCTCATTATCACCCCTAGTGGTGCTGGAAGATTCAGAGCTTAGGCGTACTATTTTGTCGGAGGCACACTATAGTCCTTTTGCTATGCATCCTGGTAGTAACAGGATGTACCGTGATCTAAATGAAGTGTACTATTGGGTTGGTTTGAAAAAGGATATGGTGGAGTTTGTATCTAAGTGCATGGTGTGTCAGCGGGTTAAAGCTAAACATCAGTTTCCATCCGGGTTGTTACAACCGTTGAGAATTTTGGAATGGAAATGGGAGAGAATCACCATGGATTTTGTGTCAGGGCTGCCTTTAACACCAGCTAAAGAGGATTCCATTTGGGTGATTGTTGATCGATTTACGAAGTGTGCGCATTTTCTGCTAGTGCATACGACATATACCTTGGATAAGTTGGCAGATTTGTACATTGCTGAGATTGTGCGGTTGCACGGGGTACCTAAGTCTATTGTTTCTGATAGAGACCCGCAGTTTACAGTGAGGTTCTGGCAATGCTTGTATCAGGCTTTGGGTATGAGGTTAAGGTTCAGTACCGCGTATCACCCTCAAACGGATGGACATTCTGAGTGTGTTATCCAGGTTTTGGAGGATATCCTGAGGTGTTGTATTATTGAGTTTCAAGGAACCCGGGAGAAGCATTTACCTTTGGTTCAGTTTGTACAACAATAGCTATCAAGCAAGTATCCAGATGGCACCGTTTGAGGCATTGTATGGCCTGAGGTGTCGTACGCCCTTGTGTTGGGCTGAGATAGGGGAAAAGCATGTTTCCTTGCCGCATGTGTTGAAAGACACAGTTGAGAAAGTAAAGCTTGTGTGTGATAACTTGAAGGCAGCTGTGGATCGGCAGAAATCTTACGTAGATTTGAAACGTAAGGAGATCGGATATGCGGTTGGTGATCAAGTGCTCTTGAAGGTGTCACCGTGGAAGAAGATGATGCATTTCGGACATAAGGGTAAGCTTATTCTGAGGTTTATTAGATCATACGATATTTTGGAGCGTATAGGTCCGGTGGCTTATCGGTTGAGGTTGCCTCCCGATTTTGAGAAAATACATGATGTGTTCCATGTATCTATGTTGCCGAGGTATACGTCGGATCCCTCGCATGTTATGCCGATAGATCATAATGAGTTGAGTCTGGATTTATCCTATGATGAGGAGCTGGTGGAAATCCTTGATTCTTGCAATACGGTTTTTCATGGCAAGACAATAGATCTTGTTAAAGTCTTGTGGCGACATCGAGGTGTCGAGAAATCTACTTGGGAAACTTAGGCGGATATGTTGGCGTAATTTTCGCATCTTTTCCCTCCAGGTAAATTTCGAGGAAAAAATTTCTTAAGAGGGGGAGAGTTGTAACGCCTGGGTTTTGGGTATAGATGTTATGGGGCTCGGTTCGAGGGTCTAGTGGACCGGTTTTAGAGGTTTGAGTTAGTTTCAGGATTAAATCGAATTAAATATTTTTGAAGGTGGTAAAAATATGGAAAATGTCCTAAAATCATTATTTAATATATTAATGATTATTTTAAAATCAATTTCGAAAAATGAGTTTTGGAAATCAGACATTTTGGACTAGTGACCAAAATGTAAAGTTTGAAAACTATTTTTAGTGACTATTTTGTAAAAAGATCAGAACTTTGAATCTTTAAGGAGCTAATTATCCTAAATGTTTGTATCATATTTCTCCCTTTAATTAACTATTTTTAAATGGATTTTAAAAGCTATAATAGTGGAGAGAATTAATAAATCATAATTTGAGCTTTTAACAAAAAAATCACGTAACAAACTTTGTAACTTCTTTCTCTCAATTTCTCTCCAGCCAAACATCTTTCCAACTTCAATTTCTTCAAGTAAAAATCAAAGGTTTAGGGATTTTCTATTTCTATTTGATTTCCTAAAGCTTTTTCCATCAAATACTTATTATTTCTATCTTGATTTTCATGTTTAACCAAGAAATTAAGGGGAGAAATCATCATTGGAGGTAAGGATTTGTTCTTCTCCTCTAATGAAAGGTTCTTTACTGAAATTCCCAATTTCTTGATCCTTTACAATTGTTTTCTAATGTGTTTTGATAGTTTAATTATTGGAAATTGGTTTAATTGTGTTTTGATTGATGAAATTGGTATAATTTCGAAGTGGGTTTGTTTTGCTAAGTTCTTGATCAAGTTAGATAATGATTTTGATGTTTAATAATTTTAAAAGCTTGGATTTAACATTTTAGTCCCGAAACTAGTTGAATCTCTAATATTAAAGGTTGTTAGTTAAGGGTTTTTGTGAGGTTTTTGGTGTTTAATTGTTGCTAGAAGTAAAAGGATGTTGTAAAAGGGTTTTTATATGTTAATTGATGAAGGTTGATGTATTGAATCACCGTATTGTGGCTAGGCTAAGTTTGTAGGATGTTTGAGGTTGATTTTGATAAGTTTTGGATGGTTTTTGAGTGGGCAACTTGTGAGTTGACGGAATCTGCTTTGAGCAGGGGTTTGGATGAATTTTCCTCTGGTTTTGTGTGATCGAAACAGGGGATAATCAAGGCAAATTTGCTTGAAGTGAATTGAAGCTTGTTTTTGTTGGCAAGCAAAGTGAAGTGAAATCAGTGAGTGGAAACGATTTAAAAAGTCTTTCAAAGGTTTGAAAGTGGTTTTGGGAGTTTAGGGTAAGTTTGAAACACTTACCTAATCTCGGAAGTAGGTTTCCTCTTTTGCTCTTTAATATCAGTTCTGATATGAGCATGTGTAATTCATGTTTTGGTCGTAAACATGGTTTGTTTTTACTTACTGTTGTAATCACTCATTTTTATCTAGGTTGTAATTATCATAATAATGTATTAGCTTAATGATTATTATATCATTGCATTTGTTCAAGTTATATAGTATGTATGATTAGTGCATGTGAAGTGTGTGTGATGTGTGCATGTATATTATAAGCTATATATATATACATATTAATAATTAATATGAGATATGGGTGTCACGTATGTATTTACATTTCTTACGAAGTGCATTGTTTGTACGTATAGTGTGTGGATATTCATGATTATCATGTGATTATATATACATGTATATAGTATATTATGTTAATTAATGTTTACATGTGGGTTCGTGTGTTGCATGTATGTGTGCGCATGTGTATGTATATATACGTATTATTATAATATATAAACAAATAAGGTATTAAGAAAAAAAGAAAACAAACAAAAAAATATTATTAATAGTCCAAATTACATAAAACCCAAAATTAATGTTTACATTAGGCCCAATCCGGCCAAACCCATGGCATAATTAGAAAACCCTAATACATTTGATAACTAAAACCCTAATATGTTATCTTCCTTTTCTGCAGCAGCCAAATGAGGGTCGTTGGATCAGATCTAGTACCAACGGCCATGATTGAATCCTCCAGATCATCCAGCTGGCCGCATGGGATCACGCGCGAACCATCAAACTTCCCACGCACGCGTGTTGGGCACACGCCCGATCATCCAGCTTCCATGAGCGACGTGGCAAGATCCTGAGCATCCTCATCTTTTCCAGATTCAATCCAAGCCCTCCGAGCAACAAGGCATCCTAGTCGTTGGATCTGATTAAACGGCCAGGGATGCGTCTTCGAAAAGACATCTCCACCTCGCCGCTCCCCATGCCGGCCGTACCAACCACCGCGCTCAGAGATCACCGAAAACAAGAAAAATCATATTTTTGTCAATACCAAATCAACCCAAAATATGTATTTTTATAGTACTTTCTACCAAACAAAAGGCGTGATATATGTATGAAACATAGAAATTTTGTAAGACCGGTTATCAAGTTACCAGTTTTATCAGTCTCCAGAAATAAACAAGAAAATTTTTCAATGGTAAAATTCTTGTCCTTCTTTCTCAAATACATGCATGTAAAAAAAATAAACAACAAGGAGATAGGGTTTACCTGAGTCGGTTCCTCTTTCGGCCGGCGATAAGCCATAAGTGGTGAGCCGTTCGACGAGAGGTGCTCGTTTGGGTTTCGAAACAAAGATTTCTGGTTTAAAAGGGGAGTTTCTAGTCTTTTTTAGGGTTTTAAGGTTGGTTTCAGCGGCCGAAGACCTTGGTCAGGGAAGGCTAGAGGCAGCCGTTGCGGCCAAGCCTCGCCTGAGACCGGTTGGATACGGCCAAATGCGGTGGCTGGGGTGGTTTATCTGAGGATTGGGGCTTGGTTTTGAGAGAAAAACAAAGGTTGAGGTGTTTTATAAAGTGGGTTTTGAAAAAAATGGGGAAAAGTTTGATTTTTGGCCGGATGAATGTATTTTATAGGTGTTTTATCTTTTAAAAATGGTAAAATCCTATAATAAATCCCTTCGCGTTTTCATTTCTTTCATTCGGGCGTGTCGTATGGTACAATTACAACATTAGTCCCCTTTGTTTTTCTAAAAGTTTTAATTTCGCCCCCTAAATTAACTGATTTAGTGTTTTAATTGGCAAAATCACTTCCACAGTCATTCCGTGTTTTGATATCTTGCACTTTGAGCTTGCCCCTTGGTCTTTTTACAAGATCAATCCCTATGAGTTTCTTCCAGCTTTTAATTCGATCCTCAAATGTGTATTTTCTTTTTTTTAATTTCTGACATTCTGTTTTATTTTTCGTTCATTTCGGTCCCTTGGTAAATTTTGAATATTTATGTTATTTTTGTTTATATTATGTGTTTTTTTAGCATTTATAATTTGCTCTTTATATCCACATATGTTTTTCTATCATGCTTTATTTTGTTTTTTAGGTATGTTATGTCATGCTTTATATTCTAATTCATTTGTTCATGTTTGCACGCATGTCTACCTTATATGTTATGTGTAGTTTAATTTGCATATTAGGATTATATGTTAGTTTTTATGTTTGCTTTGTATGCTAAGTTACATATTAATTCATAGTATGTCTAGTTTTTATATCCATATCTTTCTCTACGTTTTTATATGCGTTTTTAGCCATGTTTATTCATGTTTATTTTCCTTCATGTGTGTTTTATATGTTTAGCTTTGTTTGGTTGTGATAAAATAAGTGTTTTTTTTATGTTTGCCTTGTTTCCTAGGTTACATGTTAGTATGAAAATTTGTTAATCATGTCATGACATGTTTATATTGTGTATGCATATCTTGTGTTACATATTAAGTTTTAGTTTTATGTTTATAGGTTGCTTTGTTGCTTGGGTATTATACTTTGTCATATATATATGTGTTCTAGTATGCTTTTTATTCTTGTTTTTGCATTTTAGATTATATGATAAAACAGGTGTTGTTTGTCACATATTAATGTCATGTTTTTTTTATTTTAAGTTGTGTCATATGTTAAGTATTAGTTTTTTTTAGAAGCATGTTGAATAGATTTATTTAGTTTAATATCATGTTACATATATGTCAGGCATAGTTTTGCTTTTTTATGCATGTTAACATGTAAATATTTGATTTATTAATTTCTCTTTGAAACATGTTTTCTTTTCTTTCAGTTTGGAAGTAGTTTTTTTACTTGTTTATGCTTTTATTTTTTGTTGTTGTTATAATATGTCATGTAAATTATGCTCATGCATTTTACTATTCTTGTCCAATTTTACAATATCCATGTTTCTATCTTTGTACCGTGTCAATGTGAGTGTTTTTTTATTTATCCAATTCTTTCTAAGGTTGCATATTGGAATATATAATGTCAATGCGGTGCCCTTTTATCCGAGCGTAAACGAGGCCAGTATCAGACGTAGTGATGCTGGTTGGGCGTTTACTCTCGGATAACGGGGCTTTTAAAATTACTCGCATTTATGACCCAATCCTAACTTAATCGTCACATTAATCCGGAAAGTTTAATATTAATAAAACGGTAATTATTAAAGTACCAATTTTTGGGCGGTGTGGGGGTGCTAATCCTTCCCCATCCGTAACCGACTCCCGAACCCCATATTTTTTAAATCTCTGGTTTTACAGTGTCCGGCCTACCTAAGTGGCAGGTGGTGACTCCAATTTCTAAATAAAACACAGTTTCTTTAAAACCCCACGGAAGACAATTTTTTCAAAACAAAACAATAGATAAAATACGTTTCTTAGCGAAACGGACATCGCTACAGATGGCGACTCCGCTGAGGAGACTATTATTTGTCTTTCAAAAACAAAAAAGAGAGTCAAGCCTTTTCAAATAATTACTGCTTTAATAATATTAGAAGTTTCAGATTAAAGTGACTATTAAATTAATATTCGGTTGTAATTGCACGTTTATTTTTAAAGCATTTAAAATTTGGCATATAAACCCATCCTTTTTAAGTGTGTGGGGGAAACACTAATGCATTCGTGAGGATATCGTTCCTCCGTGTAGGCCTAGCAAGTACCTTCGGGGCTCGAGTACCTTATGCTTTCGTAAGGATATCGTTCCTTCGTGCAGGCATAAGTGAATGGAGCCTATAATGGGTGATGATCGAGGGCCTTGCTACTCTTAGTAGAGGACAGCGAGGATAATTCGGGTACCTCCTAGAACCAAAACTGCATGTAGAGAACATATAGAAACCCACCCCTTTAGGGCCATGCGGATAACCTAAGTGTTTTAGACGGGATGTAAATAGGGTCGTTTTGTGTGTTTATCCTATATAATTCGTCCTTTTATTATATATTTATTAATTTTATCCGGTATTGACTTGTTTTCTTTTTGTTTTTCTTTTTTGCATACATTATTGTATTTGCATTACATAAAGGTAATGGATCAAGTGGTTTGCCCGATCAGAAAGTCTTTCACCACGAAAAAAGGTATCTTAGGAAAGAAGAGCTTAACTTGTCAGTCAGGCATTGGTCAGGGGTCAATCAGAAGGCCTAAGGGGATAGTTTGTCGAGCGAGCGTATAGTAGAAGGGTACACCTACGTGAGTCTTCAACAGAACAACTTATGGGATCTTCAAAGCATCTGGGAAGGATGGGACCGAAGACTACAAGACGTGTTCTGTGATAGTTATGGCGACATTGCACAACTGTTATACGTTCAAGTCAACCAACCCTTACTCCAAGCTATTTTTCAGTTCTGGAATCCTGCTTTTTGCTGCTTCACCTTCAATGGACAGGACATGATGCCTATAGTAGAAGAGTACACTGCCTTACTTAATCAGAAGAACATTCAGGAAGATTGGATCTATGCAAAACCGCCGAGGAATCAGAATTACACTTCGAAGCTCAAAACCTTTGCCAGGATGAGTGACGATTGGGTTAATGGCCTGATTTGACTTCGAGGAGACAGTACAGTCTTTGCATGGGAGAGTATTCGAGACATCATACCCGCACATCCAGATGAGGGGAAGAAGATAGGCCTATTTGCCTTGGGAATATATGGTTTGGTAATCTTTCTGAGAACTCTTGGAAACATTGATGTAACCATTCTAGATTTGTTTGAGCGTATGAAACGGAGGGCGAACCCAGTACCAACAATCTTGACCAAGACCTTTATTTCTTTAAATGCCAGTGGAAAGCACGAAGAAGGACGTTTTCGAGGATGTGCACAGCTGTTACAGGTATGGATTCAGAGCCACATGTGGATGACACCGACAAGGGTCCTACCGGGGATATCCTTTCAAGGCTTTTTGCCCTTGCATGAGTACTTAGCAAAAGAGTGGCGAGAAAACTTGAAGACAAAGAAATGGTCCAGTTTCTTCAGGAACATTTAAGATGAAGACATAGTATGGAGGGTTCTGTGGCTCGGTAGAGTTAATTACTTCTTGTAAATTTGCGGTGATTATGACTGGTTGATGATGTTGGGGCTGCATGGTGGGATTGCTTGTGCTCCGCTTCTAGTGTCCTGATAGTTCGGATCACGACAATTTATTCCCAATACCGCCGGATTAAGACGAAGTGAATTTCCTTTCAAAGGTGAGTTCAAGGAAAAAGTTCAGACTATCATGAGGGCTTAGGACCATTGTTACCGGATCAGAGTGGAAGGAGACACCGAGCGTATGATCACCCCGGACTAGGATCTTTGGACACGTTTGAGGATTAATGATAAGATTCTAGAACCCGATCAGGGACCAGCTGTGTCACTTGAGGAGCTTATGAGAGTAGTACCGTTTGAAGCTGATATTTTACGAAATGAACTTGAAGAAATCAAGAGGAAGATGGAAACCCAACAGACTCAGCATGCGAGTGAGCTTTATAAAGCGAGTTTAGAGGTCGACGAGCGGGATGGGATCATTAGGCAATTGAAGAAACTGAATGCGGATTTAAGTGAGAAGAATGCTCTTTACTAGAAGGATGCCCTCTTACTCCAAGCGAAATTACAGAAGGCCAGCCGAAGTCAGTTCATAGCCGCGGAAAAGGAAAGGATGAATGGTATCCGTTTGGTGGAAGAAGAACGAGAGATCGGCAAGCGAGCGATCAAGAAAGAGATAGAAAGCTGCAGGTTAGCTACAGAGGAGGAAAGACGGTCTTTCAAGGAGGCCATCGATCAAGAGAAGGAAAGGACTACGCAAGAGATCAGCAAAGGAAAACAAGCAGTCAGCTACGAAAGAGAGAACACCACCGCTTGGAAAAAAGAAGGTCCATGGGTAACAGGAATAGACTGTTAGAGATGCAAAGATTGTACGACGACACCATCCAAAGCCTGAATCAGAGAAAAAGTTAGAATGTCGAGTTAGAGGGAAGGTTGGCAGGATTAGAGCACTCATTTCAGACTTACCGTCAGAGGAATGGCTTCATCGAACTACAAGAAAGTGAGCGTGAAGTTGGCACGTTGCGAGCCCAGATTGAGTCGCTTGAAATAACTATTCAAGATTATAGGGAAAGAATTAGAGTATCCGAAGAAGCTGCGGCCGGAGGAGACAATTATTGGCAAAAAAGACTGCATGATGCTGCCCAGATGATGCAGGATAGAGACCAGTATTACGCGAACCTAATGGTGGACATACAGCGAGTTGCAAAGCATGTGGGTGACTTAGCTGTCGAAGCCGAAACTCTCCGACCTTTCGTAGCTGCAGGCATGGAAGAAGCACCCAGGTTCATCAAGCTGCTCAGGGCTATTGGAAAGTTAGGGATAGAGCTAGGGCTTATCTGTAGGACTCCGTGTTGTAATTAGGAATCTTTTGTATTAGGAACCCGCCTTTTGTAATGTGAAGTCTATTGTAATCTAGATCCTTTAATTCCTATGAAAGTAGTTCAAAAGGGTGATTACTAGCAGAATCAGTACCTTTATCTGTGTATATTCCTGCACTGCATAATGACATTTGCATCATTATACATGCATTTATTTTCTTTGCAATCATATTAATATTGTAAATATTGCGGCAGTGTGAAATTAGAAGTTAAGCCGTAATCATTCATCATCCATACCTTACCCAACTATAAAGCAAACTCATGGAAGATAGGATAATCAGTCTAGAGAAAGGATAGAGAGATCTGGAAGCAAGATTTGATGAGGCCCAAAGAAGCCTCAATGACCAGATTGCTCAGTCACAAGCGTCGATAGTGTCCGACATAATTGCGTTGTTGGCCAAGAGCCTCGGAAAAAGAGTCAAAGGTGAAGTCGCTCAAGAGCTGAAAGGTACCCCAGCTCACATTAAGGTTCAACCGGCTACGCCAAATCTGGCCAGAATGGTATATATTGACCCTGCTGAGATGTCTACTAATCTTCAGATAGGGGCATCTGAAAATCAACTCTTTAACACAGAAACACTCTACGAAGAGGAGGTGTCAGACCTGAACTTGGTCGAAAAGATCAGGACAGAGGTAGAAAAGAAATGGGAGGAGAGGTTTCGCCTCATGGAAGAAAGATTTAAAGCCCTGCAAACTACAGAAGAATCGGGAAGCGATGCCAGTGACTTAAGTCTGGTATCCGACCTTGTCCTGCCACCAAAATTTAAAACACCGGAGTTCGACAAATACGATGGAACCACGTGTCCTTCCGCACACGTGACAATGTATTGCCAAAAGATGGCGGCCTACCTCAAGGATGAGAAACTTTTAATTCATTGTTTCTAGGACAGTCTGACTGGGGCGACGCTGCGGTGGTATATCCAGTTGAGCCGAGTAAACATTAAAACCTGGAAAGATCTTTCAAGAGCATTCATCAAGCAATACAAGCACGTGACGGACATGACTCCTAGCAGAAATATGCTAGAAAATATAGGGCAGAAATCCAACGAAAGTCTGCGACAGTATGCCCAGAGGTGGTGAGAAATGGCCGCCCAGATTCAGCCACCCATCCCCGAGCATGAAATTACACATTTATTTGTTAATACTCTGAAGGGGACTCTATTTGATCGCCTTATTAATAACACAACTCAGGGTTTTGTTGATTTAATTAGGACCGGGGAGTCCCTTGAATTGGCAATCAAGAGCCGTAGGATTCATAGCGGGGAAAGTTCTCGGAAGTACAACAGGAAGAATGAGGTGAACACTGTCAGTACTTACAACGCCCCAAAGAATTTAACAGTCTCACAGCCACAGGCGTCTACTAGGAAAGCACAAAACTCGAACCAAATAGAGGAGAGAACCCCGAGAAAGGAGAAAGAGAGGTAAACTTTTACTCCATTACCTATTTCGTACTCTGAGCTTTACTCTTAGTTGCACAAAGCGGATTTGGTCCATCCATACTACGTTACTCCGTTCAAACCACCATTCTCATCCTGGTATGACCCGAACACGTATTGCGATTATCACAGTGGTGCCCCTGGTCATCCTACAGAGAACTACCCTGCTTTCAAGAAGCTTGTGCAGAGTCTAATCAATTCTGGGATACTGAAGTTTGAAGAACGAAGTGTAGCTGCTAACCCATTGCCTAATCACGGGAACAGGGGAGTGAATGCTACTGAGGAGTACTCTACCATGAAGGTTAAGGAGAATGTGTCATAAATCAAGTCTCATTTGCGGTGGATATTTCAGCAATTGTGCATGGCCCACTTGATCGATAGAGGCATGGTAGTAGTGCAGAAGGGATGTGGAGTGTACTGTGAATTCCATCAGGACGAAGGACACGACATCCAATAGTTCGACGAGTTTAAGAGATTGGTGTAACAATTGATGAACGACAAGCAAATAGAGTTCTTTGAAGAGCCTACATGAAGGAAGGGGTCAGACGTACATATGACGGACAGCTCCAACATTAAATACGGGAGAGACAGACCTTTTGTCATCTCCTCCAGGCCAGAGGGTGCAAGTTCCTCCCAAGGAGAAGCTACTAAGGTGACTTCCAAGATCATCATCTCAGCACCATCCCCGTTCCCATTCAAGGATATATGACAAACTCCCTAGAACTATGTTGTGAATGTGACCATACTTTAAAAGCCAGAATCTAGTGAAGTAAAAGAACATAAAGTTGAAGAAGAGCCTACATCGAAAGACAAGCAAGCCAAGAGTGATGAGAATGTTGGTGAGGTGGGCCACTTCACGAGGAGCGGCAAATGTTACTCCTCAGAAACCTTGAAGGCTGCTAAAGTTACCAAGGATAAAGGAAAGGGTACATTGGTCACCCCTGCGCAGATATTCGGTGAGGAATGGCCTCCAAAGATAAATGAACCAGTAACCGAGGCTGAGGCCAAAGAATTTCTGAAATTTTTGAGACATAGTGAAAACAGCGTATTGGAACAACTACAAAAGCAACCGACAAGGATTACAGTGCTAAAGTTGCTTATGAGTTCAGAAAAGCACCGTGAGGCACTCTTAAAAGTGTTAAACCAGACTTTTGTACCCTAGGACATTTCTGTATCGAAGTTGGACAGGATAGTCGGGCATATCACCGCCTATAACCATATAACATTTAGTGATGACGAGATTTCTGAAGGAGGAATAGGGTCCACCAAGGCTCTTAACATCACAACCTACTGCAAGAGGTATGTGTTATTGGGGGTATTGATTGACAAAGGGTCAGCACTGAATGTACTACCTATGGTGACTCTACAAAAGCTACCAATTGATGATTCTCACCTAAAGCCCTGTCATAACTCCGTGAGAGCCTTCGATGGCACACAAAGAGGAACACTTGGAAATATTGAGGTGCCTCTATTTATTGGGCCGACTGAGTACGTGATCGACTTCGTGGTGATGGACATAAAACCATCCTACAGCTGCTTATTGGGAAGGACATGGATCCACTCTGCAGGAGCCGTCCCCTCATTACTACATCAAAAATTAAAATTTTTTATTGAAGGCAAGTTGGTCATAGTGGAGGCTGAGCAAGAGATCATTGCTTCGGTGACATCAGATGCCCCCTACATTCAAAATGATGAGGATACTGTAGAATGCTCTTTTAGAGCATTAGAGCTGGTGAATGCCACATTCGTCGCGGAAGGTAATCGGTTCCCCTGCCCCAGATTATCTAATTGCACCAAGATGACCGTTGCTGAAACTTTGGGCCAGGGAGCCAAAGCAGGAAAGAGGGCTAGGGAGAAGGTTGCAAGGGAGCCTACGAGCTAGGAGTGTAATAACCAAGAAGGATCGTTTCGGGCTAGGTTACAAACCAAGTGTCCAGTAGAGAAAGGAAGAGTACAAGAGAAAAGAAGAGCGAAGAAGAGCCAGATTTAAGGGAGAGGACGTTCCGTGGAAACCAATGTCTTTCCCTCGTTTTAGAAATACTTTTGTCTCTGGAGGATTCAGCCGACCAGGACAGGAGGTCGAAGAAGCAATTAAGGAAAATGACATACTCAATGAGAAAGAAATGTTTAGTGAATTACTCGAGGGGATGTCCATCAACATGATAGTTGGAAATGACCATGACAGCAGTGTGTTGACCAGCATCCGCCCCTGCCGCCCCGGGGAGACTCTTGATAATTGGAGCTACGTTGATCTACCTGTGGTTCTTGGGGCTAGATCAGAGTAATGCTTCGAATCAACCTTTTTGTTTTTGCCCATAAGCAATGGGTGTCTTTTGTATAGGGCACCTATGTTAACTTGTTGTTTGAAATGAAAAGATATCGTCCCCGTTTTCTCAAGTGGCAAACATCTCATTCATTAATTCTTTATACATATTCATTCACTTTATATAAAATCATTCTCTTCCAAATACATTCGTTCTCATTTAATGCAGGGTTCCCATAATTAGCTGTATGAATGATGCTGAGTCCAATCCCGAGGTAGATTTTGAATGCCCTGAGATCTCAACAGGAATTGAAGAAGAGGATGATGAGATAGAATGCGAGGTCCCTGCGTAGCTGATGAGGATGATGGCCAACGAAGAGAGGCAAATCATGCCCCACAAAAACCAAGCGTGAACTAATAGTCCTACTCTAGGAATTAAAGGATGTTTTCGCCTGGACTTATCAAGATATACCGGGTTTGAATACTGACATAGTGGTACACAAACTGCCGACGAAGCCAGAATGCAAACCAATACCACAAAAACTTAGGAGAATGAGACCAGACATGTTGTTAAAGATCAGAGAAGAGGTGAAAAAGTAGTTTGATGTTGGCTTCTTAGAAGTGGCCAAATACCCTGAACGGGTTGCAAACATTGTACCAGTACCGAAGAAGGATGGGAAGGTCCGTATGTGTGTAGATTATATGGATCTCAACCGAGCTAGCCCTAAAGACAACTTCCCTCTGCCACATATTGACACGCTGGTTGACAACACCACGGGACACTCATGGTTCTCATTCATGGATGACTTCTCGGGGTAAAACCAGATAAAGATGGACTCAGACGACATGGAGAAAACCAAATTCGTGACCATGTGGGGCACTTTTTGTTACAAGGTAATGCCTTTCAGACTCAAGAACGCAGGAGCGACTTATCAAAGAGCAATGGTAACTCTTTTCCACGAAATAATGCATAAAGAAATAGAGGTATACGTGGACGATATGATCGCTAAGTCCCGAACAGAAGAAGAGCACCTGCAAAACTTGAGAAAACTATTCCAAAGACTGCGGAAATACCAGTTGAAGCTTAACGCGGCCAAATGCACCTTTGCCATTACATTTGGAAAACTCTTGGGGTCCATAGTGAGCAGAAGAGGGATTGAGATCAATCCAGATAAGGTGAAAGCCATCCAAGATCTCCCACCGCCCCATACTCAGAAGGAAGTTCGAAGTTTCTTGGGGAGGCTAAATTACATATCCCATTTCATCTCCCAGTTAACAGACAGGTGTGACCCAGTCTTCAGACTACTTAGAAAGAATAATCCCGGTGTATGGGATGAGGAATGTCAAGAAGCCTTGGAGAAGATCAAAAGGTACTTGACGAATGCTCTGATTTTAGTCGCGCCGGTACCAGGCAGGCCTTTAATCCTCTACCTAACAGTCTTTGAGAATTAAATAGGTTACGTATTGGGGTAAGACGACGAGTCAGGGAAGAAGGAAAGAGCCATCTACTACCTAAGCAAAAAGTTCAATGATTGCGAAACACGGTACCTGCAAATTCAGAAGCTATGTTGTGCTTTGGTTTGGGCCACCAAAAGGCTTAGGCAGTACATGCTATACCATACCACATGGTTGATATCCAAGCTAGACCCCTTGAAGTCCCTAATGGAAGCGCCGACATTAACAGGGAGGATGGCCTGCTGGTAGATGCTCTTATCCGAGTTTGACATTGTGTATGTAAGTCAGAAAGTCGTGAAAGGAAGCGCCATAGCGGATTTCTTAGCTAGTCGTGCTTTGGATGATTATGAATCGTTGAACTTTAATTTCCTGGATGAGGACTTGATGTGTATTACAACTGAGGAAAATGTTTTAGACGACAATTAATGGAAGCTTTACTTTGATGGAGCCTCCAACGCCCTCGGACACGGGATGGGGGCCGTGTTAATTTCTTCGAAGAATGTCTACTATCCCTTCACCAGCAGACTAGAATTCTTCTGCACCAACAATATAGCTGAATACGAAGCATGTGTTATGGGACTGAACACAGCTATTGAAAGAAAGATTAAGGAACTTCGAGCATTCAGAGTTCATCTTTAGTGATTCATCAGTTGCGCGGAGAATAGGAAACCATGGATTCGAAGCTAGTCAAATATTTTGAATTGATCCAGGAGCTCACCAAGGAGTTTGAAAAGATCAGTTTCGCTTACCTTCCCAGAGAAGAAAATCAGATGGCAGACGCCTTGGCTTCCATGTTCAAAGCGAACACGGGGGCAGAAATAAAGCCCATTGAGATGCAGACTTTTGAAGGGCCGGCTCATTGTTGTAATGTGCAAGAAGAGATAGATGGCAACCCTTGGTATTATTACATCTTGCATTATGTCAAGTTTCAAAAGTATCCCGAAGGGACAAATGACAATGACAGAAAAACACTCAGAAAAATGGCAGCGGGATATGTTATGGATGGGGAGATTCTATATAAAAGAAGCCATGATCAGACATTATTGAGATGTTTAGATGCCCGGAGGCGAAGGAGATTTTGAGAGAGGTACACGATGGTCTATGTGGGACGCACGCCAATGGGCTGTCTATAGCCCAAAAAATTATGAGATATGGCTATTTCTGGTCGACCATGGAGGGAGATTGCATCGATTACACCAGGAAATGCCACAAATGCCAAATTTATGCTGACAAGATTCACGCTCCTCCGTTACCTTTACACACCATGAATTCTCTAGGGCCTTTTACAGCATGGGGCATGGACGTCATTGGGCAGATTCACCCGAAGGCTTCCAACAGGCACCGCTTTATTTTGGTCACCATAGACTACTTCACTAAATGGGTGGAGGTAGCATCTTATGCCAACACCACAAGGACGAAGGTATGCAAATTCCTAAAGAAGGAGATCATTTGTCGATACGGTTTGTTGGAAAGTATTATCACCGACAACGCTTCCAATCTGAATAACAAATTAATGACGGAGGTGTGCAACCAGTTCAAGATAATGCACCATTACTCCACAGCCTATCGCCCTAAGATGAATGGGGCAGTGGAAGCAGCAAACAAGAACATAAAGAAGATCATCGCGAAGAAGACGAATACCTACAAGGATTGGCATGAGAAGCTGCCATTCGTTCTTTTCGCCTATAGGACATTTGTTCGCACATCGACGAGGGCAATACCCTATTCTTTAGTGTATGGCACAAAAGTAGTACTCCCCATTGAGGTTGAGATTCTGTCGCTCCTGGTCCTAAATGAAGTAAAGTTAGAAGAGTCCGAATGGGTGCAAGCCAGATTCGACCAGTTGAATCTCTTCGAAGAAAAGAGGCTAAAGGCCATCTTTCATGGTCAAATGTACCAAAAATGAATGATGAGGGCATACGACAAGAAGGTGCGCCCAAGAGAATTTAGAGAGGGAGATTTGGTACTTAAGAGGATCCTCCCGATTCAGAAAGATTCTCAGGGAAAGTGGATGCCCAATTGGGAAGGGCCATAAGTTGTCAAGAAGGCCTTTTTATGAGGATCATTAATCTTAACCGAAATGGATGAAGACGAGTTGAAAAATCATGTGAATTCTGATGTAGTTAAGAAATACTATGTTTGAAAAAAAGAGAAAAAAGAAAAAAGAAAGAAAAGAAAAAAGAAGAGAGGTGGAGTGAAAACCCGAGAGGGCGTTCCACCAAAAAAAAGTGGAGAGCTCAAGGAGAAAACTCGAAAAAGGGCGTCTTGAAGCAAAAGAAGGATCCGAGTCAAAAACTCGTAAAGGGAGACTCAAATAAGTTTTGAGGTTGGACCTGTGACGAGAAGAGTCGTCCCCACGAGTACCAGAAGAAAAAGCTACAGGCAGAGATTCTACTTCGGTTGACAGGATCACACATCTTTCGTACTGTGGATACTTGGAGGTTTTGCATTTCATGTCTTGCTTTTCCTTTTCCTCATGTTTGCCATGACCATTTCGAAATTGTTCCAAATCCTTAATCATAATAAAATCACATTTTTGATCTCCCGTTCCTTGTCTTCTTGTTAGTTGCCATAAACATCATGCAGATATGTTAACATAGGCTTATGATAAACAAGAGATTTCTGAGCATTACTATGATCTAACCCTAAAGATGCAGGTGATTAGAAAACAATATTAACCTTACTCTCCAGCTACCTACATGATGTATGTTGAAGCAGGATGAGCAGAAGGCTTCGAGCACCAAGGCAAGATGACCAATGTCACATACCCCGCTTGTTTAAAGAAAGCATTCGAGACTTCTCAGGTGAAAACCCGGAAGGGCACCTCAAAAAAAGGAAAAAACAACAACAACAAAAAAATCCTCTAAAGTAAAAACCTGAAAGGGCACTTTAGAACCCCAAACCAAAAATTCAAAAAAGAAAGGTTGAAATGGTTGAACCTGATAGTGAAATGGGGTATCGCCACTAGAAGAAGAAGAAGGAGAAAGCAAGCAGCGGAGAGTCGAGATTGACTGATGGCCGAAGCAGACGCACCAAGATATTGACACTCATGCATCATGTATAGTTAGACATCCCTAGGATTATGAGCATGCTAACTCATTTGTCATAGCATTTTATCTATTCTAGACAGGTATCTGCAGATTTAAAGAAGCATGGGCAGCCTTAGCAGCGTGAGTCCAGAGATAATGGCAGCCTAGGTAGCGTAAGGCCAGATCGGTAGCCATTTTGGCGTGAATCCCAAATGTGAAGATAAATGTTCTATATAGGAAGGGCCTACATTTTCAAGTGCCTGCAATGAGGGGTTTTATATAGGAAGAATCCACTGCTCCGAGGCTTCAGGAGTTGAAATTTTTATATAGGAAGAGCTTGCGGCTCCAGGGTGAAGACTAGCGGTTCTATATAGGAAGAACTCCCAGCCGAAGGAATTCACCCTTGACACAGAAGGTTTTATATAGGGAAAACCCACTGTGTTGGAGGCGAAGAGTCCTATATAGGAAGGGCTCCAAGCTTTACTGTCTTAGAGTGACAGGTTCTATATAGGAAGAACCTGTAACTCTGAGATTTCAGAAGCTAAAAGTTCTATATAGGAAGGACTTGTGGCTACAGGGTTTGAAGACTAACAGTTCTATATAGGAAGAACTCTCAGTCAAAAGAATCCATCTATGACGTAGAAGGTTGTATATAGGAGAAACCAGCGTTGAAGGTGAAGAGTTCTATATAGGAAGGACTCCAAGCTTTACCGTATTAGAGTGAAAGGTTCTATATAGGAGGGACTCGTAACTCAAGACTTCAGAATGTAAGGTTCTATTTAAGGAGGACCCGTAGTTCCAAGATCAGAATGTGAAGAAGTTCTATATAAGAAGAACTTACGAGCCTGAAGATTGAGCTGAGGAAATGCGGAGAGTTCCAGAAGAACGCGTGACTCTAAAGCCACAAACAGGGAAGCCAGATAAAAATGAGTGCTTATAATCTTTGCTTTATTCTCGTTCCACGAGAACAAGCAAAGAGGGGCAACTGTAATCACTCATTTTTATCTAGGTTGTAATTATCATAATAATGTATTAGTTTAATGATTAATATATCATTGCATATGTTCAAGTTATATTATATGTATGATTAGTGCATGTGAAGTGTGTGTGATGTGTGCATGTATATTATAAGCTATATATGTATACATATTAATAATTAATATGAGATATGGGTGTCACGTATGTATTTACATTTCTTACGAAGTGCATTGTTTATACATATAGTGTGTGTGGATATTCAAGATTATCATGTGATTATATATGCATGTATATAGTATATTATGTTAATTAATGTTTGCATGTGGGTTCATATGTTGCATGTATATGTGCGCATGTGTATGTATATATACATATTATTATTATTATAATATATAAACAGATAAGGTATTAAGAAAAAAAGAAAACAAACAAAAAAAATATTATTAATATTCCAAGTCCAAATTACATAAAACCCAAAATTAATGTTTACATTAGGCCCAATCCGACCAAACCCATGGCATAATTAGAAACCCTAATACATTTGATAACTAAAACCCTAATATGTTATCTTCCTTTTTTGCAGCAGCCAAAGGAGGGTCATTGGATCAGATCTAGATCAAACGACCATGATTGAATCCTGCAGATCATCCAACTGGCCGCGTGGGATCATGCGCGAATCATCAGACTTCCCACGCACGCGTGTTGGGCACGCGCCCGATCATCCAGCTTCCATGAGCGACGTGGCAAGATCCTGAGTATCCTCATCTTTTCCAGATTCAATCCAAGCCCTCCGAGCAACAAGGCATCCCAGCCGTTGGATCTGATCCAACGGCCAGGGATGCGTCTTCGAAAAGACATCTCCACCATGCTGCTCCCCATGCCGGCCGTACCAACCACCGCGCTCAGAGATCACCGAAAACAAGAAAAATCAGATTTTTGTCAGTACCAAATCAACCCAAAATATGTATTTTTATAGTACTTTCTACCAAACAAAAAGTGTGATATATGTATGAAACATAGAAATTCTATAAGACCGGTTATCAAGTTACCAGTTTTATCAATCTCCAGAAATAAACAAGAAAATTTTTTAGTGGTAAAATTCCTGTCCTTCTTTCTCAAATACATGCATGTAAAAAAATAAACAATAAGGAGATAGGGTTTACCTTAGTCGGTTCCTCTTCCGGCCGGCGATAAGCTATAAGTGGTGAGCCGTTCGATGAGAGGTGTTCGTTTGGGTTTTGAAACAAAGATTTCTGGTTTAAAAGGGGAGTTTCTAGTCTTTTTTGGGTTTTAAGGTTGGTTTTAGTGGCAGGAGGCCTTGGTCAGGGAAGGCTAGAGGTAGCCGTTGCGGCCAAGCCTCGCTTGAGACCGGTTGGATACGGTCGAATGCAGTGGTCGGGGTGGTTTATCAGAGGATTGGGTTTGGTTTTGAGAGAAAAGCAAAGGTTGGGGTGTTTTATAAAGAGGGTTTTAAAAAAATGGGGAAAATTTTGATTTTTGGTCGGATGAATGTGTTTTATAGGTGTTTTATCTTTTAAAAATGGTAAAATCCTGTAATGAACCCCTCCGCATTTTTATTTCTTTCATTCGGGCGTGCCGCATGGTACAATTACAATATTAGTCCCCTTTGTTTTTCTAAAAGTTTCAATTTCGCCCCCTAAATTAACTGATTTAGTTTTTTTAAATGCAAAATCACTTCCTCAGTCATTCTATGTTTTGATATCTTGCACCTTGAGCTTGCCCCTTGGTCTTTTTACAAGATCAATCCCTATTAGTTTTTTCTATCTTTTAATTCGATCCTCAAATGTGTATTTCTTTTTTTTAATTTCTGACCTTCTGTTTTATTTTTCGTTCATTTCGGCCCCTTGGTAAATTTTGAATTATGTTATTTTTGTTTATATTATGTGTTTTTTAGCATGTATAATTTGCTCTTTATATCCACATATGTTTTTCTATCATGTTTTTTTTTGTTTTTTAGGTATGTCATGTCATGCTTTTATATTCTAATTCATTTCATGTTTGCACGCATGTCTACCTTATATGTTATGTGTAATTTAATTTGCATATTAGGATTATATGTTAGTTTTTATGTTTGCTTTGTATGCTAAGTTACATATTAATTTATAGTATGTCTAGTTTTTATATCCACATCTTTCTCTACGTTTTTATATGCGTTTTTAGCCATGTTTATTCATGTTTATTTTCCTTCATGTGTATTTTATATGTTTAGCTTTGTTTGGTTGTGATAAAATAAGTGTTTTTTTATGTTTGCCTTGTTTCTTAGGTTACATGTTAGTATGAAAATTTGTTAATCATGTCATGACATGTTTATATTGTGTATGCATATCTTGCGTTACATATTAAGTTTTAGTTTTATGTTTATAGGTTGCTTTGTTACTTGGTCTTATACTTTGTCATATATATATGTGTTCTAGTATGCTTTTTTTCTTGTTTTTGCATTTTAGGTTATATAATAAAACGGGTGTTGTTTGTCACATATTAATGTCATGTTTTTTTTTATTTTAAGTTGTGTCATATGTTAAGTATTAGTTTTTTGTAGAAGCATGTTGCTTATATTTATTTAGTTTAATATCATGTTACATATATGTCATGCATATTTTTGCTTTTTTATGCATTTTAACATGTAAATATTTGATTTATTAATTTCTCTTTGAAACATGTTTTCTTTTCTTTCAGTTTGGAAGTAGTTTTTTTGCTTGTTTATGCTTTATTTTTTGTTTTTGTTATAATATGTCATGTAAATTATGCTCATGGATTTTACTATTCTTGTCCAATTTTACAATATCCATGTTTCTATCTTTGTACCGTGTCAATGTGAGTGCTTTTTTATTTATCCAATTTTTTCTAAGGTTGCATATTGGAATATATAAAGTCAATGCGGTGCCCTTTTATCCGAGCGTAAACGGGGCCAATATCAGGCGTAGTGATGGTGGTTGGACGTTTACTCTCGGATAATGGGGCTTTTAAAATTTACTCGCATTTATGACCAAATCTTAACATAATCATCACTTTAATCCGGAAAGTTTAATATTAATAAAATAATAATTATTAAAGTTCCAATTTTTGGGCGGTGTGGGGGTGCTAATCCTTCCCCATCCATAACCGACTCCCGAACCCCATATTTTTTAAATCTCTGGTTTTACGGTGTCCGGCCTACCTAAGTGGCCGGTGGCAACTCCAATTTCTATATAAAATGCGGTTTCTTTAAAACCCCACGGAAGACATTATTTTCAAAACAAAATAATAGATCAAATATGTTTTCTTAGCGAAACGTACATCGCTACAACTATAAATGCATGAATTTGGGTACATATACAGTGGTTTAAAGGTATATGGAATGCTGGTAAGCATTGGTGTTTATTTTGGTCAGGAATGTGGTTTGCATATGTGGTGTTTTTGCTTAATGCATTGTAAACCAGAGAGTAAATGGTTTTGTAAATGATATATTGGCTATGTGACAAGGTGAGAAAACATTCGGATATAGTTGGCAAGGTATAGCGGTTGAGTACTCAGACTATGATGTGGTTAGTGGTCCTTGAGGTATAGCGGTTGGCTACTCAAACTATGGTGTGGTCACTTGGGTTGAGTGGTCGGTTCATGTTAATCTTGCGGTTGGCAAGGTTGTCATATCATGCGGTCGGCATGGTATGGGTCTTGATGACAGTTGGTCATTAAAGGAGATTCATGTATCCGATGTGTAAAGTTAATGGTCGGTTAGCCAATGATTAGCGGTCGACTAATCAAGGATAGTGGTCGACTACCCGGGGTCACTATAATTGCCAATATATGAAAGCTTATATGATTTAATGCTTTGGGATTTAAGCATGGTAATGTGATGATTTAATGCTTTGGGATTTAAGCATGGTAATGTGATGATTTAATGCTTTGGGATTTAAGCATACGATTCGTAAATGTTTTGCATATGGTCGATATGTATGTTTTGATTTGGGATCAATAAAAATGCTTTGGTCGTAAGCATGGTTTGAAAAGAAGTGTTTAGTTTTCAAAGGATATTTAAATGCATCATTGTTTTATGAGCATCCTCACTAAGCATATGTGCTTACGCTCTCTTTTCCATGAGCATTAAAGTTTGGGGCAGCAAGGCAAGGTTTAAAGTGATCCATGAGCAAGGCTCCTTTTGAATATGAACTCGGTTTAAGTTTCCGGTTAATAAGGCAATGTGTTCGCCATGTTTTTGAGATATGTAATTATGTTTTTCCCTGGTTTTGAGCATCTTGATGTTGTGTTTTAGACTTGGATTGTTGTTGATGAACTTGTTAATGGTTTTTGCTTATGTTGATGCTAGGTGTTTACCTAAGTATGCATCTAGATAGCTTTGATTGAATGCCATGCTTGGATAAGTATACCATGTAGACTATGGTTTTGGAGTTGTGTTGAAATGGTGTATATGCTGGAAAATGCCCTTTTTAAGTGTTTTGGTGGGTTGACAATTGGTTTAGGGAGCATGTTTATAGGTTGAATCTTTTAGAAGCATATGATTGTTAAGGTTGCTAGATCTTGGTGCAAATGTTGGTGTATAACTTGATGGTTGATTGTATGCATGTATGCGGGTTGCTAGAATCCAAATGCATCTAGATTCGAGTGAAAAACTAGCTAAAAATGACATTACAGGCCTAGACGTACCGATACGCAAGGGACCGTATCGGTATGGCTAGGCAAGATTAAGCTTCCGGTATCGGTACGGGTCTAGCTATACCGGTATGAATTTGAGCTACTGGAAAGTTACTTTTTGAGGAAAAACCCATGTACTGGAACATATAGAGTTCGTATCGATACGGTCTTAAAAATTTTCAAATAAGGTTTTTGGGTTTTGAGCACCGTATCGATACGGTTACCCGCGTATCGATACGGGTGGTCGTTAAAGCTGTTAATGTCATTGAAAGAATGTTTTGTTTTCTTTTGTTTTAGTCCCTGCATCTTGTTTTGGCAATTGTGTAAGCTTGAATGGTGGGTTTGAAAAGAAAATTGACATGTAAGCATGTAAACTGACTAATTGAGGATTGGTAACCCTAATTTCACCAGTGCTCTTGTAATTTATCGAATTTGCGTTTTGGTCCTTAAATTGTATGTTATGCAATTGATTGCCTTTCCGTGGTCTATTTCATTTACATCTTTATCCACTACAAATATTATCACCTAGGATTAACAATATGCATCTAGAATAGATACAAGGAAAAATGGACCAATTTTCAAAATCTTTCTCCGGTTTGCTTCGGCAAACCTAATGTAGCTCACTCGGTTTGGTTGGGCGTCTAGCCCGGGTCGAGGGGGTTACACGAATGCTAGCTGCCAACCTCTGACTTACACAGCGAACGCGATATGGGGCCCTCTGGCCCCAAACTGTCCCTAGGAAATCATCATAGAGAGATATTGTGCCAATGCCCACACACCTAGGCCCCCATAAGCCTAGGAGAAGGTCACTTACACCAAGGTGGCTCAGCTGCTAGTACATGGTGAGGAGGATGGTGGAGACCCAACACCAGACTACTTTCTCTTAAAGAGCTAAATAAACTTACCAAGTATGACGCGAGTAGACGTTACTTCGTCCCAACCGATGACACTTTTTGGACAAGGTCTGCATTGTCTTCCAAAGCATCCTGACTTGCATCCTTGATTTGGTAACTCTTTAGGGAATTCTCACTTCAATGCTCGGTCCACCTTTGTTTGGTCCCGAATAGGCTTGTCAAGGCAGGGTCACAATACAATAAGAGATATCCTTGGCATTCTCCCACACTTCATCTTATCCATGTCTTCATCGATGTAGTCCAAGAGGGGATATTTCTAACATTCTCCCCCACTTCTTCTATCGATGTCCTCATCGATGTTGACACCAGTTCATCACTTGATGAGTCAATATGGACATTTGTGCAGCTCGCCCTCAATCTATGCCTGATTTAATATGCTTCTCTAGTCCATCATATGAACATCTAAGCGAATAATTCAAGCCTCGATCATGGGTTCTCTCGGTTCCCTTATAACCATGTTGCACATACGCTTCCATCCCGATAGACCATGAACCCATTATGATACAGTTCTACTTCCTCAAACACAAGTCTTGGATTCATACTCCTTCACTTTTACTCTAATTGTGGCTTGAGCAAAAGATAAGCAGCGAAACACTAACTCATCAAACAGGTGCCTCGTAGTGTTTTTGTGTCATATGATCTCGCCATAGACCTACAAAACACAAAATATCATACCTGGATACATGCAAGAGAACTATGAATCGTCAGGAAATGGCTTGCTCTTCGGCACTAAGATTGATCCCCAACTGTGTCCCAGCACCAATCTTTGTGTGTCTTCGTATACATTCTTGATGTAATATTAGCCCTGCAATAATGGATACATTGCCTTCCTATAAGCTATTATATTCCACTGGTGAGGCTCTCTTCTTACTCGATTCAATTGTAACCATTTTCCGAGTGAATGTACACCATTGCCCACTCGAACAACCTTGCTCTCATGACAGCAGCAAGTATATGGTCATATGCCTTCACCGGAGTTTCTCAATGGTCTCACATGGCCCTTGTAGTAACCATTCAAGTTGTGTCTTGTTTATGAACTCTTGAATCCCAGCTTCCAGGTAATACATAACACATTTTCCCACGAGCAAACCCGTATTGATGCCATCTAGCATTAATCGAAAAACTCATCTCGTTTCTCCCCTACCCTATTTGTCGACGTCCTCGTCGACTGTAATAGAAGTTACTGTTTGATTAAGCACAACAAACACACATTCAATCTCTTGGCACACCCGGAAAGCACTTCACAACTATGTCAATTTTTCCCTCTTGTCCGATCCTACGTGACACAAGTACTTCTAAGAGCTACATTGTCACATCTAGTTCGGTAATTTAGTTGTGGTCTATTGACCCATTACACATTGTGATCCACCTTTAATCCTTGAAGGCACCACTATACCCTCAAACACAAAAGCAACATATTGCCAACAAAAAAAAGGAGCACCACTTTGTTTTTTAAGTCACACGCGCCATAGCGCTAGGATAATTATTGTGGTTAACGACAGGCACCTATGTACACTGGTCCCACTCTAATTATCCAATAAAATTCTTTTAAGCTACATGCTCCACTACGCTAGGATAATTATCAAGTGCCTCTGCACAGAATAACCATAGTGATTAACGTCAGACACCTCTTGTGTACTGATTCCACTATGAAGAACTCGCATGCACCTCTGTGCAACCAATATCAAATTAGCACCTTTGTGCGAAGTAATAAGTGCCTCTGCACTAAAACAACCATAGTGGTTAACGTCAGTCACCTCTCTGAACTGATACCACTAGGTCAAACTTATTTGTACCTCAGTGTTGTATCCAAAGGGCACATTTGAGCCAGTTCAAAGTTAAGCACCACCGTGCTTTAAATCACAATCGTTGTTGCATTACATCACAATAGAGGACCACTATACTTCAGTCACAAGTGCCACTACGCTAAGTAGCAAGCCGCACAACACTTTAACCAGTTTAGCCCACAATGCTATGATAATTGTCGTCGTTAACGATAGGCACCACTTGTGCACTGATTCCACTCAAATTATATAACAAGCACCACTGTGCCCTCACGCGCCACCGCGCCAAGATATTCATCATGGTTAACGACAGACACCACATGTGCACTGATTCCACGATAATTTCCCAATGAGCACCACCATGCCCTCATGCGCCACTACGCCAGGATAATCATTGTTACCTCTCCAAAAGTACTATTTTTAATGCCAATCTTACAATGCTTTTGCTTGTTTTTAGGTACATTTAGTTGCACTAGGATGTTAGAACCATGCATTTGCATAAGGAGTTTAGAATTCTGTCAATGCCAGTGTGAAGGGTTGTTTTGTTGGCAATTTTGTAGGTTTGGCATAGATGGACCAGACAATGCCAAGCACCAATTGGCAGAGAAGTGAACTTGATGCCATTCCAAGAAGCTATTGGACCCTGAAAAAATAGGATGAGATCAGGCTCCGAAAAGATAGCAATTGGATCAATCTCTGAAAAAATAGCGGATAAAATGGTGCCAAGATTGGTTGGCAGATTCATGCCAAGCTTGGATGCCAAGGCAACGTTGGCAGTATGACGTCAACTTTAGCCTGATCAGCTCTCATTCAAATTTGGATAAGATAATTATCTCTTATCCCTTCAGCATTTAAAATTCAAATGAGGAGTTCATCCTATCCCTTCCTTGCACGGCTATTTAAACACCAATCGAGGAGGACTTGTAGGGGAGCGAATTGATTGATAGAAGATCGGAGTGAGGAGTTGGAGTGCAAGGCGATTGAGAACCAGCTGTACCTTGGAAGGGTTGTTCGACCAGCTTGGCTGAGAACCTAGATCTTGAAGGGCTGCATCGAAAGACCCCTTCTTGCCCATTCTCTCTTTCAAGTTATTTTATCTTTTTTTTAATGATGATGTATTTTGAAAACTTTAATGGTTTCTTGTTTAAATCCCTCACCATGAACTAATTTAATAGTTGGCGGGGATGTTTGCATTGAATGTTGTTTTATGTTTTAGTTTTTAATAATAAACCTGCCTTCGGCATTGTTTTATCTATTCGGCATACTTTAATATTTTCTAAATACTATACCAAGAAAGAGCTGGCATTATTGGCCTGTTGCTCCTCAATATCTTAACAGACTTGGAGCGGCAACAATTAAGTTGCTGAATACTGAGGAGAGAAGCTTCGAGAGAATTCGTTCAAGTATATGAACTTACTTCGGGAGTGAAATCTACCCCTTAGGAGTATAGATTGGATCTTAATCAAATTGGCTTATTCAAAAGCATGCACTATAGAGATATAGGGGTCTTTACATGATCAATTTAGGGCAATGACCATCGAGAGAGGTTTTGCTAATTTTGAATATGCTCGGCAAATAATGCCAAGATAGATTGTTATTGAAGGCTGGCACGGCATGAATAGCGTGAAAACCAGGCATTCCCTGCCAATGCTCATCATTCATTAAAGCACCTTCCTTTCCAACGTCTTACTTTATTTTATTTTCATTTATTTTATTTTATTTCAATTATTTCTGAAACCACTTCAAAACAAACAACTTTTTCTAAATACAAGTAACAATCAAAGCAATTAAATTCCAAGTCAATCTCTGTGGGATCGATACTCAGCTTAATTGCTTTATTACTTGCAGACCGCGTATACTTGCACGCAAAAGACTCATCTTGGCACTGTTTTATACTTTTCCAATACATATTTTTGCCCCTTTTGCCAGCATTCACTTAGAGAGTCTAAAAGGTTTTGGTGCCATTGCCAGGGATTGCAACCGAGTTGGTTGTTTTTTAATTTTTACTTGTCTTTCTTTTATTTTTGTTATTTTACTTTTTTGCTTTTATCGGTGTATGACCATAAGCCATCCTGTGGTGGACTAGTGGCCATACGATCCGGAAATTGAGAAAACCTTACGGAGGTTAAAAAGAAGATCCTGAGAGATGAATAATCAAGGTAATAGAGGGAATAGTGTGGTGAAAAATGAAGGAAATGCACTTAACAATGTGATGCTGCCACCACCGGTTAATGAAGAAAGACCCATTAGAGAACACTCGGCACCAACCATTGACAATTTGATGCCAGGACTGGTTGGCGCGGAGGTAAATGCTGTTAATTTTGAACTTAAGCTAGTAATGATTCAAACTCTTTTGAATGTAGGTCAGTTTGATGGAGCACTTACTGGAGATTCGAGGTAACATCTGAAGCAGTTCATGGAGATTTGTCAGTTATTTCAACAAAATGGTATCTAAAGATACCGTGAAGCTGAATTTATTCACTTTTTCCTTGAGAGATAGAGCTAAGGCTTGGCTCAATTCCTTGCCACCTGGCTCAGTCACTTCATGGGCATACCTATGCCAGAAGTTCTTTACAAGATTTCAGCCGCCAACATTCACTCCCAAGCTTCGGGTTGAGATTATTACATTCAGGCAGGCCGAGGATGAGACCTTATATGATGCCTGGGAAAGATTTAAAGATCTGTTGAGAAGGTGTCCTATTTATGGATTCCTGAATTGGACCCAATTACAAACTTTCTACAATGTATTGAACGCATAAACGAGGACTGTTGTTGATGCTTTAGCAGTCGATTCGATACTAGAAAATATGTATACCGAGGCTGTTATCATTCTTAAAAGAATTACAATCAATGATTTTGAATATCCCGTTGTAGACTTGGGACCGTAACCAAAACTAGTGGGAAATTTTAGGTTGATGAATTAACGTCCATCCATGCCGAGATTTCCAATCTTACCAGCATGGTGAGAACGTTGCAAAAGAACAATGAGTCCTAAGAAGTTAAAGCATTAGATCCATTTTGTACAATTTGTGGAGAAAACCATCATGTGGATGAATGCCCTGCCAACCCTGAATCGGTAAATTTTGTTGGCAATGTAAATCGTTACCATAATTCTAACTCCAATACTTATAATATAGGATGGAGACATCACCCTAACTTAGCAATGGGAAATCAAGGAGGTAATCAATACAATGCCCAGTGCCAGAATACCTAGAGGCAGAATAATAATGCCATGCCAACTTTCAACAACAATGGCATGCCAGCATTCTATTAGAATGCCATGCCACAGAAAGCTCAAAACAATTTCCAACAAGGGCAGAGATTCAACCAATGAGGCACTCTTAGAGAGTACATGGAGAGGAATGATGCCACAGTCCAGAGTTTGGCAACATCAATGAGGAACTTGGAAGTTCAAATTAGGTAGATTGCCAATGCAGTCAGCAATCGACCACAAAGAGCATTGCCAAGTGACACCGAAGATGCTCGGCACAAAGATAATGAGCAATGTAAAGCCATAAATCTTCGGAGCGGTAAGCAGTGTGAGATAGAGTAGGCTACCAAGCAGCCAGTTAACTGCCAAATCGAGAAGCCAATGCCAGCAGAAAACCCCAGGGAAGCAGAGAAAGAGGAAACAAAAGTAAATGATGCCAGTAGCAATGCCAAAATAGATGCCAACACTAATGCCAACCAGACTGATGCCAGCACTACTTTGGCAAAGCCAGTAGCGCCGGCATATACTTATCCGCCACCACAATTTCCAACGATACTTCAAAAACATAAGCATGACCAGCAATTTAAGCACTTCTTAGAAGTTCTTAAACAACTACAAATTAACATTCCATTGATAGAAGCTCTTGAGCAAATGCCCAACTATGTGAAATTTATGAAAGACATTCTGTCCAAAAAGAGGAAGTTGAGAGACTTTGAAACCGTTGCTCTCACCATGGGATACAGTTCCATAATCCTAAACCGATTGCCACCAACGCTGAAAGATCTGGGAATTTTTACCATTCCATGTACCATTGGCAACAAATTCACGAGCAAGGTGTTGTGCGACCTAGAAGCCAGCATCAACTTGATGCCAATGTCAGCTTTTCGGAAGCTTGGCATAGAAGCCAGACCTACCACGGTGACACTCCAGCTGGCATACCGGTCTTATGCACATCTGAAGGGTAAAATTGAGGATGTGTTGGTAAAGGTAGACAAGTTTATTTTCCTAGCTGATTTCATCATTTTGGATTATGAGGCTGATATTAATGTCCCGATTATTTTGGGTAGGCCATTCCTAGCCACGGGTAGGGCTTTGATAGATGTTCATAAATGGGAACTAATAATGCGCATGAATAATCAACAGGTTACATTTAATGTTTTTCAAGCTTTGAAATATGCAGATAAACCTGATGAATGCCAAACAAAAGAGATGATGGAGTCGATCTACACTTTGGATATGGCACAGTTATGACAGGATACAGAATTCAATGCCAGTAATTTAGACGACGCAGCTAAATTATTTGAAGAACCTGAAGAATCACTCTTGGAAGCTGAGAAGGCTAAGTATTTTGAGCCACTACATTTGGTCGCGAGAGAGATTAAGGCACCTAAACCATCAATTGAGGAGCCACCAGAGTTGGAGCTAAAACCATTGCCAAATTACTTGAAGTATGCTTATTTAGGTAAACACTCAACTCTGCCAGTAATCATTGCCACTGATCTCACTAATGATCAGGAGGAGAGATTGCTTGCGATATTAAGCAATTATACGCAAGCATTGGGTTGGACCTTGGCAGACATCAGAGTTATTAGCCCAACCATTTGCATGCACAAGATTATCTTGGAGGAGTACCATGGCAAGACCATTGAAGACTATAGAAGGCTAAACCCAAGCATAAAAGAGGTAGTAAAAAAGGAGATCATAAAATGGCTTGATGCCATGATTATTTATCCCATTTCTAATAGCTCTTGGGTTAGCCCGGTACAATGTGCGCCAAAGAAGGGTGGCACGACCGTGATACAAAACAGTAAAGCTAAATTGATTTCTTCCAGAACTATCACAGGATGGAGAGTGTGCATGGACTATAGAAGGCTGAACAATGCCACGAGGAAGGATCACTTCCCATTTCCATTCATCGACCAGATGTTAGACAGGTTGCAGGTAAAGCTTTCTATTATTTTTTGATGGTTATTCATGATATAATTAGATTGACATCGCTCTTGATGATCAAGAGAAGACCACATTCACGTGTCTATGTGGGACGTTTGCGTTTAGAAGAATGGCATTCGGTCAATGCAATGCTCCGACAATATTCCAACGTTGCATGATGTCCATTTTTTTTATATGATAGAGCACAACATGGAAGTATTCATGGATGATTTCTCAGTGTTTGGCAAAACATTTGAGGAATGTCTTCAAAGTTTGGAGCAATTCTTGAAGAGGTGCGTAGAAATGAACCTAGTGTTGAACTGGGAAAAATGCCACTTCATGGTGAAGGAGGGCATTGTTCTTGGGCACAAGGTAACTGAGAGAGCATTAGAAGTTGATCAAGCAAAAATTGAGGTAATCAAGTAATTACCGCTGTCAGCAAGTGTCAAAAGTCTAAGGAGTTTTTTAGGACATACCGGTTTCTACTGGCGTTTTATTAAAGACTTTTCAAAAATTGCTAAGCCTTTATGCTTGTTATTAGAACATAATGCCACTTTTGAATTTGAAGATTCTTGTTTGAAAGCATTTTAGGAACTTAAAGAGAAGTTAATCAATGCCCCTATAGTTGTGGCACCGGACTGGAATGAGCCCTTCGAGCTCATGTGGGACGCCAGTGACTATGCCGTTGGAGCAGCCTTGGGACAAAAGCATGGAAAGGTTTTTCATGCCATCTACTATGCCAGTAGAACCTTGAATGAAGCACAATTGAATTACTCTACAACTAAGAAAGAATTTCTCATGGCTGTATTTGCTTTTGATAAATTTTGATCTTATTTAATTAGTAACAAAGTTGTGGTTTATACAGATCATTTGGCATTGAAGTATCTCTTGGAAAAGAAGGATGCCAAGCCTAGACTAATCCGATGGATTCTCCTACTTCAAGAATTTGATCTTGAGATCAGAGACAAAAAGGGAAGTGAAAACTTAGTAACTGACCATCTCTCACGTTTAGAGCATCATCTTGAAGATGGCAAGATCAATTTTATAAGAGATGAATTTCCTAACGAGTATTGCTTGCAGTTAATGCCATGCCATGATACGCTGACATTGTCAACTACTTGGTAAGCAACATTTTACCACCAAATTTGGCATACAACGCCAAGAAAAGGTTCTTGCGAGAAGTTAGGCAATACTATTGGGATGAGCCAATATTGTTCAAATAGTGTGTCGACCAAGTGATCCTCTTGTGTGTGCCCAAGGATGAGCAGCATAACATATTGCATTTGTGCCATGCCGCACCATATGGAGGTCACTTTGCTGGGATGAAGACTACCACCAAGGTGTTTCAGTCAGGATTCTTTTGGCCCACACTATATAAGGATGCCCACGAGTATGCCAAGGCGTGCGACCAATGCCAACGGACAGGAAATATCTCTGGAAGACACCAACTACCGCTTCAAAACATTATGCTTGTAGACTTATTTAATGTATGTGGGATAGACTTTATGGGTCATTTTCCCCCTTTATTTGGTAATGTATATATTCTTGTGGATGTTGACTATGTGTCTAAATGGGTAGAAGCTGTTGCCCTACCAACAAACGATGCCAAAGTTGTTGCCAAGTTTTTGCACAAACACATTTTTCTAGATTTGGTGCCCCTAGGGTGATTATTCATGATGAGGGCACCCATTTTAAATGTAATCTAATTTCTAAATCTTTGTGCAGGTATGGTATACAGCAGAGAATTGCTACGGCATATCATCCACAAACGAATGGGCAAGCCAAGATTTCAAACAAGGAGATTAAGAACATTCTAGAGAAAACTGTGAATCCATCAAGGAAATACCATTCCTTAAGACTATACGAGTCCTTGTGGGCTTACAGGACGGCATTTAAAACTCCTTTAGGTACTTTACGAGTCCTTGTTTTCAATAAACCAAGCCATCTGCCAGTAGAGCTTGAACATAAAGCCTACTAGGCCATCAGAACACTTGACATGGCATGGAGAGCTGTTGGAGAAAAGAGGTTACTAGACCTAAATGAATTGGAAGAATTCAGGACGCAAGCCTACGAGAATGCCAGAATATATAAGGAGAAGACAAAATGTTGGCATGGCAGTAGGATAATGCCGAGAAAGTTTGAGGTACGCCAACATCTTTTGTTATTCAACTCACGACTTAAGTTGTTTCCAAGAAAACTAAGATCAAGATGGACATGCCTTTTTGAAGTTGTGAAGCCCTATGCCCATGGAGTTGTAGACATTAAGAACTTGAGGTTGGTGGAAATTTTTAAAGTGAATGGCCAACTTTTAAAGCACAACATGGAAGGTGATCAGAACAATGCCAATGAGGTGATCCTCTTGGCAGAGGTAACATGAAAACACCATCAGGTTTGAATTCTTGTAAATATTAGGATAGTTTTTTTCCTTGTTTTTAGGTTTTTAATAGTTTTTCTTTCTGTTGTTTTTTCATTTTGTTCCTTATCAATGTTGAAAGGTTTTCTTGGAGTCAATGCAGAATCAGTATGCCATGAACCATGCCAGGAACGATGTAAGGAGCAATGCCAGGAACAATGCCAAGGAGAAACTTGGCATGTGCTGATGCCATAATAAGATAATTATGTAATAACCCAAGGAGTGGCCTAGTAGAATACTACTCCGAACCTTAAGTTAAATTGTGATAGAAATTTTAAGTTATAAAAATTAAATGAACATTTTAGGACCAATTTGAGACAAGAAAGAAATGGATGCCTATTGTGCAACGGACTTAACCGAATACATGGTTAAGTCAAGGTTTTGCATGCTAAACAAAACAAATTTTAGAGGACTCATATAGGTGGCAAGTGTGGATGGAGGCATGTGTAGAGGAAGGGTCTCGGTTTGACCATGCAAACCATTCATAATCACATTATTTTTTCATCTCCTTCTTACTTCTTCTCCATGTATACCGAAACTCCATTGTTAGAGTGAGAGAACTTGGAAGTTTGCTTAAGTAGAACTTGGAAGTTTGACCATGCAAACCATTCATAATCACATTATTTTTTCATCTACTTCTTCTCCATGTATACCGAAACTCCATTGTTAGAGTGAGAGAACTTGGAAGTTTGCTTAAATAGAGCTGGAAATCAAGCTTAAGTTAGTTTAAATGGTTACAATCATTTTAAGCCTTTCAAATGGGGAGGTGAGAATTCAAATTCTTCTTTGAATTAAGATTTAAATTGTGAAATCAATCTCAAATTCTTTGCATGCTATGTTGTTGTTAGATCTTGTAAAGAAGCAATATCATAATATGAACTTTCTTAGGTATTGCAAAATGATGCACTTGATGATTTGCTATACTAATTGTGAAATTTGTAGTTTAGTTCAGATGCTAGATTGTTTGGTTTGAGTCCTAAATTTTTGTTTAGGTAATTATGTTTAGATATTTAATTCTGGAGACATTGAATGTTTATAACAAATTGAGGACTGTGGTGAGTTAAAATGAATCAATATAGGACTGTTTTGGTGATTCAAAAGTATGTTGGACTGATTTGATTCATGAATAAAATATATATATATGAAAACATGGCTGAATGTAAAAATACATGAACTAAGGGGACTATTTTGAGAATGACTAATTGTGTAAGGACTGTTTTGATAAAAATGTGGACTATTATGAGTGGTTAAAACAAGGAAATTGCTATAAGAATGTATATAGGGCCTTTTTTGAAGTATTTAAGTATGAATGTGTAAGTTAAGGACTATTTTGGCATTGATATGAAAGTAATATGACTGGTTGTGTGTATATATATATGATAATATGTATGTTGAGGGGCTATTTTACAAATAAACAAAGATTGTTTTGTGATTTAATAAAATGTTGGATAAAATAGAATTTAGGGACTATATTTGAATGTTTGTAAGTTTCATGGGCTATTTTGTGATTACATGATTTTATAATTATGTATTGAGGATTGTTTTGGATATGTACATGTGCGTGTTTAAAATAATTAGAATGTTTTGTACATATGTAAATCTTAAGGAACTACTTGATATGAAATTAAGTACATACATGAGTATGTGGATAGTTTTACAAGTAGATGATTGTTAAGAAATGTTCTAATACATGGTTAAACTCCTTGTTACTTTAGAGCAAGAAGGAGATAGGAAAATGTTTGGATAAGTAGCAAGATATGATTAAGGGTTTAAGTATTCTGTAACTCTGGGATAAGAGGTGAGTGTAGTTTAAAGTCTTGGGATTGGTTAAAAACCTTCCCGAGCGCCTTCTCAATTTATCCACATTTCATTATGCTTGTGTTAGACAATGCTTAAGCTAAGCTTGGATCTAAGGTAAGTGGTTACTTGTTAAAGTACCTTATACTAAGCAAATATTTGATAATAAGTATGTTTGAATTGAGGATTGAACTTGATATGGTATTTATGTGCAAGTTAAAACTAGAAGAAAATCAAGATATGACCTATTGGTTAAATGACCTTAAAATTATAAGCATGGTGGAATCTATATGTGTATTTATGCATACCATAAGTTAAGTAATATGAAATGTAATCTGATATTCTGATAAGGAGCAATGCTCATTTATTTATGCTATGATAAGATTATAACATGTACATGATTACATGAATATGGAGACAAGCTCAATTTTGATATGATAAGATAAGAAGATGTGAAAAGCCTTGGTCTCAAGTCGGTCTTTGGCATAGTTGGCATACCATAGAGCTCAGTGTTAGGGTGGACTACGATCCTTATCTGGCGACAGTAGGAGGGAAGTATTGTGGTCACTTTGCGACAGTAAGAGGGATTGACCGGTACTATGAGTACCTTCCATTTGGAGACAGTTGGTTGGGGATTCGAGTACCTAGGTTGTATCTTGATTTCAAGCCTATGTTAAAATGTTTATTTAAAAATTTACCTATATTAGTATATTAAATCGATAACTTATTAAGCAAGTAATGCATATTTGGTTAAGATTTATCTTGTAACTTCCGTGTTAAGAAATCTATAATCCTTATGCCATGTTAAGTGTTTCCTCAACACGTTACAATTATTTGATAACTATTTGAATGATCTATGCCATAACATTTGATGTTAAATGTGTAAGGATTATCTTGATAACATATATGACAAGTAAGTTGTGACTAGGATATATTATGTTTAAGATATATATGTGATATACTATGTTTATGCCATGTTTGATATCTTAGGTGTCAAGTAAGTTGTGTATATGATATTCTAAGTTTGATACTTTGATAAAGACATACTAATGAAATTCCAAGATAAACAAGTGAACAATGTTTGATGACTCATGTGAAAAGTATTTTAGTTATATGACATTATGTTTAATCCTTTAAGACAAGTAACTGTGTGATGAGATATTATGTTCGATAATTTGGGTGTTAAGTATATGCTCTTAAAATATTGTGGTCGATATTTGATGTAACATTTAAATATAATTGATTGCATGCTAAGTTGATAGCTTTTATTATAAGCAACTTAAGTTCATGACATGCTAAACTAATAACCTATTTGATAAGTAAAACCATTGCTCATGATGTGCTATGACTTTAATATGTTTGAGGTCTTATAAGATAAGAAATTCAGAATTTGAATAACTTATGTGATGAGTGAACCTACCTAAATGATGCCTTAATTAAGAAGAGTTGTGAATCCACAAGTTAATCTATTAAATCAACATGAAAATTTGTGTATTAAGTAATTAACGTTTGACTGAAAGTCGTGTATAATTGGATTATGAATTAGTGTCATGTTTGAATCTTTGTGGTTATGATTAAAGAATTTATGAAAAAACTTATAAACTAAATAAATGGCTTGGTGTATAATTATATACATGAATTATGGTCAAAGTTGGATAAAATCCAAGTATGCCTTGGACTGATTTGAACCTATAATTGTTTATATACAATTCTGGACTGTTTTTGCAATGTATTTTTCTTTGTACATATCAAGTGGACTGTTTTGACATATATGAATAAATCTGGACTGTTTTGCAATGTATTTTTCTGTGTACATATCAAGTGGACTGTTTTGACATATATGAATAAATCTGGACTGTTTTGCAATGTATTTTTCTGTGTACATATCAAGTGGACTGTTTTTACATATATGAATAATTCTGGACTGTTTTGCAATGTATTTTTCTGTATGTATACATATCAAGTGGATTGTTTTGACATATATGAATAATTCTATACTGTTGTGCAATGTATTTTTCTGTGTACATATCAAGTGGACTGTTTTGCAATGTATTTTTCTGTGTACATATCAAGTGGACTATTTTGACATATATGAATAATTCTGGACTGTTTTGCAATATATTTTTCTGTGTACATATCAAGTGGACTGTTTTGACATATATGAATAAATCTGGACTGTTTTGACATTTATGAATAATTCTGGACTATTTTGCAATGTATTTTTCTGTGTGCATATCAAGTGGACTGTTTTGACATATATGAATAAATCTGGACTGTTTCGAAATGTATCTTTGTGTAAACATACCAAGAGGACTGTTTCGAATCTATAATGTAAATGTATGTTTGATGGATGGTTTTGAATATATTACAAGAATACAAGGGCTAATTGAATCTATAAATGTAATGACAAGTGAAATAAGTAGAATGAATTACAAGGTTATGATAAAAGAGAAATTATATGATAGTAATGAGTAATGTCATGTTTTGAGTATACACTTGGTTGATTAGCCATGCTTTATTCAAAGACCTAAATGTATATGTGAACAAACTTAAGTTCGAATTACTCAAGTATAAGTGTAACTTCTTGAGTGAATGTCTTGACCTTGAATGGTTAACTTTTGGTCCAAGTTTAGAATTATATGTGCATTAATAAAGGATCTAAGTGAAAGAATAAATTATTGTTCCATGCTTAAGATACTTCAAGCTACCTCACTAAGTAGTCATACTTATGCATCTTTTCTCTGTCTTTCAGGTTAAGTTCGTTTTGGTTATCTTCGAGTTTGGACAAGATCACAGGAAGTCAGACTGTATGTTTTGATTTCCCTTAAGGAACTCCTAGATGGTGGTACATAGTTGTTAAATTCATAATGTATTTGGATCCCATCTCGGATATATATGTATATAAGTTCGATAAGTGTTCAATGTATTGTAATGGGCCTCTAATTATTTATCTTGGTGATTACTTCCTTTTGTGCTTTAATAATTAGTATGATTGAGTAGTTGCTGATAGCTGAGCTATTTGAGAGGTATATTCGAATGTTCAATAGTCGATATTGTTATGTGAGTTATGACGCTTTTCTGGATTGAGATTATGATCGATTGGTAGGATGCCTCAAAATTTGAATAAGATTAATGGTTATAAACAAAACACTTGGCATGCTAAGAACCATTGATTGATGTGTAATGTATATTGACATGTTGATTGATTACTTGTAAAAGTCTTAATTTGATAGATCATTTTAACGTCATGCGTGCTGCAAATTCAGATATATATTGTCATGCGATAGACTCTAAATAGATGTGGTATCATTAGAATGGACAAATTAATTACTAAGCTAAGTAAGTGGTTAGATATTAATGAATTGTTTTGTGTTTGGTCTACAATACTTCTTGTTTGTCTATTGGTTAAACTATGTTAGTCATGATGTTTGAATAAATATTACCATGATAAGTTTGTTTGTGTTAAATCTTGTGATCTGAATTACCTTAAAGATAAGGGCATACTACTATCTAATGGATGTCGTGCTTTGCGTAATGCATATATAGTTTAAGGTATGTAAATACATGATTGTTTTTAATTGAAAATATTAACTTGGATCTTGAAACAATTTAAAAAGTTTTAAATTTCTCTGTTGACTGTGCATTATTTTTATCAAGTTTCCTTGTATGTTTGTTTGGTAACACGCCCTAAGCCGGTTTATTTCCTAGACCGGGTAGGGGGTGTTACACTTTTGGTATCAAAGCTTAGGTTTAGCCGATTCTCAAACTAAACTGAAACTCATTGCATCATCATTTGTTACATGTGCCACCTAGCAGTTAAATTTGGCAAGTGCTTGTGATCTGTGTCTGATAAAAACTCTATTATGTGCTAATAGTTAGTAGGAATGTCAGAAACACATTTGGACCAGGATAATAAAATCCCGTTTGGCTCTCCATTGAAGGAGGTAGTGTAAGGATGAATTGGGAATGACAAAATCTTCAGAATGCTACTGACTAAGTAAACATTATGTTTGAGTAGATAAGAAACCCCCTAAATCAAGTTATGTGGAAATTCGAGGGTGAATTTCTTTTAAGAGGAGGAGAATTGTAACAACTCAAGGAGTGGCCTAGTAGAATACTACTTCAAACCTTAAGTTAAATTGTGGTAGAAATTTTAAGTTATAAAAATTAAATGAACATTTTAGGACCAATTAGAGACAAGAAAGAAATTGATGGCTATTGTGCAAAGGACTTAACCGAATGCATGGTTAAGTCAAGGTTTTGCATGCTAAACAAAACAAATTTTAGAGGACTCATATAGGTGGCAAGTGTGGATGGAGGCATGTGGAGAGGAAGGGTCTCGGTTTGACCATGCAAACCATTCATAATCACATTATTTTTTCATCTCCTTCTTCCTTCTTCTCCGTGTATACCGAAACTCCATTGTTAGAGTGCGAGAACTTAGAAGTTTGCTTAAGTTCAGCTGGAAATCAAGCTTAAGTTAGTTTAAATGGTTACAATCATTTTAAGCCTTTCAAATGGGGATGTGAGAATTCGAATTCTTCTTTGAATTAAGATTTAAATTGTGAAATCAATCTCAAATTCTTTGCATGCTATGTTGTTGTTAGATCTTGTAAAAGAAGCAATATCATAATATGAACTTTCTTAGGTATTGCTGAATGATGCACTTGATGATTTGCTATACTAATTGTGAAATTTGTAGTTTAGTTCATATGCTAGATTGTTCGTTTGAGTCCTAAATTTTTGTTTAGGTAATTATTTTTAGAGATTTAATTATGGAGACATTGAATGTTTATGACAAATTGAGGAATGTGGTGAATTAAAATGAATCGATATAGGACTATTTTGGTTATTCAAAAGTATGCTGAACTGATTTGATGCTTGAATAATATATATATATATATATATATATATGAAAACATGGCTGAATGTACAAATACATGAACTAAGGGGATTGTTTTGAGCATGACTAATTGTGTAAGGACTGTTTTGATAAATATATGGACTGTTATGACTGGTAAAATAGGGAAATTGCTATAAGAATGTATATAGGGGCTGTTTTGAAGTATTTATGTATGAATGTGTAAGTTAAGGACTATTTTGGCATTGATATGAAAGTAATTGCACTGGTTGTGTGTATATATATTATAATATGTATGTTGAGGCGCTGTTTTACAAATAAACAATGATAGTTTTGTGATATAATAAACGGTTGGATAAAATAGAATTTAGGGACTGTTTTTGAATGTTTGTAAGTGTCATGGGCTATTTTGTGATTACATGATTTTATAATTATGTATTGAGGATTGTTTTGGATATGTACATGTGTGTGTTTAAAATAATTGGAATTTGAACATGTGTAAACCTTAAGGAACTGCTTGATATGAAATTAAGTACATACATGAGTATGTGGATAGTTTTACAAGTAGATGATTGTTAAGAAATGTTCTAATACATGAAACTCCTTGTTACTTTAGAGCAGGAAGGAGCTAGGGAAAGGTTTGGATAAGTATCAAGGTATGATTAAGGGTTGAAGTATTCCGTAACTCTGGATAAGAGGTGGGTGTAGTTTAAAGTCTCAAGATTGGTTAAAAACCTTCCCAAGCACCTTCTCAATTTATCCACGTTTCTTTATGCTTGTGTTAGAAAATGCTTAAGCTAAGCTTGGATCTAAGGTAAGTGGTTACTTGTTAAAGTACCTTATACTAAGCAAATATTTGATAATAAGTATGTTTGAATTGAGGATTGAACTTGAGATGGTATTTATGTGCAAGTTAAAACTAGAAGAGAATCAAGATATGACATATTGGTTAAATGACCTTAAAGTTATAAGCATGAAAGAATCTATATGTGTATTTATGCGTACCATAAGTGAAGTAATATGAAATGTAATATGATATGATATTCTGATAAGGAGCAATGCTCATTTGTTATGCTATGATAAGATTATAACATGTACATGATTACATGAATATGCAGATAAGCTCAATTTTGATATGATAAGATAAGAAGATGTGAAAAGCCTTGGTCTTAAGTCGGTCTTAGGTATAGTTGGCATACCATAGAGTCCATAGAGCTCAGTGTTAGGGTGGACTACGGTCTTTATCTGGCGATAGTAGGAGGGAAGTATTGTGGTCACTTGGCGACAGTAAGAGGGATTGACCGGTACTATGAGTACCTTTTCGTTTGGCGATAGTTAGTTGGGGATTCAAGTACCTAGGATGTATCTTGATTTCAAGGCTATGTTAAAACGTTTATTTAAAAATTTACCTATATTAGTAAATTAAATCGATAACTTATTATGAAAGTAATGCATATTTGGTTAAGATTTATCATGTAACTTTCGTGTTAAGAAGTCTATAATCCTTATGCCATGTTAAGTGTTTACTTACCACATTACGATTATTTGATAACTATTTGAATGATCTATGCCATAACATTTGATGTTAAATGTGTAAGGATTACCTTGATAACGTATATGACAAGTAAGTTGTGACTAGGATATAGTATGTTTAAGATATATATGTGATATAATATGTTTATGCCATGTTTGATATCTTAGGTGTCAAGTAAGTTGTGTATATGATATGCTAAGTTTGATACTTTGATAAAGACAGACCACTGAAATTCCAAGATAAACAAATGAACTATGTTTGATGACTCATGTGAAAAGTATTTTAGTTATATGATATTTTGTTTAATCCTTTAAGACAAGCAAATGTGTGATGAGATATTATGTCCGATAATATGGGTGTTAAGTATATGCTCTTAAAATATTATGGTCGATATTTGATGTAACATTTAAACATAATTGATTGCATGCTAAGTTGATAGCTTTTATTATAAGCAACTTAAGTTCATGACATGCTCAACTAATAACCTATTTGATAAGTAAAACCATTACTCAGGATGTGCTATGACTTTAATATGTTTGAGGTCTTATAAGATAAGAAATTCAGAATTTGAATAACTTATGTGATGAGTGGCCCTACCTAAATGATGCCTTAATTAAGAAGAGTTAAATCCACAAGTTAATCTATTAAATCAACATGAAAATTTGTGTATTAAGTAATTAACGTTTGACTGAAAGTCGTGTATAATTGGATTATGAATTAGTATTGTGTTCGAATCTTTGTGGTTATGATTAAAGAGTTTATGATAAAACTTATAAACTAAATAAATGGCTTGGTGTATAATTATATACATTATTTATGTTCAAAGTTGGATAAAATCCAAGTATGCCTTGGACTGATTTGAACCTATAATTGTTTATATACAATTCTGGACTGTTTTGCAATGTATTTTTCTGTGTACACGTCAAGTGGACTGTTTTGACATATATGAATAAATCTGGACTGTTTTGCAATGTATTTTTCTGTGTACATATCAAGTGGACTGTTTTGACATATATGAATAAATCTGGACTGTTTTGTAATGCATTTTTCTGTGTACATATCAGGTGGACTGTTTTGACATATATGAATAATTATGGACTATTTTGCAATGTATTTTTTCTGTGTACTTATCAAGTGGACTGTTTTGACATATATGAATAATTCTGGACTGTTTTGCAATGTATTTTTCTGTTTACATATCAAGTGTACTGTTTTGACATATATGAATAAATCTGGACTATTTTGCAATGTATTTTTCTGTGTACATATCAAGTGGACTGTTTTGGCATATATGAATAATTCTGGACTGTTTTGCAATGTATTTTTCTGTGTACATATCAAGTGGACTGTTTTGACATATATGAATAAATCTGGACCATTTCGAAATGTATCTTTGTGTAAACATACCAAGAGGACTGTTTCGAATCTATAATGTAGATGTATGTTTGATGGATGGTTTTGAATAAATTACAAGAATACAAGGGACAATTGAATCTATAAATGTAATTACAAGTGAAATAAGTAGAATGAATGAAAAGGTTATGATGAAAGAGAAATTATATGATAGTAATGAGTAATGTCATGTTTTGAGTATACACTTGGTTGATTAACCATGGTTTATTCAAAGACCTATATATATGTGAACAAACTTAAGTTCGAATTACTCAAGTATAAGTGTAACTTCTTGAGTGAATGTCTTGACCTTGAATGGTTAACTTTTGGTCCTTGTTTAGAATTATATATGCATTAATAAAGGATCTAAGTGAAAGAATAAATTATTGTTCCATGCTTAAGATACTTCAAGCTACCTCACTAAGTAATCATACTTATGCATCTTTTCTCTGTCTTTCAGGTTAAGTTCATTTTGGTTATCTTTGAGTTTGGACAAGATCACAGGAAGTCAGACTGTATGTTTTGATTTCCCTTAAAGAACTCTTAGATGGTGGCACATAGTTGTTAAATTCATAATGCATTTAGATCCCATCTCGGCTATTTATGTATATAAGTTCGATAAGTGTTTAATGTATTGTAATGGGCCTCTAATTATTTATCTTGGTGATTGCTTGCTTTTGTGCTATAATAATTAGTATGATTGAGTAGTTACTAATAACTGAGCTATTTGAGAGGTATATTCGAATGTTTAATAGTCGATATAGTTATGTGAGTTATGACACTTTTCTGGATTGAGATTATGATTGATTGGTAGGATGCCTCAAAATTTGAATAAGATTAATGGTTATAAACAAAACACTTTGCATGCTAAGAACCAGTGATTGATGTGTAATGCATATTGACATGTTGATTGATTACCTGTAAAAGTCTTAATTTGATAGATCATTTTAACGTCATGCGTGATGCAAATTCAGATATATATTGTCATGAGATAGACTCTAAATAGATATGGTATCATTAGAATGGACAGATTAATAATTAAGCTAAGTAAGTGGTTAGATATTAATGAATTGTTTTGTGTTTGGTCTACAATACTTTTTGTTTGTCTATTGGTTAAACTATGTTAGTCATGATGTTTGAATAAATATTACCATGATAAGTTTGTTTGTGTTAAATCTTGTGATCTGAATTACCTTAAAGATAAGGGCATACTACTATCTAATGGTTGTCGTGCTTTGCGTAATGCATATATAGTTTATGGTATGTAAATACATGATTGTTTTTAATTGAAAAGATTAAATAATTTAAAAAGTTTTAAGTTTCTCTATTTTTCTAAAGTTTGTTCTGTTGATTGTGCATTATTTTTATCAAGTTTCCTTCTATGTTTGTTTGGTAACACACCCTAAGCCTATTTATTTCCTAGATTAGGTAGGGGTGTTACAAATTATGCGTGCCAAGCACATTACCAAGCACACTGCCAGAGCAGTTTGGCATGCAACGAATGGAAAAATGAAATGAGGAGATAAAACTTAGTTTGATTGGCCCATTAGATAAGAGAGAGTACTTTTTAATTTAAATCCCTTAGCTGCCCAAAAATTAGGTTAAAGTTTAAATTTAACCTAATCATCTTATCACTTTATATCCTTACCCTATCCTATCACCTTATCACTTCACCCTTATCACTTTACCCCTTTCAAATCAAATTCTTATCTTCCATCATTATCTTTATTTACTAATTCCATTAAAATACTCAACCGTTCACTTTTCATCTTCTTATCCTAACTGGTTAAATAACCAAAACTCTCTCTCACTTATTACTTTTGTTTTCGACAAGCAAGTACCAAAATTCCAAATCGTCTCTTTTTTTTATCCTATTCAGCACCGTTTCAAATTTCAATGGCTTCCTCCTCTACCCCTTTCAAACGATTCTTCAATGGGGAGATACAGAAAAAGTTTGAAACCAACTTTGCCTCGAGAATTTTTTGCTATGAGAAGCACTTCGACTTCAAAATAGAGACAAACAATGGCTTCCCTCCAGAAGTCATGTCAACGATTAGCTTGCATAAATGGAGTCTGTTTTGCCAGCAAAAAAGGAGATTTATGCCACCATCGTTTAAGAATTCTACGCGCATCTTGTGACCAAGGATTCGTCCTTCTTGATGATTAGATGTAAGTTTGTACGTTTCAATGAAGGGTATATTAACACTATGTTTGAGTTGGACGGTGCAGGGGATGAATAATTTGAGTACGCTAATTCAATGAATGTTGCCAAGAGAAACAGGCTGTTGGCAAACCTGTGTGAGCCTGGCACGGCATGGACAGTGTCATCCAAGGGGCACTGTACGGTGAAGAGGTTGGCATTGAAACCTCAATGGAGAGGATGGAATCCCATAATGAGATTGTGTCAGAAGAAAGGCTGATCCTATTGCACTCCATTGTTATGAGGCGCAAGATTAATGTGGGCAAGCTTATTATTGATGGAACTTATAAGTGTACAGTGAAAAATAATGGCAGTTTGTTCTTTCCTTTGTTGATTTCTAACATTTGCATGCTCCATGGTGTGCCCAAGCTTGATACAGATAAGGGACAAACAATTACAACTGCTATATGGAGAAATCTCGTTGCTGCCGAGCCAAAGGATAAGGACAAGGGGAAGGAAAAAATGCCCACACCAAGACTGAAAGTGTCAAAGGCAGAGCCAGCAACCATGCCAGAAACTGTGCCAGACAGTTCACTGGCAATGCTGTCCCAAATTCATCATCGTCAGGAGATTATTTTTCGAAAGCTAGAGAAAGTTGAGGAGCTCAATGTTAAGATGCGACATTACATACAGGCCAGGGAAGTTGTAATCAGGGAGGTTCTTACTTACAAAATTTTCAACTGATTTTGTGCCAGAATTTCCAGACTTCCCTGTCGAGCCCTCTGCCAACGACAATGCCATGCCAGCTAGTCCAGTTCATACCCTATCCGATGCCACAGTCCTATTGTCTCCAGTACATACTGATTCTTCCAGTTCTGATTCATCATCTGAATCAAAGGAAGCCAAAGCCAAGTCACCAGTGACACCTGCTATACAAACATCATCTGATGCCACCGATGCATCTGCCGCATCGGAACCTACCAAGAAAAAAGAGGAAGTTGGAGTCTCCACTACCGCTTCACAGGCAATCATGAAAGGAAAGAAACGAATTGCCCCTGCTCATGGCCGATTTCTGAAACGAAAGACCCGTGCCACACGAGAAGAAGTCTCCGAAAGGGAGTCCTCTTCTATCTAAACTCCTTACATGTTATTTCATTGCATTTACATGATCATGCATTTTTATTTTTTCTGTTTTTCTTATATATATGTGTTGTTTCATGCATTGAGGACAATGCACATCTTAGGTTCCTCACAATTATGCCATGTCATACATTTCACGTTTAATTTTTGTTGCCATGCCATTTAGGTTATTTAGAATATATGCATATCGAACCACTAAAAAAAGAAAATTTTGCCTCGATTTAATTTTGAAAAATTTTAACATTTGTTAGGCAAGTTTAATTTGATCTAGGTGTCTATCCAATGAGGAAATTATAATATTTAGTTGTCATGCCATGCCAGCAGAGTAGTATGCCAGGTTAGCTTGGCAATTGATCTCTAGTTTAGGGGACTGGAACTTCACTTTACATGTGGTATGTATCTAGTTCTTTAGCAAACTTAGACTCTTTGAAACTATGCTCGGATTTTAAAAAAAGATCAAATGATGCCAGGGTAAAAGAAACTAATAAGGCAGTAATGTTCTGCCAGGGTAATGAAAAAAATGAACTCTCCTCTACCTAGGTATAATAAGTTACTTGGGGCTTCGTGGTTTGCTCCCTCTTAGTCCTCAAGTCCAAAACCTTAGAGTATGAGTTGAAGAGAAAGCCTAGTGATGTCTAGATTAAGGTGGGGACCCGTGGTATGCTCCCTCTTATCTCTCACGCTAAATAGTGTCACGAAGCAAGCTTAAATTAATGCCAACAGAAACCCTTGGAAAAGGAAATAAAAGAAGAAAAAAAAAGATGATAAAAATAAGAATATGAGTTTAGGTAGTAAAATTGGCTAAGGGAGTGAATGGATACTCGATGCATATTGCCTACACATCATGCACTCTTCATGAACTTAGACTAGAGTTATATTGCTGCACTTGAATTACTATCTGCTTGGCATTATTGCACTGAGATACTGAGGACAAAAATAGAGCCAAATTTTGCTTGCCAGCATGTGTTGGCATTCAACCAAAATTTTGTCGACGTAACATTTTCACAGTTTTTTGTTTTTATTTTGATTACATTACTTGAGGACAGGCAATGAGTTAGGTTTGGGGGTGTGTTACCACTCCAAAAGTATTGTTTTTAATGCCAATCTTACAATGCTTTTGCTTGTTTTTAGGTACATTTAGTTGCATTAGGATGTTAAAACCATGCATTTGCATAAGGAGTTCAGAATTTTGTCTATGCCAGTGTGAAATGTTGTTTTGTTGGCAATTTTGCAAGTTTGGCATAGTATTTGGCCCAAGAAAGCAACACAGGAAGGAATGCCAGAGAGAATGCCGAGTGCGGTTGGCACAGATGGACCAGACAATTCCAAGCACCGGTTGGCAGAGAAGTGAACTTGATGCAATGCCAAGAAGCTGTTGGACTCCGAAAAGATAGCAATTGGGTCAATCTCTGAAAAAATAGCAGATAAGATGGTGCCAATATTGGTTGGCAGATTCATGCCAAGGCAACGTCGGCAGTATGACGTCAGCTTTAGCCTGATCAGCTCTCATTTAAATTTGGATACGATGATTATCTCTTATCCCTTCAGCATTTAAAATTCAAATGAGGAGCTCATCCTATCCCTTCGTTACACGACTATTTAAACACCAATCGAGGAGGACTTGGAGGGGGAGCGAATTGATTGATATACGATCAGAGTGAGGAGTTAGAGTGCAAGGTGATTGATAACCGGCTGCACCTTGGAAGGGTGGTTCGACCAACTTGGCTGAGAACCTGGATCTTGAAGGGCTGCATCGAGAGACCCCTTCTCGCCCATTCTCTCTTTCAAGTTATTTTATCTTTTTTTAATGATGATGTATTTTGAAAACATTTATGGTTTTTTGGTTAAATCCCTTACCATGAACTAATTTAATAGTTGGTGGGAGTGTTTGCGTTGAACGCTGATTTATGTTTTAGTTTTTAATAATAAGTCTACCTTTGGCATTATTTTATCTATTCGGCATACTTTAATGTTTTCTAAATACTATGCCAAGCGAGAAATGGCACTGCTGGCCTATATTACTCCTCAATATCTTAATAGACTTGGGGTGGCAACGATTAAGTTGTTGAATATTGAGGAGAGAAGCTTCGAGAGAAGTCGTTCAAGTAGATGAACTTACTTCGGGAGTGAAAACTACCCCTTAAGAGTATAGATTGGATCTTAATCAAATTGGTTTATTTAAAAGCATGCACTATAGAGATATAGGGTTTTTTACATGATCAATTTAGGGCAATGGCCATCGAGAGAGGCTTTGGTAATTTTGAATCTGCTCGGCAAATAATGCCAAGACAGGTTGTTATTGAAGGCTGGCACAACATGAATAGCGTGAAAACTAGGCATTCCCTACCAACGCTCATCATTCATTAAAGCACATTCCTTGCCAACGTCTTACTTTATTTTATTTTATTTCAATTATTTCTGAAATCACTTCAAAACAAGCAACTTTTTTCTCAAGACAAGTAACAATCAAAGCAATTGAATTCCAAGTCAATCTTTGTGGGATCGATACTCAGCTTACTCCTGTATTACTTACATACCATGTATACTTGCACACAAAAGACTCATCTTGGCACTGTTTTATACTTTTCCAATACATATTTTCTGCCCCTTTTGCCAGCATTCACTTAAAGAGTTTACAATCATCATGGTTAACGAAAGGCACCTCACGTGCACTAATTCCACGATAATTTCCCAATAAGCACCACTGTGCTAACTCATTCGCCACTGCGCCAGGATAATCATCGCGGTTAACGACAGCCACCACATGTGCATTGATTCCACGATAATTTCCCAATAAGCACCACTGTGCTAACTCAAGATCGGGCACCGCATATGCTTCTATCACTATAGTGATTAACGACAGGCACCGCATGTGCACTGATTTCACTATAGTTATCTAACAAGCACATATGTGCTAATTAACACACACTGTTGTGCAAGGATTCATATGCACTATTGCACTAAGTCTTGACTGATTAGCATCATATAGAGTCACCCTATCTACTCCACTCGCAAAAGCGCTTGGCGTAGATTCTTGTAACCTCTTAGACCCGGCCTAGCTGCAAGACCGAACCGAGCGAGCTACATTAGGTTTACCGAAATAAACCAAAAAGAAGAACTTGGAAAAACGCAACCATTTTTTCCTTTATCTTATCTATATACTGGTTATTACCCTACGTGTACATACAAACAACAAGTGGAAATCCAACTCAATCGGGAATCGAATTGATATCCAATTGGCCACATTACAAGAATAGGGACCAAAACATAAATCTGCAAATCTATAATGGTTAACTTGTAATTTACTTTACCAATCTTCAATTAATCAGGTTACAAGCATGCATGCCAAATTTCAACTTAAAACGATCATCCGAACTCATCCAATTGCATACATAACACCCAGGGACCAAAATGTAAATTCTATTATTTCGAAGGGATTATTCCGCAATTAAAGTTACCAATACTCAATTAAACCGATTACATGCATACTGGTGAAATTTCGGGTCAAAATGATCATTCAAACTCATTTAATTGCAAGTAAAACAAATAGGGACTAAAACGACAGAAATAAAAAACCTTAAAACATACTTTCAACTAACTTAACCATTGCCCGTATCGATACGCAGGCAAGTGTATCGATACGCCTAAGCATTCACAAAAACTCAAGATTCTGGTAGCTCAAAATTGTATCTATACACCTCCTCATGTATCGATACACTATGCTTAAAACCGATGACCTGTATTGATACAGTAACCCGTGTACCGATACGCTAAGCCTGAGATGTGCTTATCCGTATCAATACGGTCAGCTGTGTATCGATACGTTGTGCCTGAAAACACTAACCTGTATCGATACGGGCACATGCGTATCGATACGCCCTGACTTGTAATGTTAAAATTTGCTGGTTTTTAGCCTCGTTTTGGAATTCTAACACTTAAGCATGCTTCTAACAATCAAATAACATCATCATTGGTCATTACCATCAACTAACATAAACCAAACATCAAGGAACAATCATCATGCTTCAAGGGTAAACTATAGGCATGCTTTTTAATACTCAAGCAACCAAAGCATTAACCATATGCAAAATCCAACAAACCAAGCTTATCACAAGTCCAAAGCAACAATGTAAACTTGCTCAAACAGGGAAGTAACCACTCAAAACCTCCCAACAACATTTATGCCAATTGTCTTTATTACTACTTAAAACTCAAACATACTTTGGTAATTCAAGTCTTGGAATTCCCTCCTTGCTTGGTAGGCCACTTGCACTCAATCAATATGCATTGATGATAAAAGATAGCGTAAGCAATCATTGCTTAGTGAGGAACACTCGAGAATATAAAACATCATCCAATGCAATTTAGAAAAATTTCCAACCGTCATGTCATTCTTTCAAAACATGCACTTAATCTTTATAAAACCAGCATATTAAACTATATGCAACATGTATCATGGATTCCACATCATAATCCCATATGCAATTCCCTCTGCTTAAGCTTTCCCAAGCATAACATCCCATATGCAAAGCTTAAGGAGTATAACTCGTATAAATCACATCATTCAAACCAATCCATCAACATGATACAATTTAAAACATTATGTTAGCTTCCAAGTGATCTGTTACCATATACATCCATTCCATAAATCATCATTAACATTGGATACACGGATTTCCCAAGAGATTTCACAATCTCTTGCAGCCCATTGGCATGGAGTTGTGCAACACATGCACCTCCTCTACACTATCAAGGCTAACCCTCCAACGTGGAGTTCACACACTCGACGCATCAACCTCTACAGCTCATGGCTGGAGTAAAAGCCATCTAAGTGTTACCTCAACAACATTGGGGTTCACATGATTGGAGTAAGTACCTCTCGTACTACCTCCACAACCACGGGCGACTTATTATAGTGCACTTTAAATCCTATGGCCAGCCAATTATATCTGATAACATTTCCATAACATTTTCGATTCATCACTTCCCAATATAATCCACTTTTATAAACATACCTCACAATTTTCATATGCATTATTCAAATCATTTCATTGTGTATTAAACCATGCATAAGCCATGATCATAAACATTCTTTAAAACCATGCACTACTTCTCAAATGCATCTAACATCATTTCATATCAATTCCCAGCATTAAACCATTTTCATTTCACGCATAAAACAGGAGGTAACAATCATTTAACAAGTGCATTCATAAATCATTTGCCAATTGAAATCGAGAGAGAAAACCACTTTACTTACTTCCAATCCTTAGACAACGTATCAAGCCTAGTCTAAACTCCCATTAAACCTTTTCAAATCTTTGAAAAGTCATTCTTATCCATTTCACTCATCGACAAAGCAACGCCTCTTTTACCGATGCCAAATTAAGCTTCCGACAACTCCTCAACACCAAAGTTCACTTCCGGATTAGCTTCCCCTATTTCAAACACATCACAACAGAGGATCCAATGCATTATAATGCATCCAAACTCACAACAACCATCAATTAACATTTATCTAACTATAATCCCCCACAACACCACAATCTATAAACCGAAAACATCCTCGATTCACCAAAAACCTCAACCCAGCCCACAACTACGAATCTCAACCTTCAAATAACATCAATTAACATCAAAACAACAATCTTATACCTCCAGCAACCAGTAGTTAACCTCAGCACCTTTAAATCTCTTAACTACCAATCTAACAAACTAAAGATTCAATAGATTCTGGGATTCTATCATCAAAACTCACTACATTATCATATTAAACATCAAAATCAAGGTATAAACCAATCCTTAACTCAGCAAAAACAGATCACCACGAATTTCTTCAATCTTTCATCATAAACCATCAATTAAACCATAAATCCAAGTTTAATTAATAAAAACCCAATGAAAATCATATAAAATGGATCAAGAACTTAGGAATTTCAATAAAGAACCTTTCATTAGAGGAGAAGAACGAATCCTTACCTCTAATGTTGATTTCTCCGCTCAATTGCTTTTATAAACCATGAAAATCAAGGTAGAAACAATAAGTATTTGATGTAAAAGCTTTAGAAATCAATTGAAAATCAAAAACACTTTGAAATCCTAATTTTACATAAGAAATTAAAGCTGGAAATGTGGTTGGCTGGAGAGAATTTGAGAGAAAGAAGTTACAAAGTTAGTTACGTGAAATTCTTTTAAAAAGCTTAATCGTGTTTAATTAATTCTCTCCACTATTTATACCTCTTAAAAACTTAATTAAAAATAGTTAATTAAAGGGAGAAATCTGATGAAACCCTTTTGGATTATTAGCTCCTTAAAGATTCAAAGTTTTGACCCATTTTCAAAACAGTCACTAAAAATAGTTTTGCAAACTTTGGTTTTTAGTCACTAACTCAAAATGTCCCATTTTCAAATTTCTTTTTCCAAAATTGTTTTCACCAAAATAAATTATATAATTAATAAAGATTTTAGACTATTTTCCCATATTTTTATCCCTTATAAAAATATTCAATCCAATTTAAATCTCGAATCTGACTCGAATCTCTAATTTCGGTCCACCGGACCGACTAAACCATCCCAAAACTCCTAGGCCCAAAATCAGGGCATTACAACTCTCCCCCACTTAAGAAATTTCATCCTCAAAATTTACCTGGAGGAAAAAGATGCAGAAATTGCTCTTTCATGTCCGACTTATTTTCCCATGTGGCCTCATCAACTTCTCGATACCGCCACAACACCTTAAAAAGTTCTATCATCTTCCACGTAGAACTTTACTACTGGTAACAAGGATTTCTACCGGTTCCTCATCACAGGACAAATTCGGCCTCAACTCAACATCCTCCACCGGCATAACGTGCGATGGATCAGATCGGTATCTCCTCAACATCGAAACATGGAACACATTATGAATTTTCTCCAACTCAGGAGGCAACCTCAACCGATATGCTACAGGACCCACACATTCAATAAACTCGTATGGTCCAATGAACCTCAGACTAAGCTTACCCTTACGTCCGAATCTCATTACCTTTTTACATGGTGACACTTTCAAGAATACGCGATCACCCACCGCATATTTAACTTCCTTACGCTTCAGATCTGCGTAAGATTTCTGCCGACCCGCAGCCGCTTTCAACCAGGCGCATACAAGCTTAACCTTCTCATCTATGTATTTCAATACATCAGACAGAGTAACATGCTTTCCCCTACCTCAGCCCAACATAATGGCGTACGACACCTCCGGCCATATAGCGCCTCATAAGGTGCCATCTGTATACTCGCTTGATAACTGTTGTTGTAGGCAAACTCAACTAAAGGCAATTGCTTCTCCCAGGTTTCTTGGAACTCAATAATGCAACATCTCAACATATCCTCCAAAACCTGAATAACCCGTTCTGACTGCCCATCCGACTGAGGATGATACACAGTGCTAAAACTCAACCTCGAACCCAAAGCCTGGTGCAGACTTCTCCAAAACCTTGCCGTAAACCTCGGATCCCTATCCAAAATAATGGATTTAGGTACACCATGCAAGCGCAAAATCTCAGCTATATACAAATCTGCCAGCTTCTCCAAGGTATACGTTGTATGCACTAGCAGGAAATGTGCACACTTTGTGAACCGGTCAACAATCACCCAAATAGAATCTTTATTAACCAGTGTCAACGAAAAACCTGTTACAAAATCCATGGTGATTCTCTCCCATTTCCACTCTAGTATTTTCAGCGGTTGCAACAACCCGGATGGAAATTGATGTTCAGCCTTGACCCGCTGACATACCATGCACTTGGAAACATACTCAGCCACATCCTTTTTCAACCCAATCCAGTAGTGTGCCTCCCTCAAATCATGATACATCTTAACACTACCAGGATGCATAGCAAAAGGACTAGAGTGTGCCTCCGCCAAGATAGTGTGCTTCAACTCTGGATCATTCAGCACCACTATCCGACCCTTGAAACACAAAACTTTGTCATCATCAAAATGAAAATCTGACAGATTTTCATCCCCTATGTCCTTAACATGCTCAACCAACGAATCATCGTACGGTTGTTTAGCTTTAATCAACTGTGATAATGTAGCCTTAACTTGCAACTCAGCTAACAAGCCCCCATCATGAGTTACACACAACCGAGCAAACATAGCTCTCAACCTAACCACAGCTTTTCTACTCAAAGCATCCGCCACTACATTTTCTTTACCTGGATGGTACTCAATGGTCAAATCGTAATCCTTAAGCAACTCCAACCATCTTCGCTGCCTAAGGTTCAACTCTTTTGGGACATTAGATACTTTAGGCTCTTATGATCCGAAAAAACCACACGCTTCTCACCATAGAGGTAATGTCACCAAATTTTCAAAGCGAACACCATAGCCGCAAGCTCCAAATCATGAGTTGGGTAATTGCGCTCATGAACTTTCAACTGCCTCGATGCATAGGCCACAACCTTCCCGCCCTGCATCAGCACACAACCCAAGCCAACCTACGACGCATCACCATAAACCACAAACTCCTTTCCAGATTCAAGCTGAATCAACACATGAGCGTGTGTCAAAACCTCTTTCAACTTTTCAAAACGCTGTTGTTGCTTCTCCATCCACACAAAAGGAACATTCTTTTACAACAACTTGGTTAACGATGCTGCAATACTCGAGAACCCCTCAACAAAACGGCGATAATAACTAGCCAACCCAAGAAAACTATGCACCTCCGATACAGACTTAGGTTGCTTCCAATGAGAATAGCCTCAATTTTCTGTGGATCAACGCGAATACCCTCCGCAAAAACTACATGACCAAGGAACATCACCTCCTTAAGCCAAAACTCGTACTTGTTCAACTTAGCATATAACTGATTATCCTTTAGCACTTGCAACACTACCTGCAAATGCCGATCGTGCTCTTCCTCGGTACGGGAGTACACGAGGATATCGTCTATGACCACTACCACGAACTGATTAAAGTACTCATCAAACACTCGATTTATCATGTCCATAAACGTAGCCGGGCCATTTTTTAAACCGAAAGGCATAACCAAAAACTCATAATGCCCATACCTTGATCGAAAGGCAATCTTTGGCATATCCACATCCTTCACTTTCAAATGATAGTACCCAAACCTCAAATCTATCTTAGAGAACACCAAAGCACCATAAACTGATCAAACAAATCATCAATCCGCAGTAAGGGATATTTATTCTTAATCGTCAACTTATTTAGTTGCCGATAATCGATGCACATCCCCATCGTGCTATCCTTCTTCTTCACAAATAACACCGGTGCACCCCAGGTTGAAACACTAGATCTAATGAAATCTCGATTTTAAACAATTCCTTCAATTCCTTAGGTGCCATGCGATAAGGCGCAATGGACACTGGAGCCGTATCAACATACGTCTCGATTTTAAACTATACGTCTCTATCCGGCGGTAACCCTGGCAACTCTTCAGGAAAAACTTCTAGAAAATCACAAACTATACGGATGTCCTGCACACGTACATCCTTAGATCCAGGATTCATAACATAGGCCAAATACGCTTGATATTCGAGTTTCAACATTCGACTTGTTTCCAAAGCTAAAACAATATTGGCCAGGAACTTTACATTCTCGCCAACCACCACAACTTCAGAATCATCGGCAAGAGCAAGGATATCCATTTGGTTTCAAAATCCACCACCGCTCTATGCTCGGACAACCAATATATCCCCAAAATTACATCAAAACCATGGAATGGCAACTCTATAAAATCCATGGCAAACACATAATCTTGCACCATTAAAGGACAACTTTGATATAACTTCCTAACCACAACCGTTTCGCCCAAAGAACTAGTTACTCGAACACCAACATTCAAAATCTCAACAGGTATATCAAGTAACTGTGCATGCTCACTCATAATATATGAATGGGTGGAACCAGAATCAACCAAAGAAAATAATGGCAAAGATTGCAAAGTAAAGGTACCTGCAATCACATCGGTATCGTTGCATCCCTCACGATGCGCATACACCCTCGCGGGACCTCCACCCTCTGGATGGATAGCAACAGTGTGTGCCACAGTCCTACGCCCACCATCTCACCGCTGAAAATATCCTCGTCCAAGCCCTAAACCTCTCGGGGCAACCACAACAGGTGCAGGAGCCTGTGCACCTCTAGCTAACATAGGGCAATCACGCCTCACATGATCAGTCGACCCACAACTCCAACAAGCATTAGCTGTAATTGGTGCAGGAACTGGACTAACTCGTCATGCCTGTGGACAGTCGCGTCTAACATGGTATCGAGATCCACAACCCCAGTAAACCTTATCCGGCCTCCAACAAACCTTAGAATGTCTCTTCCCACACTAAGCATACTCGGGTATCCCACCTCTGAAACTCTGCCCTAACTGACCTCTCCATCCAAGCTCAGGTTAATGTCTCCAGTCCCGATGCCTCTTATATTGACCAGCACAAATATTAGAATTAGTGGCTCTCTTACCATGACCAGATCCTTTAGCACGGGATGTCAAGCCCAAACTCTACTCAATATCCTTGGCTCTCAAAACCAGCACATCAAAATCAACATACTCAGCAGCCGACATATATGTCTTCACCTCCTGAGTCAATCCATAACAGAAGCGGTCGCAACGGCTACTCTCATCAGGCATCAACTCAGAAGCATACTGGCTCAGCCTTACAAACTGTATCTCATACTTAGATACTAACATATCCCCCTGAACCAAAGCCATGAACTCGAATTTCTTCTCATCTTGGTATCTAGCTATGAGATACTTCTTCTTAAAGATAGATTGAAAGGTTTCCCATGTCACATTGTCAGCCTCCATACTCATAATCACTATAGTCCACCAGCTATACGCATCTCCCTACAGCAGAGATACAACACACCCCAACTTACGGGCGTCAGAATAACCCATTTGATCCAATATACGATCTGTGCTGGCAAGCCACTCCTCGGAAGCCTCAGGTGTCAACCCTCTAAACTCGACCCCTCCCAGGCCACGTAAATGCTCTAAAGGTAATCTTGAATTAGTAGCAGCAATCGGTGCTGGTGCAGGCACATGCACTCCAGCCATCGCGGAGTGGAATGCTCCCGTCATTGCCTGTATCAAAGGCTTCATATCACCCAATGCTGACCCAGTCGGCACAGGTGGTACTTGTTCCACACCAGTAGGCAGATTGGGTGGAGAAGGCGGCAACCCCCCAGTAGGCATAACATTATCCTCATGCCTTCCCGCATTTGCATTAAAACGTAATTCTCTCCTTGGTGGCATCGTAAACAAAGAATCTATGGCATGATAATACGCCAAAACAAAAACGATTAGGCCATCTTCAAGCAAGAGTCCAAGACTTCCATTTCAAATTAAAAATATTTTACATCAGTAGTAATAAAGCAATGTGTCCCAACATACCCCCACATGGCATATAACACACAATCAATCACCGTGTATAGCAATCAACTCAATTCAATCAACATACATATCAAACAACTTCCCAACATGCGTAAACCAACCATAACCCACTCCCAACAATCAAAACCTGGCTCTGATACCACCAAATGTAACCCCCTCGACCCGACCTAGTCGCAAGACCGAACCGAGCAAGCTACATTAGGTTTACCGAAGTAAAATGAAAAGAAGAACTTGGAAAATGCAACCATTTTTTCCTTTATCTTATCTAGATGATGGTTATTACCCTACATGTACATACGAACAACGAGTGGAAATCCAATTCAATCGGGCATCGAATTGATATCCAATTGGCCACATTACAAGAATAGGGACCAAAATATAAATCTGCAAATCTATAAGGGTTAACTTGTAATTTGCTTTACCAATCTTTAATTAATAAGGTTACAATCATACATGCCAAATTTCAACTTAAAATGATCATCCGAACTCATCCAATTGCATACATAACACCTAGGGACCAAAATGTAAATTCCAATATTTCGAAGGGCCAATTTCATAATTAAAGTTACCAATCCTCAATTAAACCAATTACATGTATATTGGTGAAATTTCAGGCCAAAATGATCATTCAAACTCATTTAGTTGCAAGTAAAACAATTAGGGACTAAAACGGCAAAAACCAGAAACCTTAAGACATACTTTCCACTAACTTAACCACTGCCCGTATCGATACGCAGGCAAGTGTATCTATACGCCTGAGCTTCCACAAAAACTCGAGATTCCAGTAGCTCAAAACCGTATCGATACACCTTCTCGTGTATCAATACGCTAGGCTTAAAATCGTAGACCTGTATCGATACAGTAACCCGTGTACCGATACACTAAGCCTAAGATGTGCTTATCCGTATCAATACAGTCACTCGTGTATCAATACGCTGTGCCTGGAAACACTTACCTATATCGATACGGGCACAGGCGTATCGATACGCCTTGGCCTGTAATGTCAAAATTTGCTAGTTTTTAGCCTCGTTTTGGAATTCTAACACTTAAGCATGCTTCTAACAATCAAATAACATTATCTTTGGTCATTTACCATCAACTAACATAAACCAAACATCAAGGAACAATCATCATGCTTCAAGGGTAAACTATAGGCATGCTTCCTAATACTCAAGCAACCAAAGCATGAACCATATGCAAAATCCAACAAACCAAGCTTATCACAATTCCAAAGCAACAATATAAACTTGCTCAAACAAAGAAGTAACCACTCAAACCCTCCCAACAACATTTAAGCCACATTGTATTTATTACTACTTAAAACTCAAACATACTTTGGTAATTCAAGTCTTGGAATTCCCTCCTTGCTTGCCAGGCCACTTGCACTCAATCAATCTGCATTGATGATAAAAGAGAGCGTAAGCAATCATTGCTTAGTGAGGAACGCTCGAGAATATAAAACATCATCCAATGCAATTTAGAACCATTTCAAACCATCATGCCATTCTTTAAAACATGCACTTAATCTTTATAAAATCAGCATATTAAAATATATGCAACATGTATCATGGATTCTACAGCATAATCCCATATGTAATTCCCTCTACTTAAGCTTTCCTAAGCATAACATCCCATATTCAAAGCTTAAGGAGTATAACTCGTATAAATCACATCATTCAAACTAATCCATCAACATGATACAATTTAAAACATTATATTGGCTTCCAAGTGATCCGTTACCATATACATCCTTTCCATAAATCATCGTTAACATCGGATACACGTATTTCCCAAGAGATTTCGCATTCTCTTACAGCCCATTGGCATGGAGTTGTGCAACACATGCACCACCTCTACACTACCAAGGCTAACCCTCCAACGTGGAGTTCACACACTCGACGCATCAACCTCTACAGCTCATGGCTGGAGTAAAAGCCATCTAAGTGTTACCTTAACAACATTGGGGTTCACAAGATCGAAGTAAGTACCTCTCGTACTACCTCTACAACCACGAGCGACTTATTATAGAGCATTTTAAATCATATGGCTTGCCAATTACATCCGATAACATTTCCATAGCATTTTCGATTCATCAGTTGCCAATATAATCCACTTTTATAAACATACCTCACTGTTTTCACATGCATTATTCAAATCATTTCATTGTGCATTAAACCATGCATAAGCCATGATCATAAACATTCTTTAAAACCATGCACTACTTCCCAAATGCATCTAACATCATTTCGTATCAATTCCCAGCAATAAACCACGCTCATTTCACGCATAAAATATGAGGTAAACAATCATTTAACAAGTGCATTCATAAATCATTTGCCAACCGAAATCGAGAGAGAAAACCACTTTACTTATTTCTGAGCCTTAGACCAGCGTATCAAGCCTAGTCTAGATTCCCATTAAACCTTTTCAAATCTTTGAAAAGCCATTCTTATCCGTTTCACTCACCGACAAAGCAACGTCTCTCTTCTTGATGCCAAATTAAGCTTCCGGCAACTCCTCAACCCTAAATTTCACTTCCAAATTAGCTTACCCTATTTCAAACACATCACAACAGAGGATCCAATGCATTATAATGCATCCAAACTCACAACAACCATCAATTAACATTTATCTAACTATAATCCCCCACAACACCACAACCTATAAACCGAAAGCATCATCGATTCACCAAAAACCTCAACCCAGCCCACAACTACGAATCTCAACCTTCAAATAACATCAATTAACATCAAAACAACAACCTAAAACAACCTTATACCTCCAGCAACCAATAATTAACCTTAACACCTCAAAATCTCCTAACTACCAATCTAACAAACTAAAGATTCAATAGATTCTAGGATTCTATCATCAAAACTCACTTCATTATCATATTAAACACCAAAATCAAGGTATAAACCAATCCTTAACTCAACAAAAATAGATCACCACGAATTTCTTCAATTTTTCATCATAAACCATCAATTAATCTATAAATCTGAGTTTAATTAATCAAAAACCAATGAAAATCATATAAAATGGATCAAGACCTTAGGAATTTCAATTTTCATTAGAGGAGAAGAACGAATCCTTACCTCTAATGCTGATTTCTCCCCTCAATTGCTTTATAAACCATGAAAATCAAGGTAGAAACAATAAGTATTTGATGTAAAGGCTTTAGAAATTAATTGGAAATCAAAAACTCTTTGAAATCCTAATTTTAACTGAAGAAATTGAAGCTAGAAATGTGTTTGGCTGGAGAGAATTTGAGAGAAAGAAGTTACAAAGTTAGTTACGTGAAATTCTTTTAAAAAGCTTAATTGTGTTTAATTAATTCTCTCCACTATTTATACCTCTTAAAAATTAATTAAAAATATTTATTTAGAGGGAAAAATCTGATGAAACCCTTTTGGATTGTTAGCTCCTTAAAGATTCAAAGTTTTGACCCATTTTCAAAACAGACACTAAAAACAGTTTTGCAAACTTTGTGTTTTAGTCACTAACTCAAAATGTCCAATTTTTGAATTTCTTTTTCCAAAATTGTTTTCACCAAAATCATTTATATAATTAATAAACATTTTAGACTATTTTCCCATATTTTTATCCCTTATAAAAATATTCAATCCAATTTAAATCTCGAATCTGACTCGAATCTCTAATTCTGGTCCACTAGACCGACTAAACCATCCCAAAACTCCTAGGCCCAAAATCGGGGCGTTACAATTCTAGCCACCCTCACACAGTGCTTGGCATAAAACTATACCACCCTGGCTACTCCACTTGTGGAAGCATTTGGCGTAACATTACACCATCCTACCTACTCTATGAATGGAAGCGCTTGGAGTGACATGACATCATCTTGCCTACTCCTTGAAGGGAAGTGCTTGGCGAAGGATTTGACCACCCTGCCTACTCTCTATATGGGAGCACTTGGCATGAAGTCCACCCCACACTGCCTACTCTAGCCCAAAGAGAACCTGGTCTACCGTCATTCGATCCTGCCTACTCTATGCATAGTAGCATTTGGTGTAGAGTCCACTTTAATACATATTATTCAAATCAAAATTCATAACCATTTGCTCTGATACCAAATGTCATAGCCATGCAGTCCAGGCTGGGTTCGGCATGCCGTGCGACACTTTAAAAGGATTCATCCCATATAAGTCAGCCTTTAACACGTCCTTTATCCAAGGACTTAACTCGGAAGCATCAACTTATGATCCCTTAGGCAACACGCACACTGAATATCGAATCCTATAGGGCACAGCGAATGCTAGCTGCCAATCCTTGGACTTGCGCAACGAGTGCGATATGGGGCCCTCTAGCCCCAAATTGTCCCTAGGAAATTATCCTAGAGACACATTGTGCCATCCACTTGGCCCCAATGCCCGCACACCTAGGCCCTACATGAGCCTAGGAGAAGGTCACTTACACCAAGGCAGCTCGGCTGCTAGCACATGGTAAGGAGGATGGTGGAGACCCAAAACTAGACCACTTCCTCCTAAAGATCTAAATAAAATTACCAAGTATGACGTGAGTAGACGTTGCTTTGTCCCAACCGAGGACACTTTCTGGACAAGGTCTTTATTTTTATCCAAAGCATCCTGACTTGTATCCTTAACTTGGTAACTCCTTAGGGAATTCTCACATCAAATCTCGTCTGTCTTTGCTCGGTCCCGAATAGGCTTGTCAAGGCAGGTCACAATACAATAAGAGATAGCCTTAACATTCCCCCACACTTCCTCTTATCGATGTCCTCATCAATGTAGTCCAAGAGGGAATGGTTCTGACACAGTGCACTTGGGGTCTCAGTCGCAAGAGTTTGATTTGTAAAAAAGAAATGGTAATGGCCATGGGTTTTGTAATATGTGTGATATTTTAATTGGGTTATATGTAATATAAATAAACATTGGACTGATATTTAGTTGGGCTTTGCGTTTTCATGAGAATAGAAATGAGATTTTTTTTACATTGATTTTGGTTTTGATGGATATGGTTTGTAAATGGTCATTTGGGCTTTAATTTATTTTTTTGCTTGAGGCCAGTGTCACTTGGAAGAACCGGTTTTGATTTTTGAAAAATAGTGGAAAAATAATAGTCTCCACCGGTAACTTGGTTTAGGTAGACCGAAAAAAGTAAAACTAGAGATTCGTTAAAAATGGGTTCAAAGTTGGTTACGTGTAAGGAAGTATTAGCACCCCCATCACGCTCGAAATAGGTACCAAATCAAATGTTGCTCTTATCTATGGAAATTTTTGAAATTCAATTTGACTTTAATTAATTTGTTCTTTCTTGAAGACAATTCTTTAATTAAGTGGGCTTTGATAATTGGTGTTTTTGCATTAATTGTTCATTTAATTCGTAAGGAATCACCAACATGTGTTGCATCATAATCATCAAGCTTTCTACATGAGCTTTGTCCATTGAGTGGGAGTGAAGAAGCCTTATACCCTGTGAGTAACCCTTCGCGGTTCGGCAATTCTCTCCTGGAATCTACCATTTGATCCTTGAGTAGCCTTTCTAGTCACTAGGTTGTGCTTTCCCTCGAACTGAATCCGATTTGCAAGCCTGTAATGGGACATAATTGGAGTTTTTGTTACCTTAGTAATTAATAAGATAGGTTCGGGTACCCTTGTCTAGAACCAAACCCACATGTGTGAGAATCTAAGAAGCTTACCCTATTTGAACCATATGGTAACCCTAGAAACCTAGAATATCATACGGATAGGGTTTATTTTGTTCTAAAGCATGCAGATATATACCGTGATGGGTAATATTTATTTTTCTGCAAAAAAGGCATGTTGGGTAGCAAGCATGTAAGGTAGGTTTTTATTCCTTGCATTTTCTATCATTTCCTTTAATTATTTTATTCACACTAACTTTGTTTTCTTTTGGCATTCGCATCACATTTTAATATTCATCTACATTGTAGTTGTATGACATCATCATCATATGTTAATTATTTGTTCATTCACTTGTATCAATATCTTTGCATTTAGACATTAATATTGCATTTATGGGGCATACATGTTTTATTCATCATCACATCGGTTTAGAATAAAGGATAATTCATTTTCAAGAAAGAGGATGCCCTAGCTGGTGAAAACAAGGATGAGCATAATGACCCACAATTGTGACCAGATAGTGTAAGTGATTCTGCATCGGGGCACCCGAGCACCTTACCCGTAAGCCTGCTTGTTTTCATTTCAATGAAAAGATGCATCATATTTTGTGTCTCAATTATCTCTTTATTTTATGTATATACGTGTCTATTGGGTCCCCTATATCAATTGAATAAGGAACATTGATTTTGACCCAAAACTTGATTTCGAGCAGCCTACGTCTAATGGAAATCAGAAGCTGCGAAGATGACGAATATGTGACTTACTTTCTTATTTAATTTTGTCAATTATTAAACATATGAGGCATTAATGCGTTTAGGAGAACGACAAAATTCTTTCGCAAAAAATGAAAAAATGAACAAAAAAATAAAAAAAGGCATAACAAAAATGCACTCCAAAGTTTGAAGCCTAGTAATAGGCATTTTCAAATACGAGTGTGGAAACTTTGGGGAACTACGCTGTAGCAAAAGGGCAAATAAGGTAGCAATGCACCATTCAAATCAAAAACCTTAGCTTCATGAGTGATGGTAATATTTTCAAATCATGACAATGCCAAGTAGGTCAGGGTTTAGTTGTTTGCTCCATCATTTTTTTCAAGCCAAAGGAATGTGATGAGTTGACTTCCACAAAACATAGAAATAATAAAGTTGAAACATACAAAAGATAACTCTAAATTGGATAAAAATCGAAGTAAGTTGGAAGGTACTTCACATATTCATATATCAACTCAGCTTTCGAGGTGTCCTAAACACAGGATATACTTGGGGAAATCCCCAGTAAGCCATTTCAGTGTTGCTCCTACACTTGATATTTGGGGCATCTAATCTAGCTTGATGTATTCATAATCTAAAAAGAAAAATCAAGTTTTTCCAAATAAGCATCTCACATCAAAATGAGAACAAGTAGGCCAATTTTATATTGAAACAAAATATTTCTCTGCATTACTTCATAAGGAAGTTCAAAAGTACATGGAACAAAAGCAAGTGTGCCATAGGTGATTTTTGTTTCTCTCCTCTAATTGAAGGTTCTTTACTAAAATTCCCAAGTTATTGATCCTTTACAATCGATTTTTGTTATGTGTTGATGATAAAATCAAGAAATTAAGGTTTTATATTAATTTTATTAAGGAATTTGATTGGGCTTGTTATGTATCTAATTTGTTGTGACCTTGATTGAGTTAGATCATATTTAAAGTGTATATTAATATTATGAGATGTGATTTGCAAAAGAAATCCCGAAACTAATAGAATTGCTAATTTCCTAGGTTGATTGAAGTTAGTTTTTGGGTTGGTTGTGGTGTTAAATGATTGCTGGAGGTATAAGGATTTTTAGAAAGTGTTTTTGGCTGGATTTTGATAATAATAGGATGTTATATTCGTTGGTTTGTTGATTAGTATTGGGTGGATGATGTTTGAGATGGATTTTGGTAGTTTCGGCTTGGTTTCGGAAGGTTTATGTAAAGGATGCAGGGGATAGTGTTTGGCAGCGAGATTGAATGCATATTGATGCATTTTTCCTTTGGTTTTATGTGTCTAAAATAGGGGACAATCGATGCAAGGTTTCCTAGTGGTGTACGTTGCGTTCTAAAGGCGTAATTTGCTTTGGCGAGCTAAACAAAGTGTATCGGTGAGTGAGTTTTTGCGTAAAGCTCTTAAATGGTTTGATCGATGGGTCATGGGAGTTTGGTTTAAGCCTAAAAAGCTGAACTAAGATCAAGCATAAGTGGTTCTTACTTGCTTGATTAATCTTTTATTATGAGCTTGTAGTTTCATGTTGGTTTAAACATGGTTTGATTTTCATGATTTGGTTTAAAGCATGAAATGATCTACTTACTGTAAATGCATGATTTTGAGAGTAATATGCAATGTATATTAAGGAAAATGAATGCCTATGATCATTTATTTTTACTCCTAAAAAGAATGAGAAGTTGCCTTTGGCAATGTGGTTTTGCATGTAAAATAGTTTTGTGAATTGCATTGAAAACAACAAGTAAATGTGTTTGAAAGTGATATATTGGCTATGTGATGTGATGACAAATTATCGGATATAATTGGCATGTCATAGGGTTAAAGTGCAGTATAATATAAACAAGTCGATCGCAACATAGTTCCTTGAGGAAAAGCGGTTTAACTAGGCTACTCGGACTATAGGTTGTCACTTGGGGTATGCGGTTTAACTAGGCAACCCAAGTAATGGTACATTGCGGTTTAACTATGAGATTTGGTGGAGGTGATACCACCGAAATTTGTGTACTTGATGTGTAATTATAATGTTCCACTATTGTGGATGTGTGGATAGAGGTGAGATTATCCGAGCCACTATGAAAGCTAATATATGAGATTTAAAAGATTCATGAATGAATTTAAATGCATATGGTTGTTATGCATGATATGTTTTGTGGAAACATATGAGAAAAGATTTTATGTGAAACATGAAATGGATTTAAATGCATATGGTTGTTATGCATGATATGTTTTGTGGAAACATATTGTAACACCCTATTTCCGGCCTGGTAGGAATCCAGGTCAAAGTGTGTTATCGGTGAACAAAATGATGTTTGATATAATATTTTATTCAATAATCAATAATTCAATGAGATTTGATTTCAATATGACACAATATTCAGTACATTAAGATCGGTAGTTTGGTACAATACAGAAATTATCCATTTTGGACCAATTTTAAACTTCTACAAGTTTTAGGGACTAATCTACAATTTTGATAAATTAAGGTTCCATTTTAGAATTTAGGCCAACAATAATGTAATTCGAGCTATAGATAGTGTATCTATAAAATTTCATATCGATCAGAGTTCATTTAGTAACTCACTTTAACCTTACTAGATCTAATGACCAAACTATAAAGTTCCAGAATTCATTTTAAACCTCATTAACAGATTTAATGATATGGGTATCAGTAAGCGCTTATCCATATCAATACGCCTTAGGTGTGTTCGATAAGCTAGTTATGGCAATATAGGGGTTGTACCGATACAAGTCCCACTGTACTGATACGCTATGTTCAACAAGACCTAATAATTTTACAGATTCAAAGGGTTGTATCGATACGGGTCTTACCGTATCAATATGCTAAGGCTAACCCAAAATCTCATATTGTTTCGATGCAGGAAAAATATGTTTCGAAACAACACCCATACCGATATAGGGGTTCAGTACTCGGGGCCTTAACACAAAATTTAGATTCTAGTGATGTAAAGGAGTACCAATCGCATACAGTCGTATCGGTACGATGCTATTAATAAAAGAAAGGGAACAGTATGCTCTATACCCAAACTGATACCAAGTTACAACCGAAATTCTAGATTCTAAAACTTGTACCAGTATGGCTCAAGCCGTATCGGTACACCCTTTAACCTGGGTCAAAATATGCAAGCCCGTATCGATACGGCAGGGTATGTAATGACAATTTTTATCTGGTTTATCAGCCATTTACCCAACCAAAACTTGTCCAAATTCTACGAAATTTACCGGTAAGTTTATTTAGCCTAAACCTAGTAGCATGTCAAATTTCAAAGCCAAATGAATCCGTTTACTATGTTTTCCCCAATTTAGACCAAATATGCTTTTTAATCACTTTTAACACATTTTCAAGAGACCCATTTTAGCTTTTTCAACTTACCAAAAGCATACACAACATACATGCATCCGTATGGTCAAAAGTAACTTATACAACCATTATGCCACCATTCTAGGAGTTTGTAGGGTTGACATACTTTACTTAATGACTTCATGACTTGCCAAAAACCTTCGATACCTTGATCTTGAACTCAAAACCTTGCTAACCTGAAATGCATAGAAAATGAATGCATTAGGCATACTTTGCCTAGTGAGGTAGTCATGAACGGTACGAAATGCAATTAATACATCTAAATTACGCTCTAACAACATCAATAGCCACAAAATGACAATATCTCCAAGTCTATGTTCAATATAATATCAATAAACGATGCAATGGCAATAATCAATGCAATAGCAATATTTAGGCAATATCAGTAAACAATAGCAATAGGTTTTCCTTGGATCGATGTATGGAGTGTGGATACGCAAATTCCTATGCCTCACCAAAACGATAGTAGTCTTGTCCCTCCGCCTCACCTTTATGACCAAAACACAACATGCCTCCGCCTAACCACAATAAATGTCGTAGCCACCCGTACCAATGAGCTCATGAATTCTATGGCATGCCAATTGTATCCAAAGTCCACTCGAATCCAAGTTTCAATAACAATAGTCCAATAACAATGATTCAATACAATGATTCAGTAGCAATATTTCAATAGCAATGGATCAATTTCAATAATTCAATAACAATGATTTGATATCAATATTCCAATAGCAATAATCCAATAACAATATTTAAATGGCAATATTTTGATGACAATGATTCAATACAATGTTTCAAAAGAAATATACAATAGCCAATGATCATATTTATATATGACAATATTTTAATGATTTCAATGACAACAACAACGGTGTTGTGGACAATGATTCGATACGATACTTACCATCTTACCAATATGGCTTCTAATAATGTTTAATTCAATATCCTTAATAAAAAATGTTAGCAATGCAATAATCAATATTCAAAAGATTGGGAAAGGCACCTAGCCTATTCCCGGGACTCCGACTACACTCACCTTAGCTTCCGAAGCTCTCAAGGATCTCGAATGACAATCCCTTTGTCCCTTGCCTTTGAAGGAGATGATGGTCCTCATTTCTTCAACACATGAGCTAGGTAAAATAATAGGGAGGTGTTAGAATCAATTCTATAAATTCAAAATCAATATTTAAGCTTAACATAGCTTTTAGCCAATGAAATCTCCATGGATTTATGCTTTTAAAGCATAGGTGCAATTATGGTCTTCAAGAGCTTAAACTTGAAATTAAACTTCAATAATCCATAGATTCCTAAAATTATTTAAGGGCTTTAGCTTACCGATTCAAGGGCTATACAAGGGTGTAGAGAAATCAAAGTGAACTGGAACTAGAAATAGAGGTGCTAGCTTAAGCTTTAGGTTAAAGATGACAATGGAGGTGCTTGGGAAAACTTGTGAAAAGATGAAGAAAATTAAAAAGGGAGGCTCGGTGGTATATGGAGGCTCTTTAGAAACTCAAACTCTTTTACCTTATTGGACTTTCTCAACCAAGCTTACCCTTCACAAGGGATAAGCTAATTTTAAAATTATTTCCTTTCATTTCAACCTTTTCCTAAAACAATGATATCTTCCCCAATTGCCAACCTTTGACATCTTCTCCTAGCAATCCCACGTGAAGTGGGTGGCAAGCTAGGAGGTGAGTTATCCCTCAAATACTAAATTTATGAGGGTAGTCCCTCAATTTTTTGATCCTTGCACTATTGCCCTCAAACTTTTAATTTCTATAATTTAATCACTAAATTGTTTTCAAAGAGTTCAATTACGTCCAAATTCTATAAATTGACTCTATTAAAGTGCAATGCGGTATAATTGACCATACAAATAAGGTTAATACAGTATTTGGAACTTTTCGATATAAATTTCTGATTATCGGTACCCTATTCTGACTAGACCGGTTTTCGGGGTGTTACAACTCTCTGCCTTAAGAAAATTCATCCTCAAATTTTACCTGAGCTAAAAATATGAGGGTATTGATACTTTATTGTCTCCTTCAGTTCCCAGGTGGCTTCTTCAATGGTATGGCTTTTCCAAAGAACTTTAACTAACGGTACAAATTTGTTGCGAAGCCTTTTAACTTCTCTTACAAGAATCTGAATTGGTTCTTCCTTGTAGGTCAAATCCAGTTAGATCCTCACAAATTCTGGCTCAATAATATGCGAAGGGTCAGAGTGATATTTTCAAAGCATCGAAAAATGGAACACATCATGATTTTTGCTTAATTCTGAGGGTAATGCTAAACAATATGCCGCAGGGCCAACTTTCTCAATGACTTCAAAGGGGCCAATGAATTGGGGACTCAGCTTCCCCTTTTTACCAAAACTTAGAATCTTCTTCCATAGTGAAACTTTGAGGAAGGCTTTCTCACCAACCTCGTACTGTATATCCCTACTTCTAAGATCAGCATAAGATTTTTTACGGTTAAAGGCGGCCTTCAAATATTCGTGGATGATGGTAACCCATTCTTCAGGTTCCCAAAGTATGACAGGGCCCAACATCTTGCCTTTATTGAGTTCATACTTGCACAAAAGAGTTTTCATCGTCTTTCGTACAACGCCTCATATGGGGTTATTTTAATGAAAGCTTGGTAACTATTATTATAGGCAAATTCAATAAGAGGTACAGATTTCTCCCATGATCCCCTAAAATCAATAACATAGACATGTAGCATGTCTTCTAAAATATAAATTACTCTTTGGCTGTCAGATTAAGGGTGGAAAGCAGTACTAAGATTAACTCTGGTTCCTAGAGCTTCTTGTAATGTTCTCCAGAATCAAGATACAAACTGAGGGTCTCGATCAGAGATGATAGACTTTGGTAATCCGTAAAGTCGAATAACTTCTTTGATATACAAGTCAGCTAATTTAGGAAGCCTATAATCTATTCTAACCGGTAGGAAGTGTGCTGACTTAGTGAAACGATCTATAATGACCCAAATAGCATCGTGTATTGCAGGAGTTAGAGGCAGACCACCAACAAAATCCATGGTGATCCTCTCCCACTTCCATTGTGGTAGATCAATAGGCTACAGTAATTTGGTAGGGACACCATGCTCAGCTTTAATACGTTGGCACGTGAGGCATTTGGATACAAAGTCAACTATGGCTTGCTTCATGCCTGGCCACTAATATAATTCCCAGAGATCTTTGTACATCTTCACATAACTCAGGTGTCTAGAGAAAGAACTTGAATGAGCTTCTTTTAGAATGTCAGTACAGAAAGTCTTATCATTAGGTGTAACGGCCCGAATTTTTGAGTCAACGATGGGTGTTGACCCAGGTCTTAGACTGACACGTCGAGTTAGATGTTTGAAGCTTATCGGGTAAAGATGTTAGGCTTATGGACCTCCATGTGTTGTGGGGCTTGGGTGATGGGTTTTGGGTTTGTTGGAGTGAAAGATATGTCATAGAAATTGGGTAATTCATCCTCAAAAGGGGAAAAGGCTGATGCCTCGTTAAGGGGCTGCCATTTGAAGAGGGTTGAAGTCACCCTTGTCCTCATCCTTCTCTCTATCATCTTCTTCAAATTCCCATCCCAAACCCAAAGTAAAAGACGAGAGCTTGTTCTTTTAAAGTGGGAATCTCAAAATTTTGATCAAGGGAAGTTTAATCAGCATACAAAGATCTGTCATTCAAGGTAAACATCTCTAGCATTGGTGGAAGTTGGGTTTAAAGCTTGGATAAGGGAAAAGAGGAGAAAAAAAACTTGGTTGCTGATTCATTCCTTTTCTGACTCCTTTATTTCATGAGCATCCTAAAATGATGGCTTTGTGTGATTTGTGGTTTTGGGTTCAAGGTTAAGGTTTTAGAGGCTTAAAACCCTTATAATGGAAAATCAAGAATCAACTGTTGATAATGTGTAAAATTGGTAGAAAACCACCTATTATACCTTAAATAACATGTACGAACGTTTTAGGGCTTAACCATCTAGGTTAATGTCTAGGATTATGAAATCCTGAGCTCTAGTTTTTGAAATCTAGGCTCATGTACATGTACGAAATGGCCTGTATTGGAACACCTTTGTATGAAGAGGGGCATTTTGTGAGAAGCGTATCGGTACATCAAGTAGCGTATTGGGATCCCATGCTTGGCAGAAATTCCAATAGCATTTTAGTGTACCAGTACGCTAGGGGCGTATCTATAACACCCTAGAAATTTAATTAGGAACCCTAACCCTAATTTGAAAATTTTCCCTAAATTAAAACCCTAGAATTTGGGAATTAGGTATCGAAAACCCAAATTAAATAATTTGGGGATTATAGTGTGTTAAGTTAATTTATGTGACCAAATTGAAAACTTCTAAACTTTGGGGCAATGAGAAGAGAAATGGACAATTGTGGGGACCTCCCCTGTAATTTAACCATTTTCATTAAGGGGATTCAAATCCCAAAAGCTAAACCCTAAGCTATTCGTCTGCCAACTCCTTTCCCTCAGCCGCACCCCAAACCCTTCCCATTCCCTCTGTTTCAGTCTAAACTTTTCCCTCTCCCTTGCGACACCGGTGAGCCTCTGGAAAAGGTGTTGCCATCGTGCGAGTGACACGTAATACCCTCTATCGACTCCCCTTGTCCGCGCGAACCGAACCCTGGTCACCTTTCTCCTTCCCCTGTTCGGTTTTGACATAAACTACAAGGAAACCGTTCGGTTCCCTTGCATCGCCTTGCGCCGCCGCAAGCTCTGCCACCGATCGCTCTTCCATCCACGTGTGGGTAAGTCCATTGTGTGGGTTGTGTTGGTTCTGGTTCTACTGAGTTAGTCAGAATAGGGTGGTTAAGAAGTTGTTGAGGGTGTTAGTGTGAGTTTCGGTCGTGTTTATACCGCCGATGTGCGTAGCCGCCGTCCTTACCTTGTAAGCCGTTGCCGTCAGTTTTTGTGTGTCGCTGCCTTCGTTGAGGGTTGTAAACCCTAGTGCCATGTGTGTAAGAGGAACCAAGGGTGGGCTGTTGAGTGCTGGGATTAAGAGTGGGTCGAGTGGTGTATGGATGTGGGCCAAGTTGGCTGTTAAATTGTTGTGATTAAGCCCAGCCGGTAAGATGGGTGAACCAGACCAGTGAGCTTTAAACCAGCCCAGCCTGTTGACCTACCCGACCCATGACACGACCCGTAACCTGGCCCGTGACCCGAGATGATGTCAGCATTGACTCAAGTGAATACGTCAGAGTTGACCTATGTGATGACATCATGTTAACTTGACCGGTCAAAGTTAATCTGACCGTTGACCGTTGACTTTTTCAACCAACTTGAATTTAAATTTCTCAACGTCCTGAGTTCATTTTTGCAGCCCGTTTCACCTAATTCGAACCCAATTTGATAGTTTTGTTAATTGTAATCTTTTTTTTTGGAATTTAAGGAGTTGTATATGAGATTTAGTTAAATGTTTCAGATGACATCGATTTCGAGGATGACGTTTTACCACCTCATGTTCAGCCTGCCCCTACACCTTATGTGAGAAATACACGTAAGTTTCTAGAATAGTTTCAGTTAGGTGGCATAGTAATATTTATTTTAGAAGGTGAATTTAATTGAGAGCTCTACTTGGTAGGTTCTAACTCAGCTAGACCTAGAGCTAGTTCAGACCGTAGGAGGTGTCAGCATCAACGTTAGAGCTTTGGCCGCTAGAGGTGTGTTCTCTGTCTGTGCTATATTTTGTGAAATATTTTACAAACTTTGCATGACAATTTTCTTTGTTGAGATTTCACTGAGATTTGAGATGCTATGCATACTGTGAATTGTGTTTTATGAGATTATCAGAACTTTCGAGATGTGTTCCTCGTATTTTAGTATGATACAACTATGTTAGCAATGTGTTCATAAACATTTTTTATTATGCATGGGATGGGTTGTACGGAGGAAGAAGTGGTTTGACAACACTGTGATTAGAGAAATAAGGGGTGAGGGGGAACTACCTCCACTCTGACCGGTTAGCTTTGCCACCACTATAATTGGCGTTAGTAGTTGGGTAGTGTGACTATTTATTAGTATCATCTCATACACTGTGTTTTATAACGACATGTTTTTATCTTGTGTTATTTTTGTGAAACTGTGTTTTGTGATTGTTGCATTTAGAGACACACTAGGCTTAATAGCTCACTCCCTTATAGCTTATCTTTCAGATTCTTGACTCTAGGTGATCAGGTACTCGGAGGACCTCTTGCGTTTCAGTTTTGTTTCCATATCAGTATGGACTCATGAATTTCAGGATATTTTTATTATTATTTTATTATATTTTTATCAGATTTGAGATGTAAATTGGACTACAGACTATTTGGGTTTTGATGATATTTTCAGTATGCATGCTTTTATGTTTATCTGAATATTTTATTATACTTTTGGGATTTAATAATTTTAATGGATGGTAGCGAACTTATAAATATCTTTTATATAAGTGTTAAATGATTTGTTATAAATAAATTGATTTCTTGAGGGTAAAGTTTTTCAAAAGTGACTTTCTAAATTCGGCCCTTTTCCTCTTGGCCGAGTTTAGGGGGTTACAATTAGTGGTATTAGAGATAAGTTCAACCCTCGGACTGTGAGGCTCACATGAAACTTTTAAATTAAAATGATTTTTGCATGCATATTAAATATTTTGGGGAAATGGGAAATTTTCTAAATAATCAACTACCTAGTTATTAATTTAAGTGTTTTGAAAATTTTGAGACTTTGATACCAGTTCTAATCTCTAGGTTCTTATTCTTGTAGATAGAGACTATGCCACCCCGTAAGAGTGTTAAAGTTGCTTCAGTTAGAGGTAGAGGCTGAGGTCGAGGCCGAGGTCGTACAAAAGCTGTCGCTAGTGAACCGTCTCATGTTGCTGATCATACAGACGATCAGGAGGAGATGCAAAATCGGTAAGAACCCAGCCACCTGCTGGACAACAGACTGTAAGTCAACAGCCTAGGGATAGAGATGCTCATGATCAGCAGGTATCTGGTGAGGATTTGCTGGATTCATATGAAAGTGAAACTATGGAGCTAGATAGTGCTACTGTTAACTGGAAGTTGTTGCGGTATTTTCAAGATCAGTCAAAAAATTCGAGGAAGCCTATCTCTACAGTATTCCTGAGTGCTGGGATGAGAGTATTTTTGGGTGTGTCTGATGAACACCCATATGATGCTGAGTTATGGATGAAGAATCTTGAGAGGCTTTTTGAGAAGATGGATTATCCTGCTAACAAGAAATTGAGAGTTGTTGTTTCACTACTGCATGGTGAAGCACAACGTTGGTGGAAGGCTGAGTAGAGATTGAAGTCAGCTGATTAGATGTCATGGGAAACCTTCTGTCAGACATTCCAGAACTGCTATGTGGGTGAGCAGTACTTAGCTGACCGTCTCCAAGCATTCATAGACCTTAAGTATGAGAGTGTGATAGTATCATCTTATGAGATTCGGTTCGTAGAATGGTCTAGGTATGCGCCGGAGTTGGTGGACACAGAAAAGAGTAGATGTCGGGAGTTTCTCAAAGGCCTTCATTTTTCGATTCGTGAGAAAGTGGATCCGTTTAAAGATAAGACGTTTATTGAGTTGCTTGATCGAGCCAAGAAAGTAGAGAGAATAGAATCCCTCACGAAGAGCCAGATAGTTCAAGAAAGAGATCAAGGCAAGAAACAACAGGGTTCAAATGTTCAGCATGGTTCAGATAGCTATTCCGGTAAGAGGGCTAGGGAGGAATCTGATTATCAGGGTAGCGAGAGAACAAGACCAGTGTTTCGACAGTTTCAGCAGGTAGTATCGGTGGATCGACAAGTTCTTATTCTGTGCCTCAGTGTAATTATTATGAGAAATGGTATGGTGGGGAGTGTAGAAAGAAGAATGGAGCTTGTTTCGGATGTGGTTCTCTTGATCATTTCCTTAATGATTGTACGCGATCACGAACTGGTTCAATTGTGCAGAGTCAGACATATGCGTCAGTTCGGGCACCTCTTAGGGGTAGAAAATAGAGTAGGTCAACTGCTTCTGGTAATGCTAGTAGAGGTATACCTTCCCAAGGTGTTAGATCAGCTAAATATGAGTTTAGACGACCAGGTTTGGTTTATGCAACCGGGGCTCATCATAATTATGATGATGAATTTGAGGACATAACAGGCACCGTTATGATATTTTCAATTCTTATTTTAATCTTAATAGATGAAGAATTTAAAATGAAGAAGTATGTGTACGCACCTGTTAATTTTAGGAATTTATTGCTAAGTGTGAAATTTCGAGTATGAAATTTCTTTTAAGGGTGAGAGAGTTGTAACACCCTAGAAATTTAATTAGGAACCCTAACCCTAATTTGGAAATTTTCCCTAAATTAAAACCCTAGAATTTGGGAATTAGGCACCGAAAACCCTAATTAAATAATTTGGGGATTGGAGTTTCTGTGAACAAATCAAAAACTTCTAAACTTTGGGGCCATGAGAAGAGTGGGACAATTGTGGGGTCCTCCCCTACAATTTAACCATTTTCATTAAGGGGATTTAAATCCCAAAAGCTAAACCCTAAACTATTCGTCTGCCAACTCATTTCCCTCAGCCACACCCCAAACCTTCCCATTCCCTCTATTTCAGTCTAAAATTTTCCCTCTCCCTTACGACACCGGTGAGCCTCCGGCGAAGGTGTTGCCGCCGTACGAGTGACGCGCAACACCCCCCATCTCACTCCCCTCGTCCGTGCGAACCTAACCCCGGTCACCTTTCTCCTTCCCTCATTTGGTTTTGACATAAACTACAAGAAAACTGTTCGGTTCCCTTGCGTCGACTTACGTCGCCGCAAGCTCTGCCACATATCGCTCTTCTGTCTGCATGTGGGTAAGTCTATTGTATGGGTTGCGTTGGTTCTGGTTTAACCGAGTTAGTCAGAATAGGGTGGTTAACGGTTTGTTGAGGGTGTTAGTGTGAGTTTCGGTCGGGTTTATGCCGCCGCTATGCGTAGCCGTCGTCCTTGCCTTATAAGCCGCTACCGTCGGTTCTTGTGTGTCACCACCTTCGTTGAGGGTTGTAAACCCTACTGCTATGTGTGTAAGAGGAACTAAGGGTGGGCTGTTGAGTGATGGGTTTGAGAGTGGGCCAAGTTGGGTGTTAAATTGTTAGGATTAAGCTCAGCCGGTAAGATGGGTGAACCAGACCAGTGAGATTTGATCCAGACCGTAGGTGTGAGGCTAGACCGAACTGGGATGCCCGTTGACCTACCCTACCCGTGACCCGATCCTTAACCTAACCCGTGACCCGAGATGATGTCAGCATTGACTCAAGTGATAATGCCAGTGTTGACCTGTGTGATGATGTCAGCGTTGACATGCGTGATGACGTCAGTGTTAACTTGACTGGTCAAAGTCAACATTGACCATTGACGTTTTCAACCAACTTAAATTTGACATTTCTTGACGTCCTGAGACCGTTTTTGCAGTCCATTTTTCCTAATTCGAACCCGATTTTATAGTTTTGTTCATTTTAATCTTTTTTTTGGGAATTTAAAGAGTTGTGTATGAGATTTAATTATGTGTTTCAGACGACATCAATTTTGAGGATGACATTTTACCACCACCTCCTATTTAGCCCGCCCCTACACCTTCTGCGAGAAATACACGTGAGTTTCTAGCATAATTTCAGTTAGGTGGCATAGTAATATTTATTTTAGAATGTGAATTTAATTGAGAACTCTACTTGGTAGGTTCTAACTCAGCTAGACCTAGAGCTAGTTCAAACCGTGGGAGGCGTCAGCATCGATGTTAGAGCTTTGGCCGCTAGAGGTGTGTTCTCTGTCTGTGCTATATTTTGTGAAATGTTTTACAAACTTTGTATGATTATTTTGTGTTGAGATTTCACTGAGATTTGAGATGCTATGCATACTGTGAACTGTGTTTTATGATATTATCAGAACTTTCGAGCTGTGTTCCTCGTATTTTAGTATGATACAACTGTGTTAACAATGTGTTCATAAACATTTTTTTATCATGCATGGGATGGGTTGTACGGAGGAAGAAGTGGTTTGACCACACTTTGATTGGAGAAATAAGGGGTGAGGGGTTTAGGGGAACTACCTCCACCGTGACCGGATGGCTTGGCCACCACTGTGATTGGTGTTAGTAGTTGGGTAGTGTGACTATTTATTAGTATCATCTCATACACTTTGTTTTATAATGACATGTTTTTATCTTGTGTTATTTTTGTAAAACTGTGTTTTGTGATTGTTGCACTTAGAGACACACTAGGTTTAATAGCTCTCTCCCTTATAGCTTATCTTTCAGATTCTTGACTCTAGGCGATCTGGTACTCGGAGGACCTCTTGCGTTTTATTTTTGTTTCCACATCAATACGGACTCATGAATTTCAGGATATTTTTATTATTATTTTATTATATTTTTATCAGATTTGAGATGTAAATTGGACTAAAGACTATTTGGGTTTTGAGGATATTTCAGTATGCATGTTTTTATGTTTATTTGAATATTTTATTATACTTTAGGGATTTAATAATTTTAATGGTTGTTAGCAAACTTATAAATATCTTTTATATAAGTGTTAAACGATTTGATATAAATAAATTAATTTCTTGAGGATAAAGTTTTTCAAAAGTGACTTTCTAAATTTGGCCTTTTTCCTCTTGGCCGGGTTTAGGGGGTTACAGTATCGGTACCACTGTTCTATTGCTTGGGGGAGGCCTTCTTGTATTGTTGCGCATTCAAAAATGTACTGGTACAACATAAAGAATTAGTACGGGGCTTCGCGTACTGATACTGGGTATCGATACGGAGGTTGACGTATCGATAGGGACGTTAATCAAATTCTTTCAAACATAAATCGAGTATCGGTGCTTATGGATAAGTACCATTACCTAGAGGAGTATACCGATACCCATGTAGGTGTATCGGTTTCCGTAGGGTAATATGTCCAAAAAATTTGAGGTTGAGTTTAAGGGTTCTATAATTCGAGGTGTAGGGCCCAATGGGTCTTTAAAGGTATATAATGATTCTAAAACCAAGAAATCAAGGCTTATAACCCACATGTAGAATAAATGACTAATGGCTTGGTATTAATTAGGTGAGTTACTTGTACTAGTAATCCTTAGGGACCTGTGGTAGATCGGCTGATGTTGTGTGGAAATTTAGGGTCCTTGCTGTGTGCTGAAGGGACGCCTATATTGGTTAGCTACAGTAAATATTGTGATAATCTAATGAGCATATTATGAATGGGCTAGAAAGATATAGATTAATTATTATAACAAATGAAATATGCCTTGGGGCATTTGTAATGGTTGGCTTGATGCCTCTTATCTCTTGGTGAGATGTATGAATGCTCGGAGAGCATATGTTATATTATGTGTCTTGGTTAGGAATTCAGATGTCCTATAGTTAGTGTTGGGGCACTTAGTTAAGGGATGTGTACTTCGGGCTGTGTGATCGAGTACATCCGACGTATCCAGGGCTTTGTGATCTGTATGCGGTTAGAAACCTATCCTTGGGCTATGTGATCAAGATAAGGAAACTAAACTCGATGGGCTTTGTGAACTCGAGTAACCTAATTGGGTGAATTACCTCAGGTAAAGACTGCTTGTGGCTTTTGTGACCCAAGTATGTTTAGGACGTATTTGTGGCTATAATGATCTGGATATGGTCCATTAACTCGACGGCTATGTGATCAAGGGTAACCCGACGGCTTTGTGAGCACGATTAATGTAGGGCTTCGTTGGCCATTATTAGGGAATGTATGTTATTTACGTTGTTGTATGGACAATTGACGCTGGCTATTTTACCCTCAGGCTATGTGTTCAAGGTATAGAATACATAACTCGGTAGGCTGTGTGAGCTCGAGTAACTTGATGCGCTTTGTGACCTCGAGTATGGTAAGCCTGTGATGGCTTGTAAGACTCGTTATATTCTTGTGGTATCTCGTGACATAAATTGTGACCTCTAGCTAGGGTAGGCTAGAAAATGATCCTTATATTTGAGAAGCCTTTCTTTGCACTCTTAATTATATTATCATGCATGCTTTATTATATTCATGAATTGCGGTAGAGTAGAAATGTACCACTGAGCTTTGTTAGCTCAGCGTGCAGAATTATGGTTTTTTCGTGCGTAGGTTGAAAAGTTTCTTTTGGAGGAACACATCGAGGAAGATTCCTCAGCACTGAGCCAGGTTCAAAGTATAGTACTTGATGTTTTAGTTTAGATTGATTGTATTCATAGGACTTTACCACAATCGAGTCTGTAACTTTATTTGATTTACTATTAATTGGTCAAACGGTGTATTTTAATTTGAGTTCCTATTTTGTAAACTCTTTTAATGTTATCAGATTTTGTGGATTTATGGAAATGGATGTTTTTGAGAAAGGTTAATTTTTTGGTTTTAAATTAAATTTTTTTTGCTGGGTCATTTTTTGGGAGACCCAAATGTAATATTTTGGATCTAGATTGGGATCAGGGTGTTACATTTAGTGGTATCAGAGCTTATGTTTAGTTGATTCTAGGAAACCCTTGGGTGGTATACAGGTCATGGTAAGGTGTCTAGTGAATACAAGTCACTAAATTTGAGTTGTACTTTACAAGACTGGAAACCTGATGTGCCACATTGTTTCCTTGTGTTTCATAAAAGAGTTAATGGAATGAGAAACCTGTAATGAAGAGGCGAGTCACTTCCGTGATCTTACCTCTACCCTTTTGCAAGTGGTACAAGCTATTCTAAGGCAATCTGAGATGCCTCGTAAGACCTCTGTAGAGAAGCTTCATCTTTTTAGGCCTAAGAATTTTGAAGGCTTGGGTGAGGATGACCCTATCAAGGCTAATCAGTTGTTGCGCAATACACAGAGAATCTTGAGACAAATGAGGGGAAGCCCGAATGATGATCTTGATTGCATTGTCTCCCTACTTAAGGGCAATGCACACAAGTGGTGAGAGATCGTTGAGTTGGGTCTACAGCCTGCACTCCTGACATAGGATATCTTTTTGGATAAGTTTTAGAAGAAGTATATCAGTGAGGTACATATGGATGAGATGAGGGACCAGTTCCTGCATTTGGTTTAGGGAGACCGAATGATTTTTACTTATGAGCTAGAGTTTTTTCGTTTGAACCGTTATGCCCCAGTGTTCATTGCCATAGAAGAGTTGTGGTGAAAGAGGTTCAGACAAGGGTTGAGCTCCAGTTGTACGGGTTTTACCGTATCGATAAGCTAAGGCTAACCCAAAATCTCAGTTTGTTTCGATGCAGGTAGAATATGTTTAGGAATAACACTTGTACCTATACGGGGGTTCGGTAAGCGGGGCCTTAACACAAAATTTAGATTCCAGTGACGTAAAGGAGTACCGATACGCATACAGCCGTATTGGTACGATGCTATCTATACAATAAATGGATCGATATGCTCTACACTTGTACTGATACCTAGTTATAACCGAAATTCTATATTTTAAAATCCGTACCGGTATGGCTTAAGCAATATCAGTATACCATTTATCCTGCATTGAAATATACAAGCTCGTACCGTTACGCTACCACCCGTATCAGTTTTTAATGCAGGGTCTGTAATGACAATTTTTATCCGGTTTATCGGCCATTTACCCAACCAAACCTTGTCCAAATTCTACGGAACTTTACTAGTAAGTTTATTTAGCCTAAACCTAGTAGCATGTCAAATTTTAAAGCAGATGAATCCGTTTACTATGTTTTCCCCAATTTAGGCCAAATATTTTAATCACTTTTAACCCATTTTCAAGAGTCCCATTTTAGCTTTTTCAACATACCAAAAGCATACACAACCTGTATGGTCAAAAGTAACTTATACAACCAGTATGCCACCATTCTAGGAGTTTGTAGGGTTGACATACTTCACTTAACGACTTTTCGACTTGCCAAAAACCTTCGATACTCCGATCTTTAACTCGAAACCTTGCTAACCTGAAATGCATGGAAAATGAATGCATTAGGCATACTTTTCCTTGTGAGGTAGTCATGAACGGTACAAAATGCAATTAATACATCTAAATCATGCTCCAACAACATCAATAGCCACAAAATGACAATATCTCCAAGTCCATGTTCAATATAATATCAATAAATGATGCAATGGCAATAATCAATGCAATAGCAATATTTAGGCAATATCAATAAACAATAGCAATAGGTTTTCCTTGGATCAATATAGGGAGTGTGGATACAAGAATTCCTACACCTCACCAAAACGATAGTAGTCTTGTCCTTCTACCTCACCTTTATGACTAAAACACAACATACTTCTGCCTCACCACAATAAAGGTCGTAGCCACATGTACCACTGAGCTCATAAATTCTATAGCATGCCACTTGTATCCAAAGTCCACTCAAATCCAAGGTTCAATAACAATAGTTCAATAGCAATGATTCGGTAGCAATATTTCAATAGCAATGGGTCAATTTCAATAATTCAATAACAATGATTTGATATCAATATTCCAATACCAATGATCCAATAATAATATTTCAATGGCAATATTTTGATGAATATGATTCAATACAATGTTTCAAAAGCAATATGCAATAGCCAATTATCATATTTATATATGACAATATTTCAATAATTTCGATGACAACAATAAGTGTTGTGGACAACAATTTGATACGGTACTTACTATCTTACCAATATGGCTTCCAATAATCTTTTATGAAATATCCTCAATACAAAAGGTTAGCAATGCAATAATCAATATTTAATAGATCGAGAAAGGTACCTAGCCTATTCCTGGGACTTCGATTGCACTCATCATAGCTTCCAAAGCTCTTGAGGCTCTCGGATAACAATCCTTTTGTCCCTAACTTTTGAAGGAGTTGACGGTCCTCCTTTCTCCAACACTTAAGCAAGGTAAAACAATAGGGAGGTGTTAGAATCAATTCTATAAATTCAAAATCAATATTTAAGCTTAACATAGCTTTTAGCCAATGAAATCTCCATGGATTTATGCTTTTAAAGCCTAGGTGCAACTATGGTCTTCAAGAGCATAAACTTGAAATTGAACTTCAATAATCCATAGATTCCTGAAATTGTTTGAGGGCTTTAGCTTACCGATTCGAGAGCTATACAACGGTGTAGAGAAATCAAAGAGAACTTGAACTAGCAATAGAGGTGCTAACTTAAGCTTTAGGTTGAAGATGACAATAGAGGTGTTTGGGAAAACTTGTGAAAAGATTAAGAAAAGTAAAACGGAAGGCTCTTTAGAATCTCAAACTCTTTTACCTTATTGGACTTTCTCAACCGAGCTTACCCTCCACAAGGGGTAAGCTAATTTTAAAATTATTTCCTTTCATTTCAACATTTTCCCAAAACAATGATATCTTCCTCAATTGCCAACCTTTGACACCATCTCCTATCAATCCCACGTGAAGTGGGTGGCAAGCTAGGAGGTAAGTCATCCCTCAAATGGGAAATTTATGAGTGTAGTTCCTCAACTTTCCAAACCTTACAATATTGCCCTTAAACTTTTAATTTCCATAATTTAGTCACTAAATTATTTTCAAAGAGTTCAATTAGGTCCAAATTCTATAAATTGACTCAATTAGAGTTCAATATAGTATAATTGAACAAACAAATAAGGTTAACAAAATATTTTGACCTTTCTAATATAAAATCTCTGATTGCCAAAACCCTATTCTGACTAGACCAGTTTTTGGGGTGTTACACATATGGGTAAAGGTTTTATGTGAATCATGAAATGGATTCAAATGCATAAGGTTTTTATGCAAAGTTTGCTTTGTTGAAACATATGAGAAAAGTTTATTTTGAGACTTGACATATGGTCACTCAAGTGTTACAAGGTTTTAAAAGGAGTTTTACATTGCATCAAAGTTTTTGTTCATGAGCATCCTCACTAAGGAAGTGTGTTTACGCTCTCTTTTACCCTTTGATACAGAGAAATAAAGTTGAAAGGGCTGCTTTTGTTTGGCGAGAAAGAAATCCAAGAGCGAGGCAACTGTTTGAGTATGAAATTTAGTTTCAAATTCGGTTAATAAGGCAATGTGTTTACCATGTTTTGGGGGATTTTTAATTTGGTTTTTAGCTTGTTGTTGGTGTTATTTTTTATGGTTGATAGCTTCTATTGATGTTTGTTAGGAGTTTGCTTATGGGTTAATATTCCTTGTTTGCCATGTCGCTGGGATATTGCTTGGATGCCTATGTTTAGGATTTTTTTGATGCAAGCATGTTATGATTGATGTTATTAATCCAATGGTTATATGTCTAAGCTGAGATATGCCTTGATTACTATTTTGGTTGTGGAGTTGGGTAAGTTTAGGAAGCACGCCTCTAGATTTAGGATGTTGGTGCATAATATTTTATTTGGTTGTGTTTGCCATGTTTTGTGACATGTTTTACCCATTTGAATTGATGGTACAAGTATATGATTGATTGGAACATGTTTGGGTTGCTAATTGGGTGAAACAGAGCTAAATTGGACATTGCAGGTCTAGGGGTATCGATACACGTAGCCAGGTATCGATACCAGTAGGCAAAATTTGGCCTGGGTATCGATACTCGAGAAGACTTATTGATACGGATGCACAAAATTTGGTTGGGGTATCAATACTCGGGTTTGGGTATCGATACCGATTTTGGCTACTAGAATCTGAGGTTTTGGAATTTGTATACAGGTACCGATACTCAAGAGAGGGGTATTGATACCCTTTGAAAATTAGGCCTAGTATCGATACCCAAAGATAAGGCATCGATACTGATGGTAATTAATTCAATTATTTTGATGCTCTAGTTTTGTATTTTTTTCATTTTAGTCCCTAGATTGTTATATACGCAATTGAATAAGTATGGATGATCGAATTGAGTCAAAAGTGGACATGTAAGCAAGTAATCTGATTAATTGAGGATTGGTAACTTTAAAATTAAGGAAGTCCTTACAATTTTCTAGATTTACAATTTGGTTCCTAAATTGCGACTATGCGTAATTGGATGTCAATTCGACGCCCAATTCAATCAAGAGTTTATCCGTTGTTAGCATGCACACCATTGGTTTAAAGGATGCATCTAGACAAGATAAAAAAATAGGCCTTATTCGTGTTAATTTTCTTCGGGTTTTTTTGACAAACCCTGTGTAGCTCGCTCGGTTTAGTCTGGCTTCTAGGCCGGGTCGAGGGGGTTACAAAATTAATCACAAAGTTAGGTGCATCAATGCTAAGTGCATTTAATTTAATCACACGTTGACGAAGACAGGTTCAATGAAGAGACAAAAAGCCTCAATTGTGGAGGACAACATCAAATGGCGAACCCCCAAGAATGAAGGTAGTCGAACCAACAAAGGAGTTAAAACCTCGAGATAGAGGATAACAATGACAAAATTCAAAATTTTGAATGAACAATTACTAACTAATATTTACTTTCATTTTCAAATCTTGCTTCCTTTAGTGGTGTAGCGGATCAAAACCGTGTTCTTCAAATCTTGTCTCTCCGTCAATGGTGTAGCGGGTCAAAAATTTTCTTCAAATCTTGCCTCCATCAGTGGTAGTGGATCAAAATCTTTTTTAGATCTTGACTCTCCGTCAGTGATGTAACCGACCAACCTTTATCATCAGATCATGCCTCTTCGTCGGCGTTGTAGTGGATCAACCTTTGTCATCAAATCATGCATCTCCGTTAGTGGTGTAGCAGATCAACCCTTCATTTTTGGATCTTGCCTCATCGTCAGTGGTATAGCAGATCAACCATCTTAACTCTCCGATTATGTCTCTTCGTCGGTGTTGTAACTTGATCAAAATTAACTCTCCAATCACACCTTTTAATCTAGTCTCATCATCGGTGGCGTAGCAAGTCAAACTCATCTCCAGATCTTGCCTTTTCGTCAGTGGTGGAGCGAGCCACCCCAATTTACAAATTCTACTTCTCCAACATTGACGAAATCATATCTTTCTGATAAAAGAATGAAATACATGAGTTGACCAGATCATGTATCTCTGTCGGTGGTGTAGCAGATCAACAGATGAGTTCTATTTCTCCAAAAAGACGAGATGCGCCAGCTAAATCTAGAAAGAGTTGTGCCAAGAAAAGAGAAACTCCAACTTGACCGAACGAAAATAGCTATCTTTTATTCTTAACTCTATTCATGTTTCACAATAATGAACAAAGATGAGCAACTGTAATACTCATTTTGTCTGACTCCACTACCCAATTAAATAAAATCAACCAAAATCAAAATTCCAAAAAAGCCATGTCACATTAAAACCAAAGGTCTATTTTCCATTACAAACCCATTTCAAAATTAAACCAAATCAAACCCCAAATCCATTTACAATATTCTCAACTTAAAATTATCACAACCTTTACACCATCAAAGCCCAATTGCCCATTCAACCCTATCCAAATTACCATACCCATTTACCCCAATTGGACTATCCATGACCCAAACTTAAGCCTAGACCTGTTTACTCTATCTGGTTACTAAAATAACCTAAATCCCATACGAAGCCAATTGTAATTCTGAAAAAAAATATGGCTATATATGAAGCCAATTGAAACAATGTAAAGAGGGCTCTTCAATTCAGAAATACAAAAAAGAAAAAAAAAAAAAGCAATTCTTCCCAGGATTCTCTTTTTCATTTTCGCATATCATTAGGGTTTTTTTCTTTTCCTTTTTTTCAAAACTGAAACCAAAGACTTTTGTCCTCGATTCTCAAAAAAATTGTTTTCAAAACAAAGGGGTTCCAAAATTTTTGAGTAGAATCTTGTTTTTAAAACAAAAATCAAAAAAGGATTTTCAGTTTGAAATCAAAGTTTAGGTTGTTTCTCTTTTTCTAGATCTTAAATAAAAAAGAGGGTCTTGAAGTTACCTGTCGTTTGGGAATAAGGCCGCAGTGTCGGTATCTTCGAATGTCAAGAATAGCCGACGAAATTGATCCGCCGAGGAACGGCACATGAAAGAGGCTAGCGTTCCTTTCCTCCCTTAAACTTTTTCAGAGCGTTTGCTCTCTGCTTTTCCCCTTTTATTATTTTGTTGAAACTAAAATGGAATGAACTGCTTTTTTTGTTCTTTATTTTGTTTGCCCTTTTTTGAGAACCCATTGACTGTCGTGCTCCTTTTTTTTATTTAGCCTAAATTTTTTTTTTTTTTGTTTTTAAAATTTTCAAATCTTCGTATAAGTTTTAAAAGCATTTTTTTTTCGTTTTCATCCTTAAATGACTCAATCCTGTTTTTAGATCTGTTTTTTTTTTCTTTCGTAAATATTAAATGTTATATTTTGATCCTTAAATGGCTTTGCTATTCAGCTTTTTAGGTTAATTTATGTTTCAAGTTTTCTTTTTTTATTCCTATGCATCTACATACCTGTATCTTCATTTAATACATATACTATATTGCATCATATATATATATATATATATATATATATATTACGTGGTTATGGGCTTTACATATATATCTTTCGTATATCATATATGTATATATATATTTACATGTTTTATTACATATGTATATTATTTATTTCATGTCTTTAATTTATGCACATTTATTTTATTGTTTCGGATCACAATTTGCTTTCGGTCTTACGGTGATCCGTAATGGGGTATGATTTATATTGTTCATGGCACGTTTAATTTAATTAACATCTAATTCACTAGCATCTACCTTTTAATTTTTGCATTTGTTTATTTGCTTGCTCTTTATTTCCGTATTTATTTTCTTGTTATGTTTTAATTTTTGCTTGCGTCTTAATGTGACATGCATTTAAATTGTCATTCATTTAATTTCTTTTAATTCTATATTTACATTGATGCTTAATTAATTCTTAACTATAAAAAGAAGATATTTATTAACTCGAGTATTTGTGTCGTAATATCTTGACTTAATAGATATTGACCAAATATTCGAATTAATTTATATTGTCTAAAGGTAAAATAAAAAATGAATAAAATTTGACAAGTCATAACATCACTCTTAACTGTTTGCACCATGCATAAAGATGATGTACTTGACTTGAACCATAAATTAACACGGCAGACGATCTTAATTGATGTCGGTTTAATCTATGATCTGAATGTATGGTCACCCTTATTAATTAAAAGACTAATTAATTCAAACTCACCAAGTGTTAAAGCCCACTTAATTAAAACTTATATTCAATTAAGAATATTTAATCAAATTCAATTTAAATTTCCATCGATAAAAGTAACGTATGATTTGGTACTGATTTTGGGCGTAACGGGGGTGTTAATTCTTCCCTACACGTAACCAACTCTCGAAACCATTTTTATGAATCTATGATTTTACAGTGTCTGGTCTACCTAAACCAAGTGATTGGTAGCGACTCCATCATTTTTCCTACTATTTTTCAAAAATCAAAACCGATTCTTCCAAGTGACACCGAGGAAACTTGTTTTTAAAATAGTCGTTATAGCATGACGACTCTGTTGGGAACCAATTTTTGAGAGTTAAGCCAAAAATCATACGTTACTTTTATCGATGAAAATTTTGAAATTTAAGTTGAGTTTAATTAATTTGTTCTTTCTTGAAGATAATACATTTATTAAGTGGGCTTTGATAATTGGTGGGTTTACATTAATTATTCATTTAATTTATAAGGAATCACTGACATGTGTTGCATCATAATCATTGAGCTTTTTACTTGAGCTTTGTCTCTTGAGTGGGAGTGGAGACGCCCAATACCCCGTGACTAACCCTCTGCGGTATGTTAATTCACTTCTAGAATCCATGCCTTCTGATCCGGCAGCAGCCCTCCGTATCATAAGGTCGTGCTTTTCCTTGAACCGAATTCGATTCTCATGCTTGTAATGGGCCAGAATTTGGGTTTTTGTTGCCTTGGTAGGTAATAAGATAGGTTTCGTAACGCCCCGGTTTTGGTCCTAGGAGTTATCTAGGTGGTTTAGATGGTCCGATAGATCGGATTAGAGGATTCGAGTTAGTTTTGAGATTTAATTTGGAATAAATATTTTTAGATGAGATTAAAATGTGGAAAAATAATCTAAAATCATCATTTAATATGTAAATGATTTTGGTAAAACCAATTTTACAAAAAGGGGTTTCAAAAATGGATATTTTGGTTAGTGACCAAAATGTAAAATTTTAAAACTATTTTTAGTTACTATTTTGTAAAAGGGTCAAAACTTTGAATCTTTAAGGAGCTATTTATCCAAAGTCTAATATCATACTTTTTCTCTTAATTGGCTATTTTAAATGATTTTAAAATAATATAAAAAGGTTTGGAGAATTAATTGGATAATTAAAAGGTTTTAAACAATTTGACGTAACTAACTTTTCTCAAAAAGGATTTTCTCTCTAATTCTCTCCAGCCAAATACTTCTTTTCTCTTTAAAATTCTCAGGTAAAATCTTATTTTAGTAAATCCTTTGATTTCAAATGAAATTATAATGATTTCCTAACAAAATCTAATTGGTTTCTCATTGTTTTGTTATGTAAATTCATCAAATTAAGGGGAAAGGCAGCCATTAGAGGTGAGGTTCATTCTTCTCCTCTAATAAAAGGTTCTTTATTTAAATTCCCAAGTTAATGATCCTTTACATATGTTTTCTAACTTGATTTTATGATTTAATTATGGAATATTTGTTAAATTGAGGTTTAATTGGTTAAATTGGTGGATTTTCGAATACTCTATTTTGCTGAATTCTTGATTGATTTTAATTATGATTTTGATGTTTATTAATGTTAATAAGTGGGTTTAACATTGGAATCCGGAAACTATGTGAATCTCTAATTTTCTAGGTTGTTAGTTGTGAGTTTTTGGGGTGTTGTGGCGGTTTATTGAATGCTAGAGGTATAAGGATGTTTTTGTTGTGTTTTTAGATGTTAATTAATGGGTTAAAACATTAGATTGTGGCTGGGTTAAGTTTGGAAGATGTTTGATGTTGATTTCGGTTGTTGTAGAGTGAAATTGAGTAGTTGGTATTGAAGATATGTGTTGTTGTGTTGTTGAATGCATTTTGATGCATTGAATCCTCTGTTTTGTATGGATAAAATAAGGGAAGTTGGTCATCAAGCTTGAAAGATCATTTCGAAAGCTTTGGAGACGAGTTTACCGAATCACAAGCGAGGCTTTGCGTATCAGTAAGTGAGAATGAGTTTTACAGCTTTACAAAGGTTTGAAAGTTGTGTGGGGGTTTAGATCAAGCTTGAAACGCTGGTCTAAACTCAGAAGTAAGTAAAGGATGAATTTTCTCTCGAACTCGGTTTGGCAATTAGTTTTTTATACACTTGTTTTAATGATTTGATTACTCAATGTTATATGCATGGTTTAAGCATGGTTTAATGCTGGAAAATGTTTATGAAATGATGATGATGCATTTGGAGGTAATGCCTGTTTTATTAATGTTGTTGAACATTGGTAATGCATGGTTTAATGCATTGGAAATAATGGTTTTAATTAATGCATATGAAAACATTAAGTTAATGTTAATGAGATGAATTATATTGGCAAGTGATGGTATGAAAAGAGTATGGAAATGTTATCGGATATAATTAGTCGGCCATAGGATTTAAAGTGTACTTAATAAGTCGCACATGGCTTGTAGAGGTGATGTATTGAGAGTATTTACTTCTACCATGTGAACCCCAATATTGTTGAGGTAATACTTCAATGGCAATTTACTCCGACTGCGACCGTAGAGGTGATGCATTGGAAGTGTTCACTCTAAATTGGAGGATGATCCTTGGTAGTGTAGAGTTTATGCATGTGATGCATTTACTCCATGCCATTAGTTGTAAGTGATTGGCATATCACTTGGGAAATATGTGTATTCGATGTGGCTTGATGAAAATAATGAGATTTGGGAATGGATCACTTATAAGCCAATATAGTGAATTGATGTATCATGTCAATGGATTGCTTGTATAATTTGACTTATACATATGAATACTCTTTAAGTCTTGCATTGGTAGTATGCATGAGAAAGCTTAAATTGAAGGTAGCAAATGGGAATTTGCTGTTGAATCCATGATATATGTTGTATATGGTTTAATATGCTATTTTAGAAATGTTAAGTGCATGGTTTTGATAAGGCGTGATGTTGAAATGATGATTTAAAAGTGTTGTGGAAAGTGGAAAACAAAAGAATTGTAAAACGGGTTAAAAATGCATTGATGGTCGTTGGTCTTTGAGAATTCCTCACTAAGCCTAGTGTGCTTACGCTCTCTTTTCCAATAATGTAGAGAATTAAAGGTTGCGGGCAACAAGGAAGCGATGATAGAATTCTAAGAACTTGCTTTCAAAGTATGGTTTGAAACGTTTTATAGTAGTAATAAGGGCAATGTGTCAAATGTTATTTTGGGAGGGTTTTTGATGAACTCCCTGTTCTTGCAAGTTGTAATTGTTGGTTTAGACTTGTAAACGGTTTAAAGTGCTTGAGATGTGTTTAGATTTATATTTTTGATTTTGACTAGGGAGCATGCCTATAGACTTTGTGGTTGATTATGTTAGACTAGCTAGGATTGTTTGAAATGTTGGTATGCTGATGTTTAAGCATGTTAATGTAGTTATATGATGTTTAGATATGTGTTAAGGCTGAATGGAATGAGCCAAAGTGTTATATGTTACATCTAGAGGTCATTAAAGGCCTCTGCGTACAGGTACGGGTACCCAAGGACCGGTACGCGTGGTCCTGTTAAGGCTCAAATTATTGGAATAAAGCTAAGGGTATCAGTACATCTAGCCACCGTAATGTACGCCTAGAGGAAAATTTTGTACATACACAAGTTTGTGTACCGGTACGATCCCTTCAAATTTAACAAGCCGTATTGATACGTGGGGTACTGTATCGATACGTTCTTTAGCTACTAGAATTTTGAGTTTTGAGATAACAAAGTGGGGATTGGTACGGGGTCAAGGCCATATCGGTACGGGTGGGTTAACACACCATATCAATACGGTTATACGTGTATCGGTATGAGTAACTATTATGTTAGTTAGACTGTATCAGTACGGGCTTGCCTATATCGGTAGCTATGTTAATTTTGGTGTATGTCATTTTGCTGAAGTTTGGAAATCTTGTAATTTAGTCCCTGATTGTTGTGAATGCAAATGATTGAGTTTCGATGATTGTCTTGAGTTGGAAGTTAATATGCTATCATGATATTGGATTAATTAAGGTTGGGTAATCTTAATTGGAGCAAAGACCCTATAATTTACAAAAATTATGTTTTGGTCCTTAATGTGGCTTGTTAAGCAAATGAACCCTATTTTGCAATCTGATTTCGATGTAACATTTCCGTTGAAGCATGTTCACTTAGGATAATAACAATTTGTATTTAGACAAGATAAAAAGAAAAAATGGACTCATTTTAGGTTATTAGCTCGAGTTTACTTTAACAAACCTAATGTGGCTCTTTTAGTCCAGTTTCGGCTAAGTCGGGCTAAGGGGGTTATATTTGGTGATATTAGAGCCAGGTTTACAAAAAAATAGGATGTTGTTGGTGATTGCATAATGTTGATTGCTATGCACGGTGATTGTTTATATGCACGGTGTTTGAAATATGCTATGTTGGGGTATTTTTGGGGATACATTGCCTTATTACTATAGTTATGAAATGATTTTGGTTTGAAATGGAAGTCTTGGATCCTTGCTTGAAGTTAACCTGATTATTTTTGTTTGGTGTAATTATCAAGCCTTAGATACGTTTTATTACAATGTCACTGAGAAGAGAATTACGATCTAATAGCAATTAGAAGGTAAGGATTAGAGGGTGAGACTGTACATCCCTCAGGATTGCCGCCTCCTGTGCCTAATCCTCTTGAGGGAGTAGAGCAAGTACCACCTGCACCATCTTATCCAGTGTTTGGTGATATGAAGCCTTTGGTTCAGGCTGGAGTATATGTACCTGCACTGGCACCCGCTGCTGCTATTAATTTGAGGTTACCGTTGGAGTGTCTGTGCAACCTTTGAGGAGTTGAGTTTAAGGGCTGGCACCCGAGGCATTCGAGGAGTGGTTTGCTAGTACAGAACAGATCTTGGTTCAGATAGGGTGCAATAATGACCGTAAACTGGATGTATCGTATCCCTGTTGCAGGGTGATACATACAGTTGGTGGACCACTATGATCGCGGGTATAGAACCATGTGATGTGACCTGGGAATTCTTCCAAGCTGTCTTTAGAAGGAAGTATCTGGGAGTTAGATACTTGGACGAAATGAAACGTGAGTTTATGGCCTTAGTTCAGGGTAGTATGACAATATTTGAGTACGAGGTGCAGTTTGTGAGGCTGAGCCAGTATACGCCTGAGTTGGTACCGGATGAGAGGCATCGTTGTGATCTATTTTGCTATGGTTTGGAGCAGGATGTTAAGACCTACATGTTGGCCACTAATTATATGGATTTAGATGTGTTGGTCATACGAGCGAAGGATATTGAGCAGAGTTTGGGCTTATCTCTTCGATCATGAGGCTATGGCTCGGGGAAAAGAGTTGCAAATTTTGGATCTAATGATGGCCGATACAAGAGGCACCGTGATTGGAGGCATCAACCTGAGTTAAGTCGTGGTGAAGGTTGAGCTAAGAAAGGAAAAATATCTGAGTGTGTTCATTATGGGAAACGACACCCAAGAGTTTGTTGGAGATCATCAAAGGTCTGTTTGGGCTGTGGATCGAATGATCATGTTAGACGTGATTGTCTACAGGTGGGACGAGCTTGCCTGGTTCTTGCACTTGTAGCGAATAATAATTTTTGGGGTTGTGGGTTAGAGGATCATATGAGGCGTGATTACCCAATGTTGGCTAGGGGTGTACGAGCTCTTACACCTGTTGTTGCACCCACCAAGAGGTCGTGGGCGCGATTGAGGTAACTTTTAAATGAGAGAGGATGGAAAGAGGATTGTAGAGCATACTGTGGCAGTTCGACCCGAGGGTGGTGGACCAGCGAGGATTTATGCGCATTGTGAAGGAAGAAATGACATAGATGTGATAGCAGGTACATTTACCTTACACTCTCTGTCATTACTTTCTCTGGTAGATTCTGGTTCTACGCATTCAGACATTTTTCATGAGCATGCGCATTTGTTTGGTATACCAATAGAAATGTCTGATGTGGGTATGCATGTAATGAGTTCTTTTGGAGAGACGGTTGTTATAAGGAAGTTGTAGAGAAGGTGTTCTTTAAAGGTGCAAGATCACGTGTTTGAGGCTGATCTAATACAGCTGCCTTTTCATGGCTTCAATGTGATCTTGGGCATGGATTGGTTGTCCGAGAACCGGGCTGTGGTTGATTTTGAGACAAAGCAAGTCTCGTTGAGACTTATCGATGATTATAAAGTAGTGGTTGTAGGTGAGAATGTTAATTTCTTATCCAACATGGTTTCGGCCAATAAGACGCAGAAAGATGTTGAAAAGTGGGTGTCAAGCATATTTGGCTTATGTTATGAACCCAAATATGGAAGAAGTATGGACTGGTGATATTCGTACCGTTTGTGATTACCCAGGGGTGTTTCCGGAGAAGTTACTGAGATTGCCACCAGATAGAGATATGGAGTTTTGTATTGAGACGTGTGTTGATACGGCTCAGGTACCAATTGCAACGTATCGAATGGCACCAAATGAGTTAAAGAGTTGAAGACACAACTCTAGGAGTTGTTGGATCATGGTTTTATTTGGCCTAGTGTTTGGCCATGTGGAGCACCGATATTGTTTATGAAAAAAGATGGCATTTTGAGGATGTGCATTGACAATCGACAACTGAACAAGTTGACGATTAAGAATAAGTATGCTTTGTTGTGAATCGATGACTTGTTCGATCAATTTTGAGGTGTTATGATGTTTTCCAAGATCGATTTGAGATCTGGGTATTATCAGTTGAAAGTTAAGGATAAAAATTTGTTGAAGACTACTTTTCGTACGAGGTACGGCTATTATGAGTTCTTGGTAATGCAATTTGGGTTTACGAATGCACCTGCGGCATTCATGGATATGATGAATCGGGTGTTCTATAAATTCTTGGATCAATTCATAGTAGTGTTTATTGATGATATTCGTGTGTACTCTCGTACCGTGGAGGATCATGATCGAAATTTGTGGGTTGTGTTACAGACCTTGTTAGATAATCAGCTTTACGCCAAGTTAAGCAAATATGAGTTTTGGATTAAGGAAGCGGTTTTTCTTGGTCATGTGATTTCAGTTGAAGGTATTCGGGCGGATCCTAAAAAGGTTGAGGCAGTTGCGAATTGGAAGCAGCCTAAGTCAGTGACAAAAGCCCATAGTTTCTTGGGTTTAGCGGGTTATTATTGTCGCTTTGTAGATGGGTTTTTGAGAGTTGCTGCTCTGTTGACCAAGTTGTTGCAAAAGAATGTACGGTTCGAATGGACAGAAGCTTTGACGTAAGCTCCAATCTTGATTCAACCTAAGTCAAGAAAAGAGTTTGTGGTTTATAGTTACGCACCCTACGTTGCGTTGGGGCGTGTGTTGATGTAGGGTGGAAAGTTGTAGCTTATGCATCGAGGCAGTTAAAGGTGCACGAGCGCAACACCCTACGCATGATCTTGAGCTCACTGCGGTAGTGTTTGCATTGAAGATTTGGAGATATTACCTTTATGGTGAGAAGTGTAGTGTATACACAGATCATAAGAGCTTAAAGTACACCCCTTTTTATTAATTAATAAAACACATGTTAAAAATCCTTAATTTAGGGAAGAAACCACCAGCCAAAGTTTGGTAAAATAGCTCCTTAAGGATTCTAAGGATTTGATCATTTTACAAACTAGTCACCATTTAAAAATAGTTTTAAAATTTTATATTTTGGTCACAACCAAAATGTCACCCTTCCAATTTCAAATTTTCTCAAATTGATTTCACCAATATTAACTATATATTAAATAATGATTTTTAACCATTTTTCCATATTTTTAACTCACTCAAAAATATTTATTCTCGAATCTTACTCAAATCCTTAACTCGATCCACCGGACCGTCTAACTACCCTTAAACCGGGGAGTTACATGTCTCTTTATTATCGTCCCAGTAGTATAACAAATTGGCATCAGAGCTTTTCAGGTTAGTCAGGATAATGACGACGGTGAAATATGAAATTTCGTTGTTCCATCGCAACGTCAGGTTTTCGCTATGGCAGGTGAAGGTTCGAGATGTTCTTGCTTAGATGGATTTAGATGATGCATTAGATGGATTTAATAATATGCCGAAAGAATGGTCGGATACAGAGAAACGCCACAAGGATAAGAAAGTTGCTTCCCAGATTCGTTTGCACTTATCAAACAGTATTTTATAGGATGTTCACAAAGAGAAGACAGTTGCCGACTTATGGGCAAAATTGGAATAAATTTGCATGAAGAAAACTTTGACCAACAAGTTGCACCTTAAGCAATGCTTATACTCCCACAAGTTAGCAGTAGGTTCGTGTCTTGACGACCACCTAACCGATTTTAAGGAGATCATCTCAGATTTAGAAACGATGGAGGTAAATTACAATGAGGAAGACTTATGTTTGATTTTACTTTGCTCATTTCCCGCTTCATATTCGTCTGTTAGAAGCACCTTCCTACACAGCTATGATACCCTTATTCTTGAAGAGGTATATGATAATTTGAATTCACATGACAAGATGCAACATCTTACCGGCTCCGAGTTCCAAACAAAGGGTCTCATGGTGCATAGATCGACTAGTTTAGACCGCAAAAAAAGGTGATCGTAATTTCGATAGTCAAAATAGAGGCAAGTCCAAATCGTCAAATCGAGTTAAAACATGTTATTTTTGCAAAAAGAAATGTCATATTAAATCTGAGTGTTACAGATTATAGAATAAGATAAATAGGGAATCTAAGAATCAAAATTCTAGTAAAGATAAAGCTGATATTATAGAGAAGTATAATGATGGTGAACTTTTAGTTTCTTCTAGCGAAGACTCTATAGCGAGTGAGGAGTGGATTCTTGACTCTGGTAGTAGTTTTCATATGAGTCCAAATCGGGATTGGTTTGCGACGTATAAACCTATATCTACAGGTGTTGTCTTATTGGGAAATAATGTCTCTTGTAAAGTTACAGGTATTGGCACAATCAAGAATAAGATGTTCGATAGGATTGTTCGAACACTTGGTAATGTGAGGCATGTTCTAGATTTAAGAAGAAATCTGATTTCGTTAGGTACTCTGGATTCAAAAGGGTACAGATACTCTAATGAAGGTGGAGCTATGAAAATTTGCAAGGGCGCTCTTGTTGTGATGAAATGGTATAAAAGAGCAGCCAATTTTTATGTTTTGCAAGGTTTAACTATTTTAGGTGATACATCCATTGTTTCCTCCTGCATGTCAAATGGCGTTGTTACTGGTGAAGACGTCTTGACTGAATCAAGTAAAAGAGGATTTTGTGTTGAACATGACAACCGTGGGCATAATGATTCTTGTCGACAGAAAATAGTTCGATTTCGTGGGCATAACGAATTTGAAAAGAAGAATAAAGTTAAATTTTGCGGGTATAACGAATTTGAGAATCTTAAGAGAGTTTGATTTGCTTCAAAGATAAATAATGAGAAAGGTAGTAATGCCATTGATGATCGGGGTCGTGTTATTGCTCGTGGTGATATAGTTGTGAGCAAAGTTGCCACTAATGTTGATCTTACCGACGTAAAGACTAAATTACCTTGTATATCCAAGCTTGGGCAAGGCTTGGATTCGATCGGTGTTCATTGCTGAAGACTACCCCTTGAAGGGGTTTCAAGGTGGAGATATTGTTCGACAGGAATTTGTCTCAAGGTGGAGATTTGTTAGAGTTGTGATCCAAATTCTTTTAGGATTAGGTTTAAAGTTAGAATCCTACTTTTAGTAGATCTTGTTTATTTTATATTAATTAAAGGTAGGAAACTCAGTTTGAGTAGAATTTGTTTCTATGCAAGTTTCCTCTGTAAACAAGGAATATATCCCTATAAATAGATACTAGGGATTAGGGGTTTAGACAAAACATCATAAATCAGTTGTAATCTCTTTCTCCATCATAGTGAAAGTTCTCATCCTCTGCCCGTGGTTTTTCCCTTTTGGGTTTTCCACGTAAATTCTTGGTGTTATTTTTCTTTTCTACGTTTGCGCTTATTTATTTTTCTCGTCATTATCGTCCCGGTAGTATAACACTTTTCTTACATACATTATATTGTGATGATTAAGTAACCTTGAGGCTGGTGAGGATTCGTGGAGAAGATCAGGTCTTGGGTATACAATAATTCTCTATGGTCCCCTAATGCTAATTCTTTTTTTATCATTCTTGGCAACTTGTTGGTATTTATACATACCTAGTGTAAAACTAAGTTTTTTTTCTGCCTTTTTGTTTTTGGTTTTGTCGAGGTGGTGAAGATGGTGGTTATCTTGGCTAGCCCTTTACAAATTTTATTATAATATTTGTTAACTCTTTTGAATCATTGAACTTGCTTATATACTATTAAAATCCAGTGTTCGATGTATGGGCGATTCTTGAAAAGAAAAAGAAACATGTCTCGAGGCATTTCCAACTACATTTGTCTAATTTGGAACATTTCAAAATCTTTATATCCTTGTAATCATATATATACCCTTAATTGTAATTGTTATACTCATCAAATATACAAATCCTTTACATGGTTGTAACACCCCCTACTCGGTCTAAGAGAAATCTGAGTCGGAGACATTACTGAAAAATTGAATCAAAGCATTTGATTAATAATTCAAACATAAATCAATGAAACATATAACAAACTTTCTTCATTACAAATATTTCAGGTTAATATTCACCTGGGATCATGTAGGATATTGATTTTTCCTACTAGGGATCATTTTGCAAAGAACTTAGTTTATAGATTAATTTGTAAATTTTTGAGATTTCAGCCCTCTTTAGGAATTAAATTTACATAACTGAAATTAATGTCATATGATATCTACTCCTCAAATTGACCCGTTTAGTTACTTAGAACTCATTTAATTAGCATATTAAATAATCAGGACTGAAATGTAAAAATGCGAGAATTGAATAAACCATAACTATTTTAGCCACCTTCCGTACCGGTACTTAAGGGTTCGTACCGATATGGCTATAGTCTTTTCAAATTTTAGTAACCAGTTTTCATATCGATACGAGAGACCGTATCCACAACAATCACCTAGACAAAATCACTTTTAGGAGTCAAAGGCAAGCAAATAACAAAGTCCATCGTGATCCGTTTCCATTTCCACTCAGGAATCCTAATAGGCTGCAAAAGACTAGAAGAATGATGATGTTCTGCCTTAACCTGTTGACAAGTCAGACATCTAACCACATAATTTGAGATATCTTTCTTCATGCGAACCCAACGGTACCTTTTCCTTAAATTCTGGCACATCTTATCTAGCCACATAATATGAGATATCTTTCTTCATGCCTTAACCATATGGAATACTGTGAGCCTCGCAAAGAATGGCTCGCTTCAACTCGGCAACGTCAGGCACACAATAACGACCCTTAAAACATATAACCCTATCATAATCAAGGGCGTAAACAGATGTAGATCCCTGCTGAACCTGTTGTATGACAGGAAGTAAGGAACTATCCAAAAGCTATTTATCCTTAATTTCCTCGGCCAAAGTCGACTTAACCTAGAGCTCAGCCAGTAAACTACCATCATCATATATACTCATCCTGGCGGATAAGGACCTCAAATCTGAAATAGCCTTCCGGTTCAAAGTATCAGTAACAACGTTGGCCTTCTCTAGGTGATACTCAATCTCATAATCATAAGAAGCTTAAGCCAATGACGTTGTCTCAGATTAAGCTCTTTCTGTGTAAGAAGATACTTCAGGCTCTTTTGATCTATATAGATATAACACTTTTCTCTTTAGAGATGGTGTCTCCAATTTTTTAAGGTAAAAACCACAGCATCCAACTCCAGATCATGAGTAGGATAGTTACACTCGTGCGGTCTCAACTGGCGTGACGCATAAGCGATCACCATTCCATACTACATTAAAACACATCCCAGTCCAGAGTGCGAAGCATCACTATAAACTGTGAAATTTTTTCCAGACTCGGGCTGGGTCAAAACTGGACCTTGTGTCTGAGATGTCTTTAATTTCTCAAAACTCTCTTGCTGAGCATCTGTCCAGATAAATAGAACATTCTTCCTCAACAGCTTCGTTAGAGGGGCAGCAATGATGGAAAAACTCTCAACGAAGCGTCTTTAGTACCTAACTAAACTCTCAATCTTGCTCGGATCAACTTGAATACCTTGAACTGATACCACATACCCGATAAAAATCACCTTGCTAAGCCAGAATTCACACTTGCTCAACTTGGCATACAAACAATGTTATCTAAGAGTCTGGAGAACAATTCTCAGGTGCTTAAAATATTCAGCCTCAGACCGAGAGTAGACCAAAATGTCATCGATAAACACCACAACAATCTGATCTAGGTAGGGCCAAAAAACAAGATTCATCAAATCTATAAAAGCAGCAAGAGCATTAGTCAATCCGAATGGCATCACTAAGAACTTGTAATGCCCATATCTGGTGCAAATGGTTATCTTCGCAACATCGGACCCCTTAACCTTCAGCTGGTATTACCCAGATCAAAGATCAATCTTTGAGAAAACAGAGGCTCCCCGAAATTGTTCGAACAAGTCATCGATCCTGGGTAGAAGGTATTTAATTTTTACTATCAGCTTATCCAGCTTCCGGTAATCGATACACAGTCTGAGAGATCCATAATTCTTTTTAACAAACAGAACTGGAGCTCCCTAAGGTGAAGAGCTTGGTCAGATAAAGCCTCGATCAAGGAGCTCTTGTAACTGAATCTTTAACTTCTTAAGCTCCTTAGGAGCCATACGGTAAGGATTCATAGAAACTGGCACAGATCTCAGATAAGTTATAATCTTAAATTCAACGTCTCTATCCGGTGGCAGTCTAGGTAACTCCTAGGGAAAAACATCAGGAAACTCTTTCACTGTAGGATTTCCTTAATTTTGGATAAAGAACCCTCCGTATTCAAAATACAAGCAATAAAGGTCTCATACCCTTTCCGGATCATTATGTCGACAGTCAAGGCGGATACCATATTCAAAAGATACATGCGCATCTCACCAATTAAAACAACTGTCTGATCGTCAGAAGTCTTCAAAGTTTCCCTCTTGGACTCACAATAAAGATTAACCCGATGTTCAGTTAACCAATCTATACCAAGAATTAGATCAAACTCCTCTAAAGGTAGCTCTATAAGGTCGGCTAGAAAGGTTTCCCCTTGAACCTCAAAAGGACATCGTCTAAAAATCTTATCCACAATCACTGACTGACCCACTGGGCTCATGACAGTAACTACATCTTCGTTGGTCTCAACTAGGATTTGAAGATCTCGGGACACGGATCTTAATACATATGAATAGGTGAAGTTGTTGTCAAGCAATGCAAAATATAGAACAGAATATATAGTAAATGTACCTGCAATGATGTCCAGCTTATCTCTATTATCACGCTGTCTGTGTAACCCCCTTAGCATGGCCTAGCCGAAACCGAACTAAAAGGATCATATTAGGTTTGTCGAAGCAAACCTGAGCTAATAACCTAAACTGGTCCTTTTTTATTTTTATCTTTTCTAAATGCATTAATTAATTCATATGGTGGACATGCTTCAGCGAAAATATTACATTGAAATCAAATTTCAAAATGATTTAATTGCTCAAAAATGCATATTAGGGACCAAAATGTAATTTTTACAAATTACAGGGTCTTTATTAAAATTTAGGTTATCAATCCTTCATTAGTCTAATTTCATGCTCAAATTTTAAATTTCAACTCAAAACAATCATTCGAACTCATTCAATTGCATACATAACATTCAGGTACTAATTTGCAAGATTTCCAACTTCAGCAAATTGATATGCACAAAATCAACAAGGTGTATCGATATGGGCAAGCCCGTACCGATACTGTTTAATCAACATAACAGCTACTCGTATCGATACACGTACATTCATATTGATACGGTGTGTTGACCCAGCCGTACCGATACGGTCTTGACCCGGTACCGATCTCCCTTATGATTTCTCAAAAACTTAGAATTCTAGTGACCAAAACAAATACCGATACGGTACCTCGCATATCGGTACAGCTCTTTAAAAATAAAGGGGGTGTACCGGTACTTAAACCCGTGTACCGACATGAGTACAAAAATTCCTCAAAGCGTACCGATACGGTGGCTAGGTGTACCGATACCCTTTATTAAATTCTAATAGATTAAGCCTTCCCAGACCCCGCGTACCGATCCTTGGGTACCCGTACCGGTACACAATGGCCTATAATGACCTCTAGGTCCAACATATGACACTTTGGCTCAATCTAAACTCATTCAACATATTACTAAACATCATACATCATCAAAAACATGCTTATCACCAACATATCAATGTATTAAGCAAGTCTAACAAGCCTAACACTAGCATCCACATCATCTATAGGCATGCTCCCTGCTCAACAAGTAAAAAGCTCAAACCAACCTTCAAACAATCGTAAATGCCAATTACACATCTAAAACATCACCATAAACTTGAAAAACTAGGGAGTATAGCAAATAACCCTCCCAACAACAAACAACCACATTGTCTTTATTACTACAAGTCTAAATCAAAGCCATACTTTCGTAAACACAAGTCCTTGGATTTCCTTTTGCTTGCTCGCTGCCTCTAATCTTTAATTCTCTGCATTGATGGAAAAAGAGAGCGTAAGCACACTAGGCTTAGAGAGGAATGCTCAAAAACCAACCCCATCAATGCATTTAAAATCATTTAACAATCTTTTTGAAAACTCATTTTCCAAAACACTTTGCAAACATCATTTCAACATCATGCCTTATCAAACCATGCACTTAACATTTCCAAAACATGCATATTAAACCATATGCAACATGTATAATAGATTAACAGCAAAATCCCATTTGCTACCCTCAATTTAAGTTTTCCCATGCATACTACCAATGCAAGGCTTAAAGAGTAAAACATGTTTAAATCAACATTAAACAACATAATCCATCTCATGATACATCATCAATTATATTAGCTTACAAGTGATCATTAACCAAGTTCTAATTTTCAAAACATAACATTGGATACACGGATTCAACAAATGCTCCTAACACTTCATGCCATCACAACCAGAATTAAAGGTACATTTACAACCGGGTAGAATCACAACCCCACACATCGATTGGATGCATAACCCACTAATGGGAGTCTTCGGTACAAAGATCAAAACCCCTCGACCGTTAGGGTACTTGGATGGAGTTTTTGGTACACCAGATCAAAACCCCTCAACATCCGATGCGACTTTTTATAGTTCACTATCAATCCTATGGTCGGCCAACTATATCCGATAACATTTTCAAAACCTTTTCACACCATCACTTGCCAATATAATTCATTTTATTAACATTAACTCACTGTTTTCATATGCATCATCAAAACCATTTAACCAATGCAATTAACCTCACATTAACCAATGTTCAAAAACATTAATAAAATATGAATTACCTCAAAATGCATAAATATCATCATATAACCAATTTCCAGCATTAAACCATGCTCAAAACATGCATATACAGTGAGTAATCAAGTAATCAAAAACAAGTGCATTAAAACCAATTGCCAAATCGAGTTCGAGAGAGAATTCATCCTTTACTTACTTTCGAGCTTAGACCAGCATTTCAAGCTTGATCTAAACCCCCAAACACAACTTTCAAACCTCAAAAAAGCTTTAAATCTCGTTCTCACTCACTGACACGTAAAGCCTCGTTTGTCGATATGGTAAACAAACCTCCAAAGCTTCTGAAACATCTGTTCAAGCTTGAGGAGCAACTTACCCTATTTTATCCACACAAAAACAGAGGATTCAATGCATCAAAATGCATTCAATAGCCCAGCAACAACAATTCATATAAATCCACAATATACACTCCCCAATTTCCCTCCACAACAACTAAAATCAACATCAAACATCTTCCAAACTTAACCCAGCCAAAACCTAACATTTTATTCCATCAATTAACATAAATTAACATCTAAAAACACAATAACATCATCCTTGTACCTCCAGCATTCATCAAACCTCCACAACACCTCAAAAACTCACAACTAACAACCTAAAAAATTAGAGATTCACTTAGTTTCGGGATTCCAGTGTTAAAGCCAACTTATTAACTTTATTAAACATCAAATCATGATTAGAATCAATCAAGAACTCAGCAAAACAGAGCCTATATGAAAATTCATATATCCAATCAATTAAACCTTGATTTAACCAATTTTCCATTATTAAATCATCAAATCAAGTTAGAAAACATATGTAAAGGATCAATAACTTGGGAATTTCAGTAAAGAACCTTATATTAGAGGACAAGAACGAAGCTTACCTCTATATTTGGCTTTCCTCTTAATTGGATGAATTTTCTTGAGAAAATAAGATCAAATCAAATGGATTTTGTTAGGAAACAATTAAAGATCAATTTGAAAACAAAAGAATGTTGAAATCAAGTATTTACCAGAGAAAAATGAAGTGGAAAAGAGTTTTTGGCTGGAGAGAATTTGAGAGAAAAACTTTTGATGAAAAGTTAGTTACGTGAAGTTTTCTTTTAAATCTAATTATGATATTAATCTCCCCAAGTCTAATTATCTCTCTTAAAACCTTTTTAAAATATCCAATTAAAAGATAAAAGTCTGATATTAGACTTTGGCCAAATAGCTCCTTAAAGATTCTAAGTTTTGACCCTTTTACAAAACAGTTTTAAAACTTTACATTTTGGCCACTAATCAAAATGTCATTTTTTGAGACTTTTTTCATAAAATTGATTTTACCAAAATTATTTACATATTAAATAATTATTTTAGAACATTTTTCCATATTTTTATCTTACCTAAAAATATTTATTTCTAATTAAATCCCAAAACTGACTCGAATCCTCTAACCCGATCCATCAGACCGTCTAAACCATGTAGAAAACTCCTAGGTCCAAAACCGGGGCATTACAGTCTGGTGGTATAAACAAGTGCGGCTTGTATGGCCTTAGTCATAACTGGTTCCCCACTCTGATGGGTTCGTCCCCTACTATTAGATTTAGCAGCAGATCCTGAAACTCTACCCTGATGACGACTTGTATTCGACGTCTGAATAGATGCCTACGAATGAATAGAGTCTAAAAATGGGCAGGGGTCTGAGACGATACTCGATCTGCAGAAGGTGGGTGTGGACGCTGTTTCTAAAAATGTTTAGTAGATCCAGATCGAAAGCAAGCACCCGATAGCTTTCTGCATTCTCCTCTATGTAATTTACCACAATACTCACATACAGGCATAGGAGAGAACCCTGATAAACCACCTCGACTGATAGTTGGACCCTGAGGTGCCATAGGTCTATAACTCGAACTACCCCTCTGATATCTTGTAGTACGAGCCCTCTTATTATGGCACGCGTGAGACTCCCCGTGACCATAGAATCTCCTGAATCAATCTCGGTCTCGCCTTCGATCCCTGTCTCTACCTCAATCTCTATCTCCACTGCTCTAACTAGCTGCCAAAATCTCTACCTCTTCTGCAGTCTCGGCCCAATTCACCAGCTCCTCAAACACCTCATCATGGTGTGTGGCCACTCAATCATGTATCCCAATACAAAGACCCTCCAAAAACTTATTGCATCTGTCTTTCTTAGTAGATACTAAACCAGTACTATATCTCAGCAAATCCAAAAACTGTAACTCATACTCGACTACTGTCATGGAACCCTGTACCAAGTCCTTAAATGCTTGGCACCCCTCTCTCAAGAAATGCTCGCCCAAAAAGCGATTCCTAAAATAAACTTTAAAGAAGTCTCATGTCAACCTCTCTAGGGGCACGCTGCTCATCACGGACTTCCACCAGGTGTGGGCATTACCGTCCAACATAGACACCACTCCCAAATATCTTCTAGCTGGCTCTAAACCCAACTGGTCTATACATCTCTCAGTATCATACAGCCAGCTCTCAACCTTGGTTGGTGCTCCACTAAGAGATCCCGATAAGGTCTTGATCTCGTTAGCAATTAAGGTCTGATAGATAGGAACTTCAAGCGTGATGCCTGATGCTTTGACTACACCCTGAATCAGCTGAAGAAACTGCCTGCTCAAGGTCTCATCCGTAACTCCAGTCAGGGGATCTATCCTAAAAATAGTCGATCTTATAATTGGGGTCGCCATGCCAATTCTAGGAGTAGGTGGCAGGTCGGTTGGCATGGTAGAACTACTAGGGCAGGAATATCTAGATGAAATGAAGGATCTACAGGAGCTGGAGGATCTGCCACAGGATCATCTATAGGATCGAAAAATCTTGCTGCTCGACCCCACGCATGGGTAGGTCGATGTCCTCGAAAGGTGCTCATAACGAAAAATTCCTACAAAAGGTAATTCTTAAAGTCAGAACTGCCACTAGAGTAATATACACAGGTAAATATATAAATCTTGATGACATGGCCCTTATTAAACTTATTGGTAAAACAATTTAGGAAAATATTTTATTTAGGACCCATTCACAGTCTGGGGTTTATAAAACCAAAAGCTCTGATACTAACCAAATATAATCGCCTAGACTGGCCTATGCGTAAAGTCCAACTATGTGAAGTCACATTCTTTACTAAAATTTTAACCATAAAATTATTTGAAAATTTTAAAAGCCAAATCAAGTATTAAAGTAATCCCATGCATAAATAAGTTAAGGTAATCAGTAAAAGCCTCATTAAAAATGATTACATCATAAAACCATAACGGCAATATAAAAGGTATACTGTAACAAAATATAGGCTCATGTCACCCAATAAAAAACAGTTTGGAAGATAAAAACATTACATCAAAATGTATGCGCTGAAGGTGTAGATCCTCTAAGTTCCAAGTCTGGAAAGCCTATCTGAAAGTATATGAAAGGGGAAAAGATTTGGGGTATGAGCTACGGAGCTCAGTGTGTTCCAACAGTGCATATAAAAATATTTTATACAAATTAAATAAACCAATATTTCGTGAAAACATGTTATAAGAGCATCCAGAGTTTTCATGTAAGTCTATCTACCCTCTATCCGAACTCCTGGTTACAGTTCCTCATAACGGTATCGTATACAAGCACTAACCTGAGCCTATTGGGCTTGGGTACCATCCTAAGGTAATACCTTAGGTCTGGGCAAAATTACCCTAGCCGAAGCGTAGGAACTGAATACAGGCATAATTGCCCTAGCCAAAGCATAGGAACCTTATACGGGCGGAATTACCAGCCGGATTAGGGCTGAACCTTCATAAACTTCATATCATAACCCAAGTACCCCAGTAATTCAGTACAGGCAGTCTTATAATATACAACAATTAATAAATATATTTATGATCCAATAATAATAATTGTAAAGCATACTTATCATATCAGGTACTAGGGCACCCATCAAACTTACAGTATAATCATGCTTAAATTCAAAAACAAGTTATGTTTATGCGAAATTAACATGTCAGTAATGTGTACATGATCAGCTTAATAAAACATTTAAATAGTATGCAATGAAGTCATATAGCACACAAGAAACACACCTCAAAAAAGTCAGGTAGGTCAGATAATCTACTAGGCGCCGAAACCACGCTCAGTTGTAGTACTAGAACCTAGATTGAAAAAGATCAGAGTTATTACAAGAATTATGTTTTCACTAAGACTATTAATTAAGTATTTTTAAAATCATACGGGTCATTATGGGTTCACGTGAATGAGCAGATTGGGACGAGCTGGGCTGGGCATAAGCACGATCGAGAGATCCGTGAGTACCTTTAACCACCAAAGATTTTTATCATTCCTTTATTCAACTATAATTACCCTTAAAAAATACTTGATAAAAAAGCATGCTCGAGTTTAAGGTCAAATTTGGAGGCTTTCGGGTTAGAATTTGCGAAACAAACTCATGACATTGAAAAAAGTAAAATAGGGGGTTTTGAAAATTTTAACTTTTTGGTCAAAGTTAAAGTCAACGCTAACGTCAACATGATGTCTTGCTAACGTTAACGGTCAAAGTCAATTGATTTGACTCGAACGAGTTAACTCGGATGAGTTGACTCAGACGGGTTGACTCGAACAAGTTAACTCGGTCGGGTTGACTCAATCGGGTTTGGGTCAAATAGGTCGGGCTCAGGTCAGGTCGGATCGAGTTAGCAGGCTTGGGTTTGGGATTGGTTAAATGGGTCGGGTATAGGTTATTGGGCCTTAACAGACCGGTATATTATAACCGAGTCAAATCAGTTCAGATAGCTTAGCTCAGTTTATGGACTAAACATGGTCTGGCTAGGTCGGTTCAATGGCCACCGTTTAGAACGACTGAAAATCATCATGGACGGTGCGTGAAGCCCACGCGCGGCCTAAACCAGCCAAAAAAGGCCAAAATGCACCGTTTTCACCTTTTTTACCATATCCTCAGTCCATCACAAACAACATCCCAAAACCAAACTAAAAAGGTAATGGAAATTACCTTGACTTACTAAAATGGTGAAAACGACACTAAACTCTGATAAAGCTCCAAACTGGTGTGATTCAATGGTCGACCGATGGCAAAATGATCATCTCAACATGGGAAGGCTAACCACAGTGACAACGCCATGAACGGTCAATGATGGTGGCTAAAAAATGCGAAAACCAGGACTGACTTTTACCTTAGATTCGTCGAAGCTTCAAGCTTCGATTACCGGCGAATAGGATGGCGATTGTGTGAATGGCTTGAAGGGTTTTGGTTGAGGTTGGATGGTAGTTCGATTCATGCCGGTGGTGACACGCACGGCATGACAGTGAGGCAGATCAGAGTGGAAGAAGGTAACAAAAGGTGAGGGGTCGGGTGAAGAAGATGATTCTAGAAGATTGATTATTTGTTTCAGATAGCATTGAACACGGTTGGTGGGGAAGGTTAATCCAATTTTATTTAATTTGTATACCCAAATTATAATGAAATAAAAGAAAACTGGGGAAACTTCACACCAAGAGCTTTTATAGCTCAGTTGGTTAAACGATCAGCCCTAGGTGCTTGAGGTTGTGGGATTGATTCCCACAACCAGCATCCTCATAACAAATCCCCCTTTTTCCAACCACCATGCATCATTTTCTTATATTAAATTATTATTATTTATAGGGTGTTACACATCAGATACCGTACCGGTACACCATGCAGATTTTTTCCACAAGACTTCAAGATTCACATTCAAAAGAAATTCATAAATAATTCCTAATGTCCTAGGCATGTTTTGACATATCAGACTTGTTGAAGCTATGCAGGCAGAAGCCTAAACACATATATATATGGACCTATTCTAAATCCAAACATGGAGGCAAGAATAGACCTATAGTTATACTTACTGTAATATCCTACGGATTATAACAACTAGCCATAATACATTATCACATAAGGCATGCATTTCATATTCATGTTTTCACAACATCATATACTATTTCTTACTCTTTTTGCACCCTTTCATATATTATCATCACAAAACATACTAGGTTTCATAGCAAACATATCATATTTTTCAAAACACAAAAGTCATGCCTAAAACATATGCCACCAACTAGGAGTAAACATAAATATGTACATTACGCAAAATGAGGCGGTGACTTGCGACTACTAGGCACGCTCACGATCACGAAGACTTCACACCTAAAATGCAACAGAGTAAGCTTATGTAGCCTAGTGAGGTAAATGACATAATGAACATATACTAAATGATCATGTACATAGATGAGTAATTTGGCTATTGTATTATCAAGTCACTAACATAGTTCATGGCATATCTTATAAGCATAATTCATGTCATATCATAATTCATAAACATAGTATATAATTCATAGCAATTTCATTGTTTTTCCTCTGAGTACAATTAACATGTGGATACGCGAATTCCAACCAGCTGTCTCTAAATTCTAAGAATGATCAACCCCTCAATTGTTATCAATGACCAAACACAACATCCCGCATACTATCGCCAATAAAGATCATAATACGTTAGGTCGTAATCCACCCGACATATGAGCTTAATGAATTCTATGGCATGCCAATTGTATCATGAGTTACTTGTATCCAAGGATCCATAGTTTATTTTCAGAGTACACATAAAGTTTCGTAGGTTCATAAATCATGATCTGAGATCAAGATTGAGCTTTACGCTTCATGTCATAACATGTTAGAGTATGCTCAAAGACCAATCATAAGATGATTGTAAATGACATTTGTTTTACCTTGTTTTTTTAATACAAAGGCACTGTCATTATTATTTTCAGTTATTATTCTACGTGCATAAATAAACTAAATTATAATAAAGTCCTTAGAATAATATGGTTATTCTTAAATGTCCTTGGTCGAGTATTATTGTGGGCATGGACAATAATAATGCATTAAGACTAATATGTAATTGATTGATGACAAAGTGTTGTTATTGGCATGAAGATGTCAAAATCAATATATAAGTACGTGTTAGTGAACGACATACTGGACTGACTCAATGTGAGCATGTTTCTTGGATCATTATATGACCGTCACAACATTGCTCATAGTGATAACTACATGTATGATCCTCAAACTTGAGATCATCATTATTTCAACATCATGAGTGACATATTTTGATACAGTCAAACGTGTGTCGTAACTGACTACACTATAATGATTGATATTGGATATGTCAGAATTTATGTAGTGGGATATGGTTGATCAAGATAGGATTTGTCCCTCCTGCATAATAGAAGTAATATCGTAGGCCACTTGATTGAGTGAGACTAGAAATGCATGACCATGCTTGAATAAGTTGATATGAGATATCATAGTTATTCGTTTATAATAGTCTACTCAAGATATTAAAAAATATTAGATGGACTATATGTAGCGACTATTTTTTTCGAAAGCCGCTACGAAAAATTAAGAAATCATCGTATAGAGAGGGGTTTCCCGCTTTTATTGAAAAATTATTTTAAAAGGAATTCTTTGAAAAGTCATATTTTAGGAAAATTGGAGTCGCCACCGGCCACTTTGGTAGACCGGGCACCATTAAAACAAACCAGAGATTTTTGGGTTCGGGAGTCGATTACGTACGGAGAAGGGTTAGCACCCCGCTACCCCCAAAATTGGTATCTATAGAGTTTGTATCGTAATTATAAAATTTTTGATATAATTTAAAAATTAATTCTTAATATGCGTGATTCGAATATTAAATTTGCCTTGATATCCACGTTACCAAAGGAGATGACACCCAGAGCCAGGATGACACTCCCACTAGAATACCGGAATCAAGAGGCCTAAAATTATATGCAAAATATATGCATGAATAATTAATTCACATTAATATTAAATTACGATAACAATGTATACAAAAAATGACATAAATATGACAATAATTAAAATCAAATGAATAAATATACATATACAAAACAAGATTATGATACCGTATGCATCTAACATATTATACATAAAAACATCACACATATATACATTAACATATAAAAATCAGGGTCGTCTCAGAGATTTTCGGGGCCCTGAGCAAAAACTAAAATTGGACCCTTATATAAAGAAATCATATCTCATTACGAATAGAAATTCTTTACCCATATTTAGGCCCCAACAGTAAAAAATTAGGTTTAGAGTTTAGGGTTATAGTTTAAGGTTATGATTTAGGATTGGGGTTTAAGGTATTGGGTGCATAGTTTAGGATTTAGTATTTAAAAGTTAGGGTTAAGACTTAGAATTTAATTTTTTAATGTTGGGCATAGAAATGGGCACCGAAAAGGGACAAAGAAATTTTATTCATCGCATTACTTTAAACAATTAATTTAATATTTCAAACACATTTTTTCGTTGTTAGATTAATTAATTTATTTATATAGGAAAGAAAATTAATTTTTTGCCATTAAATTAATGTATTTATTTGATAAAGTAAAAAATTTAAAAATATGGATAATAAAATTTTAGAGACCCTAGACTAATTGGGGGCCCTAGGCTGGTTGAGGGCCCTGAGCGGTCGCTCAAGGTGTTCCCCTCATAGACGGCCCTGATAAAAACATAATATATAAATGATTACTACTAAAGATTACAATATACATACATATTACGTACATAATATATACATAATAATAAGAGCTACATATGCCTAACATAAATATCCACGTAGATAATAAGATATAGTACATACTAAATATAATATATACATAGTATACAAAATAAGCATAATATATACATATGCATATAACGAAATATAATAGTGTATACATGATGTACATATTGTACTATACATTTACGTAATATATACATATATATTCGCTACATAGTAATATACATATATTATATGTTATATATATTATATACTACACGTGTATATATAATACGTAGATAATATACATATGAAACGTAACATATATACATATACTAATATACCAACATTGTATAACATGTATAATATAACTTGACAACATATAACATATATATACTTATAGATAGTATAGAAATATATATGTATTAAAATACATTGGTAAACGATAAAAATAAGCAAAGAAGAACAAAATGTATCAAACAAAAAATAAATAAATGTATGAAAAAAATACAAGAATTGAAATTAAATAAATAAATAAATAAAAATTAGTGTTGAAATTAAATATGCATGATTAATTAGGGACTAAAAGAAGAAATGTCCCGTTGTATTTTGGACTAAATTAAAAAACAAAATAAATTCAAGGACCCCAAAAGGGGATGAAATTGTAAATCGGCCAAAACATAGAAGGACTAAATGTGCAATTTTTCCTTGCGACAGGCCAAAACTAAAAGTAAAAATAGAGCAGAGGGATTAAAGGGGTAATTTACCCATTAAAAACTCGGTTCAATTTAATTTAAGGATAAAATTGTAAAACATTTGAAAGTTTTAGGGGTTGGGGAAGTAATTTAAAAACGCGGAAGGATTGAGGGTAAGAACTCTAAAACGCAGAAGGACTTTTTTGTAATTAAACCATTTAAAAAAGTCTATAAATAGACTAATCCAACTCAAAATTCACCCTTTAGCCATTAAAAAATTTTACTCTTAAAAAAAACTCTCCCCTTTCTCTCTATAATTTTCTGGGTTCATGACATGAACTCAACCCAAACTCTAGATCCCTGCGCCAACTACCGTATCAGCCACCACTAGCCGTAACCAGCCCCACTCGCCGGTGACAGCGAACCTCAAAATCACCCCTAAACGACTTTATTTTTCCCTTTAAACCTTAATATGGCCCTAGATTTTAGGAAAAATACACTCATTTGCCAAGGTTTTAAAAAAATTGAAGCAAAAAAAAACCATTTATTTTGAAGGTCGAGAAGAAAGGTTGGTGTCATTCATCGGCGCACCACCCTCGGCCATCATACAAGGCGGCGGCCCGAAGCCGAAAGGGTAAACCCTCCATTTTTCTTTTTATTTTTTAAATATGCATGCATATGAAGAAGATGATACCTCTTGAATTGCTGGGGTTTTTTTTATTTCTTTTGAATATCCGTACAACATCGGATAGATTACATATATAACCCTTTTTCTTGCCTCGAATTTTTAGTTTTACTTATGAGAATATCCAACATTAAAGTTATTACTGTGGTTGATGATGAATCTGACGTCCTTCAAAAATTTTATGTTTTTCGGCCTTTTCGGTTGTTGAGCCGGTGAGGGAGATTGTACAGCGGTCGCGAAAATTCCAACTGAGGTACCACGTCAATGAGAGCCGATAAAGATGAAATAGCTTTATTCGGTCATCTTTCATCTCGGTCGTTGGATCATATTTGATCCAACGACTGGGATCATCTCAACCATGAACAAGTCGGATTTGATCTGAAGTGTGACGTAGCGGCCATCGACGACGCCACGTGGTATACGAGAACCGAAGGGTCTTGCGCGTGCATACTACGCGCGCGTGAGAGTAGAACGGTCCGCGCGTGCTCCCAATCGCGGCAGATGGATATCCTCCTCAGATTGATCATGTCCGTTGGATCAAAATATGATCTAATGGCTCACAGCTAGCTGCACAAGAACAAAGATGATATTAGAGTTTCTGTTTTAATTAGGTCTAGGGTTTTTTATTATTGGGTCTGGCTGATTGGGCCATTTGTATTATATTTGGGTATAGGTTTTTACATTGTAAATGGACTTTGAGACTTTAATAAATATTATATGGGTTATAATATATATTTGTTTTATATACAACCCATAATAATGGTACATACCCATATAAATATATATTCATAAACATTCAAAAAAAAAGACATGCGTAATATACACATATACATATATAATTAATACAATCAATAATACTAAAACATACAATATGTATACACATTAATATATTCATTTATGCTCACACATGCACATACATAAACACATAGGTACATATACATTATACATACTTATATAAATAAATATTGATAAACATGCACACATATATACGTATATAAATAAATATTGATAAACATGCACACATATACGTACGATAATAGTAAATATATATACACATGCAAGTATACATACGATATACAATATACATTCACACATGTAGTAATAATAATAACACATGCATTCATATAATAGCATACACATTTGAAAAAAAATACATTAAAGATAATAATACACTACATATAATAGTTATAATTAATTAATAATATTAATACATAATATTATACAACCCAGACAAAAATGAGTGATTACACTATACAAGTGTGACTCTTCTATAATTTGTATCCAATCTAGATATAAAGGACAAAAGGATGTAATACATGAAAAGAGTTAATCACGAAGAGGTTATGTCGAATTATAATTTCCTGTAACTTAGGTGACAATGACATATTGCTAGATGTCACTCATTGTTTGTAATATTTGAAATGTTCTAATATTTACTACTAACGTTATAAGAACCTACAGGGTCATACCCACAGTTGAAATGAGCATATATTAAACGAATTATACATGTACAAATTTATTGTACACGAATTTAGTTAAATTAATATATATTTGATATATACATATATATAATTTAACTATTAGATAAATATTAAAAGAAAATAATTATTTTTATTATGACTCTTTTAATATATAAATAATATAATTCAATTTAAATTAATATATATATATATTAAAATCCTAATTAAAGTTGAATTGGGATTATATATATATTAAAATCCTAATTAAGTTGAATTGAGATTATATATATTTAATATATATATTAAATTCTAATTAAGTTGAATTGAGATTATATATATTGAAATTCTAATATGAGATGAATTATGATTACAAAGGCTATATAAAAGTATAAGAGATCTAGCAGTCATTAATGCCTTTTGAAAAAATCCTCTAAATAGTTTAGAGAGTTTTATATGCTTATTTCAACTGGGTAAATTAAGTAGAGGTCAGAGCGTTATCGTTGTGGCTTAAGAATCGACATCGTGAAATCGTGATTGGTATTTATCTTCTCTAAATTTAGAATTTCATATTTTAAATAGATAATTCTTTACTTTTATTCACCCCGATTCGTTCCTTGTACATGGATTTCTGGTAGTGATCACCGAATAATTTTTCGGTTGCACCATAAGGTGTACCGGCGTGACCCAACATAACATATCATATCAAGATGCTTAACAAATCAGAGACAAAATAAGCTTACCATATGTAATTTCCATGAATTAGCTCTATTTGAGCTTCCAAGGTAATCATGAATCAGAGTAACATTACAAATGCAATCAGGATGGCATCAAGACAATTTTGAGACTCAATTACACTTACTGATATTTCCGAAGCTAAAATTGCTCCCTAATCACAATTCCTCAGTTAGGAGATTTAGCTTTTCTTTGTTGGTTCGACGTCCTTCAGTATTGAGTTGATCTAAAACAAAAGATCAACATCGGATTTATCAATTCTACATTCGAAGTACTCGGAATAGGATTTCACATGACAAAAACATATTCAAAATAATCATGGCTGTGAATTTCGCAATATCGACAACCCTAATTCCCAAAACTTAGGTTTAGAGAATCTGTTGTCTTATTTATTTTCTTTTTTCAAGGATAATTCATTCATGCCTTTTAAATTCAACCGTAAGCCATTAGGAATCCTTAGCTAATTGATAACCTAAGCTATAGAAATTATTCCATAATCCCTTTTTGTTTCTAAGGTCCAACCATTTAACGTAAATAGGTAACTAAAAGATTAAACTTACCAGAGACAATCTATTCCAAGGATTGATAACTAAATTAAAGAGATTTAAAATCGAACTTGATCGTTCTTCAAGAACTCATCCATGGCAGTTTAGGAATCTAGGGAAGAAGAACATAGCTTTGCTTCCTTATTTTTCCTCAATGCGTGGGAAAGGGAATAGCCAAAGTGGCTAATCTTTTACTCTCTTTTTTAATTTGAAAATGGAAGAAATTAGAATAATAAGACACATGGTGATGACTCACCCAGTTAAGGGTCTAAATACAAGTTTGGCCATTATACTTCTCAATTTGGTCCTTAATTCATAACACTAGAGAATTAAACTTTAATGTTTCAAAGTTGGTCCCATCAACCGGTTCTATATCTAGCTTTAGATACTGGAATATTGTTTTCCCTTCACCGAAAATACAATTAATTACTAGACCGGTTTTAGGGGTGTTACAATGGTAATCAGAGCCAAGTAGAATTTCTCTACTCAATTCTTTTCCCTTCAAATCGTATATCTTCTCATGGCTATGTCTTATGCTACTAACGATCTTGCTACGTCTTCTACTACTAACGACCTTGTGCATCTCAATGCACCGACCAACTTTCTAATCAAACGTATGTCCGTCAACTTTCCTGTTTGACGCTGACAAACGAAGGTCACTCTAATTGGTTTTGGGCTAATCTTGAATATTTACAATGGTATCGTTAGGATCAAATTCTTATCAATGCTCTTCTTGGCAGTTGTGATGATCTAGTTCAACCTCTTATTTCATCCATTGTCACCGCTAAAATGGCATAGGATACTTTGGTTGCGAGTTATGTCCGTGCATCTCCTGATCGCATTCTTGCTCTCAAATCCAAGTTGGCTTACAATCCGGTGGTTCTAGGTCTATCTCCGACTACATGAAAGACATGCAGGATGTTGCCTCTTATCTTGCATTGGCAAACCGTCCTATTTTCTATACAGATTTGCTGATTTCTATCATCATTCAATTAGGTGATGACTATCGCCCAATAGTTGTTGCTCTTCGTGTGCGTAACACATCAATGACAATGCTTGAGTTGTCTGAGATCTTAACTGATCATGAATGTCTTCTCCAGAAATATGACCAATCCACATTTTTTTACCACGACAAACCCAGCGCAACTAGCTAGTCTCAATCGTGGTTATTCAACCAATCACCTTTAAGGGAAGGGTGGTTGTTCTATTCATTCGACATCTGGTGGCAGTTATAGCCCTGCTACTAAATCTAGCTATTCAAACTGACATGGTATTATGTGTAAATTCTTGGATACTCTATGAAGTAATTTGCTTATAAATGCTTGGATTCGAACACCAATAAAATTTATGTCTCTCACCATGTTCGGTTTATTCCTCATTTCTATTTGCTACACAACATGCACCCACTATTGTAACCCCCTCGACTCAGCCTAGACGTCCGACCGAATCGAGTGAGCTACATTAGGTTTGCCGAAGCAAACCGGAGAAAGGTTATGAAAAGTCGAACCATTTTTTCCTTTTATCTTGTCTAGCTACAAATTATTAATCTTACATGTACATACTCGCAGCAGGTGAAATTTCGAAGAAAACGAATCACAAAAAGACAACCAATTGCATCATATTCACTTTGGGGATCAAAATGTAAATACTTTAAATTATTGAACCAAAATTGAAATTAAGATTACCAATCCCCAATTAGTCCATTTACATGCCCATATCTCAAATTTTAGGTTAAAGTGATCAACCATGTGCATACAATTACATTTGCAATACTTAGGGACTAAAACGCAAGAGACCAGAAACTGGATTCCATGACATTACCTGTAAAAACTACCACCCGTACCGATATGAACACAGCCGTACCGATACGGAGCAATCGTACCGGTACATAATGTACCATATCGGTACGCCACGTCAGCTTACAAAATATTAGAGTCGTACCGGTATGAGCCCTTGGTGTTCCGATACACGGGTTTTTCCCCAAAAAAATAACTTTCCAATAATGAGTTCCCGTACCGATACACTTTATCTTATCGGTATGCAAAGCTTAAATTGCTTATATGTACCGGTACTTGATTACTCGTACCAATGCTGAAAGCCCTGGTTTGCCTTGCCGTACCGATATGGTCCCTTGTGTATCACTACGCATAGGCCTGTAATGTCATTTTCTACTGGTTTTTCACTCAAATCTAGATGCATTTAGACCCTAGCAACTTGCATAAATGTATATAAACATTCAACAATACATATGTCAACACTTGCACCAAGGTTTAGCTACAAAACAAGCTTATTCTACCATATGGTTTAATCTATAGGCATACTCCCTACAACACTCCACCAAACATACCCAAAATGCTCAAATAAACATTTACCAGCACAAGCATCATACCAACGTCACTTTAATACCATATTCAACGTGTTAAGCTCATCAAAGCATGCCATCCAAGCAAGACCATCTAGATGCTTACCTAGGCAACTACATAACACCAACCATAGGTAACGATGCACAACATGCTCAACAAAATCAATCAAACTCCAAAATCACAGCATTACACATGCTCAAAACTAGGGGAAAATAGAATTACATATCCCAAAATCCACGATGAACACATTGCCTTATTAATCGAAAACATAACCTGAGTTCATACTCAAAATTGTTTTGCCTCTTAGATCACTACAACTTTGCCTTTGCTGCACCAAGCCTTAAAGCTCTGCATCATTAGTAAAAAGAGAGCGTAAGCACACTTGCTTAGTAAGGATGCTCTTAAAACAATGATGCAATATAACCCTTGAAAACCAAACACTTGTTTTCAAACCATGCTTATGACCTAAGCAAGTTCCAAAGATTCCAATTCAAAACATGCGTATCTACCATATGCAAAATGATATATTCCATATACTTAAATCCCCAAAGCATTTTATACAAAACCATGCTTGAATTCCAAAGAATTATAAACAAAACCATGCTTAAATCCCAAAGCATTAAAAATAGATTCAAGATTAGAATTCTCATATATTGGCAATTATAGTGACCCCGGATAGTCGACCACTATCCTTGATTAGCCGACCGTTAATCTTTAGTTAATCAACCGTTAACTTTACACATCGGATACACGGATCCCTCTTAATGACCGACCATCATCAAGATTACTCCATGGCGACCGCATGAGTTTACAACCTTGCCGACCACAAGCTTTACATCAACAAGGGGAACCGACCGCTCAACCCAAGTGATAACAACATAGTCTAAGTAGTCGACCGCTATACCTCAAGGACTCTTAACCACGATTGATTTTTAAACATATTATAGTGCACTTTATCCTATGGCATGCCAACTATATCTGAATGTTTCTCACCTTGTCACATAGCCAATATATCATTTACAAAACCATTTACTCATTGTTTTACAATGCATTACACAAAATCCCTACATATGCAACTCACATTGCCATAGCAATATCACATTCCCGACCGGAATAAAAACCAATGCTCACTATCATTTCATATACTTTTAAACCACTACATATGTACTCAAAAATCGTGCATTTACAGTAAGTAAAACAAACCATGTTTACGACCAAAACATGAATCACACATGCTCATATCCGAACCGATATTAAAGAGCAAAGCAGTGAAACTTACTTCCAAGCTTAGGTAAGTGTTTCAAACCTAACCTAAACTTCCAAAACCACTTTGAAATACTTTTAAGACCGTTTCCACTCACCGATTTCACTTTGCCTCGCTTGATACCGCGAAACAGGCTCCTAGCAAGCCTCAAACCACCTCAAGATGTTACGCCTTGATTATCCACTATTTTGGCCACACAAAACTAGAGGAAACACGCATTAAAATGCATCCAACTCTCTGTTTCAAACTGAAATCCCGCAGCTCTCAAGATGCCTACTCAAAACTCATCCGAGACTTACCAAAATCAACCTCAAACACTTCTCAATCTTAACCTAGCCATAATATATCGATTCAAAACATCAAACTTCATCAAATAACATCTAAAAACCCTTTTACAACATCCTTTTACTTCTAGCAAAGATTAAACTCCAAAAACAACCCAAAAACCATTAACTAACAACCTAAACAACTAGAGGTTCAACCAATTTCGAGATTTCATTATTAAAAACAACTTATCCACAATATAATGCATCCAAAATAAGATTGAAATCAATCCTCAACACTGGAAATAGATCCAATTCGAAAATCACAAGATTCCATCAAATAAACCTCAAGTAAGCAAAATTCCATAATTAATTACTTAAAACCTATTAGAAAACCTATGTAAAGAGTCAAGAACTTGGAAATTTCAGTAAAGAACCTTTCATTAAAGGAGAAGAACGAAACTTACCTCCAATGAGTGAGTTTCCCCTTAATTGGATGTTTTTCTCTTGAAAACAATGAGATTCAATAAGATTTTTGAGAAAACAAGTTAAAGAATCATTTAGAAAATCAAAGGATTAAGAAACAAGATCATTACCTTGAATCTCTGATAGGAAAAAAGAGTGTTTGACTGAGAGTGTTTTGAGAGAAAATATGAGAGAAAGAAAGTTACGTCAAATTGTGATTTGGAAAAATAACTACTTTTTTAACTAAATCCTTTTTAATTCCTTTAATTAAAACTCTTTTAAAAATAATCCTAATTAAGAGAAAACTCAGAATAGACCAAATGGTAAAATATCTCCTTAAAGTTCAAATTTGTGACTCTTTACAAAATAGTCACCTTTTAAAAATAGTTTTCAAAAATTGCATTTTGGTGACTACCCAAAATGTCACCCTTCCAAAGCTCATTTTCAAAAATTAATTTCACCAATATTTCTAATATATTAAAATAGGATTTTTAAACATTTTTCCATATTTTTATCTTTCAGAAAAATATATGCTCCCGAATCCGACAATCTTTAACCCGGTCCACCGGACTGTCTAACTAGCCTTAAAATCGCTAGGCCCAAAATCGAGGCGTTACAACTGTGCCACGACATCTTCCTCCAGTATTGTTACCTGCTGCATCGACATCCTTTTTTGTATATCTCTTGATTGATATATCGTGACACAATAATGAACTAGTAGTAACACCAACTGATTATCCAATTGCTACACCAACTCCCTTGGTTGATTTTTCGGGGCATAATGATGTGCCTTTTGTTTCAACAACTCCATTGGCCGAGCTACCACAGCAAAATGCCTTACCTGAATTGCCACAACAAGATTCTCGGCAATCACGCACTTGTCGGCCAAATTCAAGGTACTTTGGTCCTTCATTTATTAATACCACTACTTGTCATTCTCTTCCTTTCACATTAGAGACAAAAGCTGTTACCCAAGCTCTCAAAGATCTGTTATAGAGACAAGCAATGAAATATAAGTTTACTATCTTGATGCGCAACCATATGTGGGATCTTGTTCCACAATCTAAGCAATATATAGTGGGTGCAAATGGATGTTCCGCGTGAAATGTTGTCTTTACGGCTCCATTGCAAAGTCAGATTAGTAGCAAAATGGTATTCTCAAGAAGCTGACAGGGATTATTTTGAGACCTTTAGCCCTTTAATGAAACTTGTTATGATGCGTATTGTTTTTACTCTTGCACTTTATCATGCATGGCATATCAAGCAACTTGATATTAATAATGTCTTCTTAAATGACATCTTTCATGAGAAAGTCTATCTAAAACAATCCCCGGGATATGTTGAATCCACAAAACCCTCTCATATTTGTCGGTTATGTAAGGCTTTGTATGGATTACAACAGGCACCGAAGGCATGGTATGAAATCTCGTTTTAAAGATTTTGCCATTAAAGTTTCAAGAATATAAGAAAATGTCAAAATCTTTAAATCATGGATCAAATCTCGTTTTAAATCAGTTAAACAAATGAAATTACTAATAAAAAATATAACCTCACCTTGTTGATTGAAGAAAAACGGATTTGGATTAGGAATCTTGAAAATCAAGTGTAGAATGCTTGAGAAAATTGATGAAGAAGATGATAGTTTTTGGAGAACTTTGGGAGAATTTTTAGAAGAAAAAAAAAAAGATGATAGGAAGTTTAAAAAATGGATTGAGTAGTAATTAAAATGATCTAGAAATTTTTAGAAGAATTTTAGAAGAAAAAGATTTTGAAGTGAAATCTCCATTGCTTTTAAAAGAAAGCTATTGGAATTTTGGAAGTGAAAAGATAATGGTCTAGTTGCTTCTTAAAATTTTCATATTTTGTTTCTTTTTCATTTTGATTTTTTTACAATTTAGTCCCCATTTAGACTAATTCCAAAATAATTTTCGAAATTAAACTCATAATTGACCAAAATAAGATTTTAGAAACATTCAATTGACTTTTTTTAAAATAGTTGACTTCTCGAAAAATCAAATAAAATAATAATATTTTTCAAAAATATTTAGAAATTTACAAAAGACTAATATAATCGAAAATTCAAACCGACACTCGATTAACCTATGTGTATGTGAACCTTTCGTTCAAACTTCTAACCTCAAAATCGGATCGTAACAAAACTCAAGTGACATTTGCTCTTTTTAGAATATGAGGAAAACACACTTTTTATGGAAGGAAAACAACAAACAAGAGAATAGAGAAAAGGTAGAAAAGCAAATGATTGCAATGTGTATGTGTAATGTGTCATTAAAATCAAAAGAAAACCTTGCTATATATAGGTGTTGATGGAGGAGTAAAAAACGACTAGAAATTTTCTGTCATTTTTTGTGCTCCTTTCTATGCTCCAATACAAAAAATTAAGTTTAGAATTTAGGGTTTAATGTAAGGGTTTAGGGTTAGTGTTTATGGAAATGAGGGTAGAATGTATTTTTTAAGGTTTAGGGTTTATGATTTAGAATTTAAAATTATAGCTTAAAATTTAATATTTTTTTTAGAGTTGGAGCATAGAAAAAGACACAGAGAGACACCGAAAAGGGGTAGATGATTTTTATTCGTAAAAATTACAATGATAGTTTTCAAAAATTTAGCAACAACTAGAAACAAAATATTTGTTTTAAATTCAGATAATTATTACACTGTTTAGAATATTTTTGATAAAAATTACATAAACAATTTCCAAAAACACACACATTACATGTCATAAAAATATACTGGGTTGTAAAGACAACAACATATGCATGAGTTTTATCTTCAATAATTCAATAAAAGTAAGTTCAGAAAGGTTATATTTACACACTTGAAAAAGTTTCTATTCAGCTAATACCAACATTTTTATGTCATGCAAATGTAATAATTTGATATAAAAGATTATTTTCTTAAATTCATTTAGAAAAATATTAAATTCCAACAAACTGAAGATGGATTTTTTTTGCTCATTCTAAAAAAAAAAATAGGTTAATATATATTAATGCAACTCACTACTTTTATTACTCTAGAAACATAACCAATACATCACCAGAAAAGGTTACACACTCACTGAGTAGACTCGTTGATTAGTAAGATAATGTAAAGTGGTTTATGTGACTGTTTACACGCATATATATATATATATATATATATATATATATATATGTATAATATATATATGTATTACTATAATCTTATTTTTATTAGTGCCTTGGCATGTAAGTTAGTGGAGTTTTGGATTAAACCCAAAGGGCTCCTACTCGTCTAAGCATTGGGATCAAGGATCGGTTAAGATGAAGACTCATGATCTCGTTGGCTCCGCCAACAAGTTCACCGCCAATGAACACGGACGGAACGGAAGGGTTGCACCCGAGCCTCAAGAGAGCATGTTCGATTTCATGTCCTCTAGGGATCTCATCGAGTTCGTGTATCGCAGGGTAGACCCCGAAGTCATAGAAAAGGGTTTTGATGGTGTGGGACATGCAACATGAACTCTTGCTGAAGATCACCACCGGCTTCTCGGATGCCAACTTTGTCACTCTCTCCATCTGATAGTGTCGAAAACAATGCCGAAAAGATAGGAAGGGAGAGTAGAATGAATGATAGCTAGGGTTTTGCAAGTGAAAGGGTGACTATATAGTACTTGAGGATGTTTGTTGAGATTGTGAGGTGGTTTGAATGCTCAACATGCACTGGTATATATAGGGTTTTTGAGGAATGTGGCGTTTGGTCGGCAAGAAAATAGTTTTTATTTTTTGATGGAAAATGAAAAGGAAAAGAAAATGAGAGAATTATTCCATTAGATCATAAGTGAAAGTGATCAAAGGCTTTCACCTTTGCAATGGAAAAAAGAAAGAACACCATCACCAATCTTTCTTTGCATACGGAATGGAGTCCTTTGTACAATAAAATCTTGATGGATCCCCGGATATAAAGGATAGTTCACACTCTTAACGTAAAATCTCGTGTTCGTTCATCACTACTATCATTACTAACTTTATCATGGTATTTTTTTTGGTAAACTCTAAAACATTGACCTTCTGTGTATAAAAACAACACTCAATGAAAAGGGCACTTCTATATTTAAAAATATATATTTTTTGATAAATTTTATCGATCACATTTTTTTGTTTCCCAAGATATATATTCATCAAAGTGAGTTTATTGACTAATTTTTCGCGTTCTATTGGCCCAAATAAGAAATAAACATTGGTCACAAGTTTTAAAATTACTTCATATTCAAGATGAGAATCGAACCCACGACGATGAAAAAACTGATTATTTGCATAACTTTTTAATTGTTTTAGTTACTTTATTGGGGAAATCCATAAATTTATAGGAAACTTTCATGGGAATGCTTGAATTGGATCACCAAAGTTCAAACACTTCGAAATATATGTACCAAATTTTGGTTTAACGTTAATATGGGTTTGATTTTATTTTTGTTTTGTTACTATCATGGAGGCATCTAATGCAGTTGGATTTATCCAAATGAAACCTTTTAATTTCTTGTTGTTTCTCCGTTTTTTGTCGGTCACAAAAACATATGTCCCATGAAGATAATCTTTTATTGATTTTTTTTGGTTAATTTTTTTTCAACTTTAACTCATTATTATTTAAATTTTATTATTGATAAAAATATAAAAAATATATATATATTTTAAAAACCGCTAATCAAGTAATTTTTAAATATATATTTAATATAAATATAGTCAAAGTTTAAAAATTTTAACTTTCAAAAAGTCGGTAAGAACAATTTTCACAGGACAAAGTGAGTATTAGTTTTGAATCAAACCATTAGAATTCAAATCTTAAATTTATTAAATGTCACGTCTAAATAATCATATGAACCAATTAAATTATGTCTCGGTTTAAAATAAATACTTCCCTAATATCAACTTTTTTAATCAAATGAATTTTCAAAAAAAAATAAAAGGAAAATTAAAAAAAATAGTAAAACATATAAAACAAACATGTGGGAACCTCTTTAGTGAAAGAGATTTTTGAGTCTCACTCAACACTTTCAATAGCGAATAGAAATCATCTGGCATATATTGTGCTCCTACTTATGCCATCATATTAAATTAGTTATATGGTGTATTTTTAAATTTAACGTCTATAATTTAAAATTTAATATTTTAATATTAGATCAGGGATACCAAAAAATTAAAGATTTTTGTTCTTAAATAGCAACATTTTTATTTTTTCCAATAAAGCGGTCGTACATAGAAAGTGAAGAAAAGATAGATGCCCTAATTAAGGTCATGTGGTCTCAACATCATCCACTCTATACTATATTTTTTATTATTTTATTTTGTGTTTTTTATATATAAAATAATAATGATAAAAATAAAATTTCAACTATATATGGAACAAAATCTCGGGATGATCAGATCATACAAAGAGAATTACATCTCATTGGTTGGAACAGTATGGTTGATAAAGATAATTCATCAGCTCCATTATTCCTTTCTAGATATTCATAAAAATTGAATTTATTCATTTCTCCAATACTCAAGATTATATATCATACATATATATTCTAGATATTCCCACCATCATCGTTAAAAGAATTCCAAAGTTTCTTCACTTTATTTCTTTTATTGAATTTTATATAAATTATAATGTTTAAATTGAATAAGAAATCATTTGTTTTTTGTGCCTTTGTCTATGTTTCAACATTAAAGTGTAGGGTTTAGTTTATGAGAAAATTACACGTGCTTTTCAAATTTTAAGGTTAGGGTTTAATTTAGGGTTTAAAGTTTAGTGGTTTAGGTTGTAGGGTTTAGAATTTAAAGTTTGTGGTTAGAGTTTAAGGTTTAGGGGTTAGAGTCTAGTGTGTTAGGGTTAGAGTTTTAGATTTTATAGAAGGGTTGTGTACAAATATTTTACACGAACTGTGTATCAAAATAAAACCATTAGTTTATTGTGTTGGGTATAGATAAGGGAACCAAAAAGAGAGGAGATTTTTTTTCGTTTAAATTATTCATAACCCTCTATCTTCTAAAGTTGTTGACTGGTTAAGTGAACGACATTCCTAGACGGTTGAAGGAGGGTGGTTTTGGTGATGGTCGGAGATGGCTTCAATGTACTCTGATAATGTTTTCGGTATAGAAGAGTGATCGTCTACGAGCGTTGTTCACTTAGTCAGTTAATAAAATTAAAATTAATTTTTGTTTTAATGTATTTGAACTTATGACTTTTAAATGTTACAACAACAATAGTGTCAATTTAATTGATATTCAATCATAATAATGATCATCTGAAGTTAATTTATTGTCAACTAGTGTACTAAAACGTAAGGAGAATATAACATTCCTAACGAACATAGTATTTTAATGATAAAGGTAATTTTCATGTGAAGGCAATGTTAGTCCATCAGGTAACCATGACCTAAAAACCATATAGATGCTGTTATATATATAATTTACGAACTTTAGATATAAAGGTATAATAATAAAGACCCAATTGGAAGACCAAGAACCATATTTTCTATAATTTTGTCAATGAAGTTAATATTATATAATAATTTTATTTAAATAAATAAAGAGTTAATATTTAATACACTGATAATATATAACTCTTATAATCTATCATCCAACATAAGAGACAACACTAAAGGAGGTAGCTATGATAAACTTGCGTGTAGTCCCTTTAGGTCTCAAAGTTTTAATGTAACATATGGTAAAATTGCATTTTACTCTCAACACAGTAATTTTATGAATTAGTTCTTTTGAAAATTTAATATTTTAAATTAATACAATAATAAAAATACATTTTGACCTCTCAAAATTTTCCCACTTTCTGCCCGTTTAGCACAATGTGATACCTCATTAGTGAAGGAATAAAAACTTTTAAAATTTGAATTTGGCATCTAAATACAATTATTCATATTTATTTTTAAGACCCTTAAACTTTTGGGTTAACTACATAAATAGTACCTCATCTATTTCCGCGTTACTGTTTTGGTACACCACCTATTTTTTTGACAAAATAGTACCTAACATTACATTTTTTTCTATTTTGGTATCCCACCGTTAAAAAATTAACATATGCTAACAATGAGAGAAAATCACATGTAGCAGGTTGCCATGTCATTTCTCTCTCCTAATCAGCATGTCACATCGACTAAAATTATAAAAAAAACACACATGGCATGCTGACTAAGAGTGAGAAAATGGCGTGGCAGTCTGCCACATATGATTTTCTCTCTCATTGTCAGCATGCCACGTGTGCTTTTCTCTCTCCTAGTCAACATGTTGTTAATTTTTTAACGGCGGGGTACCAAAATAAAACGAAACGTAACATTATATACCATTTTGCCAAAAAAATAGTTGAGGTATTAAAACAGTAACGCGGCAATAGGTGGGATACTATTTATGTAGTTAACCCTAAACTTTTTTTGTACTTCACTAATGCGGTGTTGCATTGTAATTAACTTAGACCGTATAACCTCTATATATAACCAATATATTGAATATTAATTCTATATTAATATTAAGTATGATTTTAAACATAATACCAAACCATATATTATATGACATATGTGTACTTAGAAATTTGACATTTTTTTATTTATACGCATGGATTATTAGATTATATATGTTCTATAACATATGAAGTATGATTTGCATGTGGGTGATAAGATGAGAGAAAGAGGATAAGGTCTGCGATTTTGCCAAAAGAATGTCAACTTTTTTAATCGGCGCAAAAGAGAATAAATATAAAAGAGACATTCCATGCATGCAACGACGAATCGTGGCATCCCTTATTAGGGTTTTTCGATTGGTGAAGTACAAAGCATCTCACAACTTTATTTTCATAACCATCGGTATTCAATTTAATGGTTGATTAATTCAGATCGAATACAGCAGATATACATTATAGGGCGATACTCTCAACTTAATTGTTTCATTCACAATATCAAGATTTAAGTCATTGACTTTACCTAAGATATAACATCTGGTCGATGGTAAAGCATCTCAAAACCAGTTATAATTTTTTTAAAAATTGGTTTATTTATGAATTTGTCCCCCTCCACACTTTCAAACATTTATGTTTTCCCCAAACCCTAAATTCTGACACCGTCCCTCCTCAAAACTCTAACTAAATATGATTATATGGTATGAAAAAAAATCAAAATATGGACATGATTAGAATTTATAAACATACAAACATGTTCAATTTATATAAAGAAAATATCAAAAATTATATGAACATATATATGATATTTTAAATATGATTATGACACAACTTTTTTATAAAAGATGATAGGAATTAATATGTGAATTTGTACATATGTAGATTTATTTATAACTTTTTCAGATACAAAAAAAAAAAAGAACACAAGGAATACCTCTCCATCCAAAACCAAAAGGCAGAAAACAAAAGAAGATAGAAATAAAAAATATTCTCCCAGATTTGTTTGACACCTTTCGTTTAGCCGACAACATATATCCTATAGAGTTATGCACAACTTTCACATGTTTTATTCTTTAATCGTGTTGATTATTCCACAAATAATTCATTACGACTGCTTATGATTCTTGCAACTATTCATTATTCTTGGTCATTTCATTTAGATTTTGATATAAGTGGATGCAGATTTGGTTTAAATCTATTCGTTTCGAGTTTAAGATTTTAACTGTTTGAATATTAAATTAAAGGATACAAATGGTCACTAACTATGCGAAAATGTTTTTTTTTCATTAAAATTTTGAAAATTATAAAATGATTATCAAACTGTTACAAAATAGTAAATGAACTTTATCAAATTATTACAAAATTATCATTAAAACTTATTGAACTGTTAATGGTCCTAACTTTTTTCAAAATTTATCATTATTTTATAACATGTAGTGATCATTTTATAACTTTCGAAATTTTAATAATTAAAAAGATTATTTTTACTTAGTTTTGTAATTATTTGTATAATTTATCCTAAATTAAATTTAAGTAATTCAGGTTAGCACAAATTAAGAAGGAATTTTATCATTTAACGCGGTTTTCAGAATAATACTAAATCTAATCAATATGATTTTTTGTACAGCATCAAAATGATATTTGATTCGATTGATATATGGTACGTACACCATGATCTAAAAGTGACTATAAATATAAGGGTAAATTACACAAATCATCATTAAACTTTACTCACAAATTTATTTTTGTCACTAAAGTTTCAAAACGTTTAATATACTCATTGAAGTTTAGACATTGAACGTTTTTGTCACTTTTTCATTAACTTTTTGACGATGTCCATTTACTGACAAACGGGGGAACTTCTTCAAGATTCGAACGGAGAAAAGCTTCATCGGCATGAGGGGAGCAATATACCAAGAAACGGGCTCCATCCGATGACGGAGGTCGGATTTAGACTCATGGGGCGAGACGAAACGACTAATAAAACTTGGTGTCGAACGATGATGACGGTGAACGGTGGAATGGCCAAAAACGTTCAATGCCTAAACTTTAATGACAAAAAACATTAAATGTCTAAACTTTAGTGAGTAAACTGAAAGTTTTAAAATTTTAATAGCCAAAATAAATTTAAGAGTAAAATTTAGTGTTGATTTACATAATTTACCCTAGATATAATTAACAAACAATGTTTTCCCACATATCACCTTTGTAGGTTGAGAGGGATTAGTTGTGGTCGTACTTTAGGGAATAAAGGTCGCATGTATCAAGCAAGCCTTAAGTCTATTCAAAAGATATATGATGGGACTTTCTCTTTGATTTGCTGCACGTTGAAATTGTTTGAGCCATGAATTAATTTTTACGGTCACCAAATTTTTATTAGATCAAAATTTATTAAATGTTCTAATTTTCTAACAGGGTTCGGCATCCCTTAGGCTCTAAGAGAGCTTTGTCCCTGTAGCCAACGCAAAACAAACATTCCTTGAGCTATAATCAACATGGGTTAATTGAGCTGATCCATGCAGCTAATATGCAATATTTTAATACGTCTAAATTATCAAATAAGAGAGTGATGCACACTTAAATATATCCGAACTCATGATCTCTTCTACAATACAACAACACCGATGTCGATTAAACTAAGATTCAATCGATATTAAAATGTACTAATATTTAATTGGTATAATGATTGAACATTTTGTACCGTATTTTTTTTTAAATTTAAATGAGGACTCAAGAACTAGTTGCAGTAAAAACTAGCCCAGGAACCAAACATGCAAATCTGGTTGCAGTTCCGTGTTAACTCAGATAAAACATTCTAGGTGCATCAACCAATTCGATCCCAAGCTTGGTCATAAACTATCGTGTATTATTATCTTTCCAATTATTGTATAAAACGTGTAAATTTCTTGTGGCTAAAGTTTAGAGATCAGATTATTTATCTTTTCTTGTATTTTTAGTCTATAAAATAAAAATTAACATGTACGGAGTCAAAAATCAAACTATAAAATATAATTAGTCATAAAAGAAGGCTTATATCACAAACAAGTAATTAAAGTATACCAATTTTTTTTTTATTTAGGTACATAAAGTACTTTTGATCAAAATAAGTACCTAAAGAATATTTTTTGGTTAAATTCAGTACCTAGTATTTTTTTGGTCAAAATAGGTACATAAACTATATATGTTATATTTTGACTCAAATTCTAATTGCTAATTAAGTTGGGTTTTATTGTAATTCTAGTGGTTGAAGATTACTTAGTAATTAGGATTTATTTTAATGTGTAAATATCTATTTTAGGTAGAGATCTTATTGAATAAGGTTTCTTGGTGACCAAGTATTTTGGTCTATTAACCTTTTGAACTTTTGAATTATGAGAGAACAAGAGAATGAGAGGGGGGGAATTACTCTAGAGAGATGTAACCACTTTTAGTATTTTTACAACTATTGTGCCTACGTTGTAGAGATGGGTATTGTAGGGATGTTGGGAAGAGTGTTTTGGTTCCACCGGGTCATGGGATTTGTACACCGAGTTTTGAGATTACATGGGTTATCATGTATTTGTACTCTTCAGGTTCTCTACGTTATTAGTGGATTGTTCGTTTCTCTCGTCCGTAGAGGTAGGCTATGTTGAACCACGTTAAATCTTGTCTCATGCGCATGTCTTGGTCTATGTCGTTATCGCTTTGGTTATTTTACCGCATACCAAATTCTTAACAATATATATTTCATCTAAATTACTAAAAGTTGTCACGTGATATTGATTAAAAAATACAATAGTGTCACAACCTCAGCTGTGAATTTGAGAAAATACAAAAAAAAAAAAAAAGGATTGTAGAAGTAGAAGAACTAGGTATAAGAAGCAGAGGATAAGATTGAAGAAGAAGAAAATTTCTGATATTTCATTCAAGATAGATTTTTTGACATTTACAGTTGACTATATATACCAATTCACCACAGTACTGATGTTTATTAATTTACAGTTGTATAAAAGATAACTATAACTCATTTAGATAGCATCTACTAATTACTCGGCATAATTCATCTGGGCTTCCCTCGGCATATCCACTTGGGCTCTCATCAGACTTGAGCCCCTTTTAGCGATACGACGTCGCTCGGCTTTTGAGTGACAAAATGCCCCATGCTGTCCTTTAAGGCTCGATGTTTATCGGATAATTTTCCTTCAATTCTCTTTCTTCGATTTTCGTCTGTAGGGTCATGACAATTAGGTACCTATTTTAACAAAAAAAATACTTTAAATACCTACTTTGATGAAAATATTTTTTTTGCCCATTTTCGTCTAGAGGCTAAAGTATGGGGTGAAAATTGGAGGGAGAAAAACCGATGAAACAAATTACTGAAACATGCCAAAAATAATTTACTAAATGCATCTCATTTTGCTAAATTCTAGCCACAAACAAACAAAAAAAATTTCCCTTTTCGATACTTCTTTCTATGTTCCAACACTAAAAAATAAGTTTTAAACCCCTAATCATAAATTTTAAATTTTAAACCATAAGCCATAAACTCTAAAAATACACCCTACCCCTAATTCCCTAAATCTTAACCATAAACTTAAACAGTAACTCTAAACCTAATTTTTTTAGCATAGAGCATAAAAAAAATAAAATTTCTATTCGCGACAAACACGTTTGTATCAATACCTTGAAAGATATAAACACCATTTACTCGCTGTTTTGTCCATTTTCTACCCAGGAAATAAGAGTCCATGCCTGTTAAAACAAGGGATATTGGGCAGTCGATTTATGTGGGTAAATTTCCATGTCTTTTGTTGTTTGGTTGTGATTCATGCGATGGTAAGAAACGTAATTTTTGACCTCCATTAATAAGAGTGTTGACGTTCACTGGGGTCATTGGTGTTGCATCTTTGAACTGGGATTTTCTACTGGCTGCTAGATTGATTCAGATCATACAAGAGATTTCAAGATATCATTTTCAAAATGGAAAGCTAAAATCAAATTTTCCATATTCTTACGCCTCTAATAATGTAAAATATATATTGTAAAGAAAAAGCCATGGTTTTTATCCCTACAGTTCCAAATACAATAAGAATCCATACATATGGTTCCATTTTCCGACTACAAATCCGAATCAATATACCCCAAACTAAATACCTAATCAGACGATGCAAACTAAACCCGATTCCTCATTCTGACATTTTGCTTTAAACCCAAATAAATATCTGGGAGATTTTCAACCCAAAATGTGTACTTCACATTACTCATTGCCGCCTCATTTTTTCCCTGCAAAATACACATAACACAAATACCACTTAACATTGAAAGAAAAGTCAAACTCATCAAACAAAATCCTAAGATTTCAGTTTGAAACCAACCGAGCTCACATAATCATCGCTTCTGTTTCTTTAGTTGAGTGGGACTCTCGGTTGGCTGCCTCACCCCACGCTTTGATGGGGTCATGTTCTGAAAACATTAAATAAGGATCATGATAATTGGAAGACCAACTCGTATAAACATACTAAATTGAACAAATGCTATATAATTCTAAATGAATTAAGCATAAAATGATGGCTTGTAACAACCATGCCACTCATGCATGTATTTTCAGTAGCAGATAAGGTAAAACATGTGCAGAACCTTGGCAAGTTTCTTTTCCTTGCGGGCTTGTCGCTCCCTCTCGTCATATTCTTGGTTTTCCTTCTCAACCAATCGGATGAGGGTATCACATCTCCGAGCCAGCTCTTGTGTTGTCCGTGACTTCACAAACCAATCAAATCGAAACAAGGGTGACGTACGAAATGCTGCCTTCAATTCCTCCCAATTCCCATAACCAAGCTTGTGAACCATGCATATCTGTTTAAATGTGATGCAAAGGTATAATATCAGAAAAGCAAGATCCAAGTGGATCCAAATATCCCGTGAGGTAAAATAAACAGAGGCTAAGAGACACACCATGAACCGATCACATTCTTCATTGTACAGCTTTCCTTTGTTCTGACCATACTGGATCTTCATTTCCAGCCATGGATTCTTGTACCGATCCAATTTCTTGCTAATTGCTTTCATGATTTCATCTTTTCTAGTAATTCTGGCCTCACCTCGTTCGATGTTCTTGATTATCCTATCATAATCTGTACAAAATATTCATCAATTAATATACAGCATGAAAAACCTCGTCCAGAAACAGCTATTAGAACTCTACTTGAACCAATCAACACTGTTTCACAACCAATGGAACATATGTTTTCACATGCATGCATATACATGAATAAATTATGAACAATAAAAGTTGTCTAATTTCAAAACAACTCGAGAATAAATTATGGGCACTCAAAGCCTACCCAAACAAGGCAAAAATAACATGATATCGGAGTTCACTTCGCTTACCATTTAACTCCTTATAGCGTTCCTTAAAAACTTTAGCATATCTTTCAACTTCCTCCTCTGTTTTCCCTTCCATTTCTGAAGCAATACCCTTTATATCATTCCGTCCATACTTCTCGCAAGCTCTAGTGAAAGCATTGAAATCTTTTCTACTCCATGAAGAAAATCCCTAATGCGCCAAAAGAATTAAGTTTGAGTAAAGCCAGACAATAAAAAAGTATCTCGCCACATTACACTCACCTCTTCTAATAATCTCTCCTTTTCTTCCAACTCCTCAGCAGTTAATGGATCTCCCCCTTCTAAATAAATCAGACTTAGTCAAAAGAGCATAGAGAGGATTGTGAACCATAAAGCAACAGATTATATGGCAAAAGTAAAATACCTTCAGGTTCATCCACATCAATCGAGTCCTTTACCTGATTCTTCTGATGTGTTTGCTGAATTTAATTGAGAAAGCCAGTCAGGAAATAACTTACAACAATCTGAGTCAATGGTGAAAATAAAAATGTTATTAGCTCATTATATTATACATACCATGAGATAGCGTACTTCTTTCTCATATAACTCGCTCAGCCTCTGAGTGTTAAAAAATTGGAAATCATGCCTGCAAAATGTCAAATTTTATTAGCTATAATATCTAACAATGCAAACTATTTAACAAGCATTAGTTTGAGAAAGGGCGTACAGTTGAGGCATGCGAGGAATTCGTGGCTCCTTAGGTTTTGCTGGAGCAGATTGGCGCATGGTTTGTTTGAAGTACTCAGATTCTGAGTAACTGGTTGAAGAAAAGAAGTACAAGTCAGATAGAGTAAAAGATATATAATGCAACACTTAAGTACAATGATGCAGCAACCACTTACTTCCGCTTCCGCTCTCTTCTCGATGGTTCAATCCAGTTTTCGCTAACAATTTTCTTTAAGTCCAACTTGTTCTCATCCTTCATAAAGAAAACAAAAGCCAACAATTAGCGAAGGTGTATCTAAAACAGTATACCTAGAAAAGACCAAATAGAAAGATTAGGGAGAAACAAGAGGGTGAGTTTACCTTATCATCATCAAAATCATACAACTCAGCATCTACAGGAACAGAACAATGTCAGTGGCTATAGGAGTAGGACAGTAAATTCCGAAACAAACAAAACAATAGTAAAAGAGGCATACTATCGTCCATCTTAAATTTAATTGCATCCTCGGTAAATTTCTTCATCTTGGCATCAAGTTCAGCGGTGGCTGCTTCTCCTTTGGCAATGATTCTATCAATGTCTTCATCTGTAATTGTGCTATCCTTGGAACTAAAGACCATTTCAGCACCAAACCTCACCATTTGAAGCAACTCATCTTTGTTAACAGCTGCAAGAAACAAGAAGATGCTGAAATTATACGGATATACTCAAACAGAACTATTGCATCATACAAAACAATTGCACCACATAGAAACTTCTTACTCTTTTGCTCTGCTAACCGCCCTTGTTGGATAACTAGAGCATCCAAGGCAAGTTTTTTATAAGCCCTCTCAATCACCTTTTCCTCAATCGTATACTGTTCCATAATACACAAACAAATGAATCTATCCTCGGCATATGTTAACTTCTAAACTTGCATACAAGGACACTTTTCAAATGCTAACCTCTGTGCAAAAGCGGAACACTTGAACTTCCTTCTTTTGACCAATCCTATGAGCACGATCTTGTGCTTGCAAATCAACTTGTGGGTTCCTGCAAGGTTCCCCTAGTATCACAGATCCAACAAGTAAACACAATAATAAAAATAGGTAGATGCTTACCAGTCACTATCATAAAGGATGACTACATCTGCCGTAGCAAGATTAATACCAAGCCCTCCAGCTCTAGTTGATAACAAGAAAACAAATTTCTCACTTCCAGGCTTATTAAAGGCTTCAATGGAGGCATCACGATCTTCTCCACCTGTATTGCCATCAATTCGGCAATACTGGTACCCACGAAACATCAAATAATCTTCAAGAATATCCAGCAGCCGCGTCATCTGAACACAATAATTTCCCGCAGAAAAATCACAAATAAGAAACTGAGATATATAATAATGTAAATGCTGTTGACAAACTAAAATTAGAAGATGTATGGAAACGTATAGACCAATAACAAACACATTCATATCCAGTGCATAGGTATCCATAAACATATAGATAATTCTGGACAACCCTCAAGATTACCTGTGAAAATATCAGAACTCTAGAATCACGTTCCTTCAGCTTTGGAAGCAACTTATCCAAGAGAACCATTTTACCTGGAAATAAATCAGTAAGGTCAGTCTTTTTCAACACCAATCAATTCCATATCTCCCAGGAAGTGAACTTACCAGCATTAATTATAAGATGGTCCCCTGTAGTATATGGGGGTCCAGGCTCAGCACCTTGGAAAAGATATGGGTGATTACAGCATTTACGCAGCTGCATTGCAATGTTCAGAAGACGCTTACGCTCTCCACCAGCATTAACAACTTCAAGATCTTTTTGCAACAAAGCCCTATAGTACTGTTTCTGCATCTGGGACATTCCTACTTTCAAGATAGTTTCCTTTTTGGGAGGCAAACCTTTCTCGACATCTGATTTCAATCTCCGAAGTAGAAATGGACGAAGAACCTAAGGATGCAGAGACAAAAAAAATGTTAATTATTAGTGCAACTGCAAACCCACAGGCCTGGTGCAAATAAGGATAAATTTTAACTTGCCTTATGAAGTTGTTGAACAACTTCCTGCTGGTCATTTTCACCAGAAATCTGAAACCACTCATCAAAAGTTTCAGCTGAACTAAAAATCTCCGGTAATAAAAAGTTAAGAAGAGACCAAAGCTCATGGAGATTATTCTGCAGGAAAAAGATACCAAGATTATTACAATGGAACAATGAAGTAATGAAATGAATCACGTATGAGTAGTCAACAGGACAATAAATGCTCACTATTGATTACGCTAAAAGAACTACAAATGAAGTAGAAAACAGGTATAAAACCATCAAATATCTTCAGGTGGAAATTAAAAGGGGATACATGCTTGACCAACTTTTCAACCTAAATGCAAGTCAAGAACATTAAATGGCATATGCATTTATAGTACAACTAAGAAGATGTCAGGAATGGAGGAAAAGTTAGTAAGTGCTTCCATATAGAAGAACATTTGAATGCATACCTGAAGTGGAGTACCAGTAATAAGAAGACGGTAATTAGTATTGTAGATTCTCATTGTTTTTGAGAGGAGTGAATTCTCATTTTTTATTCGATGGGCTTCATCAATGATTATATAGCGCCAACTAAAACGGCGCAAAGCAGACTTCTCCTTGATGGCCATTTCAAAACTTGTGACACATACATCGAACTTCCCAGCAACCAGTAACTCCTCACGGATGTAACTCTATAGAAATCAGAAGACATAAGAATCACAATAGAAAGAGGAAAAATAAAAACAAAGGAATCAGTAAAGCGTGTATCAAGCAACTTACTCTTTCCTCAGGATTCCCAAGAAATTTTACAGCTCGCAAGACTGGGCAAAATCGACGAATTTCATTCATCCAATTACCAAGGGTTGATTTTGGAGCAACAACCATATGAGGGCCAGTTATTCCACGGTATTCATGAAGATAACCCATTAAGGAAATAGTTTGCAAAGTTTTTCCCAGACCCTGTATTCAAACATTTAGTAAACAAAATCATCTAATGAGATACCCCTGCTTATTTTTATCTTAAAAAAACAAGTCTTGAAAATGAAGTTAAACAATAAACAATCTCTAAAGCCACAGCTACATCACATACCATTTCATCTGCAAGAATTCCATTTATACCATTCTCGTACAGTCTTATAAGCCAATTTAAACCAGCAAGTTGGTAGTCCCTCATCTTTCCCTGAATACCTAGAAAGGGAGAGGAAGAAAAAATAGGACGCGTAAACAAGAAATTATAAAACTTGAACTGAGTTCTCCAACTGATGGATATATGGGAGAGAGAACTCACAAGAAGGCTGAGTCACCAGTCTAGTGTTTCCAGACAAACCATCTTCTTCCTCCTTGAGGTACTCTTCATCTTCTTCCTCTTCAGTTACTTTTGAAGCATGACGGCCTCTAAATTAAGCAAGCAGAAGAAAACATTATTAGGGGTACAAAACAATTTACAATACAACGAAAATCATCAAAATCAAATAAAAATCAATATCCATCACTTACAACTAGCAATAGCATTATAACAACACAAACAAGACAAATATTCAACGTCAACATCTGGAAAAAATTAAACTGTACCTTCCTTTCACCTTCTTTTGAGATGAAGATTGGTCACCTTTAGCAAAATGAGCAAACAACTCCGTTTGCTGCAAAAGATACTTCAAACGACCCTTCCCCCTATTATTCTGCCACGATCCAAGCATTAGTGAACCATCAATTACACTTAAAATTAACTGAATGTGAACTTTCCCATAGAAAACACACCATATCAGCATCAATGGCAGCATTTTGAGCGTCCAATATTTCCTGAATCTTCTGTTTCTTCAGCCTCTGCATTTCTTTTAACCTCTCCTTTTCACGTTTACTAACTTCTCGATTATCCCCATTAGGCTCATCCTACACGAAAAAAGGAAAATCAGAATCATTTAACCTAAATATAAACAGTAAAGTTTAAATTGAGCTTCTCAACGAGCTATTAGAAACACCGTAGAAGCAAAATTCATTCTAGAGTGCAGAAACTAAATGCTTGAAACAAAACAATTCCAATCATTACGAAACCCTAACTATAAATAACGACCAAAACGGATAAATTTTGAAAAGAAAAAATAAACAGTTTAAAACAACTTGTTAAGATGGGGCAAATAGTGAACTTACCTCGTCAGCCTCATCGGCTGTTCCATCAGGGAGGAATTCATCCTCTTCGTCGGAAGCAGCTTCGGAGCGAGCAACGGCTTCGAGCTCCTCTTCGTCCTCTTCGTTGATCGGATCGTTGATACGCTCATCGTCGGAAGAATTGGAGCCATTGGATAGGGCATCATCGGATGACGCCGGCTTCGACGATTTGGCCATCACCTTGTCAGGTCGAGGGTTTCTTCTCTCTCTTTTGTCTTCTATTTTCTGTAGGTTAGAGAAGAAGAAAAAAAGGAATGAAACTGCCTAAAGGAGCGAGTATTTGTAGAATATAAAATCTCGAGTGAAATAAAGTTGGTGAACTTGAGGCCGTTGGATTTGGGGATATAGAGATTAAACATTCCGAAGTGGATTGAGCGTCAAGTGAAGAATTTCCCGCCAATAGTAGGGAAACCAAGGTTTCCCGCCTGGTTAACCCGGTGGCTGGCTCGGTGTCCGGCGGCCGTAGGGCTCGAGCCATGGTGCCAGCGAGTTGAATTACATTCTTGGTCTGTGTATTTTGCATTATTTTAGGCGTAAACACACATAAGCATGGGCGGATATATGTAGAAAGTTTAGGGTACAAATGACCCCATTAATCTAATTAAAATCTCTTTCGAACCTATTATAAAGTATAAGAAATTAAAATTTTTCATAGAAAATGTAAGAATTGATCTCACTTAATTATTTGGGGTATGAGATTAACAATACTTATTGTAGTACTATGAAAATTCTACAAATCTCATACCCCACTACGACCCCACTATATATAAATCTTGGTTTAGTCACTGTACATACGAGAGTATAATAATAGAAAAATATGAATACCATCATCAAACACTTAAATCAACTAACACGTGTTATTTAGGTTATTGTCTCTATAAGTGTAGTTTGTATTTTTTTCATCTTTGTTTTAACCGCCTACGACATTATTTATGGTGCTAGTCGTCGTCTGCAAGTACTTATTATTTTCTTTGTTTTCTTATCTTTTATATTTATTTTTTTATTTTTAATTTTGATCAGAATAACTCTATATTTATGTCATGTTTTTTTGTTTTTATGGTATGTATTCGGCCTTTTTTGTCGGCCGTTTGGTCGTTCTTTTTTTTTGTTATCCTCTGACTTCGACGCCGAGTTTGCCATGGGATCCGAGATCAGCAGGCGCATTTTAGCGACGACCCGTTACATCAGCTACGGTGCGTTGAGGAGGAACACGGTGCCATGCTCACGATGTGGTGCGTCGTACTATAACTGCCGGCCGGGAGCTGAGGCGAATCCTTACTCACGCGGGTGCAGTAGAATTACACGATGTCGGCGTTAGATTTATTTAATTTTATGTTTTTTTTATTATTAAAAATATTGTTGTCTGTCTAATTTTAAAGATGTAATAATTTTCTTCTATTTCTTCCTATATTTGATTTATAAATAATTCTGTGAATTGTTGATGGGGTTTTGAAATTTTTATCAACCATACATACATCTTTGCGAGTGAAATAAAAATTACTGGATGAATGTAATTGGGATTATATTTACGTTGCTAATATAATAATGTAATTATACTCTCATTAAATGTATTGTTAATATATTTTATATTCATGTTGCTTTTTGTTTAGATTTTAATACCAAAAAAAAAATTCAAATTATATATCCTTTTAAAGTACTTGTTTAACATTTCATATTAACATGTTTTAAAGCTTTTTTTTTTTGTAAAAAAAATGTGACATGACCATTTTCTTCATTTATCACTTATATTTTCTACGTAACAAATAAATAAATCACAGAATTTTTAGAATTGGTTCGTTTTTTTAGAAATTAAACAATCCTAGGTTCTAAACAATTCAATTTTGAGAGCCAATTTATTTCTAGTGTATTAATTTCGATTAATGAGTTTTTTTTTATTTTTTAAAAAATAAAACCCTCTGTCCAAAAAATTCACCCATGCAAAAGATGAAATCAAGATTCAAACTCTCAAATACCAATCCCTAAAAGAATCAGAGCGTAAAAACTTACCAATTGAGGATAATTGTTTTTAATAAGTGATCTGAAAAACGATTATGAAATGTAACATTATACACCTAAGTTTTTTTTTTTAAAAAAAATAGACATAAAAAACGCTGTAATTTCAACACTTAATATATTATTAAAAATATTTTATATTGGGGTTTTTTTAATTATATAATTTTTATGGCGTTAGCATTTTTTTATTTTTTTCTTATGAACATTTAGTTGTCATATCTCAACGAGTAGATGTCGGCTAGGTAGAGTTCCATTTATATGAACTTATATAATTTTCTACAATGTTACCATATATTTCATTTTTAATATAAACATATGAATATATTATAATTTTCTAAAATTTTTAAATATTTAACGAATTATTTCAACCTAAGACAAAAGGACGTGCCGACAGAAGAAAATTTGTTGCTTAAATAGTCTTAATTTGTTTAGGTTTAATCAAGAGCATATGATTAGTGGTAGTTTAATTAAGTAATTAAAAATGGTAGATAGAAAATTAGGAATAATAATGATATAGACCCAGCAATTGCGGCTAGTGACGAGGGCGGTTCATGTGCGCAGTGCAAATGCAAAGCTATGCTTGTAAATGGAATCTAACTCTTTTTCCGAAGTGATAGGCCAATGCAATCCAACTGTAACTGGCATCACACACCTATTTTGCTATACATTAAATTCACTCACAACCAACTCTTCATTTTTTTTAAAATATTCATATTCGAACCGATTCGAACATAATTATCTTAGTATGGTACTTCAAACAATTAAAAAGCTTCTAAAAGATTAAGGATTTATATTCAATACACTTGCAGTGGAAACCAAAAGTTTTCATAAATGCCTTAGTTTTAAGGTTTAGGGTAATGTTAGAATTTAGTGTTTAAAAGTTAGGGTTTAAGGTTTAGGTAATATGATGAGGGCTTACGGTTTTAACCTACCAACCCTAAATTCTAACCAATATCCCCAAATTCTAATCCCTAAACTCTACGCTCTAAACTAAATCCTTAAATCTTAAAACTAAGGCGTCAGTGAAAACTAAACTGCCAGTGTACGGAATAATTACCCAAAGCTTAAATATATATGCACCAGACACATACTCATATCCAACACGTATCCAGAGTCCAGATAACATAACATTTCAAATGTCTTTATCATATGCACATGAGAAAAGAAAGCAAAAACAAATAACAATCCACAAAGGTTAACATCAAGAATTTTAGGACCACCTTTGCACTATTTTTTTATGCTTTAGGCAAAATCGAATACTTTATTAATCTATTTATTTGGTGAGTAGCATGACCTGAAACATAACCAGATTCCTCAAGCATGAACTCATATACCAAACTAGTATTCTCTATATATAAACCAATTCCTCTTTTCAGGTATTTGTCAATTAAACAGCACATCGCAATCATAAAAATATACATTGAAAAGTTCAGCCATAGACTAAAACTACTAATGTGAAGAATTTTTAGATAGGGTTGATCATATCATATGGAAATAGAAATTAGAGGAGGCCCCCATAAGTATGTGTGTCTGTTTCTTACTGGTTTTCCATACGAGAAAGGATAGGGACCAAAAGAAACACAGGGTCTAGAAATACCATGCTGCGAAGTCGGATTTACACCACTAGGGCTCTTTGGGTGACTTGGAATCATTCTTTGGTCCAGAAGGAGCCGAAGGCGAAGGAGGCTTATCTGCGTCCATCTCTGTTCGGAGATCATTGATGCTTTGCTCTAGCTCATCTATCCGGCTGCCCATCTCATCAAGTGCATTAAAGTCAAGGAAATCAAGAAAATGCTTGCAATTTAGAGTTGGAGCATGGATATATGCATCCCATTAAGATTAAATTGCTTCATTTTGGCTTTAGAAGCACCTAAAGAACAGGTTAAGTGAAATGCAATGAAATGAAAGTTGGCAACCCACCCATTGCTCCATTTTGCTGATTGCAAAGTGAAATCATTAACAACCTAAATTTTTTTAAATAAAAAAAACAGCAACTCTCTGATGCTATATAGGGACTGATGAAGAAACTCAACCCCTCAGGTTGAAGTAATTAGATAATAAGGATATTCTTCGTAATGATGGAGTCGGACATTGTTTGGAACCTTGATTGCTGTAATATGTAATAACAGAGCAAACTTAGCTACATCTGCTTAAAATTTATTGTTTATTAATTCCATATATAATCTCAAATTAGTTCAAAATAATAACTCACCATCTGTTCAAGTAGATTCTGGACCTGAAAAACGATATAAATAATTCAGTATAATCTCAATGACAATAAATTAAACCATAGAACCGTAACATTGAAAAATCTACGAAACTTAACGTAATGAAATCTCCATGCTTTTCCGCTATTTCGTAAAAAACATACAATGGTCAGAAGCAACCCATTCTATTTGAGTGTGATGTTCGAAATACACCATAATTTGTCTGCTATAAATAATCATGAAGAGAAGCAAACAATCTTAAGTCTATCTGCGATATATAAGTGTCGGGGAACTTAAAAAGTAACTTACAAAAGCTGCCATATCCGCATTGTCCTGTTTCTTGTCTCCAGAATCATTTCCATCCTGCAAAATAAAAAGATAAAATGAAAACTATACAACACAAGATACTATCAAGAGTGTCAATATCTGCCACCATATAAAATCAAAACACATGATATTTGCTGGAGGAAGCAAAACTTTCTTCCATGAACAAGTTCAAGCCTAAATTTGATGATGGAATACCAACCTATGTTACTTGGACTGGGTCTGAACACAAATATGCTTATGCTCAGTTTTTTCAAGTTTTTCACCTATTTGGAGAGTAAAATGTCATGTACCGATCTGCGTCGTCAAGGACGGAGCTGTTTGAGGACTGAGAGGGGTCTTCCCCCCACGCACAAGATTTTTCTTTTTACCTTTTATTCATATATATATATATGTTTTAAGAAATGGAATAATTAGGAATTTACCTTTCGAAAACCCCTAATCCTAGCTCCGTCATGTGTGTCGGACATTGGTATTTCTAGAAAAATAAAGAGTTAAAGCAACATGGAATTATAAACTCGATATTTAAATTCAAACTGCATTAATAACCCGAAGAAAGAAGCATAATGTTATAAACTGATTAGTTTCCACATATTTTTTGCATTTGAATCTAATACTCGGATTCACTTTCCAAGCATTTGTCAACATTTATCGATCATAACGCGGCTCCAATTCACATTTCTTATTTTGATAAATAGATTACAACAGAACAGATCAGATTCAATAACAGGAAACTCAAAACCCTAATATAATAATATTCGATAAATGATTAGAAAATTAATGAAAACAAGGATTAGATTTTAAGTAAAAAAAATAATCGAGGAAAATGAAATATACCATTATCGGAAAATTTGAAGGCTGAGCGATCGCTTGTTGGCAGAGGAGATGAAAGGAAATGGGGAGAGAGTGACTGAGTCAGTGAAGAGCCAAGAAGACAATAAGATTTATGGGATATGGCGGTCCAAGGATTTTTTTGTAAAACTGAATAAATCAAATGTATTTTTTCTTTTTCGGGCTTAATTATTATTTAAAGGTAAATTAAATATACTTAACTATTAAACTATGGACCGATTCTATTTTAACCACTAAACGATTAGGATAAACAATACTATTGGTCACTAAACTATTTATGCTCTCCTGTTTTTGTCACCAAATTATTATTTTTGGCAAAAGTGTCACTAACATTAAGTTTTTTCCTATTTTAATCACTTACCATTAGAAAAATCAAAAAACAATAGATTGGTGACCAAAACAGGGAAAAATAACATTAGTGACCAAAATAAAAAACCGTAACGTTAGCAATGATTTTACCAAAAATAATAGTTTGGTGACAAAAACATGAAAGTATGACTAATTTAGTGACCAATGGCGTTGTTTACCCTTTTTATCAATTAGTCACTAACATTAATATGATTTAATAAGAATTTTAATCCTAAAACATATATACATTATCATCTTAATCTTAATTTAGAATTATTCAATAAATATAACCCTTCTTGTTTAAAAACATTTCAAAACCAAGTTCAACAAGATACCAAGAATACCCGATTCAAGCAATCGAAAAACTTAATACTAATATAAAGATAAACACCTAATACATTTAATTTTTTAAAAAATAAACTACCTATTTTGTCACTAAACTATTAGGTCAATTTTATTTTGACCATCAAATAATTTTGTCCCACTAAATCAAAAAAGTTTGATTCTTGATTCGATAATGGGAAATGAAAACTTTTTTTTTTTTTTGTAAACATTTATCACGTGGAGTTGGGTTTTTATACATAAATTCATGGTTTTGAAGGAGGAGTTTGAAACTGGATATGAGAAATTATGGAGTGAAATTTCACATGGGAAGTAGTGATCAAAATAGAATGAAAACGTAATGTTATGGCCTAATTGATAAATATTTTTATCCAATGATTAAAATAAAATCAACTATACAAGTCAGTGACTAAATAGGTCGTTTAACCTTTAAAAATGAAACATCAATGCATTGGGGAAGATTGTGAACACGTATTAAAATAAAAGAAGACTACGAAACCGCCCAAGTAAGATTCATTGTAGAAATGCAAGCAAAAACACACAAAAAAAAAAATCAGATCCAGATCCGATTCGGTATGGTTATTCCAAGCGGCAACCACCTTGGTGTAACGTGGCAGCATCGACAGTTCCTCTTCCCTAGACCTGGTAAATTTGACTTAAGACTCGAATCGATTTACTCAACCTAAGATCTGATATCGATCCGAAATGATCTAAAATTTAAATTAATCAAACTGAATCGAAATCGACTTGAATTTTAGTTGAACTGATACGAACCCGAATCAATTTTCAATTGAATCGGAAGGTAAACGAACCAAAAGCAACCCAAATTTATTTTACTCAAACTCGATCTGAACCGAACATCGATATAATTTTAACCCGATAATTGAGTCAAAATGCACAAATATTTTATTATTTTTATTATTATATATTTTAGCAATACTATAAATAGTAAAATGGTGAATGTTTTAAAAAGTTAAATCTAAACATTAAAACGATGTCGTTTTAAAAAACAATTATTTGGTTTGGTAAAATTTAAACTGGACTCAAATTAAAAAAAATCGATCAAGTAATTTAAGTTGACTCGAATAACTTTGTTAGGATTTATGTTTTGATATAATAATTGAAAAATAGTTTTGGACTAAATTGAAAAGATTTCAAAAATGGTTTTAAGTCCAAACAACTTGAAAATAAGTTTGAGAAGTTTTTTAAGAGGTTTTGGAAATGTTTTAAAGTAGCTAAACTAACGTTTTCAACACAAGCGTACCGATATGGTATACCCCGTATCGATACGGAGCAAGGGTTTCAACTACAGTATTTTTCTAGTAACCAAAAACCGTACCGATACGCTTCCAGGCGTACCGATATGGGTAGGATCGTTTCGATACGCTTTCAGGCGTACCGATCCTATTTTCAACTTCCCCAACGGCTATTTCCCAACGGTTATTTGAATTGCAGGGCGTACCGAAACGAACTAATGCGTATCGATATGGTTTTCCAAACAGACCAAGGCGTATCGACATGGCGTACCGATACGGCTCAAGGTGTTTCGATACGGTTAGCAATTCTGAGCGTAACGGCTAGTAGTTGTATCGATACGGGTACACGCATACCGATACGAGCAGCACCAAAACTGCATTTATTGCGGGAAATAAAGCCTCCAATGGCTCCAATTCAATCCCAACGGTCTTCAATGGCTAGAAACTCAATTGGGGGTATTTAAGGACCCTTCAAGCTTCAGCAACAACTAATGATCTTTTGTCAACAACATTATGATGCCAAAATTGTCTTAGGGCTTTTAATTCTCATTCTTTGTATAGACAACACTTGTGAGCTTTAATTGTTAGATTTGCTCAAGTGTTTTAGGTTTAGGTGAGTGCTTAAAAGGGTGCAAACATCTACCTTGTAGAAAGGATTCTTTGTTTACTTTATTTCTTTGTTTGTGAGGATTCCTCAAGCTTGGGTTGTAAGCTTTGGATGCTAGACTTGGTAATTGACTCTAGGTTGTAAAGGTTGTCTCCTAAGCCTTGTCAAAAGGGGAAGAAATCTTAGTAGATTTGGAAAATCCTTAGTGAGGAGCTAAGGTAGCGGATGTAGAGCTTGTTAGAAGCTTGAACCACTATAAATCCTTGTGTCCATTGTCTATCTTTTTACTTCCCACCATTAACACCCAAAATCGACTTCTCCACCACTTGGCAAGCAACTCGGTTGAAGGAATTCGAGCCCAACAATTGGTATCAGAGCAAAGTTGTTGGGCTCGATGAATCAACCGAAATTACTTGCCAAGTGGAAGAGAAGTGATTTCTTGGGTGATGGTGGTGGAAGCAAAAAGATAGAAATTTGCACAAGGATTTAGAGTGGTTCGACTTTCTAACCAAAGCCTACATCCACTACCCTAGCTTTCCACTAAGGATTTCCCAAATTCACTATGAATTTCTTCTCCTTTTATAGGCTTAGGAGGCAACCCTTACACACTCAAAGCTTCTACCCCAAAGCTTGACCACTTTTTGTTGCTTATGAGAGTATTTTAGTTGAAGCACGGGCCTTTATCGTAGGCATCACGTTAACTGTAGAAGAAGGTTGGCCTTCGGTACTTGTGGAGGAGGACACGATGAATATTGTAGATTTTCTTAATTCGTCCTGATTAGATATCTCTGTTACTGGACTGCTGCTTCAAGAGATCCGTCAGACTTTCCAGCAAACTATAAACCTGACATTTCAGTTTCTTTGTCGTGCGGCCAATCAGGCTGCCTACTTTTTGGCACAATGAGTTTTATCTTGTACTTCTCATGTCTGGTTTTTTATGATTGTCCATTTTGTATTGCCTTGGTTATTCTACATGATGCCTCTTATGGCGAATTAATGAAATGATCTTTTCTAAAATAAAAGATGTGATATGGTATAATAACAGTTTTAGTCTCCCATAATTTGTATATTTTATCAATTTGATCCTAAATCGAAATGATTCAATAAATTTAATCTTTTATATTAAAAAATTATCTCATTTTAGTCTTTAACATATTACCAAACCAAGTTTTACACGATTATATAGTTACGAGACAGTAGTGAAGAATAGAGGTGGAAAACGGGTCATTTGGGTCGGGGTAGATTTAAGTAATTTTGGCTCTGGCTATATTTGGTTTAAGTTTGATTCAGGTTAGATCGGATTTGGTTCGTTTTAGTTTGGGTTTATTGTAATTCGTGTTGGGTATCGGGTCACGTTCAATCAATATTAGATCGGTTAGTTTTTGGGTTGGTCGATATCGGGTCGAGTCAATTAGCTCGGTAATAGCAAATCGATTGGTTTTTGATTTAGGTCAACCTTTGGGTCTTCGGATTGAGTTAAGTATGAGTCTAATAGAACTATATATAGAATATTGATATGTTAAAAAAACTCTTTTTGTTTGTTAACTTATCATTTAGGATCATTTTTATGTTTAAAACGTAAGACTTTGATTCTTAAATATGAATGAGAATGATACATTGTTGATAGGGATAAGCAAAACTCGATTCAACTAGAAAAAAATCATTTTTTGAATTTTAAGTTTGTTGGGCTTAAATTCCTTCAACCAGTTGCTTGCCAAGTGGTGGAGAAGTCGATTTTGGGTGTTAGTGGTGGGAAGTAAAAAGATAGACAATGGACATAAGGATTTATAGTAGTTCAATCTTCTAACAAGCTCTACATCCACTACCTTAGCTCCCCACTAAGGATTTCCCAAATCCACTAAGATTTCTTCCCCTTTTGACAAGGCTTAAGAGGCAACCTTTACAACCTAGACTCAATTACCAAGTCTAGCATCCCAAGCTTCGGGAATCCTCACAAACAAAGAAAAAAAGCAAACAAAGAATCCTCTCTACAAGGTAGATGTTTGCATTCTTTTAAGCACTCACCCAAACCTAAAATGCTTGAGCAAATCTAACAATTAAAGCTCACAAGTGTTGTCTATACAAAGAATGAGAATTAAAAGCCCTAAGACAATTTTGGCATCATAATGTTGTTGACAATAAGATCATTAGTTGTTGTTGAAGCTTGAAGGGTCCTTAAATACTCCCAATTGAGTTTCTATCTATTGGAGACCGTTGGGATTGAATTGGAGCCGTTGTAGGCTTTATTTCCCGCAATAAATACAGTTCTGGTGATGCCTATATCGGTACGCGTGTACCGTATCTGTACAACTTCTAGCCGTTATGCTCAGAATTGCTAATCGTATTGAAACACCTTAAGCCATATCGATACGCCATGTCGATACACCTTGGTCTGTTTGGCAAACCGTATCGGTACGCATTGGTCCGTTTCGGTACGCCCTGCAATTCAAAAAACCGTTAGAAAATAGCCGTTGGGGAAGTTGAAAACAGGATCGGTACGCCTAAAAGCGTATCGAAATGATCCTAACCGTATCGGTACGCCTGGAGGTGTATCGGTACGATTTTTGGTTACTGGAAAAATACTGTAGCTAAAACCCTTGTACCGTATCAATACGGGGTAACCGTATCGGTACGCTTGTGTTGAAAACGTTAGTTTAGCTACTTTAAAACATTTAAACATTTCCAAAACCTCTTAAAAAACTTCTCAAACTTATTTTCAAGTTGTTTGGACTTAAAACCAATTTTGAAATCTTTTCAATTTAGTCCAAAACTATTTTTCAATTATTATATGAAAACATAAATCCTAACAATCTCCCCCTTTTTGATATAATAAAACCAACTTGAAAAATTGTTTTTGAGCTCCTCCCCCTTAGTATAAATAAAAATTGAATAAGAGATTAAATGTTGAAAATCTTATAAGCTCCCCGTTATTCATTTGAAAAATTAAATTTTGAAAATATTCTCCCCCTTTTTGTTATATCAAAAATGGTTCAAACTTTAAAGTTCAATAACAATGGAGAGTAAAAAAAATTGACAAAAATAAGTTTTGTTCAAAAATTGGCTCCCCCTTACTCAAGCATCAATCAAATGTTAGTCCAACTTAAATGATAAACTAGTTGAATTAAAAATAAATCAAATTAAAAAATTCAACTAATTTTTACCACACTTGAACCAAAAGGGAGGATAAGAAGCCTTCATTCTTCAAGTGTTCTTCCTTGTGTGTATAGAGCTCCCCTTCAATTTCATCACTTGTTAATCATGGCTCCATCACACCTACAAAAGACAATCATTTGATTTTTGGTATCCAAATTGCTCTGGATCCATAGACATTAGTAGCACATAATTTAGTCCCCTTAGGAATCCATTTTTCAATTTCATCCTTTTTAGTTGAAGTAGTTAGTCTTTTTGGGACCCAAATACTTCTAAAAACTTTTCCATTCAAAAATCTAGGGGCACTAGATTGTCTTTGATAAAAATTTGATTTTCCTAAATTGTTTTTCTTTTGAAGTTCATTGGAAATCAAATCTTTTTTCTTTCTTAAGATCATCCACCTCCTTTTGATGATCTTTTTCTAAACTTTGAAGCAAATTTTGTAAATCGACATTCTTTTGTTCAAACTCATTGAGTTTTGCTTCAAGTTCATCTTTGGTTTTAGAAATCAAATTATTTTGAATTTTCAAATTTGAAACCAATTTCTTATTTTTCAAAATGTGATTTTTAAACTCTAAAACCAATTTATCGTAACCATCTTGTAATTCATCAAATGAATATAGAATTAAATGTGATGAATTAGAAGATACCTTGGGCTCTTCATGAGCTATTTTCCATCCACCTTTGCACTTTTCATCTCTTCCTTCTTGTAGAGTTTCTCAAGTTTCTCCCACATCTCTTTGGCACTTTTGCAAGAGGAGACATTCTTGGAAACATCTTCATTGAGTCCACAAAGGAGAGTGTGCATCACCTTGGCATTTATCTTGGATTTTCCCATGTCATCTGAAGTTTTATTCTTCTTCTTCTTAGGAACTTCCACAAATCCATCTTCAATAATTTCCCAAAGATCAAAGTCGAGAGCTTTGATGAAATACTTCATTTAGTGGCTCCATTGGAAGTAAAAATCTTCTTTGAAGAGTGGATGACACGTGATCGAGCGGCCTTCTTCGAATTGGACAAATGTGGAACCGCTAGCAATTTTACCGGTTGATTGATGTTGTATCGAGCTTCTCGGATCGTCTCAATATGATGTTAAGCCTTCTTCATTGAGCCTCTATTAGGATATTTGTTTTGATATAATAATTGAAAAATAGTTTCAGACTAAATTGAAAAGGTTTCAAAAGTGTTTCTAAGTTCAAACAACTTGAAAATAAGTTTGAGAAGTTTTTGAGAGGTTTTTGAAATGTTTTAAACGTTTTAAAGTAGCCAAACTCAAGTTTTCAGCACTACCGTATCGATACAATTACACCCCGTATCGATACACCTTATGGTTTCAGCTACAGTAATTTTTCAGAACCAAAAACCCGTATCGATACAAGCTTATGCGTATCGATACCCTATGTTTTCAAATCCCAATGGCTAGTTTTTTAAACCCCGAACGGCTATTTTACCTATAGCGTATCGATACACTTCACATGTGTATCAATACACGTAGTGTATCAATGCACTCCAGAGGTGTATCACTACACCTGTATCGATACACTTCATAGGTGTATCGATACACCAAGCCTGAAGAGCATAACGGCTAGTTTCTGAAGAACGTGTATCGATACGGTTGACTCTAGAACTGTATTTTTGTGGGAAATAAAGTCTCTAACGGCTCCAAATTATCCACAAGGGTCTTCAATGGCTAGAAACTCATTTGGGAGTATAAAAGGCCTCAAGAAGCATCTGAAGAAACTAATGATCCTCAAGTTAACAAAATTATGATGAAAATTTGTCTTAATGCTTAATTTTCTCATTCTTTGTATAGATAACACTTGTGAGCTTTAATTGTTATATTTGCACAAGTGTTTAGGTTTGGGTGAGTGAGCTTAATTGTGCAAACAATCTACCTTGTGAGGGATTTCTTGTTTGCTTTGTTTTCTTTTCTCTTGTAAAGAGGGCTTACTCAAACTTTGGGGTAAAAGCTTTGAGTGTGTAAGAGTTGCCTCCTAAGCTTAGAAAAGGGGAAGAAATTCATAGTGAATTTGGGAAATCCTTAGTGAGAAGCTAGGTAGTGGATGTAGGCTTTGGTTAGAAAGCCGAACCACTCTAAATCCTTGTGCAAGTTTTTCTATCTTTTTGCTTCCACCACCATCACCCAAGAAATCACTTCTCCACCACTTGGCAAGTAATTTCTGTTGATTCATCGAGCTCAACAATTGGTATCAGAGTGAGGCTCAATCGAGAAGGATTAACATCCTATTGAGGTGATCCGGGAAGCTCGATACAACTAACAATCAACTGTGTTCATGGCGTTATCCATCGACAAACTGCCATTCTTTAACGGTGACAACTATGCTTCTTGGAAGCATAGAATGATGTTTTTCATGAAGAACAAAGACTACCGTCTTTGGGACATAGTTGAATATGGATCGTTCATGCCAAATCGACACAAGGCAAAATAGAGCGCGAAAGATTGCAAGAAGATGGAGCTAAATTGCAAGGCATTACATATCCTATTTTGAGCTTTGGGACAAACTTGAAGCAATCCATGAAGGGACAAACGAGGTGAAGGAGACAAGAATTGGTCTACTCAACCTCGAATATGAAAACTTTAAGATGGACCCATAGGAAGACATTAAAAGCATGTTCGACTGGTTCTCTACAATCGTCAATCAACTCAAAAGTCTCGGAGAGGATATTCTGGAAGAAAAGCTCATTCGAAAGATGATTTACTCACTTCCCGAATCATGGGAGAGCAAGAAGATGTCTATCATTGGAGCCAAATACTTGAAGAAGATCAAGTTTGACGAGCTAGTATGATCTCTTCTTACCCATGAGATGATTTTTCTACCCCTAAAAAGGGAAAATGAGAAGATAATTCAAGAGCAAAGAATCAATGTCAACATCATTGCTCTACAACCCTCCACAAGCCAAGAAAAAGAATCAAGTGAGGATGAAGAGATGACCTATCTCTTCAAAGAGTTCACTCAGTTCATGAAGAGCAACATAGAAGAATCAAAGCATGAATCGAAAAGAAAAAAGATGGTTGATCCCTCCAAGTGCTCTAAATGCAAGAAGACGATGCACACCAAATATGATTGCCCTTACTTCAACATAAAGGGATCATCATCAAAGAAAGCATATGTGGCTACATGGAGTAATGAAGACTACACCGATGAAGATGAAGAAGCCCACTTATGCTTAATGGCCCTTAATGAGGGGGAGGTAGCTTCTAACTAACCTATTTCAAATTCTTATACATTTGATGAGTTACAAGATGCCTATGACCAATTGGTTTTTGAGTTTAAAGCCTCATTTTCTAAGAACAAAAAGTTGATTTCAAAATTGAAAAATGAAAATGATTTGCTTGCGAAAACCAATTTAGAATTTGAAGCAAAATTAAAGGACTTTGAACTTAAAGTTTTGAATTTACAAAATTTGCTTCAAAAGAAAGAAAAAGATTATCAAATTTAAATAGATGATCTTAAGAAAGAAAAAGATTTGATTTTCAAAGAGGTTGAAAAGAAAAACAATTTAGGGAAATCAAATTTTTATCAAAGACAATCTAGTGCCCCTAGATTTTTGAATGGAAAAGTTTTTAGAAGTATTTGGGTCTCAAAATGACTAATTACTTCAACCAAAAAGGATGAAATTGAAAAATGGATTCCTAAGGGGACTAAATTATGTGCTACTAATGCCTATGGATCCAAAGCAATTTGGATACCAAAAATCAAGTGATTTTCTTTTGTAGGTGTGATGGAGCTTTGATCAACAAGTGATGAAATTAAGGGGGAGCTCTATACACACAAGGAGGAACACTTGAAGAATGAAGGCTTCAAATCCTATTTTTGGTTCAAGTGTGGTAAAAATTAGTTGAATTTTAATTGTTTTTATTTGATTTATTTAATTTTAATTCAACTAGTTTATCATAAATGTTAGACTAACATTTGAATGTTGCTTGAGTAAGGGGGAGCCAATTTTAAAACAAAACTTATTTTTGTCAAAAATTTTCATTTGAAACTCTCCATTGTTATGAACTTTAAAGTTTTCAAACTTTGGTTTGAACCATTTTTGATATAACAAAAAGGGGAGAATGTTTTTGAAAAAATGAATTTTCAAATGAATAAAGTGGAGCTTATAAGATTTTCATCATTAAATCTCTTATTCAAATCTTATTTTTAGTATGGGAAGAATCTCAAAAATAATTTTTCAAGTTAGTTTTATTATATCAAAAAGGGAGGGATTGTTAGGGTATTTGTTTTGATATAATAATTAAAAAATAGTTTTAGACTAAATTGAAAAAGGTTTCAAAAGTGTTTCTAAGTTCAAACAACTTGAAAATAAGTTTGAGAAGTTTTTGAGAGGTTTTGGAAATGTTTTAAACGTTTTAAAGTAGTCAAACTCGAGTTTTCAGCACTACCGTATCGATACAGTTACACCTCGTATCGATACACCTTAGGGTTTCAGCTACAGCAATTTTTCAAAACCGAAAACCCGTATCGATACAGGCTTATGCGTATCGATACGGTGAGGGTCATATCGATACACTCCAAAGGCATATCGATATCCTATGTTTTCAAATCCCAACGGGTAGTTTTTTAAACCCCCAACAACTATTTTACTTATAGCGTATCGATACACTTCATAGGTGTATCAATACACGCAGTGTATCAATACACTCCAGTGGTGTATCAATACACCCCTATCGATACATTTCATAGGTGTATCGATACACCAAGCCTGAAGAGCATAACAGCTAGTTTCTAAAGAACGCGTATCGATACGGCAACACCGTGTATCAATACGGTTGACTTCATAACTGCATTTTTGCGGGAAATAAAGTCTCCAACGGCTACAAATCATCCCCAACGGTTTTCAATGGCTAGAAACTCATTTGGGAGTATAAAAGGCCTCAAGAAGCATCTGAAGAAACTAATGATCCTCAAGTTAACAACATTATGATGAAAATTTGTCTTAGTGCTTAATTTTCTCATTCTTTGTATAGACAACACTTGTGAGCTTTAATTGTTATATTTGCTCAAGTGTTTAGGTTTGGGTGAGCGAGCTTAATTATGCAAACAATCTACCTTATTTTAAAAGAAACAAACTATCTTTTGAAAATAGAGTCTTTGAAATTGAAACCTTAATTCGCTTGGTTTTGGAAAGAATGACCCTCTATTTCAAAACGTAAACGGAGATGGCACTCCAACGAGTTAGGAGACTATCTCGTCCACCTTACAATAAAGGAACATTGCCTTAGGATTTTTATTCGAAATGAAAAACATGTGATGCAAACAAAGTCAATCAAGCAAAATGCAAATAACGAGCAAATATATACATAAATGTCACGCATGATGCAAATCGCAGTTAGTAATCAAGTTAGGAGCTTTAAAGAATGATCAAGTTTTTTTAATTGGAAACTTTATTAATATTAAGAAGAGGACTTTTTTGTCAACAATATTTAAAATAAGTGGTTAAAGCTCTCAATTAATTTTTTTTATCTTTTTTAGGTTGAAGGTTCGAAACTCATTAAGAGCAAAATTCCTCATTTATCTCCCCTTAGGTAGAGATTGATAATGATTCTTTATTTTTTTCAATTTTTGAAAAAATACCGTCGGCCACAACCGTTGCGACGTGTATTATTATAGTTAAACTTTCATAAATTATTATAGTTAAATCTCGACACCTTGAAAATGTTTTTGGCTTTGCCCCAACATTTATGGACAATTTTGAAAAAGAAAATCATATTATTAATTTTTTTTTGAAAGGATAAAATGAGAGTCTCATTAAAAACCCTCTCTAAACTTAATAAAGAGAAAAGAGTGCCCTGTTTTTATTATATTACCATCAAAGTTTGGATCACAATTATATTCCAATACTGCACGGAACAAAAATCCCTATGAAACATCCCATACAAAAGACGCATAGACCACCCCTCCCTGTTGCAATCTCACAATACACGCAATAGATGGAAGCACATAGCAGCAAAACATTGGAACTCACAACACCCCGACATTACATATCAATCTCAAGCATATCATTCTCTCGATCAATCTCCTGCTGTGCCAATACATGTGCTTCACAGTTTGATTCGCGATAGGCAAACTGGATTTTCCACCCCTGTTTTCTAATTATAGAATTGCAAAGTTTAACAAAACAATGAAAAGAGGCTAGAACAATATGGGGTTTGTCAATCCAATTAACTGATATTAGGCTATCTAATTCAACAATTAGAGAATAGTTTCTAGCCCACACGGATGAAATAAAAATTGATAGAGCTTCCAGAACACCTTTTAACTCTGCCTGGGTTGGATCAGATGAGCCAATCGATTTTGAAAAGCGAACTGGGCACTTACCATTGTGGTTGCGTAATATTCCTCCAATACCGGCTTTCCAGAAACTCCCTCGAACGGCAGCATCAACGTTAAACTTTAAGTATTCAGGTGAAGGGGCCTCCCAAGAATCCAAAACCAGTCTGTTTGATTGAGCAGTAACAACAGCAGTATTCTGGGGGTAATTGATAAAATCCAGCAAAGATAGAATAGCTTGAGGCCAATTACATCTAACCCAATGCCCGATCCTAAGTAGAGCAAGTTCATATTATTGAAATTATTCTATTCTTTTACAATTTTGAAACATTGTCTTCTGGCCACGTTAGCATTGCCATTTAGCAAATGTCCATTTTGGTAACGTTGGATATATATTATACTCAAATTATGTTTTTTGCCCTTATACTATGTCTAAGTTTAGGATTTAGCCCTTACCTTATGATTTATTAAGGTGAGGATGATATTTTATTTTTGGAGAGAAAGAAATGCAAATTCATGAGACTCTTGAAGACAATGCAAAGAAACAATGTATTGTACGGTTTCAAGAATGGAATTGTTTTTATTTTTGTATATATGTATTATTTGTAAACAAAAGGACAACAAGTTGTTCCATTATATCTAACATAGGTACGCATTAGTCCAAGTAGAATTATCATTGCTGAAACAAACCCCGTCATTCCTGACGGACCACATGCAAAAATTATGATATTTTTGGCACTGTTCTTCCTCTCTTGAGGCCGTGAAGGCATCGAAATCTCGTTGCTTCCCTTTCGTCCGCCGCGCATTACAAAAGAACAGGGTGGTTCTCACAAAATTCATTTTTGCATCCCATGTGTAATCGTCACTAACGTACATGACTTTCTCGCCGAGATCGTCGTCTTTCGACTTGCAATGCAGATATAACGTGGGCACGTCATTGGCCGGCGACTCCAAAGGCAAATCGTTGGTAATGTGGACGTGGTAGTTGATTAACAACATGTCTTCTTCTTCGCTCATTTGTAAGAGCCAATTTGTGTAGCAAATAAAAGGAAGGAAATCATGATTGTGGATCCCGATTGAAGACATTCCCTTATGAAGCAACAAGTTATAATGGAAAGGGTTTTTATTGTTAATGAGGATAAAATATTGTTGTATTATTAGGGACAAAATTTAAGTTTGAATCTCGAAAATGTTATTGCCGGAATGGGTAATAGTCTTTGAACGAGAAATTATATTACAGGTTCGTCATGTCATCCATAGTCTCGACTAATAAAAACTTTCATTTTATTAATTTTTTTCATGTCATTTCTTTACCAAGTGAATCTTCACATAGTAAAAATTGTTTTTAAAATTTGATTTATAATAAATATGAGTAAGGATTCACTTGGTAAAAAAATAACATAAAAAATTAATAAAATGAATAGTTTTTATTAGATGTGACCATAAATGACGTGGCAGGAATGACTTATAGTATAATTTCTCATCTTTGAACATAAAATGTAGAATCAACATTAAAAATAAAAAAAGAAATATTAATGAAGGTTTGAATGACGTGGCAGATGACATGAAGAAATTCTAACAATTAGCAAATATTCAAGTCAATTAGCGGCAAAAACTTCAAGAAACACATAGATTCACTAATTGGCCTAGTCATGGATGCTCATTTGTATTATTTTTGTGAGTTTGAATTTTAATATTTCTTTTGAGAATATTATTGTAACTATTTAATCCAAAAAGAACCTTCAAGAAGCACGAATAAAAATTTCTTGCCCCTCTTCGGTGTCCCTATTTATAGAATATAAATTCTCTGCCCTTTTACTGTGCTTATATTTATGTCTCACACTAAAGATTTAGGTTTAGGGTTAAGATTTAAGAAGTTATGAGTATGGTGTATTTTTTAAGGTTTATGATTTAGGATTTAAAACTTAGTGTTAGGGCTTAGAATTTATTTTTTTAGTGTTCGGGCACCGAAAGGGGCAGATGATTCTTATTCCTATTTATGCCCCCACACTAAAAAACTAGATTTAGGGTTATGGTTTAAGGTTACTTTTATGGGGTTGGGTTTAGGGAATTGGGGAATGATGTATTTTTAAAATTTAAGGTTTAAGATTTATGATTTAAAATTTAGGGTTAAAACTTAAAATTTAATTTTTTAATGTTGGGATATAGAAAGGCACCAAAAATGACATTGAATTTTTGTAAAAAAACACCGCAGGTTTTTAGAAAATGCGTGAAAGTTCAAATTTATTTTTTTAAGGTTTTTAGAAAATCCGTGAAAGTTCAAATTTATTTGAGAACCTGAATTTTGAATTAAAAATAGACTTATTACCAATCTTTTGAAGTTATGCGACATCATCATTTTAAAAAAGAATTTATTTTGACAAATCTCAAGTCTGTTTGAAAATTAAGAAAAAAATAAATTAAATTCGGGAGTCGATTATGCCTACAATGAACATGTATTTTTTTTAGAAAAAATGGAGACACCATCTTAATAAATTCCTCAAAACCTCTAAAATGATCATGGCTGCTAATGTCCAGACTATGGTATTTGGACACCAATAAGCTAGCAATTTATCAATTGAGATATATGTTAAGATCGAAGATATTTATCATGTATACAGATTTTGCGGTTATCCATTTTTGAGTTTACAGAATTGCTCTAAACATTTTCCTACTAAGGAGTCGATAATGTTCGGAATGCATGAAATGTTTCAATTGGGATCATTTAAAGAATTTAAACTTACGAAAGACTATATATTTTTAAGAAAATTATAATATTTTAATTTACATAAATTATTAAAGTTCAATTTCAAGAACCATGGGTATGTATTAGTCCAAGTAGAATTGTTATTGCTGAAATAAATCTCATCACTCATGATCGATCACATACAAGAATTATGATACGTTTGGCACTGTTCTTCGTCTCTGGTGGCCACGAAAGCATCGAAATGTCGCTGCTTCCCTTTAGTCCGCCGCGCATTGCAGGAGAACATGGTGGTTCTACGAACATTTACTTTTAGATTCCATGTGTAATCGTCCCAAACGTGCATCGCTTTCAAGCCGATATCGTCGTCTTTAGACCGGCAATGCAGATATAATGTGGGCACGTCATTGGCAGGCGACTCCGGAGGCAAATTGTTGGTAATTGGATATGGTAGTTGATTAACAGCATGTCTTCTTCATTGCTCATTGCAAGAGACAAGATGCCTACACCACCAAGACAATCTTTTTTGAGGTCAGTCATGGTTTGATAAGATGTGTTTTGATAGTGAATCAGGGGTTGTCTGGTTTTTATAGTCAAAATGTTGGAAAATATTCTACCAAAGGTAAACATGTGTTAAAGATGGCTTGAAACGCAGGAAGTTTCAAAGCCATTTAATGTGAAATTAAATGTATCCATTTAAAATGGACAAAACTTAATTTTCTTGTGGAATAATTTCATTTGTAGTTCATAAACATTTAATGTCATTTACAAGTTGGTCTCAACTATAAATAGATCTAACCTTTTTCATTTAATATTAGAATGAAATTTTCTGTCCTTCTTTGGGTGCATCTATTCATGCCCTCACATTAAAAAACTAGGTTTATGATTAGGGTTTAGGGTGTATAGTTTATTTGTTAGGGTTTAAGGTTTAGTATTTAAGATTTAGAAATTAAGGTTAGGGTTTAGGATTTAAGATTGAAGTTTAGGGTTTAAGGCATAAGATTTAGTTTTTAAGATTTATGATTTAGATTTAGTTCGGTTCAGAACCCATATAGTTTTTGGTTGGTATAGGATCCATTTTTTTTGTTCTCTTCGGACCTTGATTGAATATTGTGGCTAGGTTGCACCATTGTGTACATATTTTTTAGTTGGCATAAAGTAAAAAAAAATATATTTCTAATTTGGAGAAATTCAACCCTCAACGTTTCATTTTGAGTCAAAATGATCCAAATGCGGATGAAAATTGTTAGAAAACTGACGATAAACAATTTGAAATTACTTGACAGAATGATAAGTCAGCAGAAAAAATTATTTTATATTTTATATAATTTTATAAAATTATTTTTTGACTATGAACGTTTTTTCAAGTCAACACATTTGTTTATATGATATTGTCATGTCAGCGTGCACTGACATATAGGTTTGTCTAGGGGTGTTAAAAAATACTCGACCTGGTTCTCTCGGGTACTCCATAAGTCTGTCTGTTTCCCTGCCTTTTTTAGCCGGGTACCCGTGAAACCCAGGGATCTAAAAAAATCGGGTAACAGGTATCCGATTTACATTTCAAGCCATTTACTGTCGGTTGATTGATAGTTTTCATCCGCATATGGGCTATTTTGACCCAAAATGAAACATTGAGGGTTGAATTGCTAAAAAAAAAGAAGGCTAAAGTGACTTTTCAGTCAAACATTGTGAGCATTTTTTTGCTTTATGCTTTTTTAGTTTAATGAAACTTTCCTTTGATAAAATAAATTGTCCGTTCTATCTTTAAGGCTTAAATGAAAAATTAGCCCTTAAACTATGCCTTTTGTTTGCTTCTAGCCCTTAAACTATTTTTTTTTGTTAGAATAAGTCCATAAACTATCACTTTTGGCCACTTTAAGTCTCTAAACTATTTTTCGGTCAAAATAAGTACCTAAACTATGTCATTTTTTCTTTTAGTCCCTAAACGATCCATTAGTCAAAAAATTTGTGTGATATGTCAACATCTTATTGGTCGAAATAATTTTTTTAACTTAGATAACTACCAGACTTAAAGTGAGCAGAAATGATAGTTAGGGACTTATTTTGACCAAAAAATACTTTTAAGGGCTAAAAACAAACAAAAAGTATAGTTTAGGGGTTGATTTTTCATTTAAGCCTATTTTTAATTATCAGTATTTTTCCTTAACTAAAAAAAATAAAGTTTTTTGTAAATTACTTTACGATAAAAAAACATTACTTATTAATTGATTGATAAAAAAGTTGATAATCAACGTTATCAGATATTATTTTTGAAATGTAAAGAATAGAAGATATAAATGAGGGTAAATGAAGAATTTAGTTTGAAAGTGCTTTTAGAAAACCCAAGAGCAATAACTTTTACAATAAAATGAGGATGGACCCGACGGCGGAGAGATGAAATGTTCTATTAATACTATAATATTTTTATTTGAATGTTCATATTATTTTATTTTATATGTATTTAAATTTTAACATTTGTTTTGAAAATGTAATTATTTTTGCTTAATAAAAAAAACTTAGTTTTTAATTTGAATCAATAATAATTTAAAGTTAAGGAGTAAAATGATCCAAGAATGTTTTAGGTATCAATTAGATAAAATGCTTAAAATTTAAGAGAGAGAAAATATTTTTAACTTTTTAAAAACACTTTTAATGCGAAAAAAAATAATTTTTTCCTCAGAATATCTACTAGAACAAGTCCAACAACTAATTTTTTCTGTTCTATTGGTTATTAGACTATAAATTTTAAAATAAGGTAGATGGTAACCATAAATTTTAAAATAATTTCATACTCGGAATGAGAATCAAACCCTAAAAATATTTTTAGTAAAATACTTTTCTTAGCTTATCCTAAGAAAACGGTGTGTTTGGTTCACGGAATGTAAGATTACTTTTGGAAATATGATTTCTGAAATGTAACATTACCCGACACATTACTGAGAATGTTACGTTACATTGTTTGGTTTATTTTGTAGGAATGTACGATTTATTGTGTTTGGTTTGAGGAATATAAGATTACCTAATTTATCAAATTGTCTTTGTGTTAGATTTTCGTTTTTAACACGTTAAACTTTTAATATTAAATTAAAAATATCTACATAAAATGTCATAGAACTATTTTTGCAACACTATCTAAAATTTGCAAAAAATATATATTTATCATATTATTAATAATTATTATATTAAATATTTTTTAAATGAACCCAACAAGTGGTCCCAGTAGAAAAGCGAATGATATTCATTCAATGATACCCGGGTTCAATCGCTTTGTTTGCAAGGTGTGTGTGCATTGTCAAATGGTTAAGAATATCTATGAACATATACTATCTTGTAATTAGCTTTAGACTATTCATATATATATATATATATATTTGCATACCCTCCTTACTCTCTATTAAAATATTTTTGTGAATTTTCAAATGCTAAATGTTTATTATTTCAATTTTTTAATTACTTATGACAGATTGCCAAAATAAATCAAAGTAAACAATAAAATAAATCTAAAAGTTGTAAAATAGTGATACAAATTTTAGATCATAAGTTTAATCTACTAAAATGTTTTATAAGATAATAAACATCTTATAAATCAAAGAATAAAATTAAGAACATCCCTAACTTATTAATTCTCAAACAATATGCAATCTCAACATATAATATATAAACATAATAAATATAATATTAATAAAAATATATTAAATATTAAAAGAATATTTAAATATGTGTAACACCATTTAAATATTAAATTAATATTGAATAAAAATATTTAATTAATTTACACTACAAATAATTAACCATCTAATTAAAAATTCAACAAAGGATTCGTATAAACAAAATCATTAATTTAGGGACAATATAATTCAAAGGGGTAGAAATCAACAAATACTTCAAAAAAATAGTAGAAATTTAGAGAAAATTGACACTTAAAAAATATTAACCCTTAAAAATCTATCAAATCAAACACTGAAACATTATTTCGAAAAAGATTATTAACTTTAGTAATAATTTTTTTTGTGGACTATACACGCATAAGAAAACTTCTTCAAGAACAAGCGCATTTGATTGGTTGGCCAAGCTGCTTATCTTTGTTCCCTCATTTCCCTTAGTTCATGGGTTATAGACCTACTAAAATACTCACTTTTTCCCTAGAGCCCCTTCCCTCGGAATTAAAATTAGAATTTGTCAAAAAAAGGCTTAAACCAAAAAAAGCCCCCAAACTATACAATTTTTCTGCTTTTGGCTCTTAAACTATGATTTGAGCAAAATAGGCCCTTAAACTATCATTTTTGGTCACTTTAAGTCCATAAACTATTTTTTGGTCAAAATAAGTACCCAAACTATGTCATTTTTCTTCATTTAGTCCCCAAAACTATCAATTGGTCAAAAAAATCTTTGTGATGTGTCAACATCTTATTAGTCGAAATAATTTTCTTTTGACTTAAATAACTATCGAACTTAAAATGACCAGAAATGATAGTTTAGGGGCTTATTTTGATATATGATACTTTAAAATTTAAAAAGAACACAAATATTTATATATGTTAGAAAAGCCTATATAATGATATTTTTGTAACCATAGACTAAAAGTGACCAAAAATGATAGTTTAAGAGCTTATTTTGCCCAAATCATAGTTTAGGGACTTAAAGTGACCAAAAATAATAGTTTAATGGCCTATTTTGCCCAAATCATAGTTTAAGGGCCAAAAGCAGAAAAAATGCATAGTTTGATGGTTGTTTTTTGGTTTAAGCCAAAAAAAAACTTCTTAAAATTATTAAAAAGGTAAATTCGTAAATCATCACTAAACTTTACTCTCAGACCTATTTTAGTCACTAAACTTCAAAACGTTCAATTTACTCACTCAATTTTTAAATTGGTCCTGTTGACTGAATTATTTTATTATTATTTTTACTATGACATTTCAATTTTATTAATATTAAATGTCGAAAATGATTTATAATTAAAAATAAAAAACAAAAACCCAAATTATACTCCCAAACACCTGAAACCCCAAACCAAATTTCTTTGACCAATCAATCGTCGGTCGTCATCTGCACCTCAGGTAAGAATTTCGTCTCCTTAACCCTCTAACGTCCCGACGTCTAACACTGCTCTGACCACTCGTCCTTACTCGTGCGGAATTGTTTTGGAAGATTTACGGTTTCAATCAAAATTAAGAAGTATTTACAGAAACTTGTAATCCCATCACAAGCTTAGGTCTACCCCAATTCATCAATTGTTGCTTTCCACTTGCCAAAGTGAACTATAATTTTTGGCCTTCACCATATCTATGGGTTGTTTTACAACTGTACTAAAATTTTGATTCTCAGAATTGAAGGTAGAAGTTGAAGAGAAGAGAGTGTGTTTGCTTATTTGGAGATTGTAGTCAACATGATAATTCCACTCCCAACACAATAGAAAATTTGAAATTGTTTGATTACTACCATTAGTGCATGAAATGGAGACAAAGGCAGTGGTGGAGGATTTTATTTCTCTGTTCAAAGTTGTTTGGTGATAAGGGGATTGGCAAGGGAATAAGGAAATATTTGGGGTGAGGCTGTTGAGGGGTTGTGATTTGGGGTTAGCTAGGGTTGTGATTTAAAGGTGAGGTCGTCGATTAACCGATGTTCGTCGGTGAGAGGTGAGGCCGCCAAGGGTGAGGATGGAGAGGAGGCTTATAATTTTGGGTTTAGGGTATGATTTGGTTTTTTATTTTTAATTATAAATTATATTTAATATTAATAAAACTGACATGTTATAGTAATAATAATAATAATAATAAAATAATCTATATCATCAGAAAAGTGATCAAAACATAATAATTTAAAAGTTGAGTGAGTAAATTGAATTTTTTAAAAGTTTAATGATCAAAATAAATCTGAAAGTAAAGTTTAGTGATGATTTTTGTAATTTACCCTTATCAAAATTACCCGTTTTCCTTTATTCCTTGAAACGCAGCGGTTCCTAAACTTTCCCAAATCTTCGTCGTCATCAAATCAACGTTGAAAATTCTCATTTTTGTTTCCTTTTTTGGTAAGTAATATCGATGGCTTCCTCTTATTCATGATCTTAAACGACAACGTTTGAAACAGCGAATGGAACCGCAATTCTCGAAGCTCCGATCTTACGGAACGCCGTCGCACCACCACCGCAAACAGCTGCAGTAGCAACTGAAAATGACGGTTCCGCAACCACCGCAGCAGCACTCCGACAACGACCGGAGCAGTAGTGAACTTCGAGCCGTCGATTGCAACCTCAATTCCCTTTGCGAACACATCCAGTTGGAAGGCTTCAACGGCGGTTCTTTTTCCGACGTCGTCGTAAACGCCATGGGCTCCACCTACCACCACCACCGTCTAATCCTCTCCCGTAGCTCCTACTTTAGGTCCTCCAAATCGACATTCAAGATCAAAATTCCTAAATTCTCGTTAATTGAACACTAATTTCAATTCTGTTTTCTTTAATCAGGAATATGTTGCAGGGACCTTGGAAAGAAGCCAATGCTCCAATAGTGACGTTAAACGTCGACGATAACAACGTTAACGGTGAAGCTATAGCGATCGCGTTGGCTTATTTGTATGGACAGCATCCCAAGCTTAATGATAATAATGCGTTTCGCGTTTTAGCTGCTGCTTCATTTCTTGATCTTCAGGTTCTTAAAATGATCGAACTCTTTTTTGAAAAAATAAAAACAGTTTGTACCATTTTCCTGTTAATGAAACTTATTTTGGGCATGTGAAACTGATTGTAGGATCTATGTGCCATATGTACGGACTTTATTATATCTGAGCTGTGGACTTCGAATTTCTTAGCATATCAGGTTTTAATATTTAACTCCATTATTTCTCTTCTTTTATCTTTTGGTTTTTTAATTGAAATTTGGGTGTAAATTTAGGTGTTTGCTGAGAGTCAAGATTATGGGATACATGGGGAAAGGGTGAGGAATGCTTGTTGGGGCTATCTTTGTCAAAGTGGTGCCATGGAATTGAAAGAGGTAAAGCCGAAAAGGTCCTATTTATGGGTTTACCAAATGTCATGCTTGGTTTTAGCTATGATATTATGACTAAATTGTGGAGGAACTAACAAGAACTCGAGAGAAATGAAATTTACAAAGCCCGAATATTTTCCATGTAGTGTAGGTTAGTGGTGAATGTATTTGCTAGTCTTCACTAAATGATCTGCGGTTCTCTTTCATTGTATAGGTGTTACCTAAACTTTCTTCTCAGACTTTACATGCATTGCTGACTTCTAATGAGCTGTGGGTACATGGTGAAGAAGAGCGGTAAGATGTGTAGGTGGTGGCCCCATAGACTTGGATTATGTGGTTCATGTTTTATATGGTTTGATGAACGAGTATTTTCATTTTGATTAAAAGGTTTGAGCTCGCATTGTATACTCTCCTTGCAAAAGGTGCTTTTTGCCAGACTGAACGTTCTGATCAAGGAATTTTCTCTGCTAAGATGGCAATGGGTAGTTCTCCTCTGTCTTTTAAAGCAAAGGGAAAAGATTTAGTTGATAGCTGTCCTAGTAAGAGATTGGAATCTGAAACGGAACGCCTAAGTTTAAGAGAAGATCACCTGGTTGATCTTGAAGATTGTGTGGTTGAGTTCCAGACCGGAATATCTAGCTTTGACCAACAGGTGCATCAACCTGAATATTCTCGCTCAGAGCCCATGTATGCTGCTGGCAACGGTGATAAGTCTTCATTAATGAGTAGCTCATTTTCAGATGCAGAGGGGATAAGAACTTCTTGTTCTTATGTCGAAATCTCAGTTGGTGTTGGAACAAGTGAATTGGGAGCCTGTGGAATGGCCAAGGAGGGACCATCTAAGGAAGGCCCGTGCTACCATTTGAATAATAATAATTGTCTTGCAAGTAATCAATCAAGGCATTGCTCTTCTGTCGACTCGTCCTGTAGTGGGCTCATGTTGAATGATTGGGGACGATGTGGCGTGGCTTCTCTTTCTTGGGGTGGCAGGACTGTGAGTAAAAGACAGGTAAAAAGCTACGCGAAAGGGAACTGTGGAGTTCATGTTGAGGAATATGATTCTTTTGTCAATATATTTGAAGGGGGTGCTCTTCTGTACTGCAACATGTACTTTGAAGCACTTTTGAATGTGAGAAAGGAACTTGAAGAGTTGGGATTTCCTTGCAAAGCTGTGAATGATGGTCTTTGGCTGCAGGTATGTCCTCTATACCTATTTATTTACGTGTCTGTCAGATACCTGGCGCTGTATAATGAATGCCTGTTGAACGTTGTAATGATATCAATTTCATAATGACTGCTATGCTAGTGATGAACATCATTTGTATTGATGAATAGGTTTAGGGTTGAATATTTAGGAAGTCATTGAACCTAGTGGTTTTCGAATAATCTGTTAATTAGACTTGTGAAACATGGCAAAGACTCTTTTTTGCTTTTCTCCTATAAGTTTGTATTTACTCCTTCCTAATATGCATAAAATTGTGGCCTCTGCTTCTGGCGTTGATAAGAATTTGGTTGTATTTTTATGAATATTATGTAGATGCTATTGAGCCAGAGGGTGCAAGAAATTGGAGCTGACACGTGCAAGAATTGCTGTCTTACTAGTATGCAATGCGCTTGCAGGCAGCCTTTCGGACTTCAGCATGGAGGCGCTACTACAGGTTATTATGTGTAAGAGAATGATCAAAATCATCTAACTGGCAATATTGGAAATGTGTATGTGGCGGATAATCCCCAAGGTGAAGGAAATGGCCTCTTTGGGCCAGAAAGAGTTCACGTTAGGGGACCTATTGATGGGCTGGCTGGTATTGGGCGTGGCTCTACTTTTGTTCCTGCCACTGCATGGCCTCCAACTCGTTTTGTCTTTTCCCGTGTGCCCTTCGGTACAGGCAACAGGAATGGCCAACAGTCTCTTGCTAATTATTCAGAGGCTAGAGCTGAGCATGCTGGAGACATGTCTGGAGGTGGTTGAACAGCTCTGGTTGAGTTGAGCCAAGGAGGAAGTAATGCTACTAATGTTCACGGAGAACAAACCGAAAGGAGTATGAGATGGATGTGCAAAGCAGAATGCCTGTAACTTCTGCTGAAGGGCCAAGTGCTAGTGGAATTGCCATGCAGATGCTCGAGTCACCAGAACATACCCTTGGAATTGAGTGGGAGACTGCAACTAGATCTTCTATATCGCTGGACATGAAAGCCCCTCTGAAGCACTTCCCTCCATTTCGTTTTGGGTAAGTTATTTTTGTCACACATAATTGTGGGTATGTGTTCATAAACCTCTGGGTTGGTACAGATTATCTGCAAAACATTTTACCTCTATTAGCTACCAATACAATTGATGATCTTTATCACTTTCGTTGAGATTTTAGGGTGCCTTCTGCTCTATACTGTAAATCTTCTCTTACAGTTAAAGAGTTATTCTGATATATGATCTACAAATTGTTTCTGGCTCTGCAGGGTTGAATTCGAGGACGTACACAGGCTCAGTGATGGGCAAGTCAAGCACTCTACCGAATTCTTTTATGCGGGTTCTCTATGGAAGGTATTTGAATATTTAGACCCTTACTGAGCAGGACTGATTTTGTTTTACTTCAAACCTGTCTTAGTATCACGTAGTATCCAAATGTGATTGAATTTTTCAATGAAAGAGAATCACCGAACTAGAAAAATTAATGATCGTTATATGTTGCTTTGGTTTTGATTGTTCTGAAATGGCTCCTAACTCAGCTATTTATAGAACTTCTTGGTGTTATTATGCTTTTTAACTCTATTTCCTATGTTTATATGAAGATCTGCATTATAAGACCCATTGCAAATTACAGGTTAGCGTTCAAGCCTTTAATGACGAAGATCCTCAAGGACGTAGTACTCTCGGTAATGTTCTAATTCATAGAATGATTAACCTCAAAACATTTTGTTATTGTTTTTCAAGTTCATTCGAGATGATTTTGCAAATTTTTTCTAAACGAGTTTTCTCCCACTTCAGGCTTATTTCTTCACCGGCGGAAGGCTGAAATAATCGACTCTCTGAGAAAGGTCAGCCCTGTTTTTTTGTTCTCATATCAAAAAGCAAGAGAATGAGTCTTTTGTTCCATTTCATCCATGGAACAAAATTTTCCTGTTTAGATCTTGGTGACAAGAATTTGTCGTTGCTTTATTGTAATAATTTAACCAGAACTTTTCAGTAACACGAAGCCTCCAACACTTATGTAGAACACATATTTGGACATGGGTATGGAAACATGACCCATTCCTTCAGCTACGTGAAAAACATTCCCGTACTATACATATACTCATATCTGACATTCATATTCGTGTTCAAGTGACATAGAGAAGCATCTTGTTTTCACTTATCAGGTTCACATGTATGTGGATTCTCGTGAAAAGGTGACTGCCCGATATCAGGTAATCGACATGTCTGTGTTAATAATATCCATAAAAATCATATGCAAAGACGAAAGATGTTTTTTTATTAGTAGCAAACAACATATTCTGGGTTAATTTTCCAGCTAATTTGTCCATCAAAGCATGAAGTCATGGTGTTTGGAAGCTTCAAACAAAGAGGGACCCTTTTACCAAAAGCTCCCAAGGGTTGGGGATGGCGGACAGCTCTGTTGTTCGATGAGCTTGCTGGTCTTCTTCAAAATGGTGCCTTGAGAATAGCTGCTGTAGTGCAACTTGTCTGAGAATATTGATGTGTCCGGACATGGTATGAGGATTTGGTCCTCCAAATACATGATTAAACTTGGAAAAGATCCATAATACTTGTGCCGGACGCATGTATATCATACCCGACAATCACATCCGAGTCCGAGTCCAAATATCTTTATTTTTTCCTGTCTTTCATGGTTGATTTTCAATTGTTAATGGGAATATTTCCTTTATTCTTCAATTTCTCACTTTGATGACAGTAGTGAGATGAGATTATCTCACCTCACCATTAACTTCTTTTTTGTTCACTCTAGTTGATAACCTAAAATGTGGTCCCGTGAGAAACTCTTTTCCTTTTTCACATGTGCATCATATTTCAATTAATATAGCAGTCTGTCGCGGTATCATTTTATACACGTGGAATCACTTCCAACAAAGTTGCTATTGCATATTTTAAAAAGCATAATGCCAAAAATAGTCTAACATTTGATTGAATTGTCACTTTAATCTTATTCTTTTTAAGTAATTTAACCGTCAAAATGACCCTTGTGCGGATGAAAACTGTTAGTCAACTGACGATAAACAACTTGAAATGGCTTGAAAGAATGACACATCAAAAGAAAAATATTTTATATTTCATATAATTTTTTAAAATTATTTTTCGGCCCATGTGTCATTCTTTCTATAAAGTCAGCATATTTGTCTATATGACATTGATATCGCGACATGCATTGTTTTGTAGGTTTGTTACGTCATTTCAAGTCATTTATCGTCAGTTGACTAACGGTTTTCATCCCTAAAGGGGTCATTTTGATCAAAACGAAACATTGAGGGTTAAATTGCTTCAAAAAATAATAGGGGCTAAAATGATTATTCATTCAAACGTTAGAGGCATTTTTGACATTATGCCTATTTTAAATTAATTTTACTTGACTTTTTATTTATTTAATGTATTTTAAATTCAATGTGAGTGATCAAGGATGTTAATGTTGTCCAAATTTGTATGAGTTTGAATCCCAACATTTACTTTGGGAATATAAGAGTTCATTTGGTTCTATAAAATATTTTTAATTTTGTTTTCCATTTTGATTTTTAGAAAATAATTTTTATTTTTAATTTTTTAAAAACTAGAAAACACATCTGGTCAATAAAAATGAAAATAGTAAAAATGTGTTTGATATTTAGTTTTTTAAAATAAAAATAAACAAATAGTTACTCATTAAATAATTAAATTAAAACATAATTATTAGAAAAATATTATTATAATAAGAATGAAATATGATTAAATAAGTAAAAGTTTTAAAAATATCATTAGAAAGATTCAAATCCGTGTTAAATAGAGTTAAAATTTAAAAATCCTAGTTTTCATGTTTTTCACTTTTATAAAACATTTTCAATAAAAATTGTAAATTTTTTTATGTTTTCAAAATTTCACTCTTTTTTACTTTTATTTTTTAAAAATTATTTTCAAATTTTAAAACTAAACACATTTCTTTTACTTCTATTTCCCAAGAAAATGAAAATAGCCTATATTTTCTTGAACTAAACGCATCATTATCTCTGCTTAATCAAAAAATAAACAGATTACGTGATTAGTTTATTATTTAAATAAACTTATAAATAAAATTGTAATTTTATATATTTGCATAAGTTTGTCAAATATAAGATTTAAGGTTAATGATTTAAAATTAAATTTTATAATTTAAATATAAAAAGTTTTATAAATTTTTTATACATATGTATTATAATATAACTTTTATATTAATGTCTTTAATGATCATTTCCATTTTCATCTCACCACCACCACTTATATGATTTGTAAACAAAGTGTCATACTTAGGTGAGTGGTGATATATGATAATGTGCATGAAGTGTTAAACCCATAATTTTTGAATATTTTGGAGTGATTATATGGTAGTATCTGTCCATTAATTCTAATTCTTTGAAAAGATACGTACATTGTACAGATAAACTTTTCGAACCCTACTCTCTTAAAAATAACAACATTTCTTTTTCGATAAAAATCATTTGATGAATCCAATTAAAAAAAAGTAAACTACATAAAAATCTGATTTTTTTTAAATATAACTGTTCCTCCTCAATTCATCCTGCTTTTTTAATGATGTTTAATTATTGTTGTTTATCAAAAAAATTGTCACAAACGAGCTAATAATATTATATGCATGGGAAGAGCCGCATTAATGTTTGTGGGGTTAATTGGCCCCTAATTCTTTTAAGGCTAATCCTCAACCGACGTCCCTTTTGTTTGAGATTTGTTATTTTTTAGCCACTCGATTTGAAAAAGATTATAATGGCCATTTATGAATCATCTTTCATCATGAGCATCAAAGCTAATTTTTTGTTTTTCATGTATTTGAGCTAAGGTTCAAATATGAAAAGATAAGATATTTAATTTCTACTTAGGCCATAGTTTCATGGTTGAGTATCAATAAATAACCTTTTCTTCTTCAACATGAATTCCAGTTTTGAATTTCTGGTTCAAAAATGGTATTTGTCATTTGATCTTATAGCCTTCAATTACATAGATACAAAATTTTTAAATTGGAATTACTTTACTCTCTGATAGATCTTTAGATATGAAGGATATATCTATATATTCAGTAAGCAAATTATAATTGGTGTTTGCAGTGGATGCTTTTACCATTACTCTTTTAATTTTTTATATAAATACTTATACAAAATTTATAGGTTTGAATGGTCATCGACAGCATGATCTATTGAAGGTAAAAAAACTGTGATATTGCTTAGCGACCTTAATTTTTTGGATACTAGAAAAATTGTGGGAAGGGTTAGCACCCCATCACTTAAAAATTGGTACCAAAATATATGTTGCTTTTAATTTGATGGAAATTATCGAAATTTAAATTGAATTTAATTAAATTGTTCGTGACTGAATATAAACTTTAATTAGACAGGATTTTATCAAATTAGTAAATTCAAATTAATTAAACATTTAATTAATAAGGGTGACGACACCTCGGACCATAGATTAAACTGACATCGAATAAGCCCTACTGCCGTGTTAATTTATAGTTCGAACTTCGTTCATCACCTTTATGCATGATGCAAGCAGTTAAAAACGATGTTATGACTTGTCAAAATTTTAATCCAAAATTATTTTTACCTTTAGACGGTAAGAATTAATTCAAATATTTAGTCAACATCCATTGAGCCAGGACTGTTACGACACAAATATCGGAATTAATACGTAGCTCCGTTTTATAATTAAAATTAATTAATTAAAGGCATGTCCAATTAAAATTTAAAGTCATATGAATGACAATTAAAATGTATGGCATAGGAAGGCATAAAATAAAACCGAGGTCCACTAAAGTTCTAACCTAAAAGAGGCCAAAATTATTAAAAATTCAATTAGTGATCTAATTATTAAGTAGGTTAGTCTAATATTAATCCTAAATTAATTAAATCCTAAAAACTAGAAAATCCTAATAATTTATGGATTATCTTAAATCAAAATAATTAATTTGATTAATTTTAAACTAGAATCCCAATGAGCCAAAGATTCTATTTAAAATTATTCGAATTAATTAATTATGATTTAAATTAGGTGATCTATGTCAAATATCAATTTTACCCTAAGAGGTAATTAAGAGGTGTCCAATTAATTTAATGAATTTAACATTTATCCCAATGAGCCGAGGATAAATTTAAATTAATTAAATTAATTCAAACATTAAATCTAACTACGGCTCTAAAAATCTAATCCTAACTTTAATTTAACTAATTTTAAAATTATGCCCCAATAAGTCGAGCACATAATTCAAATTAATTAAATTAAATTTTAGACCCTAAACTAATCCTAAAAGGCCTCAACCAACCTAAAAACCTAAACTAAATTCATTTTAATTAATTTAAACACATACCCAATAAGCCAAAGAAATGTTTTAAATTAACTAAAATAAATTCTAAAAAGCTAAACTATCCTAAAACACATACAAGCAAACACTAAGTTAAACCATATCAACAAACAAAATAAAACACATGATACAAACAAATAAATTAAACAAGAACAAATAAGAAAGATACTTACTATATAAATAAAGAGGATGCCAACAAATCTCATCAATATTTCCATTAAACCATAAGGATGAATTACACATTAAATAAAAAAAGGAAGAAAATACTCAAAACCCAAATATATGCTCGTGCGATCAATTCTCGGATCATTGTCGATGGGGTTGAAAAGCTTGATTCAAGGATTGGTGGTTCGAATGAATGTGGGAATTATTTGGTGATTAGTCTTGGGGAATCGGTTTTTTTTTTAATTGAATGGGGTAGGAATTTTGGGGGGAAAAACCCTTAAGGCAGTGTATGTGGCTTTCGGTGAAATGAAAAAAAAAAAAACAGGGATCTTGTGAGCGACTAAGGGGGAGAATGGATTTTGGGAGTTGAGAGTGCAGCTGTGGCCATCGAATAGTAGGCATTTTTTAGGGTATATTATATATACATATATATCATATTTTTTAACATATAAAATGGAATCAATAAGGTTTAAGACCTTACTCACTAAATAGTTGTTCATCCAGTAGGATTCAAATATCCAGTAAATCAATGAGAGTAAAGTCTTAATGAGGAAGGAGTTGAGATTTTTATTTGACCGTGTAATTTTGGGCTTAGAATATAAGATTTTGAGTATCAAAAGTTCGAGCATTTTTAATCTAAACCCGAACAAAATTTAGTGTCTACATATATATTTGTTAAATTTTACAGGCATTATAGATTGAGGAAAAGAATAGGTTAAATATGATAAAACCACTAGCATTAATCAAATGTGAGTGGAGTGCTGGATCAAATCATTAAAAAAGCAAAGATTTTTTTTGTTGCAGTTGGCCTGGACTGGTTGGTTACTCCCATCATGTCGTGAACTAAGAGAGATTTTATATTTCTGGTATTTAGTTGCTTTCCCTAGTTAACCGTTGAAGCAAGCTTTTATATTTATGATATTTAGTTGTATGATTAGTTTTACTTCTGGGGTTGGGAGGAAATCTGTGAAAGGCTGAAAGTATGGATTCGACTCATCGTAAACAACATTAGTCTTTGATGTCTACTCGGAGGAAGAAAGAGGACAGGCTTGTCCAAATCCTGGTTGTTCCAAGAGCGTGTGTTGCTTGAACAAAGAGGAGTGAGTGAGGGAAGCGGTGGTGAAAAGGAAGGGGCCGATGAAGATTTTGGTGATAATGTAAAGAGAATGGGATGGGAGGGTGATTGTAACGCCCCAGTTTTGGGCTTATGAGTTTTTTAGGTAGTTTAGACGGTCTGATGGATCGGGTTAGAAGACTCGAGTCAGTTTTGGGATTTAATTCGAAATAAATATTTTTAGGTAAGATAAAAATATGGAAAAATGTTCTAAAATCATTATTTAATATGTAAATGATTTTAGTAAAATCAATTTTACAAAAAAGAAGTTTCAAAAAGTGACATTATAGTTAGTGACCAAAATGTAAAGTTTTAAAACTGTTTTTAGTGACTGTTTTGCAAAAGGGCAAAACTTAGAATCTTTAAGGAGCTATTTGCCAAAGTATAATATCCAGAATTTTCTCTTTTAATTGGATATTTTAAAAAGGTTTTAAAAGAAATAATTAGGCTTGGGGAGATTAATTTCATAATTAGATTTAAAAGAAAACTTTATGTAACTAACTTTTCATCAAAAGCTTTTCTCTCAAATTCTTTCCAGCCAAACACTCTTTTCCACTTCAATTTCCTCAAGTAAATACTTGATTTCAACATTCTTTTGTTTTCAAATGAATCTTTAATTGTTTCCTAACAAAACTTATTTGACTTGATCTTGTTTTCTCAAGAAAATTCATTCAATTAAGAGGAAAGCCAAATTTAGAGGTGAGCTTCGTTCTTCTCCTCTAATATAAGGTTCTTTACTGAAATTCCTAAATTATTGATCCTTTACATATGTTTTTTAACATGATTTGATGATTTAATAATGGAAAATTGGTTAAATCAAGGTTTAATTGATTGAATTGATGGATTTTCGTAGAGGCTCTGTTTTGTTGAGTTCTTGATTTATTCTAATCATGATTTTTGATGTTTAATAATGTTAATAAGTGGGCTTTAACATTGGAATCCCGAAACTAAGTGAATCTCTAATTTTCTAGGTTGTTAGTTGTGAGTTTTTGGGGTGTTGTGGAGGTTTAATGAATGCTGGAGGTATAAGGATGATGTTATTGTGTTTTCAGATGTTAATTGATGGGTTAAAATGTTAGGTTTTGGCTGGGTTAATTTTGGAAGATGTTTGATGTTGATTTTGGTTGTTGTGGAGTAAAATTGGGTAATGGATGTTGTAGATTTATCTGAATTGATGTTGCTGGGCTGTTGAAAGCATTTTTGAAGAGTTTGATTGAGCTCGAATTCCTTCAACCGAATTGCTTGCCAAGTGGTGGAGAAGTCAATTTTTAGGTGTTGGTGGTGGAAGCAAAAGATAAAGAAAAATTGCACAAGGATTTATATTGGTTCAAGCTTCTAACAAGCTCTACATCCACTACCTTAGCTTCCCACTAAGGACTTCCCAAATCCACTAAGATTTCTTCCCCTTTTAACAAGGCTTAGGAGGCAACCTTTACAACTTAGACCCAATTACCAAATCTAGCATCCAAAGCTTACAACCCAAGCTTTGGGAATCCTCTCAAACAAAAGAAATAAAGCAAACAAGAAATCCTCTCTACAAGGTAGATGTTTGCACTCTTTTAGCACTCACCAAAATCCTAAAACACTTGAGCAAATATAACAATTAAAGCTCACAAGTGTTGTTTATACAAAGAATGAGAATTAAAAGCTCTAAGACAATTTTGGCATCATAATGTTGTTGACAGTAGAAACATTAGTTGTTGCTGAAGCTTGAAGGGTCCTTAAATAATCCCAATTGAGTTTCTAGCTGTTGGAGACCGTTGGGATTGAATTGGAGTCGTTGGGGCTTATTTTCCCCCAATAAATGCAATTATGTTGCTTTTCGTATCGATACGCGGGTAGGCGTATTGGTACGGGAAATAGCCGTTATGCTCATCTTGGCTATACGTATCGGTACGCCTTGGTCCATTTCGGTACGTCGTATCGGAACGCCAGGGTCCGTATCGATACAACCTGCAATTCAAATAGCCATTGGGGTGGTTGAAAACTGGATCGGTATGCTGCGTGGCGTATCGAAACGATCCACTCCATATCGGTACGCCTAGGGGCGTATCTGTACGATTTTTGTTTACTGGAAAAATATTGTAGCTGAAACCCTTGGACTGTATCGATACGGGGTATACTGTATCGGTACTCCTGTGTTAAAAACATTAGTTTGGCTACTTTAAAATATTTAAAACATTTCCAAAACCTCTTAAAAACTTATCAAACTTATTTTCAAGTTGTTTGAACTTAAAACCATTTTTGAAACCTTTTCAAATTAGTCCAAAACTATTTTTCAATTACTATATCGAAACATAAATCCTAACAATCTCCCTCTTTTTGATATAATAAAACCAACTTGAACAATTATTTTTGAGATTCTCCCCCTTAGTAAAAATAAAATTTGAATAAGAGATTAAATGATAAAAATCTTATAAGCTCCCCCTTATTCATTTGAAAATTCAATTTTTCGAAACATTCTCCCCATTTTTGTTATATCAAAAATGGTTCAAACTTTAAAGATCAATAACAATGGAGAGTTAAAAAAATTGACAAAAATAAGTTTTGTTTTAAAATTGGCTCCCCCTTACTCAAGCATCATTCAAATGTTAGTCCAACATGTATGATTAACTAGTTGAATTAAAATAAATAAATCAAATTAAAAAGAACAAAATTCAACTAATTTTACCACACTTGAAACAAAAGGAGAATGTGAAACCTTCCTTCTTCAAGTGTTCTTCCTTGTGTGTATAGAGCCCCCTCAATCTTATCACTTATTGATCAAAGCTCCATCATACCTACAAAAGCAATCATTTGATTTTTGGTATCCAAATTGCTTTGGATCCATAGACATTAGTAGCATATAGTTTAGTCCCCTTAGGAATCCATTTTTCAATTCCATCATTCTTATGTGAAGTATTTAGTCCTTTTGGGACCCAAATACTTCTAAAAACTTTTCCATTCAAAAATCTAGGGGCACTAGATTGTCTTTGATAAAAATTTGATTTTCCCAAATTATTTTTCTTTTCAAGTTCTTTGGAAATCAAATTATTTTCTTTCTTAAGATCATTTACTTCAATTTGATGATCTTTTTCTTTCTTTTGAAGCAAATTTTGTAAATCCAAAACTTTAAGTTCAAAATCCTTTAATTTTGCTTCAAATTCCAAATTGGTTTTCAAAAGCAAATCATTTTCAATTTTCAATTTTGAAATCATCTTTTTATTTTTCGAAAATGGAGACTAGAACTCAAAAACCAATTGGTCATAGGCTTCTTGTAACTCATCAAATGTATATGAATTTGAATTTGAACAAGATGAGTTAGAAGTTATCTCCCCCTCATTGAGGGCCATTAAACATAGATGGGCTTCTTCATTTTCATCGGTGGAGTCTTCGTCACTCCATGTTGCCACATATGCTTTCTTTGATGATGATCCATTCGTGTTGAGGCGAGGGCAATCGAATATGGTGTGCCTCGTCTTCTTGCAATTTGAGCACTTGGGGGATCCACCATCTTCTTCTTCTTTGATTCATGCTTGGCTCCTTCTTTGTTGCTTTTCATGAATCAGGCAAATTCCTTGAAGAGATAGACCATCTCTTCATTTTCACTTTCCTCCTCACTTGATTTTTCAAGCAAATTCCTTGAAGAGATAGACCATATCTTCATTTTCACTTTCCTCCTCACTTGATTTTTCTTGTTGACTTGTAGAGGGTTGTAGAGCAATGATGTTGACATCAATTCCTTGCTCTTGGATTATCTTCTCATTCTCTCTTCTCAAGGGTAGATACATCATTTCATGGGTGAGAAGAAATCCTACGAGCTCTTCAAGCTTGAGCTTCTTCAAGTCTTTGACTTCAATAATAGCCATCTTCTTGCTCTCCCATTATTCAGGAAGTGAATAAATCAACTTCTGAACGAGCTTTTCTTCTGAAATCTCTTCTCCAAGACTTTAGAGTTGATTGACGATTGTAGCGAACCGGTCGAACATGCTCTTGATGTCTTTATATGGGTCCATCTTAAAGTTTTCGTATTCGAGGTTGAGTAGACTAATCTTTGTCTCTTTCACCTCATTTGTCCCTTCATGGATTGCTTCAAGTTTGTCCTATAACTCCTTGGCACTCTCACAAGAAGATACTTTCGCATACTCATCCGGGCCCAATGCACACAAAAAAATGTGCAAATCCTTGCAATTTAGCTCCATCTTCTTACGATCTTCCACGTTCCACTCTGTCTTACTCCGATTTAGCACGAATGGTCCATCTTCAACTATGTCAGTCCTTGCTATTCGTGAAGAACATCATTCTATGTTTCTAACAAGCATAGTGATCACCTTTGAAGAATGGTGGTTTGTCGATAGATAACGCCATAAAAGCCAATTGACTTGTTTGTTAGTCGAGCTTGTCGGATCGCCTCAATAGGATGTTAATACCTCTCGATTGAGCCTTGCTCTGATACCAATTGAAGAGTTTGATTGAGATCGAATTCCTTCACCGAATTGCTTGCCAAGTGGTGGAGAAGTCGATTTTTGGGTGTTGGTGGTGGAAGCAAAAGATAAAGAAAAAATGCACAAGAATTTATAATGGTTCAAGCTTCTAACAAGCTCTACATCCACTACCTTAGATTTCCTAAATCTACTAAGATTTCTTCCCCTTTTAACAACGCTTAGGAGGCAACTTTACAATCTAGACCCAATTACCAAGTCTAGTATCCAAAGCTTACAACCCAAGCTTTAGGAATCCTCTCAAACAAAAGAAATAAAGCAAACAAGAAATCCTCTCTACAAGCTAGATGTTTGCATGTTTTTAGCACTCACCCAAATCCTAAAACACTTGAGCAAATATAATAATTAAAGCTCACAAGTGTTGTCTATACAAAGAATGAGAATTAAAAGCCCTAAGACAATTTTGGCATCATAATGTTGTTGACAGTAGAAGCATTAGTTGTAGTTGAAGCTTGAAGGGTCCTTAAATACTCCCAATTGAGTTTCTAGCCGTTGGAGACCGTTGGGATTGAATTGGAGCCGTTGGGGCTTATTTTCCCGCAATAAATGTAGTTCTGCTGCTTTCTATATCGGTACACAGGTAGGCGTATCGGTACAGAAATTAGCTGTTATGCTCATTCTGGCTATGCGTATCGGTACGCCTTGGTCCTTTTAGGTACACCGTACTGGAACGCCACGGTCCGTATCGTACGACCTGCAATTCAAATAGCCATTGGTGTGGTTAAAAACTGGATTGGTACGCCACGTGGAGAATCAAAACGATCCACTCTGTATCGGTACACCTAGGGGCATATCGGTATGGTTTTTGGTTACTGAAAAAATACTATAGCTGAAACCCTTGGACCGTATCGATATGGGGTATACCGTATCGGTACGTCTGTGTTGAAAACGTTAGTTTGACTACTTTAAAATATTTAAAACATTTCCAAAACCTCTCAAAAACTTCTCAAACTTATTTTCAAGTTGTTTGAACTTAAAACCATTTTTGAAACCTTTTCAAATTAGTCCAAAACTATTTTTCAATTATTATATCGAAATATAAATCCTAACAATTTTGATGTATTGAATCCTCTATTTTTGTATGGATAAAATAGGGGAAGTTGATCCTCAAGGTGGAACGGACGTTTGAAGCTTTGGAGGCGTGTTTATCGTATTGGTAAGCGAGGCTTTGCGTGTTGATGAGTGAGAACGTGTTTACAACTTTTCAAAGGTTTGAAAATTGTGTTTGGGAGTTTAGATCAAGCTTGAAACGCTGGTCTAAGCTCGGAAGTGAGTAAAGGATGAATTCTCTCTCGAACTCAGTTTGGCAAATGGTTTTTATGTACTTGTTTTAATGGTTTAATTACCCACTGTATATGCATGATTTGAGCATGGTTTAATGCTAGAAATTGGTTATCTAATGATGTTAATGTATTTATAAGTAATGCATGTTTTGATAATGTTTTCGAACATTGATAATGCAAGGTATAATGCATTGAGTATTGGTTTTGATTGATGTATATGAAAATAGTGAGTTAATGTTTAATATATGAATTATATTGTCAAGTGATGGTATGAAATGATTTTGAAAATGTTATCGGATATAGTTGGTTGGCAATAAGATTGATAGTGCACTGTAAAAAGTCACTTTGGATGTTGAGGGGTTTTGATCCTGTGTACCGAATACTCCATCCAAGTACCCTAACGGTTGAGGGGTTTTGATATTTGTACTGAAGACTCCCGTTAGTGGGTTATGCATCCAACCAATGTGCATGGTTGTGATTGTACCCGGTTGTAATGGTGCCTTTAATTCTGGTTGTGATGGCATGAAGTGTTGGGAACACTTGTAGAATCCATGTATCCGATCTTATGTTTTGAAAAGTGAAACTTGGTTAATGATCACTTGTAAGCCAGTATAATTGATGATGTATCATGAGATGGATTATATTGTTTAATGTTGACTTAAACATGTTTTACTCTTTAAGTCTTGCTTTGGTAGCATGCATAAGAAAGCTTAAATTGAGGGTAACAAATGGGATTTTACTGTTGGTCCATGATACATGTTGCATATGGTTTAATATGCATGTTTTAGAAAGGTTAAGTGCATGGTTTGATAAGGCATGATGTTGAAATAATGATTGAAAAGTGTTTTGGAAAGTGGTTTCAAACAGATTATTGAAATGGCTTTAAATGAATTGATGGTGTTTGTTTTTAGAGCAATCCTCACTAAGCCTAATGTGCTTACGCTCTCTTTTTCCATAAATGAAGAGAAAGGTTGGAGGCATCAAGCAAGCAAAAGGAAATCCAAGGACTTGTGATTTATGAAAGTATGACTTTGATTTAGACTTGTAGTAATGAAGGCAATGTGGTCGGTTGTTATTTGGGAGGGTTGTTTGCTAAACTCCTGGTTGAGCAAATTTATGTTGATGTTTTGGATGTGTAATTGGCCATTTATGCTTGTTTGAGATTGGATTGAGGTTTTTACATGTTGAGTGGGAATCATGTCTCTAGATGATATGGACGAATGTGTTAGGCTTGCTAGGATTGTTTAAAATGTTGGTATGTTGTTGTCAAGCATGCTTTTGATGTTATATGATGATTAAGGGATGTTTAAAGTTTATTGAAGTGAGCTAAAGAGTCATATGTTGGACCCAGAGGTCATTACAGGCCTTCGTGTACTGGTACGAGTACCCAAGGTCTGAAACGGCTCCGTTTAAGTGTAAAATACAAAGGGGTACTGGTACAGTTAGCCGAGTATCGTTACACCCCTTGAGTTTTGTGCAACATGATCGGTACATGGGTTAGAGTACTGATACAATCCTTTCATTTTTAAAGAGATGTATCGATACGCGGGGTACCGTATCGGTACGCGAATTGGTCGCTGGAATTTTGAGTTTTGAGAAATTACAAGGGGGATCGGTACAGGGTCAATACCGTATCAGTATGGGTGGACCAACACACCTTATCGATATACTGGTTCGTGTATCGATACCTATAGCCATTATGGTCGTTTACCCGTATCGGTATGAGCTTGCCCGTATCGGTACGCCCTGTTGTTTTTGCGCATGTTAGATTGTTGAAGTTTGAAAATTGTGCAATTTGGTCCCTGAATGTCATGTATGCAATTGAATGAGCTTGGATAATTGTTTTGAGCTGAAATTTAACATGTGGGCATGAAATTGGACTAATGAAGGTTGGGTAAACTTAATTTTGATAAAGTCCCTATAATTTGTAGAAATTATATTATGGTCCCTGATGTGCGCGTTGGAGCAATTGAATTCTGTTTTGAAACTTGATTGCAATGTAACGTTTCCCCTGAAGTATGTTCACCATAGGAGTTAATATTGATGCATTTAGACAAGATAAAAAGGAAAAAAATGGACTCGGTTTAGGTTATTAGTTCGGGTTTGCTTCAACAAACCTAATGTGAACCTTTTAGTTTGGTTTCGGCTAAGCCGAGCTAAGGGGGTTACAGTGACGAAACAATGATGCAGGGATTTGGTAAGGTTAACGGTTATTACAGCTCCTTCTAAGGTGGCATTTTTTTTTTATTTTTTTAAGAGCCATATAATGGAGGTTAACGGCCGGGTGACCAAAACGATAAACATCTTAAACATAAGTGGCCATTATAATCTTTTTTTAAATTGAGTGACTAAAATAGAACAAACCCCAAATAAAAGAGACCTCTGTTAAAGGTTGCCCTTCTTTTAAAGACGTTAATTTGTAAAAGATCTTATGTATACAGTAATTGACCCAAAAAAAACTATTATTTATGTTAGAATTTAAGGTCGCATTAATTTTCTCCTAAATTTATCTTATTCTTTATAATTTTTAGAAAAGCGTGATCGATCTTTCAGTACTTATACTTTGAGTAGGTTTCCTTAATTTGATAGTATTTCTTCTTTTATCCTTTCTTTTCAAGATATAATTATTCGCTAAAAAGTTAAGATTACGACTTTGCTTACGATAAACTAGGTTTTTTAATGCCAAATTATTGAGAAATTATTAGATGGATCCGGCTCACCACGTTATCTATGGTCCATCCAATAAAATTTATCCATTTCAGCGTAACTTCCAAGTAATTACCTACTCTTTAATGACATGTAGGAAAGAGGTAAAGATTCATCTTGAAAAAAATAAGATAGAAAATTGTTATTGAATGAGACCATGGATGACGTAGTGAGCCATGCCCATCTAATAATTTTTCCAAATTAAGTTGTCATTGATTGATAATTTCGAATATCAACTTTTAATGAGATTCCTCACATCGTGCCTTTGATACACTGTATTTTTTAAGGTGATTGTAAGATAGTATTTGTTCATATTTTTCTTAACCCTTTAATAAAGTGCATAAACCTTATAGACAAAACTGCTTGAACTCGAGTCCTCTATGATGAATATCATCAATTTTTGCACTGAAACCACTCGTTGAGTTCAATACATGAGAAAGCGTGACATAGTGGGCCTATTCGTTCATATTTTAATAGTTTTGTATTAAATTTATATTTAATTATAGTATTGTTGTCATGGTTATATTTTGATAAATAATATGCATAAAAGATTACACAACTATTCATTAAAAATTGAAATCTAGATTACTAACTTTAAAATTCAAAACTCAAAATATTAAATTTTAACATAAATTTTAAATCATAAACCCTAAATTAATCCCATAAACTTTAAATTTAATATGCTTGCTTGAAATTTAACTTATACGACTTGTGTATTAAAAAATTTCTCTTATTATTATGCATTAGTTTGATAGTATAATTTTTGTGGGCCTTTTAATTTTTTAAAATCTTAAAAAATTGATATAATACATAAACATTAAGAGTTAAATTTTTTTATTATGTCAAACTGAATTTGGCATCATTCTCTAAACAAATTGTCACGGTGAATGCTAACTTTCAAACTTGACAGAATTAAATTGTTTTCTAATGGACCAATCTGTCTAATGTTTTAAATTGAAAGGGACTTGAGAGGTCTTTTTACCTTTATATTTTTGGTGATTTTTATCTGCCCTCAGACAGTCAGACGTACGTTTCCAAAACATAAACCTAAGAAACGCAGCGTTCAAAAGTTGATACCTTTTTAGCCCGCGAAAGCAATTGCGAAATTTCCCAAATCCTTCTTCTGATTCATTTCCTTTTGATTTCTTCGACTCATTCAAATCTTTACTTTTCTGGTATTTGGATCCAAATTACAGCTCCGCTGGCAGTAACGGTTAAGTTCCTTTGCACATTCCTCAAAATTTTCATCGGTTTTCTTCCGCATTCTCCCCTTTATTTTCTGAATTTTCTCGGCTTGTTTTAGTTTGAAGAAAAATCCGTTCCTTTTATTGTGTTTTGAAATATTTCGGTTTTTCAAATTCTGGGTTTCATTGTTTTTTCACTTTAAAAGCAGTTATCCTGGGTTATAACATTTAGGGTTTTTCTATAAAAAAAACTAGCCTCTCAAATCTAGTTTCATGATTTTCGTTAAATGGGTATTGTGATTTTAGGGTCTAAAGTTTGTGAATTTCGTCAATGGGTGCTTTAGCAAGCAACCGTAAACGCGGTGGAGATGAATATTTCAATCCCAATTTCAACCACAAAAGGAAATCACGGTATTCAATTTCCCTGGATTTTCAGTTTTTCAAAAAACATAAATTTTCTTTGATAAATCAAATCCCAGAAAAATCAATTTTACCTTCTAACAGCACCGTCTCGAGAATCTCTCGTTACCCAGAAGCTAAGGTACCTTTCACTAGAGCAGTCCACGTCCCTGTCAGACATCTAAAATTTGGGTTACCAGCTTCAAAAACCAAACAGGATTCGACTAAAAGCGATATGGGGAATTTCTTGAGTAGTAGATTCAGTAATGTGAAAAGGCAAGCTTGGGATACTTTGAGCCATTTCAAGAAAGAAATAGAAGTGATTTTTGTGGAGGATGATGAGAAGAAAGAAAAAAGGGTGGTTACAGATGATCTTATTGTTGAGGAATTGGAGGTTATTGAGAAAGGGAAGAATAATGTGGAAGAAGAGAGGCATTTTCAGCCATCGTCTTCGTCTGCTGTTACGGAGTTGAATAATGGGAGTTTGAGAGTGGAGAGTTCGTTGGATATGTCTTCATTAAGGGAGATTTCCAACGTGCAAGATTTAGAAGCTTATAAGAAGATGCTGGAGAGTGCAGAGAGGAGAAACTCCAAGTTGAAAGAATTGGATTTTCAAATTGAGTTGAATGAGAAGCGTAAAACTGGACTTCAGGCATTGTGGCCCGTAAAGAAACCGGAGGAGGAGCTAGTAGAGGTAAGATTCTTCTGCTTGTTTTAATTGCTCTGCATTGTCTTGGTAGTGTATTTTGAACAACCTTGTTTCTTCTAGAAATGGATAAATGGCATTTTTTATTTGTTAAGAATGTTTGTCATTAATGGTCTGTTGTTATTGTTAAATCTTTTATTGAATTCCAGCCGTTACCTCCCGAGCCTTTTATTCCTCTTACGGAGGAGGAGATGGATTTGGTGTCTAATGCTTTTTCTGCGAATAACCGGTATGTAGTAATTCTTGTGTTAGTATTTGATTATTTGATACGATGTCACTTGGTACTTTAACATCATTGTTTACGCTTGCTTTTGCAGGAGAAAGATATTAGTCTCTCACCAAAATTCAAGCATTGATATTAGAGGAGAAGTTTTGCAATGTCTGAAACCAGGCACATGGTTGAATGATGAGGTTGGTTTTGTTTTGTACATATTTATATCTTGTGTTGTATATCCGCATAGTGTAGCCTCTGGAAGGATTTATTAATTTGCCCACATTCAATTAGGTCGTAATGGAATTAAATGCGCTTGTAATCTGGTTTTATCAGGCGAATTTCTCTTTTATAGGTCATTAATCTATATCTCGAATTACTGAAAGAACGGGAAAACAGGGAGCCGAAGAAGTTTCTAAAATGCCATTTCTTCAACACCTTCTTCTATAAAAAGGTATTTTCTTGGTTGTACGTTCAGTGTTCCCATACGTTACTTTGCCCTGTAAGTCCTTGTAAATAGCATATTTAACTACTTTTGCCCCTTCTGAATTATGATGCTCAGCTAGTGAATCCGGAGAGTGGATATAACTATAAAGCTGTCAAAAGATGGACTTCACAAAGGAAGTTAGGGTACTGCTTAGTGGACTGTGATAAAGCAAGTATTTATCTTTTCACTGATTCAATCTTTTTTTGCACGATTCGTTGTATTTACCCTTAAATCAATTATTCCATTTTGCTCAGATATTTGTCCCCATACACAAAGACATACATTGGTGCTTGGCAGTCATCAATAAGAAAGATCAGAAATTCCAGTATCTGGATTCACTAAAAGGAAAAGATCCTAACGTGCTGAGAGCACTGGTACGATCTTCCAGGTTTTCTCTTTATATGTCATATTATTTTGATGCATTTAATTAATTGATCCAAAGTGCATTATATAGTTCAAATGCTAAGACTATTTAGAGTTTACGTTCCTGTTAGCTGCTAAACTCATTTTCCCTCTACTTTATGCTGTAAATCTTTCTTATCCTATTGACAATAATAGTTGTTTTGGCTTCAAGCCCACCCTTCCTACTCTTACCTCCTATAAAAAAATCATCTTAAACTAAGTTTCGAACTTGTTTAATATTTTAGTTGTAATGTGCTAGGCAACATACTTTTTTGAAGAAGTGAAGGACAAAAGTGGAAAGAACATTGATATAAGTTCTTGGGAACGAGAATATGTTGAAGACCTTCCCGCACAGGAGAATGGGTGTGTATTCTAATAGTGATTGCTGTGACGTTTTACGTTTTAGTGCTTGGAATACTTCTTCTTCATAAGCTTATTGGATAAACAATTAACTTGTACTGTTAAGTATCTGGTTATGTGGTAGCTTTATAGGTACCCAACTCTTTTTATACTAACCATTGATGGCAATTGGTTCTAAATATTTGGTGAAACGTATTTATTACCGTTTACTGCTATTTTCATGGTGTCATACGCCTTTTTCTGTTAGAATTTGAATTGTTTCTCCTAAATAATTTTCTTTATGTACAGGTTTGATTGTGGCATGTTTATGTTAAAATATATCGACTTTTATAGCAGAGGTTTAAGACTTTGTTTTGACCAGGTAAGTCCATGGAAAATGATTTATTATCCTTGAAATTCACGTTTTATAGTTTCTTTTTCTGTGATTAAACTCTAGTACTTGGTGCAGTAATTATTGGGATGTATGTCTTGCCAAAATATATGACAGAAGGCAGTAGATATTGATGTTCTCAGGACATACATGCCTTTGAAACACAAGGCCTTGTTATTTGCTTTTGAACCGAGTCGTGATTTTCCATGCTTTTGCAGGGAGACATGCCATATTTTCGTTTAAGGACTGCCAAAGAAATTCTGAACTTGAGAGCTGATTGATCGAAAGTGTCAACATACACTGTACAAGGGTATGCCTGCTTTTCTAAACTACTTTGGAAGGGTTTTACTAGGAACTTGAGAGTTATACAAAAAGTTTGATTCTGATCCAATTTTTCAATATAATTACTAAGATGAAGTATGGATCTTTTCATCCAAAAGGCGAAAGCAAGCAGATATAATATGAAGCCATGGGATTGTAGGGCAGCAGAAGTTTCCGAAAAAGAGCCGTCTGTGACCGGAAGTAATGGTGTTTTTTGTTTATAATCTTTTCCAAAGTATTATCCGTAAGAATGTCTCTCCTTCTAACATCTTCATTTTTCTTTTGTATATCATTTCTGCCTTTGCTTTTGTTGTGGCTTCTAACATTTTCCCAATCTTTTTGCCCCTTTTCTTTTTGTCTGTTGAGAGTTATTTTCCTCTTTTTTTTTTGCAAAATGGAAGATGCTTTATGCTTTTCCCTTCAGCCTTTCTGTGGGTGGATTGAATCGGTTCGGATCAAAGATCCATGCTCCGATGCCTTTATTTTGTGTTTCAAGATTTCGGCTTCGAATTTGGACCAACACGATATAATTGTAAGAGAAGTTTGCATGATTTTGTCATTAATAAGCTTCATGAACTTTCAGAATAGCCGTAAGAATCAGTTACATAATACATTTCAAAACATTTAAAGTGAACATTCATATACTTAAAACTAAAACATTACAAGAAGAAAGCAAAGATATAGTTTCAATAGGACGGTTTTCTCCTTCCTTAGACATGACCATGGAAGCATTCGTCACCATTAAACGGACGGCTAAAACACCCCCATGTCGGTCCCAACATGAAAACATCATTATTAGGATGGTATCAACAGTAAACACCTCTGAAGAGCAACATTCATTGATACCCATGAACGACCCAGATTTCTGCATGCTGAACTTTTCTCCTCTCAGAACTCTCTAAAACATGCCACTCGGAACTAATTATATTCGTTTATGAGCAGAATGTTATCCGTGTATTTAAAGCGGATCAATGTCCAGAAACAATCTACATGAGAGGAGATTACAAGGTCCAGCTCTGATTCCGGAATGAAAAGAGAACAAGTTGCTGCCTTAACGAGGAACTCTCCTCCGACTCAGTACCTCCTGCTCTTTTAGTCGATGCTGGAACCTGGCAAGGCGAGCTTCAAGGCTCACCAGGCTGGCAGCTTTGCGTGAAAGCACAAAGCTCAACTATTTCACGTAATTGTCTGTGGCTGCCCGGTCGGTCCACCTCTGCCAAAAGCTGCATTTCCTGTAATTGTTGATGCGTAAAACAAGAACAGTGGTTTAATTGATCAATGAATATTTGAAGAAGAGTATGATAATCTCCAACTTATTGATGCGAGTTCGTTATAACGAATCTAAATTTCTGTAAACAAGTGCAAGTTTACTTACTTCACGAACAATCTCCATTGTGTCCTCAATTTCTTTTCGGTGAGCTGTGATTAGAGCTTCTTCTTCCTGCAACAAAAGAAAAAGAATACCTAGAATGAAGAAAATCCTTGGAGCCCTTAATACAATAAAAACAAAATGAATCTTATTGATATCGCCTACCTCAAGATTTGCATTCATATTGCACCTGTCGATCCGGTGCTTCTAGCAGCATTTCCCCTTTTCTATGTATAACTTCACAATTTGCACGTCTGACACCTCAAATTCTTGAAGTCCAACAATGCAGACTTGTTGTCTCCCATCTTCTCTCATGCAAAGTTTCCTATAGGAAAACATAACATCATAAATCAATCAGGTATGTCTTAAAGGGTGGAAAAACATATATAAAAAATATGCGAACACGTAAGCAAGGAAAGAAAGGAAAGAGAAATACTTTCTATCACTCAGAAGGTCAAAGAGTTTTCCCCCATATATCTCAAAAAAGCCAAGCCACAATTTAAATCTCTGATTGTGATAAATTGGCTGATGCAAGAATCTAATAAGGTCTTGTGCAGCTCTAAGAGGCAATGGTTGCATTGTGAACATCTTACCGCTACCTGAAATTTAAAATACATTCCACTAATTACTGCAGAAATTAGCAACAATGCTGGGCAACCATAAACTGGAAATATGAGAAAATGTGGAACAACGCCAAGGAAAATGAGAAAAACACTATTGTTTCTTAGGTTTATTTAATTAACTTCAGAGCAGAGTGTTTCTTCTCTCTTTTTTTTCCAAAACTAGCTGTTCCAGCAGTAATTCATCAATCTAACCAAACATATCTGGTGTCTAAATTCCAAGCTCAATCATATGCATTGATTAAAACATAGAACATAAAATATAGCGCACTTGCCATTTGGGAAAGATTTCAGAAACTATATGCACCTGTTTGCCCATATGCAAAACAAGTGGCTTTTGTTCGCTGAAAAATGATGGGAATAATTGGCTCAACAGTCACACGATAAACCTGTTGAAGAAAACAAGAGAAGAAATCAAACTTATTCTCTAACAAATTGTTAAACAAAGAGGACTTTGGTCATAGAATACTCAACATTATTCAGAAACCAGGTTAAAATGGCAACAAAGCAAAATATTTCAACCAAGTATTACCTCATCATTGGTAACATGCTTATCCAGAACAGCATCAAAACAGAACTCATGCTTCTCAACATACGCAGTCAAGTCCACCTTTCACATAGCAAAAAAAGCAGATATAAGAAAGAGAAGAAAATGATAAACAAACAAAGCACAGATATTTCTAAAATATTCATCTCAAAAACATATTATTAAGTCACAAATCACAATTACTTCTGTGAATAACATACAAACCTTTAGCTTTGGTTCCTGGACAGTTAAAGCATTCTCACTCACGGTTACTACATCATCCTCCTTACGAGAAATCTCCTTCTTGTTTAATGGTCTTTTGCATACCTAATACCACATGTAAGACAAAAATTAGATTTCCAGGAAATTTGAAAAAAAGAAAGGCATATATGGTGTGCTATGAACATGCACACATAGATAAATGATTGAGTACTGAACTGGACAATATAAACATTTTAACCTTGGGACGGAAGAAGGATGTCCATTGTCCACGTCTCACAGAGGATGAGAAAGGAGGGTGAAACAAAACACTAACATACCACAACTTTAATCTTAGCAACATTATTTTCCCTCGTGCTGCTGATCTCTTTTTCAGTGGCAGAGAATAACGAAGCTGAGGCATCTGCATCACTTTGCTCGTTTTGCTGCCAGCTAGTTGTCCCATTAAATTCATTTTCAAATGCTTTGTTCACACCAGGCATGAATGGAGATGGCTCAAAAGGTTCTGAGATAGCGTTCTGCAATTTAAACCAAATCAATATTTATTTCCAGAGAAGGGGGGAGCTAACAATTGTGGTAATTTCCTACAATGCTAGACAGTCACAGTGCCTTTTAATCATACCTCAGACAGAAGCTCCGTGTCATCAATAGCGTGAAGATCCAAAAGCCCAGCTCCAAAGTCCCCCCTGAACTCAGGAGAATATAACCCATCAGATGTAGCAGGCCCTCCTGTACTTTGAGCAGTTGGTGTGTATGGCTCCAACCCGGAGTCTCCATTAAAGTTAAGGTTCCTCATTAATTTGAATAGCCTCTGCTTCTCTTCTGCAGAGTGTGCTCCATAACCCTTCAGTAGTGTAATAGTAACTCTCAGAACAAGTAGATCGTAAAACCCAGTTAAGCAAGTAGATATTTAAAACACGAGTATTAGCCCCAAAAGTAGATATAAGTTAATAAACTCATAGGAAAAAAAAGAAAAAAATTAAAATGATCAATTAATCATGAACTCCAACTTTCTTAAAAAGGCTAATCAGCTTAACTGTCAATACTAAAAACGAATTTTATGTAACTTCATGCAAATGAAAAACTATACACCGCATCAACTCCGCATGGAATATAAATGGCAAAACGGAAGCATCAAGAACAGTATACCAACTTCAAAAGAACTTCCCTTAAAAAAGCAAAAAGTCCACTTCACTAAAATTAAAATGAATAAATTTAAGGCCATTAAAAAGTACGTCAACCCCATTCAAGCCGACGACTCTGTTGAGAGAAGAAAAGTTAAAAATCGGAAAACACCACCAGAAGATATAATTAACGGACGTGGAAATTAAAACCAAGGGGTTGATTACCTGCAGGAGGAGATTGGGAAGGAGGCGTTGGTCGATACCAGTAGAAGCCAATGGCGAGGCCAAATGCTGCAATCCAGCAGATTGCAACCACCGCGCCATAACGGCATCACCAGCATCGCCGGCGGCGGGACCCGCATTGTGCAATGGCCCTCCGCCGGCGTGATCGTAAAGCGCCGTCGCTGCAGCATTGCTTTGCTGCATCTGGCCACTCGCGTGGCGCTGCGATCGCCTTTGAGGAGCCAATTTTTAAGATCTATTTATCAACGCTACCAAAAAAAGAAAGTAGCAAACTTCAAAATCAAATTTAAAAAACAATAAAAGAAATTAAAACATATAACTGAATTTACTTACAAGGTAGAGTAAATCCGAGTTCGAAGAAGGACATGGAAGTGAATTTCTTCCACCAGAAAATGCAAATTCCAATAATTTGCGAAACTATTTTTGCCCTATCCAAAACAAAACCTTCCAAATTCACGCAATCAAAACATTAAAACAAACAGGAAAAAAAAAAGAAAAAGAAATAAGATTACCAAAGAAAAAGGGGGAAAATGAAGAGAGACGTCGGCGGTTGAGATCTACGATCAGATCTGAAAAGAAAGAAAGATTATAAATGCAGAAACCGAATTGAATTCAATTTCAACGTACGGTGTGGCTCTGATTTTTAATTATTTATTTTTTTTCTTTTGTCCTCTTTACTGAAAAAACGGCTTTATGAAATACAAATGGAGAAATTACGTGGTTGAATTTTCCCCCCAAAATACGGTTGAATCAGGATTAATTCCAAGTATATGGTGAATTACAGTACGATTCAGAACTCGGATAGTTTTTTATTTCTTTTTAAACAGTGAGTTGTGGAAAAATAAAAAAATTTACTTAAAATCGGATAGCTTTGAATCCGTTTTTGACTGCATGTTTCATGAATGCAAACTTTCAACCAAATAAAGCTGCACCACTGCACACACTGTGCAATTAAAAAAAACTGTTGAAACTCGGGTGGAGGGCATCCCGTTTTTGAACAGAACTTGGTGCCCTCCCATGCTGCTACGTGACCAAAAAAAATTACTATTCAAAAACGGATTCAAAGCTATCCGATTTTAAGTGATTTTTTTTATTTTTTCACAAATCACTGTTTAAAAACGGATAAAAAACTACCCGAGTTCTGAATCGTTACAGTAATTCACCATATACCTGAAATTAATCCTAATTCAACCATATTTTGAGGGAGAAAAATCAACCACAATATTGTGGTAGTTTTCCCTACCGATTTTTTTAAACCTAAACCAGATTTCATTAGTATAAGAAAAAGTGCAAAAAAAGACCCACAGAAATTTGGTGGATATGTTCTTTAAAATCTCATAATAAAAAACATGAAAAAGGAAAAAATAAAATCTTTCCTAAGTTAATTTTATAATTGTTCTGTTAATAGTTTTGAAAATATCGACTTTCTTTGATATGGAGTGTGTGTCGCAATGATCGTTACATGAACGTCAAGCTACTACAAAAACATATAAAAATTGTATCATGAGACAAAAGAAAAACGTGTCACAAAATAAAAAAAATTACGTCACAATTATAGACGAAATAAAACGTAGTAATATGTGTGAAAAAAACTTAAAGATTCTTAATAGAACAAACATAAATAATGAGAATAATAGAAAAAAAGAAATAAAAAAAAAACTACTAACAGTGAACAACCAACATAAAACTAATTTCAACGTGGATAACAAAAAAAAATAAAGAGAACTGTTGTGGAAAAAAATTCTAACTAATTATCGGATGAGTCAAAATCTAAAATACAAATATGAAATGTGTATAACTATAATGTTTTTTTGGTAATATGCATATCCGTTTTATGGTCCATGTTTGGGGTGCGAGGTTGCCCCTTCCAACAATGTTGTCTCTAAGATTTGAACTCGTGTCTAGGGATGTAAAAATAGGTAATCGGATGGGTTTCAGGTCGGGTCAAATCGGATACAGGTCATTTCAGGTCGTTTTGATGTTTAAACTCGATTCGGGTGCAGTGCGGGTCGATTTCGTGTCGGTTCATTTCAGTCGTTCATTTAGGCGGTGGTTCATTTTCGTGTCGGGTTCAAAACAGTTCGGGTCTGAATCAGATAATTGATGGGTTAATTCGGACTCGGATGGACTTCAAGTCGGGTTCATTCCAGGTCGGGTAATTTCAAGTTAGGTTAATTCGGGTTTCGAATTCGTATTAAGTTTGAGTTTGGTACAATTAGTCAATAGACTTTGGGTTGGGTCATTTTTTATTTTCGAGTGAATTATTTAACGCCTTTCGGCTTTGACGAACACGAATCACATTAAAAATAAATATTAGGCACTATAATGAACAAAAATATCATCATATGATTCATATATAAAATACTAGAGTAAATTACAAAAATTATAAATTAATAAGGGTCAATTTTGGTGAAAAATAAAATTTTAGGGACTAACATGAATAAAAATATCATCATGTTAAAAATATTGGATTATATTACAAAAAAATGAATAGGGTCAATTTGGAGAAAAAAATAAAGTTTTAGGGACTATAATGAACAAAAATATTAAATTAAAATTAAAAACATTGGACTAAATTACCAAAAAATGAATATGGGTCAATTTGGACTAAAAAAAGTTTTAGGGACTATAATGAACAAAAATATTATTATATTAAAAACATTGGACTAGATTAGAAAATTTTAAAATAAATAGCTGTGAATTAAAATCCCTAAACCCCAAACCTCAACCCCTAAAACTTGTAATCACTAATAATTAAAGTGCAAACCGAATTCCTAAACTAATCTCATAACACCAACCAGCCACTCTACTTGACACATTTACCCCTATACCCATAACAATCAACTTGACACATTTACCCCTAAACCCCAAGCATGAACCTCTAAATCTTAGTATCTTACAATAACTAATAATTAAAATACAAATCGAATCCCTAAACTAATAATTAAAGTGCAAACATAATCTCCTAATCCCTAAATTAACCCCATAACACAAACAATCTACTTGACACAATTACCCCTAAATCTTTTTTTTCTAGCCAAAATAAATTGGGCCTTCAAAAGCCCGTCAAACGTTTAGAGTCGCCATTGATCGTTTTGGGTTGGGTACAACCGAAATAAGTTGGGCCTTTAAAAGGTTTAATTATTAAATAATTTTATGAAGGAGTATCTAATTACCCATTACACCAAACTAAAGGTCTAAGGAAATTAAACTAAAATTGAGAATAAACTGAATCAAAATAAAACTAAATAATAAAAAAAGACCTAAGTGTAAAGCTCCTAAACTAGTAATGACCTAAAGTGCAATTAACCCCTAATAAAATGGGCGGGATTTTTCCCTCCGTTTGTTAACTTATTTTTTTTTAAATTTCTCCATTTACTTAAGGGTTAATAAATTTGGGTCAATTCGGTTAAAAATTAGGGACTAATATGAACAAAAATAAACCCCAAAGGCCAAATCCCTAAACTAATCCCATAACCCCAAACCTCAACTTGATACATATACCCCTAAACCCCAAACCTCAACCCCTACATCTTACAATCACTAATAATTAAAGTACAAGCCTAATCCCGAATTCCTAAACTAATCTCATAACACAATTCCAAACACTCAACTTCAAACATATATTGTTTATACCCCTAAACCCCTAACCTCAACCCCTAAATCCCTAAACTAATCCCATTACTCTAAACATTCCACTTAAAACATTTACCTCTAAACCCCAAACATGAACCTTTAAATCTTACAAGCACTATTCACTAATAATTAGAGTGCAAGCCTAATCCCCTAATCCCTAAACTAATCCCATAACCCCAAACAATCAACTTGAAATATGTATTATACCCATAAACCCCAAACCTCAACCCCTAAATCTTACAATCCCATAACCCAAATTTAATGATCAAATTTAACAAATTAAAATTCCATTGAAACAATTAATAAAAAAATCCTAAATTAACTATGGTTAAATTAAACTGTTGAATTTTATGGGCTTACTAACTAATTAACTAAGGACCTAATTAAAAGAACCTAATCCTAAAAGCCAAATAAAAATGATAAACTATTCTGGGACCTAATTGAACTAAACTAAAATTTAAAAGTGAAAACATGACTTAAATTGAAAGTATATAAACATGAAAGGACATAATGAGCGATTCTCCATAAACCTAAAAACTGTGCGGGAATTTTCCCTCCAATTCACGCCGGTCATTTTCATAACAAAGAATTTAATGCTTTTTTTTATTTTTTTGTTAAAAAAACAATGCCATGTGGCATTTCATTAAAGGAATTGAAATTCCTTCTTTATTCATTATATATATATATTTATTCTTATATATAATTTAATAAATTAATAGTCAATAATTGAATTATTTAATAAAAAAATTAAATAAAAAATTAATAATTTAAATGGTGAAAATTAGTTTATCATATTATAATATAATAAATTTATAATTTCTCAAATACTTCATTTTTCTCTTGAAAATCATAAAATCATAGACTTCCTCAATTATATGTCAGGTAAATATCAAGTTAGGTCAATATCAGTTCAGGTCAACAACAGGTCTGGTTCAAAACAGGTCGGGTAAAATCGGATCTCGAGTCGATTCAGTCGGGTAATATTGGTTATCTGTCAGGTTAGTCTCGGGTTCGGGTTCATTTTAGTAGGGTGCAGGTTAGGTTTCGGGTCTACAGTAACATGTTCAATTCGGGTTCGGGTCATTCTCGGTCGAATGCAGTTCGGGTTCGGTTACTACAGTAACATGTCCAACTCAGGTTCGGGTCAACAATAGTCGGTTACAGATCGGTTTCAGGTCATTTCATCATCGGGTCAAACCAGGTTTTGAATCGAGCAGGTTTCAGTCAGATTTTCGGGTCAGGTCAGCTTTTTACATCCCTACTCGTGTCCTCTCCTTAAAAGTGCAATATCTTACTAATGCACCCAACACTTGTTGATACGTATAACTATAATATTAATCACAATCAAGTGTTAATTATGCCTCCTAAGAGTGAGGCCCGAAACTTTTTAAGATTCTACATTCGAACCATATTATATGAAGTTTAAGTTTAAATTTAAATTTATTTTAATTTCAATATTACATTGTGAGTTTTATTGTAGTTTTTTAGATTGAATTTGTATATGTTTTAAGAATATTTACCATGTTTTTTTAAAGGAGAATATTTATCATATTAATAAATTTTTTAAACAATCTAAATATATTTACAAGATAATATCTATAAAAAATAATTAAATTTGTGTCATATTTAAGTGTCACATATTAGTGTCTTATTTGAGTATCAATTTGAGTCTGTCCATGATTGAAATTGCCAAAAATGTTCAAAATATTTGCAAAATTAGGCAATGCCTGGACGGCATCCTAGTGAAGAAAAACTGCATTTAATTAATTATGATTAGCATAAAATCTAATTGTTTTATGGCCAAAGAAATATCTAACTGTTTATGATTTAGGTACAAACACATGTTTTGTTTCTAAGCAAAGTCATTATTCTAGGTGAATAATAAAGCCATCTTGTTATGTTTGGGAGGTGTTATTCATTTCACTCGTTGGGTAAAATACATAAATAATCACTTAACAACTTTGTTTTATGACTTATTTTGGGCACTAAAGTTTCAAAAGTTCAATTTACTCACTAAATTTTATACATTGATTTTTTTCATCACTCATCCATTAACCCTTTTAACACCATTATAAAATGGAATAAAATAATAATAATAATAATATTTGGTGGTAAAATATGTAAATCATCATTGAATTTTGTTCTCTGACCTATTTTGGTCACTGAAGTGTCACATGTTATGGTCTACGTCATAATGATGTTGGAGGGTTAGCGGCGGAGTGATGAAAAAAAATCAATGTATAAAGTTCAGTCAGTAAATTGAATATTTTAAAACTTCAGTGACTAAAGTAGATCACAAAACAAAGTTGAGTGATGATTTACATATTTTACCCTCACTCATTCTAGTACACAATTAAGCAATAAACTAATTTCATTAAGTAAATTTTAAGTATTTACACAACTTAAATTAAAACAAAGAGAATGAACAAATATCTCTTATTTTTAAATAAGTATTATTTTTACTCATATTTTTGTTTTTTAGTTAAAATTTGTGTTAATTCTACTATATATTATAACAAACTATTTTAAAAAACTTATATAATAATTCATATAAAAGGGTATACATTTTCTTTATATTATTATTCATGTACCACAAGTGATATATAAAAAGAACTCGATAAATTATATATCACATAACTTAACAACGGTGTTAATTTTGGTGTTGGGACTCGACCGTCGGCTTTCCTTATTTTTTTGTTACTTTCATTTCTCACATCTTTGCTTCTACTTTGTTTTTTTTTATTTTTAATAAGAATAACTATGACCTTATGGTACATTTTTCCGTCTTTTGGAACATTTTTTTTGTCGGTTGTCTGGTCATTTTTTATTTATTTTTTCAGGGTTAGATTTGATGTCGCATCGACTGATTAAAACGGCACTTATTTGTTATTATGTTGATCTTCAATGTTTAGATCTTCGAATTGGATTTGGATACGCTGTTTGCGTTCGTGAATAGTTTTCTCACGAGTCACGACAATCGGCTCTGATTTGCGGTTGTCGATAGTCTCTCGGTAATTTGATTCCCTTTTGTAATTCCTTTATCGATGCAGTCAAACATGTTCGTATATATCTTTTGTTCGAGTCTTTTGATTTAATTTTTAACTTTTTTCTTGTATGGTACTTGTGTGATCTCAAGTAGCAAGTTTCTTATGTCAATAGTTATAGGATATGTTCAAATTATGTGTTTAATTTACTTTTATAATTCTAAATCCTCATTATAACTTTAGATATTTTCTTTTTTTAAATAAAACTAGTAATTTCTAAAAAAAATTATTTGTCGAGTGTGTAGTTTAACTCATGGTGAGCACGTGTAGAGTATGATGGACCATTGGATCTCAATGTGGGCCCAAAAATGTACCCATGAAATCACGTCTTCTGAAATAAAAAAGCCTTTGCTTTAACTTAAAGCACAACTTGTATTTTGTTCCACGTCTTTGTCTTTAATTTGATACCAACAAATATCCTTACCCTTCGGTTACATTCTGAAGGTGAAAGCTGAGTTTTCATTAGCCCATTCTTGTAGACTTGATTGAATGAGAAACCTGAGCTTTTTTGAAGCTTACACAACGGGATCACTTTCTAAGTAGTTAATGTAAAGCTACCCAACTACTCATAGTTAAACCTAAAATAATTTTAAAGATTGTACTTTATCTCTTAAAATATGTGAAATTATAAATTTGTAAATGGTAAAATCAGGAGCGGTTTAAAGATCTAGGGGTCATGTGTAATTTATTTAAACAAACCCTCAATTTAAAGAAATTTAATTATTTGTTGACTTGTTTTGTACTGGTAGGCTAACTTTTGAGCAAAAATCAGTATAATATAACTCAAAATTCATGACGTACAACAACAATTTGGTTTCTTATTTTTTATCACTAATCCGTAATTAATCTTTTACTTTTTTTTCTTACAAGTAATTAAAATAACTCATTGTGAAACCCTTCTTTTTGAGGGGTCTTGTGCGCTCGCTCTTATTATACATGTCCAAAACTATCATGATAGCCTAAAAAAATTAACCCCTCAGATTTTTTTCTAGCTTCCCCTCTATATGGATGGTTCATCCATTTTCAATATATTTAAGAAATTTTCAAAATATAAAAATAATGAATATGAGCTATGGGTTGGTGCAAGTGCAACCCAAAATAGTTATCAAAATAAAATATTAATTTTAGAAGAAAATTAGACTAGAAAGAAGATAGAGAAGGAAGAAGAATAGAAAAGGTTGACAATGATATTAGAAGAATTTTTTTACCATTCCTTTCTTCGTAAAATTAAGGGTAAATTGTTTAAATGGTCACTGAACTTTTACAGCAATATTAATTTGATCATCATCTTATTGATCACAAATTTTTTTTGCAAGCTTGGGATTCAAACCCCATTGTTGTAGAACAATACTAGAACACCCAACATTAAATCTATTTGTTACAAGGTTGAGTCCAAATACTGTTAAGGTTAAATTGGCATTGGAGTATATATTAATTATAGTTTTAATTATAATATGGTTGAAAATTTGATAATGTTTTAATTAATATCATATTTTAACATTAATTAATATATTTTAATTATAACCTTAATTGATATATTTATAAAAAATTCTCTGTAATATTAATTAATATTATAATTAACACTAACATTTGAGACACACGTATGTGTGTGAACAATACCTATTTTTATTAATAAAACATGTGATTTGTATAAATAATAATATAAGAATGCAATATGTGCAACATTCAATGAAATAAAATAGTTTAAATTATTATTACCAACTATTTTATCTTTCTCAATAAAATTGTTACTTTTGTGTTTTAAAATTGTCCCACTTAAATTGTCACTTTAAAAAGTTCAACAACTTTTATAAGATAAATTTACTTTTATATCCTTCTTTAGTTTCCCAATAAAAACAAAAGTTAATTTTCTAAGAGCAAACTTGTCATTTAAATTATTTTATACCATACAACTTTTTTTCTTAAAACTCTGTGAAAAATCAACCTTATAATACAACTTATAATGAGTTAAACCGTTAGGTAATCAATGGGTCGATATTTATTTTCACTTAAATATTTTCATGTAATTTCAAGTTTGAGAACACAATGTGCACAACAAAGTAAAAAAATAACATACAAAATTATTTATGGCAATCAGTTCATTTGAAGTACAATAATTATCCAAAATTACACACTTATGACATAAAACTCCCACACTTGGGTACTGCCCAATTTTTCCTCCAAGGAGAAATTGCACCTTTGGTCCCCCAAATTCTATCTGTGAAGCTAAAGATCCCTTCTAACTTGACTTGGACCCGAATCGTAATAAAGTTAATCTAATATTAGTTCATTATCAATAATGACTTTCACTAATAGATTCCACTTAGCTATGTAACAGTGTTTAACGATGCTTAATCCAACCATGCTTTATCGATACCAAAATGATTGAATATGTAAATATGGATTAAGCCGTTAATGGAGTGTAAATTAATAATGAGACCAAGTTGAAAGAATGTATAAATAGTGAGGGTTAAATTTATTAAAAAATTTGAAATTGAGATTAAATTGATTCAATGTATAAATATGGAGGACTAAATGTGATATTATACAATTTTTAACTACCACACAACCCCTTAATGACAGGTAACAACTCAAGGACCATTTTGTAACAAAAATAAAGTTTAATGCCCATCATGTATCTCTTGAAATTTTGGTGACCCGTACGATTTTTTTGAGATAGTTTAGATGGTGCTTGGTGTTCTAACAGCGATATAGCTTCATGTAGTGGTGTAATTCGAGATGGGTTAGGGAGATGGCAATCGGATTTTTCCAAGTTCATTGGCGCATGTACTGTGTTGGAGGCTGAAATTTGGAGGGTATACATGGGTTTTTTTTTATGTGCATGAGACTTAGGTACTAAATTGGCCCATATGACAAGTTCAAGTGCTTAATTGTACTAAAATATTGGGTCTTAAATTGGACATTGAAATCAAATTTCATATATCAAAATATATATTAATCTTCATTTTAACTCTACTTATGGATTTCCCCCCATAAAAGTATGTAACAATAACCCTAATGAAGAATTCTTAAATTTGTGAACAAATTTATTGGCTGGTTTTAGTAAATTAAATTCTACATTTATTTATGCATTACTTAAGTTATCCATAACTCCTAACTTTTAAAATAAAAAATCCTTTAAATTTTATTTCATTTTATCCACATGATCCCACTATAAAATTAAAATCTCAAACTATAAACTATTTTTTTTATTAAATAGAGATATTACATTCTACTGATAAATGTTGGGTTTTAAACCTATACAAGATGAGACGGCATGAATATCCTTAGTCACTTGATCAATTAGTGAATCTCAAACTATAAACTATTTTTATTGAAATAAAATCCCTCAATATATTATTTTATGGTATTAATAATATTTATATATTTTTATTAATATTTATATTATTCATTAAATCTTTAATTGAATGGATGTCATGTCACGAATCAATTTAACATTAAATTGAGAATTAACCAAAATAGTCTCATTTATTAACTATATAGATATTATTTGGGTAAAACTTTGATACACAGACTTGTGTAAAATTAATTTTACACAAGTTTATGTATTTACCCTATAAAAACTCAAATCTTAAATTCCTAACCCTAACTCTAAAAGCCTAAACCCTAAATCTTAAACCCTAAACTAAAAGACACATGTAAACTAGAATTTACCCGACTTATGTAACAAAATTTTTTCCATATTATTTTAGGAGCGTCACCAAGTAATAATAACACATTTTAAAAAATTATTGTAAATATATGATGCTTTTCTTTTTTACTTTTAAAAACATCAATTTCCTTTTATAAATATTTTTAATCAGATGAAATTCTAATAACCCAAAACTTCTTTTAATGATTTATTTTAATAAAATAATCATAAACATAAATAAATTAAAATCATTTATTTTTTGGAACATTAAAAGCATTTATAACAGAACAGAAAGAGAATAAAAGCATTTATTTTAAATATCTTAATTTTAAGAAATTTCAAAAATTTAAAATTCACCCTACCTCTTCCTTGAAGCGTCTTAAAAGCCGTACACCATCTAAAAAGTAAATATTAATTGAATGATTTAAAATAAAAGGAGAGCTCGTCCTTTGAAAAAGGAGAAAAGCACGTGCCCACGTGCCTGTTCTATGGAAATCAAGACCCAAAGCCAGTAAAAAACTGGGAAACGGAGAATGCCAGTCCAAAAAGGAGCCTCAACAAAACTAAAAAAGACATAACAGCTGTCGTCAACGGCTGCACCACCGTCCCAGCCGCAGTGCCGCCGCAGTGCCAAGCATCACACCCACCGTTAATTAACTGTCAGACATAAAAGAAGATAACAGTATAGAAAACAAAGCGGTACGACGTATAGTTTAAACAGTTGAAACATCGACAACTCAAATGACAACAACGCCCTCAATTGCCCGAGTCAACTCCTTTGATCACTTGGGTATTCACGTAAAATTATAAGAATCATACCGCAAGAAAACAAAAATTCAAATTCTAGTACTGTGTACAAAAAAGAAACAGAAAATAAGTCTTCGATAGATCGGAGAAGTCAATCGTCGGAATCGTCACCTCCGCCGAAGATGGAAACACGATTGTAGAGCAAGAACAAGATGAGGAGGAGGAACAAGGCTACCCCGAACGGAGAGCCGCTGATGCGGTGAATGGAGTCTGGTTCGCCGGTGGAGAAGATGGCGGAGACGAAGGAGCCGCGATCGGAGGAAAGGAACTGGATTGTGAGGAGGAGAAGGATGGGCAAGAGGAGGAGACCGAGTGGAGTTAAGAGATCGGAAATGGCTTCGGTTATGGCCTCGCCTTGATCGCCGAACAAGAATGGGGCTAATACTACGATGGTCACCACTACGGCTAGTATTACTCCATGGGGTGCACCGCCACCGCCCTGTCTTTCCGGTAACATTGTTTCCGTGGTTGTTTCGTAGGGTTTGTTCTTTGGGTTTGTTTTGTCTAAAACGAGAAAAGTTGGGGAAATAGGTGTTGGGGGGATTGAAATAGTGTGGGGAAGACGCGTTTTACCGTGTATATTTTTATTTACTGTTCGTAATTATAACTTGTTTTTTTGGTTAAATATCAATTTTGGTCGCTCCATTGGTCTTACCGGAGTAATTGCAGTAATATTTTTGTTGTGTTTTTATTTTAAGAAATATTATAATTTATTTTTTTATTTTATTATCTATAATAATTCTTATCAAATTAATTGAATAATTAATAAAATTTGCTGAAGTAACATGTATTGTGGCTTAAGTCGACATGACTGCAGATCAATTTCACCTTTATTTTGTTTGAAGTTGGCAGGACTACACAAAGACTTCACTTTTTTTTATTAAATTCAGCATGATTGTATGACGACTTCTAGTGATATTGTAATAAGTATAATAGATCACAAAATAAAAAAGTAAGATTCTTTTAAATAAAAAAATAAACAACAATATTACAAAATTTTTGTTGCATCTTACCCAACAATTTGATTCTTTAAGAACTTTTATTATCAATTTGGCACTTCAGTTATTTGACCGTCTAACGTATTATTTATTGTCGTCATAATTTTTTTTAATAATTTTTAAATTTAATCTTAATCCTACATAAAAGGGAAGGGTATAAGGACTTTAGAAGAAGGAAAGGGAATGCTTTTAGTGGGTCTAAAACTCATGACCTAAGAAAATATGAAAGAATAAAGACGAATAGTTTGATCAATCGATCAAATATGCTTGCTCAGTTATTGTCGTCATAATTGTATGATGTAGATAAATGATTAATAAATAATTGATATGTAACACATGATTTTAAAAAATAAAAACTATGACTTATTCGCGTAAGATAAATTAAAGAAATAAGGATATAAAACAAAAAAAAAATGTAACTTCTCACTTGAAAAGCCATCTCACAATGTGTTAGTTCTTTATTGATGAATTGATTCATGTATGACGACGATAATAGGTCATATGTTAAAGAACAAATAATTAAGGTGTCAAATTGTTAATAAAATTTTAAAGTGTCACTGTAACACCCTTTTCCCGTATCCGTACATTGAACACGAATCAGAGATGTCACAGACTTTTAAAAACATCTTTTAACTTAAAAATCGAGGTAATTAAAAAAATTTAAAATAACTTCCCAAGTGGTCACCTATCTTAGAATTTCCCTAGTTCAAGCACGTTTAATTTTATCTAATTTATAAATAATATAATAATTTAATACCCGATAATACAACTTTTTACATAAATAAAATAATCATATCAGAGCATGTAATAACAAACATATTTATCGTTCATAAAAAGTTAGTAACACTATTACATGGCCGATTAAAGTACTTTATCAGAAAGACATGATTAGCCAGTACATGCCACTATTAACACAAAAGCATGGATGTCATAACTACTGAAATTAACCTGTCGATTTGGTACTCCTAAAAGAGGCAGCGATGCAAAGCTCTACTCCTACTTCCGTTTACCTACGTGTACAACTGAACTGCACGCTGAGTATAACTCAGTGAAGCATAAGGTAAGTGACATATATAAACATTCATAAATACATGACACTTTTCAAAACGTGATGATCATTAAAATCACATACTTTGTAATGCAGGAATGTCTATGCAAGAAAGTATACAATATTCATTCTTTAACATAAAAACATATGTTATCTCGTGCAATCATATAGCCCAAGATAAATATCAAGTGTCTAATATTCGAGTCGCGTACTTGAAAAGTACTATCCTTAGCATACTCGTAAGACACAATCAAGTGTCTATAACTTTATAATACACATTCAAGTGTCCTTTACATTATAATACACTTGAAGTGTCAATAACTTTATAATACTCTTAATGATATACCACAATATTATCCTACTCGACATTTTATTACCAAGGGCAGACTTGAAAAACAATTCTTGCAATTAATGGCAAGTAAACCAAATTCCATACATATATACATATATCATGTAAAACATCTTCATATTGGATCAGTTCATACTCCAATATGCTTTATAACATTCATGGTATACTGCCATTTAAAAATTGTATCAAATAACGTTTCCATCACGTGTCATGCTATAAAAACATTTGTGATCATAAAATATGCCTTAATCTTTAAATCAATAAAATAAAGTACCATGCCAAAACATATTATGTCGTTTATAAAAATTCTTTACCTTTTTGGGTAACTTATCGCAAGTCTCCCTTTAGTATGTTAATAAAAACACATTTAAAAACATGTATGCACTCACCTTAGCCTTGCAATGTATCTGCCCTTACTATTCGATTTCAGTCTCGAACTACTTCTTTTCCGGGTCTGCTAGTATGATCTCGATTTTTATCAGAATCTACACCAACAATAACATATACCATTTCAAAGTATATGTTAGCACATACTCAATCCATATACAAAAATGGAAAGTAAGTAAAATAACTATCCATTATATAGGAAATTGATCCGATAAAACTTTATATATTCGAATCACAATTTTTCATACTTTTCTTTAAATCTCCAACTTTTCCCAAAATATCTATTTTAGTCCCTAAGGACACTTTTAATCTTCAAACCATAAATTCCAGGTCTGATCCTTATATTTCTCATCCTTACACTTTAGGACCCAAACTTTAAAAATTTACAAATTGGTCCATAAGGTAACCGAATATTTCAAAATGGTCCCACAGTTAATATGAACTCCAAAATCAACATTCCAATCACTTTACTTAATTTTCCCAACATAATATACTTCAAAAACAATTTCAACCATCAAGTCCCTAAACTTTTCATAATTTCAAGACTAATCCTCAATTTTCTTCAAATTGCCGAATTAGTCCTTATACTCCCATAAATTTTCATTTTGATTCTTAAACATCAATTCATGCTATTTCAAACATACTTCATCAATTCAAGAGCTAAAATAAATTTTTCAATAATTTCCCCTAATTTCTTCAAATTTTCGAAATGGTCCCTATAACTTCAATTGGGGGAAATTATTTAATCTAACATTAAAATTGAACTTCTAACATCATAACCCATTCAATATCATCCTCAATTTGATTCTCTAACCAAAATCCCCAATTCTTAGGGTTAGGTTTATAACTTCAAACATGGAATTAATCCAATTTCAAGCTTGATTTCATGTTCCTAACATTAATTCTACACAAAACAACCTTAATTTCATCATCTACTATCAATTTCCATAATCATCTTCATCCATGACATAACTTATACTCAACTTAATCAAACAAAATTACTATCAAAAGAAAGAGCATGAAGCATAGATCAATTTTTCTCAAAGCAACATACCTTGATTCTAACTTTGATCCTTGAATTTTGGACTTGAAAATTGAAAAACCCTAGTCCCCCCCTTTTTTTTAGATTTGAAATGGCCAAGACAAAATATGAGAATATTTTGCTCGTCTTTTTAATATAAATCCACATGTTTAAAATAAAATGAATTTTTAATTTATTTTACATAGTGAAATTACTACTTTACCCTTTTCATCCAATGGCCAAGATTCAATCTTATCAAAAATCAATGGCCAAGATCTCATCCATGTGTATTTTGAACTTTCAAGATTGCCCTCAAAGTTTCAAAATATTTCAAAAATGCCATCCATGACAAATGTCCAATTTGCCCTCCAACTAGTCTTTATTTACAACAAGACTTAAAAATTGTCATTCCATTAAAATTGAACCAAATTGGTTCCAATCTAACTATCCATGTTCGAAAATATCTTAGATTTTTATTTATAGCAATTATTCAATCGAATTATTCGGATTTCACTTAATACGATTTCTAAATTTTCTTCCTACGAACTTTAAAGCTTTATAGCTACTATTACACACTTCGACCATAAAAATTCGAGTAAGGTGCCATTTGAATACTTGGGGTGAACTATTCATTTTACGGGTTAACTTACAGAATTTTTAGAAATTAAAATTTTTCCCCTAAACTTTTCTAAAGTTTATACTCTTAACATATCAAAACTTTCAAAATTTTCATTTTGGTCACTGAACTAAAACCAATAATATTTAACTTTTTAAATTTTAGTCACTAAGCAAATATTGGGTCATTACAATTCTCCCCTTAAGAAAATTCATCTTCAAATTTTCAAAACGTATCTACTTTAAACAAGTGCGGATCGGACTATTTCTTTCCATTGCAATCCTTTGTTTCTCACGTAATCCATTCCACGGTTTGTGATTTAGTTAACCAAAGGACTTTCACCAATGGAATTTTATTTTTCTTAAATCTTTAACAATGGCAGGCTAGTATCTTTAATTGGTTCTTCTTCATATGTCGGAATCCGATTGCAATTCAATTTTCTCGGAACAATGGCATGTGATGGATCTTATCTATACCTCCGTTGACAAGTCAAAAACATGCAAAACATTATGAATTTTACTTATTTTTGGGGAAGACCGTTGATACACCACATGAACATCTTTTCTTTCAATATATCATACGGTCCAATGGGACGGGACTTAACTTACCTTTAATAAGCAAATCTCATTATTTTCAAAGGAGAAACTTTCAAAAATACTTTTTCTCCAACTTCAAAATAAATGCCCTATTTTTTCAAATCAGGTTAAGATTTCAAAATTTTTAATTCCACCTTTCTAAGATTGTCTTGCACAATCTTAACATTTTCCTCCATCTCTTGCAATATATCTATTTAATAAGTTTAATCATGATGATCTCAAATGCAATTCTAGGATGACAACGAACCAACCGATCTCCTTTTAAGTGCCATTTGAATACTTTCTTGATAACTATTTTTGAAGCAAATTCTGCTAATGGCAATTTATTTTCCGGATGATAATCAATTCAATTATGCAAGCTCTTAACATATCCTCACGCAAATCTGAATTATTCTTTTACGTGATCAGTTATAGTTTAAAAGGATGAAATCGATCTCCAAGTTCAATCTTGTCCCCAAGAATCTAATCAATGCTTTCCAAAATCTTGATGTAAACTTTGGATCTCTATCCGATACTATGGATACAGTCACTCCATGTAGTCGAACTATTTCTTTAATTCTTTAACACCGTAGGCTAGTATATTTACTGGTTCTTCTTCGTATGTCAAGTCTGATTGCAATTCAATTTCCTTCGGTACAATCACATGTGATGGATCTAATCTATACCTCCGGAGTATCAAAACATGGAAAACATTATGAATTTTACTCATTTTTGGGGGAAAAGCTAGTTGATACGCCACATGACCAACTTTCTTTAATATCTCATACGGTCTAATTTATCCGGGACTTAACTTACCTTTATGACTGAATCTCATTATTTTCTTCCAAAGAGAAACTTTCAAAAATACTTTTTCTCCAACTTCAAACTGAATGTCATTTCTTTTCAAATATGCATAAGATTTTTGTCGATCAACGGTCTTTCTAAGATTGTCTTGCACAATCTCAACTTATTCCTCCATATCTTCACCATATTGGATTAATAAGTTTGTGATCATATTCAAACCAGTTCTTGAATCTAACTCCGACCGATAAAGAGATAAATGGGTGCCATTTGAATACTCTCTGATAACTATTATTTTAAGCAAATTCTCGCTAAGAACCAAGTAATGAATGATCCTTGAAATCGAAAGTGCAAACTCTTAACATATCTTCAAGTAAAAAAATTATAGTTTCTCACAACCATTTGTTTGAGGATGAACCATAGATCAAGTTCAATTTTGTTCCCAAAGCTAGGTTGCAATGCTTTCCAAAATCTTGATGTAAACTTTGGATCTCGATCCGATACTATGGATAGAAAAGCACTCCATGTAGTCCAACAATTTCTTTAATATACAACTCTTGATACTTACTCATTTGATCCCTCTGCTCTCTCCTTGGTATAAAGTGAGAAGATTTAGTTCTCTCTCTCCACAATTACCCAGATAGAATCCTTGCTATTTATAGGGTCAATGGCAATCTTGTCACAAAATCCATAGTAATTATAAATTATCTTTCCAATGCGGAATGGAAATATAATTTTATTCCTATTAGACGATGGCATCTTCTTGAATTTAATTCTTTTTAATCATTGACAAGTCAAATACTTGGCAACAAACTCTAATATCATTCTTTTCATTCCAGGCCACCAATATCGACTCTTCAAATATTGATACATCTTGTTTCCCTCAAAATGTATAGTCAAGGGACTATAGTGTGCCTCAGTAAGCAATTCCTGTTTCAACCCAGCATCTTCATGAATATATACTTTATCTTTGTAATAAAGGTACCCATCAGATTTAATCTCAAAATTTTTAATTCCACCTGATTCCACTTGCTTTATCCTAGTTTTACAAACTTTATCTCGTTGCTGACTTTCTTTAATTCAATCTAATAATGATGATCTTGAATGCAGCTCTACTAACAACGATTAATCGATGAATTTTAATTGTGCATTTAATATGAGCGTAAGGTAGCAAATGTTTTTGAGTAAAGGCATTTGACAACATTTGTACTGGGTGGTAATAAATGATCAAATCATAATCCTTTATTGGTTCTAATCACCTTCGTTACCGTAGATTTAGCTCTTTCTGTGTCATCATATATTTTAAACTTTTATGATGAGTATATATATGGCAACGTTCACCATAGAGATAATGTCGCCACACTTTTAGAGCAAAAACTACAGCTGCCAGCTTTAAATCATGGGTCGGATAATTCTTTTCATGTGGCATTAACTGCCAAGAAACATAAGCAATCACCTTTCCCTTTTGCATTAATACGCACCCCAATCCATTATGAGACGATTCACTATACAAAGTAAACTCCTTTCCCGATTCTGGCTATACTAAAACTAGAGCTTCTATCAAAATTTTCTTCAACTGATCAAAGATTTCTTGACATTTTTCAGTCTAAACAAATGGAACATTCTTTCTCAATAACTTCGTAAGTGGAGCAGCTATCATCAAAATTTTTTTCACAAACCTTCAATAATATCCAACAAGTCCCAAGAAACTACGAACTTCAGTAATATTCTTGGGAACCTTCCACTCCATAATAACTTGTATCTTTTTAGGATCCACTCTAATCCCTTCAATTGAAGCAATGTGACCCAAGAAAGCCACTTTAGATAACCAAAACTCACATTTTGAGAGCTAAGCATACAGTTTCTTCTCTATCAAAATCTGTAATACCATTATCAAATGTGTATCATGGTCCTTTTTAGTCTTAGAGTATACCAAAATATCATCAATGAAGACTACAACAAAACGATCGAGGTACGGCTAAAATACTCAGTTCATTAAATCCATGAATGTTGTTGGAGCATTTGTAAGGCCAAATGGCATCACTAGAAATTCATAATGCCCATACTTCATTCGGAATGCTGTTTTTGGAATATCCTCCTCCTTGACCTTTAGTTAATAATAACGAGGCTGAAGATCAATCTTAGAAAATACTGATGCTCCTTTTAATTGATCAAATAAATCTTCTATCCTTGGCAAAGAATACTTATTCTTTATGGTCACCTTGTTTAGCTGTCGGTAATCAATGCACAGTCGCAGCGAACCATCATTCTTTTTAACAAAAAGCACCGGAGCTCCTCATGGTGATGTGCTAGGACATATAAATCCTTTATCTAATAACTCATGCAACTATGACTTTAATTCCCTCAATTCTGCAGGTGACATTCTATATGGAGTCATGGATACTGGTTCAGTACCAGGAATAACCTCAATTCCAAACTGTACTTCTCTCTAGAGGAAATCCTGGTAAATCTTTCGGAAATACCTTAGAAAAATCCTGAACTATCGAAATCGCACCAAGGTCGTTATTAATCTTCTTAGTATCCACTACACGGGCTAGAAAAGCCTCACAACCCTACTCCAATAGTTTCTTGGTTTTAAAAGCCGAAATTACGTTCTTTATACATTGGGACCCTTCGCCCAATACTATAATCTCTGAGCCATCTACAGTCTTTAAAATCAACTGTTGTTGGCGGCACCTTACTGTAGCATCATAGGCATGAAGCCAATCCATGCCCAAAATAATCTCAAGATCACTAAAAGGCAGTTCTAACAAGTCAGCTGGGAATTCAATTCTCTGATCTTTAAGCGGACATTTCCTACTTACTTTAGTTACCCGAGCATTTTGGCATAGAGGGTTTATGGCTATCACATCACTCTGAGTTAGTTCTAAAGGAATTCCTCTTTCCCGAACTATCCTAGAACTAACGTAAGAGTGTGTAGATCCAGTATTTATCAAAACAAATACAGGCTAACCATAGAGTTGGAAAGTACCTGTCACAATATCAGGTTCTTCTCTATCACCATTGTCATCTTGTGCCCAGAGGTGATATACCCTTACTGAAGCTTTATCACTTCGATCTACGGCAGCTTCAGTCTCTTTTCGAGAACCCGCTCTAGATGATCCTGCAGATCCTCGGCCTCGACCTCTTTGCATACCAACAGATCTTTCAGTTTGAACTGGTTTGTCCTCCCGAGCTGGGCAATCACGAACAAAATGTCCCGCTTCTTCATAATTAAAACAGGCTCATGTAATCCTCTAACACTCTCTATAATGTTTTCTGTTATAATCCTTGCATTTGGGAGGACATTGTATATCTTTAAAATTCCTTGCTGTTGTCGTAGTATTTTTGAACTTTCCAGCTTAGCTTGTTTGTCCCCGAGATGATAAAAATCCAGATTTCCCTTGCTGGGAATATCATTTACCCCGCTTTGATGATCGCGAAGCAAAAGATGTCTCAGCACTTCTTTTCTGGCTCTGTGATTGTTTTTTAGTTTTTTCTCGGACAATCTCCATTGCTTCGGCTCTATTAACTGCTTCTTGGAAGTCCCTGGGAATAATAGCCACCAGCACCTCTTGACATCTAGCATCTAATCCGCTTATAAAACTATCAGTAATGGCTCTCTCATCCGGTAACAATTCAAAAGCAAACATACTCAATCGATTAAACTCGCATTCATATTCATACACCAAGCGATCTCCTTGTTTAAGGTCCAAGAACCGCTATCTCATTTCCCTAATAAAGGCATCTCCAATATATTTCCTCCTAAACTCACGTAGGAAAAACTACCAGTTCACCTCTTCTCAAACACGAGCAGTAACATTGTTCCACCATACTAATGCTTGCTCTCTCAATAAGGAAACAACTCCTTCTAGTTTTCCTCGTTCATCACACCCAATTTGAGACAATATTTTCTGTATGTCATTTAACCAAAGATCCACTGACATAGGATCCCCGTTGATGTCACCTTTAAAATCAGGAGCCTGCAACTTCTTTAACTCCTTCGAAACAAAAATCTAAAGAGGTCTATTAATTATCGCATCCAGGGCTTGCAGAAACGTACCCCGATCTTGCACCGACATATCTTGGGCAGGTGCACCAGCCTCCTGTTGAATAGGCTGTTGTATTTCTTCCCTTACTTCTGGGGCATTCTCGGGCCTAACTTGTTGAGTAGCATGTCGGGATTCGATTCCCTCCGACATATGTACTAATAACATACATTTAACTAATAAGCAATTGCATCAATCAAACAAGTATCATTTTCAAGTAAATACAACAGCCTAGTGGCATGTACAACTTTAATACTTTTATCAAATTCAATTTTAACTCCAGAACCGGCTAAACCTGTAGCTCTGATACCAATAAATGTAACACCCCATTCCCGTATCCATACATTGAACACGAGTCAGAGATATCACAGAGTTTTAAAAACATCTTTTAACTTAAAAATTGGGGTAATTTAAAAATTTTAAAATAACTTCCCAGGTGGTCACCCATATTGGAATTTCCCTAGTTCAAGCATGCTTAATTTTATCTAATTTATAAATAATATAATAATTTAATACTCGATAATAAAACTTTTTACATAAATAAGATAATCATATATGAGCAAGTAATAATAAACATATTTATCGTTCATAAAAAGTTAGTACACACTATTACATGGCCGATTAAAGTACTTTATCAGAAAGACGGGATTAGCCAGTACATGCCACTATTAATACAAAAGCATGGATGTCATAATTACTGAAATTAATCTATCGATTCGGTACTCCCAAAAGAGGCAGTGATGCAAAGCTCCACTCCTACTTTCGTTTACCTACGTGTACAACCGAACTACATGCTGAGTATAACTCAGTGAGGCATAAGGTAAGTGACATATATAAAACATTCATAAATACATGATACTTTTCAAAACATGATGATCATTAAAATCACATACTTTGTAATGCGGGAATTCTATGCAAGAAAGCATACCGTATTCATTCTTTAACATAAAAACATATGTTATCTCGTGCAATCATATAGCCCAAAATAAATATCAAGTGTCTAATATTCGAGTCGTGTACTTGAAAAGTACTATCCTTGACATACTTGTAAGACACAATCAAGTGTCTATAACTTTATAATACACATCCAAGTGTTCGTTACTTTAAAATACACTTGAAGTGTCAAAGCTTTATAATACTCTTAATGGTATACCACAATATTATCCTACTCGACATTTTATAACCAAGGGCAGATTTGAAAAACAATTCCTGCAATTAATGGCAAGTAAACCAAATTCCATACATATATACATATATCATGTAAAACATCTTCATACTGGATCAGTTCACACTCCAATATGCTTTATAACATTCATGGTATGCTGCCATTTAAAAATCGTATCAAATAACTTGTCCATCACGTTTCATGCTATAAAAACATTTGTGATCATAAAATATGTCATAATCATTAAATCAATAAAATAAAGTACCATGTCAAAACATATTATGTTGTTTATAAAAATTCTTTACCTTTTTGGGTGACTTATAGCAAGTCTCCCTTTAGTATGTTAATAAACATACATTTAAAAACATGTATGCACTCACCTTAGCCTTGCAATGTATCTACCCTTACTATTCGATTTCAGTCTCGAACTACTTCTTTTCCGGGTCTACTAGTACGACATCGATTTTTATCAGAATCTACACCAACAATAACATATGCCATTTCAAAGTATATGTTAGCACATACATAATCCATATACAGTAATGGAAAGTAAGTAAAATAACTATCCATTATATAGGAAATTGATCCGATAAAACTTTATATATTCGAATCACAATTTTTCATACTTTTCTTTAAATCTCCAACTTTTCCCAAAGTATCTATTTTAGTCCCTAAGGACACTTTTAATCTTAAAACCATAAATTCCAGGTCTGATCCTTATATTTCTCATCCTTTACACTTTTGGACCCAAACTTTAAAAATTTACAAATTGGTCCCTAAGGTAACCAAATCTTTCAAAATGGTCCCAAAGTTAATATGAAATCCAAAATTAGCATTCCAATCTCTTTACTTAATTTTCCCAACATAATATACTTCAAAAACAAGTTCAACCATCAAGTCCCTATACTTTTCGTAATTTCAAGACTAATCCTCAATTTTCTTCAAATTGCCGAATTAGTCCTTATACTCCCATAAATTTTCATTTTGATCCTCAAACGTCGATTCATGCTATTTCAACCATACTTCATCAATTCAAGAGCTAAAATAAATTTTTCAATAATTTCCCCTAATTTCTTCAAATTTTTGAAATGGTCCTTATAACTTCAATTGGGGGAAATTATTTAATCTAACATTAAAATTGAACTTCTAACATCATAATCCATTCAATATAATCCTCAATTTTATTCCCTAACCAAAATCTCCAATTCCTAGGTTAGGGTTTATAACTTCAAACATGGAATGAATCCAATTTCAAGCTTGATTCCATGTTTATAATATTAATTCTACACAAAACAACCTTAATTTCATCATCTACTATCAATTTCCATAATCATCTTCATACATGACATAACTTATACTCAACTTAATCAAACAAAATTACTATCAAAAGAAAGAGCATGAAGCATAGATCAATTTTTCTCAAAGCAACATCCCTTGATTCTAACTTTAATCCTTGAATTTTGGACTTGAAAATTGAAAAACCCTAGTTCCCTCTTTTTTTCTAGTTTCAAAATGGGCAAGACAAAAGATGAGAATATTTCGCTCATCTTTTTAATATAAATCCACATGTTTAAAATAAAATGAATTTTTAATTCATTTTACATGGTGAAATTACTTATTTGACCTTTTTCATCCAATGGCCATGATTCAATCTTATCAAAAATCAATGGCCAAGATCTCATCCATGTATATTTTGACCTTTCAAGATTGCCCTCAAAGTTTCAAAATATTTCAAAAAAGCCATCCATGGCAAATGTTCAATTTGCCCTCCAACTAGTCTTTATTTACAACAAGACTTAAAAATTGCCATTCCATTAAAATTGAATCAAATTGGTTCCAGTCTAATCGTCCATGTTCCAAAATATCTTATATTTTATTTATGGCAATTGTTTGATCCAATTATTCAGATTTCACTCAATACGATTTCTAAATTTTCTTCCTACGAACTTTAAAGCTTTATAGCCACTATTACACACTCCGTACGAAAAATCCGAGTAACACGAAAGTGTCACTCTTGGGGGTGAACTATTTATTCATGAGGTTAACTTACATAATTTTTAGAAATTACAATTTAGCCCTTGAACTTTTCCAAAGTTTATACTTTGACCCCCAAACTTTCAAAATTTTCATTTTGGTCACTGAACTAAAACTACCAATCTTTAACTCTTTACATTTTAGTCACTAAGCAAATATTGGGGCATTACAGTCACATTATTACATGAGACGTAGTGAAGTGGCCAAATAACTACTTAACTGTTATATATATATATATATATATATATATATATTTGATAAACGCATTAAATTTATACTACTCCGCCAATAATTAATCCGTTCATCATAAAGAATAATACACTAGATCTTTTAAATAAGGTGGAAGGTTCAAAATCTAGTGTTGTAAATGTAATAAATTAGATTAGTAAGATTATTTTGTGATGAATTTCTACACCATCTAATTCAAATTAATCAACCTATAAATTAAACACCAATAGTTATAAAAAAAACTACACTACAATGAGAGAAATTATATTATGGGTCATTCCCACCACGTCATATATGGGACCAACCAATCAAATGCATCCATTTCATTAATTTTTACATATCATTTTTTACCAAGTAAATCTTCATTAATATTTACTGTAAATTAAATTTAAAAACAGCTTTTACCAAGTGTAGATTCACTTGGTAAAAAAATGAGATGGAAAAATTAATGAAATGAATGCATTTGATTGGTTGGTCCCATAGATGACGTGGCGGGAATGACCCATAATATAATTCTCCCTACAATGAACAACAATAAGGCGAACAATTTCTTTCCTACCCTCAATATTGGCTTGACTTTCATTTATATATCTGAATCAGTCTCACCCAATTTTTAATACTTTAACACTCAATTCTAGTAGGGATAACAATGGATCGAATTTGAATTGGACTCTATAAAGTCTAAATCCAATCCGCTTAACAATCGGACCTTTAGGCTAATTCAAGTTTGATTATACCAAGTTCGAGTCCGAGTAGAATATCCAAAATCCGAATTCAAGTCTGAAAATCTGAAATTCGATTAACTTATTTTTTAAAAGCAACAGCTCAAACAAATGACTTTTAAAAAGAATAAGATATGTACATAATTGCAGCTTGCCTTAATCTTGAAACTTTAGTTTCAGCCACCCACAACATTGAGAAAGAGAACAATATTTGAAAAAAAAGTAGGAAACATAGTTGCTTATATATATAAATAAATAGTTTTTAGGACAAATCGACTTAACTTTCAAAATATTGATGTTCATATGTTTCGATCTCGAATATAAATCACTCTCAAATCCAACCCTGATAAGGTCTATATCCGACATGCCTTCCTATTAGGACTCAAATATTTTTTTAAATTTGAATTCAGACTTTTGTCAATCGAATTTTTTTCATTCGGATCAAATCAAATTCAAACTAAATTGTTATCCCTAAATTTTAGTCCTCACCTCACCTCCGGGGTGATTTCTTGCTCCTGTCCCGCCAAAATTTTGCCTTTTACCTTCCCATAAATTTAAAATATCCAAATATCATATATAAATATGAATTATTGTTATATACAATATATTTTCAAAACATTGACAATATTTTATGAATGAAAAGGTGGGTGGTTTGTATATAATTCAAGCATGAAATTGGTCGGAAAGATGGTATTGTCTAAGTGGTTGAAAGAAATTGACTAATTTGGCTGGCGTGTGTTGAAAGAAACCTTTTTAACTCGTTTCAACCAATGGATGCTTTGCGATTATAGGACAGTGACGGAGCTAAGATTTAAGATTAAAGATAAATTATAAATGAACTATTTTTTAAAAAAAATTATATAGGAGGACGAAGGTGTAAAAATTTTTTGGGGTGGGAAGCAATTGCCCCTCTCCACCCCATAGAGCATTGTCACAACTTTTTCAACTGAGTTTTTAGTTGTCGAATAAAGAAATAATATCAAACGTTTACAGAAAGAGCTTTAAATGGGTGTTTTTGCGTCTGATTTGGTCTCAAATTGGCGTTTTTGGAAAGTTGAAATTTTCAGCTTCTCCCCAAACAGATGTTCTCACCCAAACCGCCATTTGACAAAACCACGTCGAAAGTTGAACTTTTTTAAATTCACACATTTGCCTTCAATTTTCTTAAACTTATGAGTTAGTCTTTAATGTTTTTTTAATATTTATGACTTATGTCTACCCTAAAATTTTAAGATTTTATATATACTCACCCTCAAATATATTTTTGGATCCACCACTGATTTATGTATATATACAATTGTACAAGTTTAGTTCTATATAAAATATAAGTTTAAACTTTGTTAAAACTATCTTATATTTGTAAAGAATTCATCTAAGTTTTTTTAGATTTACTCATTATTTTTTATAAATAAACATATATATATATATTCCGTTTCTATTTAACTTTTTGTAATATCTATATATTGTTTTTATTAAAAAAATTGATGAAAGTTTTATCAAAATTTTAAACATAAATAAAATAACATATTTTTTTAATATTGACAATTAAATTTACATATCTATTTTTCATATGATGTAAATTAAATAATACTTTGTAATTTAAATGGATCTAATTCTTTAAATGATCTATATTTTAAACCGAACTATTTTTTAAAACCGATTCCTTTTTAAATTTAATATTTTTATTTAAATCCCTCAAATATAAGACTAACTTTAAAATTTGATCCAATAACCCAACCATTACACAAGTCTAATTTGAAGCATAATTATAGAAGTTTAAGAAAAGGGTGACCCATGCTGTACAAAACTACACTCTAATCCAGGTTTGATGTGAGCTCGTTTCCAGCCCAAACTCAAATAACCAAAAACCAATTCCTTTCTTAATTCACATTTGAGCAAATTAAAGGGTTATACACGGCGAGACATTAGATTTTTTAAATAAGGTCAGAAGTTATAGGTGTGAAGAGAGACGGATTTTGATAAAATAATTTGAGGAGATTTATTTAAAATTTTTAAAAGTTTAAACTATTTTTTTAAAATAAAACTTAATGAGAATTTTAAAAAAGAATTTAATTGAAAATATTTTTAAAAATAAAATTAAATAAGAATTTTAAAAAATATTGGAGAGATAAAATTATTTTTTTAAAAAAACATATGGAGTCAAAATACTTCTAATTCTTAAAAATGTTTGGGGAGCCCCACGGAAGCTTCCATTTAGATCCGCGTGGAATAGTCAAAGAAGAGTTTGAAATGTATTTTGACTCTTTGGTTCGTAGAGGCATGTGGGAACCTCCCCAAGTCCCATGATGCTTTTTGAGTTTAGAGGTGATATATTCGGTTTTATTGATTTTTTTTTTTAGATTTTCAAACCCTTTATTTTAATTTTATTATGTTTGCGATTTTTCAATATTAATTCTGAGTTATGAATTTGTTTTGTTTTAATTTGACAAATAGTTTTATTTATTATTTTGATATTATTTTAGTTTAATCATTGATATCTAATTTATTGAGTGATTAATTCGGATTGAGTTTTGCAGAAATCTAATATGGGGCGATCATCTGAAGCCAGTTTTCTATTTATAGCGTCAGGATTCGAATCACTGACTTGCTTAAGTGACATAATGCTTATCCCGCTAGACTAACTGGTTGTTGGTTATTTTGACGTTATTTGTGAAGTTTTAGATTAATTTAAGTTATTTTCATTATTTGACATATAAAATATTTTTTATATTATAAAAATTTGATTCGATTCGATTAGAATAACCATAATTTTTAAAATTTTTGAACCATTAATCTTTCAAATATTATGATTATGAGTTTGTTTTTGATTTTGTTTTTCAATTTCTTTGTTCACCCCTAGTTTGGGTAAAGTTGGGAAGGTTTTCAAATATTGGAATATATATATATCAGTTCAATTCAACCTTCATTTCTGAATAAATTATTTTAAAGGTCAATTTGAGATTTGGGATATAATTCAAGGGACGATTCATGAATAAAGCTTTTCCCCCCTGCTTGAATCTTATTACATTTTCGTTCTATGTTTATATTATGTGTGTCCACGTTTGATTAAAAAAATTAAGAATGTAGAACGGATAAATTATACAAATATGCCCATTAAAAAATTAATTAGATAAATATCTCTTATTCAAAATTATTTAGAGAAGTCAATAATTTTTAGAGCAAGTGGTTAAAAGCTTTCAATTGATATTTTCCCATCGCCTAGATTGTGGGTTATAGATAGAGCAAAATTTCTCCTCCCCTAGGTAGAAATTGTTCAAAAAAATTATTTAAAAAATACCCCCTTTCTGAATATGTAAGACAAAGTCGTGTCTTTCAAAAGTCCTTTTTGTATAACACGAATTTTAAAATCGCTTCCTGTAAAGCGTGACTTCAATTTTTTTTTTTCATTCCGAATATGTTGTATGTAGACTCAGTTATAACTTCACGTAGAAAAAAAATGAAGTCGTTAAAAGTCGCATTTGACGAGACAAAATTTTATCTTACGTGTTTAGAAAGAGAATATTTCTCTAAATAATTTTGAATATGAGAATTTATCTAATTAGTTTTTTAATGGGTATATTTAAATAATTTAATCATGTAGGGCAGAAGCAGACCATGAGAGCAAACAAACATATACATATAAAAAGGGATGATAATTGAAGAACAAAATTGGCAAATATGTGCCAATAAAAAGTGGACAATTTAGTACTCTACAAAGTAAACTGATGATTCAAATGCCTTGCAGTTTCTTTGGATCCCACACCACATGCTGCATCCATGTATTATTTGTACATTTGAATTTTAGCCATTCCATGTTTTTCTTTAGGAATTTAGTTTCCTTCTTTTTAAATTTTAAATCCAATTGTTAACACTGGTATTTTTTGGTTGTTGCTAAATTCAGGTACATTATGTCATTTTTTTCTAAAAGTTCGAGGATAAAAATATCATCAAACCTTCGAATTACTATACTTTTATAGTCATTTCTTCAACGTGAACCATTCATTATCCGAATAAAATTCTCTTGCTCCTTTTCGGTGCTCATTTCCATGCTCAAACACTACAAAAATTAAATTTTAAGCTCTAACCCTAAATTCTAAACCCTGCACCCTAAAAAATATAATCTACCCCTAATTCTCTAAACTCTAACCCAAAACCTTAATCATAAACTCTAAACTTATTTTTTTAATGATGAAGGCATATAAGTAGGGGCACCAAAAAGGGTAGAGGATTTCTATTCTCATTATTAGGGGCGGGTGTTCGATTGAATCGAGTCAAAGATTTTCAAGTTAGTCGTGTTTACGAGTCCTATTTTACGACTCAAATTTTATTTGAATTTTTTCAATTCGATCGAGTTTATGAAATTCGAATCAAGTCAAATTTTCGAGCTTATATACAAATTTAATTGTAATTATTTACAATTTTATAATACATATTGATTCAAATTTAATCGACTTTTTTATATCCATATACAATACACATGTATGTTTCTTTATATTTTTTTTCATATGTGGTATATATATATCAAATAGAATTGAGGGACTCAACTCGAACTTAAAAATCGTTTCACTAATTACTAAAAATTTTGAGTTATTAGAATTTCCTTTTTACAACTCAAACTTTATTTGAATTTTTTCTATTTGAGTTGAGTTTATGAAATTTCGATTCTATTCAAAACGAGTCGAGTTTTTTCACATCGAATCGAGTCCAAAATTTTGATTTTTTAGAATTGAGTCGAGTTTCACTCACCCGTACTCGTTATCTTATCCTTTTAACACGCATGTGATTATGATCCAACGTTGAGAAAGTTAGTGAATGAACAAAACTCGACTCAACTTGTAAAATCATTTTTTATTTCATTCAATGGGAAAGAATTCAATTTGACTTAAAAAATTTCAAATAAGGTTTTAGTCATAAAATAGAACTTCGAATAACTCGAAAGTTTTAGTAATTAGTGGATTGATTTTTAAGTTCGAGTCGAGTCCCTCAACTCTGTCTGATATATGTTCACATATAAAAAATATATGAAGAAATATATATGTATATCGTACATGATTATAAAAAAATATTTAAATTGGAATCAATTAGTAACCGATCAAATGTTATAAAATAAGACTCGTTAATTCGACTAACTCAAAATTTGTTAATTGACTCTATCAAATGTTGATTTGCACTCGTGACCGATAAAGGGTCCATTGCTGCAAATGGAGGATCCACCGTTGATATCATTGCATCCGAGCTTGGTCTTGCACTCGTGCCTAGACCTTGCAAATTTGACCCAAGACCCGAAATCGATCCGAACACGATGATTCAAATTTGATCCGAAATTTGAAATAAACTGAACTGAAATCGGCTTGAATTTTAGTTGAACCGAAAATAGACCCGAACAGATTTTCAACTGAACTGAATGGACCGGAACCGATTTTCAACCGAACTGATTTCACTCGAACCAAAAGCAACCTAAACCGAAGGTAACCCAAAATAAATAAAATATATTAAAATAAATAAAGAAAGATGAGATGTGAACTGTCGCACAACTCACCAAAAAGCCAAATATACAGGCTCTATAAAGTCATATATAGGGTGGAAAAACCTAACTCGGCCTGAAAACCCGATTAAAATGATCGATCTCCTATTAGTTCGATATTGACCAAACCCGAAATCAACCGACCCAAAATCAACTGAACCGAAAATCAATCGAACCGACCAGATACTCAACCTGAAATCACCATAGACCCGAACTAAAACTGAACCATACCCAACCCGAACTTAAACCGAATGTAATCAGACCCGAACCAAAATGAACCAGACCGAATCCAAACCGAATGACTTGTTTGCCACCTCTACTCGTGCCCCGAGGTTTTAATTTCCATCCCAAACATTTTCTTTTTTCCAAAATCAATAAGAACTCTTCAAGTTTTCAACTAATAAGTAAAAAGGATATAAAATCCCAGTACAAAAATAAAAATAATTACTTCATAATCAAAGAAAATAATATCAACACTTATGAATCAAGTTATATCAAACATAAGATCATGTTGAGACGAATGTGATTATCACATATACAAATTCGACTACTTTTGTCTGATAAATGGTTGAGTGACTAAAAATACTTATATTATCTCATTTTTATAAGTTCAAATATCAATATTTACCTTAAAAATATAATATTTCTCTAATTAATTAAAGAAAATGGAAAATGACTATCAAATTGATATGTACGATATGGTAGGCAGTAGGTACGGAGCCACTAAGGGATGAAAATGGGTAGTAGGCTTCCCAAATGTTTTAGTATAGTGACATTTTATTATTATTTCTAGTTCAAATATTAATGAAATGAGATTTTTATCACTTTTAGTTTTAAATTTAAATACTTAATAGATCTCTGTTTTTTTACCTCTCAAAATGCATGATCCTAGCTTTGCCTCTGATGCGCAAAATCCATTAATGGGAACAAATTTATCCCTATAATTTATGAAAAAAACTCAACAACTATGAAATTTGTTGTACCTTAGTTGAACGCCTCCAGAAAATTACTGTGGCTCTCCGCCAGTCCAACAACGGGTGAACTACCAAGTCCATCTCTGCATCATGCTCCAAACATCACGGAGCACTGAGCTTTTCCTCCAGACGTCTTATACACCTCCGGACCTATAAGCCCCATAGACCATTGTGATGTGATAAAACATCCATCAAGTCCTACTGAGCTCGCTGCCTGTCAGCCAAGCTACCATATGTCAGCCCATCACTAGCCATCACTTGGTCTGACACGGTCTCATCAACCATTACTCCATCTACAACACCAAGGGGATATAAATACCTCCAAGATTGAAGATAAAGGAGACAACCTTCTACGATTCTCCAACTTTCTATAAGGCTATCACACCCACTCTACATCAACCTTTCTATCTACACATGGTTCTAGCCACCGGTCCTACACTGTTCGCGGCTCTCGGCCCCAAATCAACCAGGGGTGAACTGTTTGACTTGACGACCAATCATGGTCTTTTGTAGCTTTTGACCCATCCCACGATGAGTGAACCACCAGTCTCTGCTCTCAAACCTTTTTTCGCCAGACATCTCCACCTCCTTATTTGGCGTCGCTCAAAATCGACAACAACAAAATTAATCAGACCAAACATGATTAAAAACTCCAACTGCCTTGAGAGATCAAGGCTCCTACAAACACGTCATTCTCGAATTGATGGGTTTCGTTCTGATCCTATAAGGTCAATTTTATAAAATTTTGGGTTCAGGTAAAAAATTATTAAATGTCGATTTGGGTTTGGATTTAGGGCAAAAAATATCCAACTCGACCTAAGATAATCATACAATTCTCCTATATATTTAGGTGTAATTACTATAATGTCACACTCATTATATTTTTTAATTATCTTTTTAATTTTATATAATAAATAAAAAGGAGAATATAGATAATTACTAGAAATACCCTTTTTATATTTTTGAAGGTGTTCATGTTCGTTTATTTAGCGTTCGTGAACATGTTCGCCAAAATGATGAAATTATACCACTAGTCTTAAGCTTCTTAGGCTTTACAATTTGAACTTCAAGTTCACAATGTGTTCAATTTATTCCACATCTTCAATATTTAAAATGTAAACAAATAAAAGAAAATCGGAATCAAGTAGACAAACTTATAAACAAGTCGATAAACAAGCTTAGAAACGAGCTCGTTCGTGAACATAAACGAACCGAACACACATTTGTTCGTGTTCATTCGTTTATTAAATGAACATAAAATTTTGTTTACAGCCGCTTATGTACTTAATAAACCAATATAAACGAAGCTATACGAACGGTTCATGAATAATTTATCGAACACTTTGTTCATTTATACCTCTACAAATTATCAGAGTGTGGGACGTGGGTAGAGATAAATGGACAAGATGGGCTCAGTCTTCAACAAAGAAAGCCCAAACCTAACAGTTCAGCCCAATCATACCTGATTTTACAAAACAACCCTTGAAAAGTTCAGTTTATTTCGATTAAATATCAATATCCCTAATGGCCGCGTTTCTATTTTTCTCCCCCCCCCCCCACCCCCCCAAAAAAAAGCTGTGTTTTATTTCTGGCAAATAGCTTCATCAGCTAACTCCTTCCATCGATCCGTTAGGTTCGTTTGATTATTTCTCATCTGATTGTGATTCTCTCCCTTTTCTTTGGGTTTTCGCATGTTTTAATTTTTGTTAGTTTTTTAATGCATCTTGGCTTCATCATTTCTCCATTTTTTTTTCCGAAGAATTTGTTTTATTTTGGATTTGCAAGTTTGATGTTAAACTAAACTCAAGATTCGAGCATTGGGGAGGAGGGGTTGGGAAGTAATCAGAATTCATTCCATTACCTGAATTACCCTTTCTTCTCTTTCAAAACGGGCATTTCGACCGAGCTTTTAATGTTTATGCTTTGTGATATATTGGATTTCAATTTAATTTCTTAGGGTTTATCGAGCTTTCTTTATTCTGTTGCTAGATTCCTATATTTGGTAATGTTTTTGCTTCTAACTTAAGTGAAATGAATTCCTTTTTTGGGATAGTTTCTTGTTACAGTTATTATTGAAGCAGAAAGGCCTTTATTAGAGCAGCACCAAAATGTCGAGAAAAGGTTTGATGGAGCAAGACTTAAGTAAACTGGATGTAACAAAGCTGCATCCACTCTCTCCCGAAGTTATATCTCGTCAAGCTACAATAAATATTGGTAATGCTTGAACTCTGTTGGGGCCAAACTACTTGTTATGTTTTTTTTAACCCATTGTTGTTGCTCCTTATTAATCAAAAATTTGATTTGGGTTTCGATTTATCAGGCACCATAGGTCATGTGGCACATGGGAAGTCTACGGTCGTGAAAGCAATATCTGGCGTGCAGGTGATCTAGCTTATTTTTAATGTACCCAAATAAGATATGAATTATGATATTGATAAGTCACCTTCAGAGAGTCTGCTTTGTATTTTTTTCCTTTTATATGGTGGTGGTAGTGCTAGTGTTGTTGAATTTCGGAGTCCAGTAAATGTAACATGTTATGCGTTGTGCACTTTATGCATCTATGTAGACTGTTCGTTTTAAGAACGAGTTGGAGCGTAATATTACTATCAAGCTTGGATATGCAAATGCAAAGATATACAAATGTGAAGATGAACGATGCCCTCGTCCTCAGTGCTACAAGTAGGTTGATATCTAGCAATTTTTTTCTTAATAAATTTCCCGAGTATTAATAACAGTTGCAGCTGTGATCACAATTTGTTTTTGTAGGGCATATGGAAGTGGAAAGGAAGATAGTCCTATTTGCGATGTGTCTGGCTTTGAAAGATCCAGGATGAAGTTGCTAAGGCATGTGTCTTTCGTAGATTGCCCGGTAAGGTCCTAAGTGGTACTATGTGGAGATGAGGTGATAATGTTTTAAGTTTAATGGTTCTGTTTAATGCTCTCGCTTAGTCACATTTGTTTTACTGCTCTAAAAGGGATTGTACATATTGCCTTTTGGATTTCTAAAACTCTTCTATATAAGAATTTTTAAGTTTTTCTTCAATGGTTCCAACAGGGTCACGATATTCTCATGGCTACTATGCTTAATGGAGCGGCAATTATGGATGGTGCATTACTTCTAATAGCTGCTAACGAAAGCTGTCCACAACCTCAAACTTCTGAGCATCTGGCTGCTGTTGAAATCATGAGACTCCAGCATATTATAATTCTTCAAAACAAGGTTGATCTTATTCAAGAGAATGTTGCTATCAACCAGCATGAAGCAATTCAGAAGTTTATTCAGGTTGTTTTTTTAAATAATAATAATAATAATAATAGATGGATATTTCATTCTTTTTTTTTCTTCTGAATCTTTTGGCTAAAAATAATTCATTGCAGGGTACTGTTGCCGATGGTGCACCAGTTGTACCGATTTCTGCACAGCTAAAATATAATATCGATGTTGTGTGTGAATACATTGTTAAGAAGATCCCTATTCCAGAGAGAAACTTCATCTCCCCTCCTAATATGATTGTCATCCGATCATTTGATGTCAATAAGCCAGGATATGAGGTTGATGAGATTAAAGGTGGTGTTGCTGGTGGAAGTATACTCCGTGTAAGTTTTTATATGAGATGTTCTTGTTAGTCGTAATTTGGAGATGATTCACGAATGCTGGGTGCTTTTTATTTGTAGTTATCGCACAATTTAACTTACTAAACACTGGATACTTATCTTACATTTTTGCTTGTTTACGCTTGTTGGCCGTTAAGGTTTATTTTCTAAATAATGACTTGATTTAAACAGAACTTTTAAAAAATGTGAACTTCTAATTTTTTGTAGTTTCTAGAGAATGGATCTAGACTGAGCTTATGTTGCTTTGTTTTGTACTCTTGAATATTTTGTTAATATTTGTTTGCTCCAGGGTGTTTTGAAGGTGAACCAGTTTATTGAAGTTCGTCCTGGGATTGTTGTTAAGGATGAAAGCGGGAACATTAAATGTACGCCCATATATTCCAGAATAGTCTCACTGTATGCGGAACAGAATGAGCTACAATTTGCTGTTCCAGGAGGTTTAATTGGTGTTGGAACAACCATGGACCCGACTTTGACACGTGCTGATAGATTGGTTGGACAAGTCCTGGGAGAGGTTGGGTCACTCCCAGAAGTTTTTGTTGAGCTTGAGGTATATGCTGAATTTTCTTCAGTAGGAAGCCATAGCGGTGAAATCAATTCTGAGCATGTTCTACCTATAATTTCATTTTGGAATTGATTTGACACATGCACGCTTATTATTTTTTCTTTTCTGAATGAGATGGGTTTGATTTGCAAGGTGTGATGGTTTACTCTATCCAGATGTTGTCGATGGTTGCTGCCACTGTTAACAAATATTGTAGAAATGCTGACTGCTCACATGTCTTTCCTAATTTGTGCAGGTAAACTTCTTCCTTCTTCGAAGGCTTCTTGGTGTTAGGACAAAGGGATCAGAGAGGCAAGGAAAGGTGTCAAAGCTAGCCAAGGGAGAGATCCTAATGTTGAACATTGGGTCGATGTCAACCGGGGCACGAGTCGTGGCTGTAAAGAATGATTTGGCAAAGCTGCAACTCACGTCCCCGGTTTGCACCAGCAAGGGAGAGAAGATTGCTTTGAGTAGGCGTGTCGAGAAGCATTGGCGTCTAATTGGATGGGGCCAAATTCAAGCTGGAACAACCCTCGAGGTTCCACCCTGCCCTCTTTGAGCGCTGCTTTAACAGGTATACAGAAAGCAAAGGCATCCGTAGAGCAAGGCAGGAAAAAAATGATTATTTTTGTTGAAACATGGGAAGGAAGACAATACCTTGGTTACTATTTTTGTCATGTAGTTTGTATAATGTTGTCACTGTGTATGTTGAGTTTTTTGAGGGTTCCTTATTAATTCTGTGAAGGAACTTGAGGGTTCCTTAGTTTGTTTTCTGGGAATGTTTTAAACTATGTTGTACTTGTTGGATAGGGGTTGAGCTAAATGTTGTCTCCAAATTGGTCCAATTTCAGTACATTATGACTTTCTATATCGATTCACTTGGTTTTTCTTTTCCGTTAATGTAGTTTCATTTTTAGAATTTAAACATTTTTTAGTTCGTCTTACACGTGTTAATTTTGATTCAGGTTTCAAAATTTGGTTCAATTAAACTCGATATCATCTTTAAAAGTTAGTAAATATGAATTTCTATTTCAAAGTCGAAATCTAATAAATTTGACTTGAAAACCATCATTTAAATCCAAATTAGTCTAAATTTTAAAAATTCAGAATCTATAATGATTTGAACAGAAAATGATTCTAAATTTCCATTACTTGAATTACTTCAACCTAAAAACAATCATTAGTATAAGTGAATTATAAAGGCGACAAAGTTAAAGATCTGTTTGGTGTTCTAGAGAATAGAAGTAATATTCATTTTTATTTTGGAAAATAAAAAATATTGAAGAAAATGTTTGTAGTTGTAAAATTAAAAAATAATTTATAGAAAATGAAAATAAAGATGTGTAAAAATTTGAAAACATACAAAAGATAATTTCATTGAAAATGTTTTAGAAAAATAAAATAAGATTTTTTCAATTTTAACTTTAATTAATCCGAGTTCAAATACAATTTTAAAATTTTGGTTTATTTAATCTTATTTTATTTTTTATTACAATAATTTTTAATTATATTTTAATTTAATTATTTTATAATTTTGTTTATTTTTATTTTAGAAACAAGATACCAAATATATTTTCACTGTTTTTCATTTCTAAAACAAGTTTTAATGTATATTAACTAAAAAACCGAAAGCAAAATTATTTTCTGAAAATAAAAATAAAAAACAAAGACAAAAATATTTTTTAGAACTAAACAACCCTAAAATTTCGAGAAACGGAATGATCAAGTAAATAAGAGTTTCAGAAGTAAAATGGAGATTTTTTTAAAAACAAAAATAGAGATAATTTGATAGGATGGATAATAGTTGAGTGGAGGAAATTATAGAGATGGAGAATCATGGCCATGGGTGATTGGCAAACATGGTAAGGGATAGCGTGCAGGTTTGGCAGGTCTTTAGTCTAATGGTTGAAACTTGAAAGCAAGATAATTCCCACATTAAGCAACTGGTTCTAAGGCTGTCGCCATCTCAATATTCTGCCCTAACCCACAAGGAAACCGTCTTGTGGTAAGAAAATATGAAAATGGAAAAAGAGGGACCAAGCTATCAACTTTTGTGAATCCAGTTCCAGTGGGTACTGCAACTTCAACTTAGTAGACAGCCCCCACACTGATTTTGCGTTAGAGACAGACACACCGAACAAGGGTGTCTCTCTACCATTTGGTTCAAATCGGTTGTGGTCAAAATTTATGTTTACCATCGAGGACGAAACCATGATTTGGAGTTGGGGATAAAACATAAATGTTTGAAAGTGAAGAACAAATTCATAAATAAATCAATTTAAAAAAAAATTATATAAGAAAATAAAAGTGAAAAAAATATTTCTTCGTCGCCCCTCCCCACCCCTATGTAATTCTGTCTCTGTTTACCATGCGATTTGCTAACATGTTTCTTTAAAAAAACAGTGATATTGATTTGTTCAATTTATTATTTTTAAATTTTTCATAGAGCAAATTTAATAATTAATTTTTTGCGTTCTGCTTTTATTTTAAATTTATATGCTATTGATAAGTTATTTCTTCTTCCCTCAGAAGAGTCAGATAAATCTTTTGTCATTTGTTACTATGGAAAACTTATTCTTGTTCCTCTCTTCGTCTTCTTTCCTATTAAATTTTTTTTGGCTAACTTTAGGGATGGGAAAATTTTCTAGTCTCGTCGGTTATGATCCGATTCGATTTGATATAGATAAGTTTTTTTTAAAAAAAATTAAGTTTAGGTGGGTCGGATTCTGGTTTAAGGTAAAACTTTTTAATCTGATTCGACTCAGTTTATTTATAATTATATATTTTTATAAATTATATATAATATTTTTATTATATATTTTTAGGATGGATCGAATTTAGTCTGATTTTTATTAAAATTTTAAAGTCGAGTTAGAATTGAATTATACTTTTATTATGTTAAATCAAAACAAAAAATAAAATATATGAAACTTAAATCGGTTCAAAACTTTAAAATTTTAAGTTAAGATCGGAGCGGCCAAAAAGCCGCTCGATATGCCCGTTGCCATCCCTAGCCTAGCTCAGCTCTCACCGAGACTATTGTTCCCCCTAGGAATGCACCTCGAATTATCCCATTTATTTTTATGCTATAAAAATTGAAAATAAAGAATAATAGTAAAATTTATTCAAATTGATATAATTACTATTTTCAACTTAGGAACTAAAAGCCAAACTAAATATATTCAAGTAATGTATTTAACTGAGGGTTTGTTTTTTGTTGTGTTTGGCTTCTCAAACTAATTTTTTCACCCAAAAAATTCGAAAGCTTCTCAAACCTTAGTTTGCCAAAAGCTAATTTTTTTTTAGATTTTACAAAATCTTAGTTTGTCTCAAACCTTGATTTTCCCGCCACAACAAAAAATAAAGCCTAAATATACTAAAACTAGGATGTCATGGGCAGGTTTAATGGGATCCTATTCACTTCGCATCCAGTTAAACGTAGATAGTTATAAGTTTTGTGCGTGCTGGGCAGGAGTAGAAACAAAAATTAAATTCGTTTTGGGTGGTAGAACATGCATCTATAAAATTTTGTACCTGTTCATCCACACTCATCCCGCCTAATTCCTGCCTGCCTAGTAAACATAATAAATATATTTTAAAAAATAATTTTGATAACAAACTCACCATCACTGCTATTTTTTTAAAATAAGAGCACTCACAAAGTCACATGCTCTTAATTTTCACTCAATTTTAATATATTCTCAATCTTCACCCCTTCAGTTTCTCAATTTTAACCACTATTAAAGATATATTTAATTTACCAATTAAAGGGCAACGACAATTTAATATATTTTTTAAATGGTGACAATTGAAATAATATCACATATGTGATCGGAGTCCGAAAGACAAATATTTCAAATTTTTTATTAAAAAAGATTTGTATTTATTTAACTGATACTTATAAATATATTATATGAAGTTGGTCGGATGTAGGTGTAACGAGGATTAGGTGGGTCTCGAGAACGACGTGGGTGGTGGGTAGGGATGTCAATTGGACAGGGCGAGTACAGACGGTGGTCTCATCGCACCCATCCCTGTCAAGATATTTCATACCTATCCCCGCCCGCGACTCGTGTGTACAAAACTCAAAATCATCCCTAACTTGCGATCCACAATACTAAAATCGTCCCTGCTCCACCACCCACGTAGGTCATGAAACCCACCTAATCTCTGCTAAACTCACCCCACTCAAAGAAATAAGAATGTGAAAATTACTCGACATATCAATTTAAAACTAAATATCACTCAATTGAACAAGGTAAAACAAGTGCAAAACATGAACAAAAACAGATCAACCCAACAAATGATTCTAATTATTATAGAAAACATACAAAATAGATCCACTATAGATAAATCTTGTAAATAGAGCATTGAAGGAGAATAGGACAGTATGAGATGAAGCAAGAGCTTGCAAGTTGCGGCGTGAGTTAATGACAAGTAATTTTAAGGTTTTATGTAAAAGAGAAAGTGAGAAACTGAAGGAGTTGAGCTTGTTAGTCTGTTAAAAATTGGGTGAACTGATGAATAATTTTTTTAAATATACTTATTATATATATTAGGTAGGTAAGTGGGTGGGTGGGGATAATGCGGGCAGGGCGAGTACAAGGTTATACTTACACCTGACCCACCATCCATGACGAGTCTAATTTTTGTCTTTATCCTTACCCCACCACTCATGAAACTTGTACTAATCTCCCCCATTCAATTGGATGCGAAGTAGTGCGAATCTCGTGAAACTCGCCCATTGACACCCTGTTATGAATTCACAGCTGAGTCAGCAAGGGTAGTTAGTTTATAACCGAATGGAAGAATACACGTGAGAAGAAGCATGTTGAGGCCTTGTTGGTTACTGCCTTGGGTTATTAAAGGCAGTAGATAATAGAAAGCAGCTATGAAAATGGTGAAAACTATTGTCCTCTCTTTCTCTGTTTCTATTTCTCTTCTCCCTTATCTTCTTTTCTACTGTAATTCTCTGGTTTTCAATAGAAATTCAGTTTGTTTACTTGAGTTCATAACATTGGTGCTTTCATTGAGAGTGAAAAAAAATGGTGATTGACGTCGAAGACATCAAAATTCTCCAAGGTGAGTTTCTGTTTCCCTCAAAACCAATTTATTTTGAGTTATCTCAATTTGATGGCACAAATCCAGAATCATGGATTGCCCATGCTGAAGTGTTCTTCAAGTTTTATCAAACTGAAGATACTCTCCGAATTACTATGGCTGCAGATCATTTTGAAGGAATAGCCCGTCGATGGTACCAATGGATGAAGCAATATAACCAGTTACCAGAGATATGATCGCAAGATTTCAGTGCACTAATCAAGACAAACTAAGCGCAGTAGTCACCCATGTGTTCGATGAATTGCCAACTCCAACTAACTTTCAATGGATCAAGGGAAATAAGGGACTTGATTTGCAGAATAGTGCAGTTAGATTTGACTTGGCTCGTGAAAGGGGTGCATATACACCACACAACAGCAATGGGAATAATTCATTCCAAGATTTCTTTAAAGGCGATGGTGAAATCGTGAAGGTTCGTTATTCCTCCCATCTTGAAGGGAACTTGAAGGGCTATAGACATGTTGAATTTGCTACAACAGAGGCTGCACAGAAGATTCTAGAGTTGAATGAATCTAGTTTTCAAAATGTTAAACCAATGAACACAAATTTTCACAACATCATTGGGTCAACGAAAAAGCGTATTGAAGAGAAGGCTATTGAATCACAAGAACGAGTGTCGGATGAGATTCATACTATAAATTCAATAAATACAACGAGACTTTTCACTGACAGAGATGTCAATTGTGAACCAGAAAAGGGTGGCATTCAAGTAGAACAAGTGGATCAAGATACAAAGGTGCGTCAACTATGGTTAACTGCACCAGCGATGATGACCTCTAAGGTTGATAATTTCTCTAGTTCACCCAAATTGGAATGCTCTCAAATTTTTGAGGATGACACAGAAGATCTGCTTACAAAGCTAGAGTGTCGACTTAAAGGAAAAAGGGTGTAGAGTTGAGTGAAGACGACCAAGGAAGAGAGCATACTAAGAAAAATTCTGATTGCAAAACAGAGTTATTTGATATGTTTGAGGGTGATCGGACCGGCAAGTATCATCATCGTTGGTTTGTCATGAATTTTGATCCAGGGGGAAGCTCAATTGTAAAAATTTCCAATGGTGACAATGTACCAATTCTTGGCATGCACCAATCGAAGAAGAAAACTATAGGATCAATGTCACCCTTACAGCATTTACAGACACTTTATTCTAACAAGCAAGCGTCACTGGGATCAAAGATGATGCTTATAATTGCTGATGAGTTGGATTATTTAATTACAAGAGATAGGGAGAGGCTCTCTGAACATCCTTATATTGTCTTCCACCGGTAGGCATTAAAACTTTGGGCAAGAAAAGTTGCAGCTGCATCTGGGGATATGCGAAAAGCTCTTTCTGTTTGTAGGAGTGCATCTAAAATTCTTGAGGCAGAACTAAGGGGGTTGGAATTTGTGAAAAAGAGTACGGGAATTTATGGCAACATGGTGAACCAGCTGCTTGCCATAGTGAACAGTATAACATTTCTAAACCATGTTTTGTTGATTGGAATGACCACCCAAAAGGATTTAGTTGATAATATTTGTTATGTGTATTTGGAACCATGGCCATGGTTAGCAATAGCCACTTCTATTCACATCCTTGTGATGACATTATTGGTTGGACATATATTCAATGCAAATGTTAATCAAATTACCAAGGGAAATGATGATGGTCATGAGCTGTGGGAGCTTAAAAAATACAGTAATGAAAACAATTTAGGATTGGCCACCGGAGTACTTCATCTCACAACATCTGAAGCATACAGCTGGACTGGTATGGATTTTTTTTTTCTTTGCAACACCTCATATGGTTACTTGGGACTAGTACTTTATTGCTAGAAATAACACTTTGAAATTAAATACTTTGGACGAATCTATCGAATTGGGGTACATAAAGCACCGTGAAATCTTTGTATTTCCAATGCTAGCTGGAATGTTTGGAATGTTGCTTTCTTTAGTTGATGTATTGCCCATGTTTTCAATTACTAACTGGGGTCAAGATGCCATACTTGTTTCTTATGCTAAATCAAGACATGAAATGAAAAGGGTGAAGAAATTACAGTGGTTATTTCGTGGAATGAATTGCACAATGGTTCATAAGTGTAAGGTTTCTCATCACTTCGAAGATGTTTCAACTGAGCCGAAGGAATTCTCATTTAGGAGAAAGACGAAACATGTCATTTCTTTTGATCCCGGGATAAAATCTGTTGTTGCGCTCGGACAAGGTGGTGCAATACATTCTTTACAAATCATCTTCAAACAGGGTCAAAAGCTCTCAGCAATTATTCAACTCAGGGAACTACAAAATGTGATCAACAGACTCCAGTTAATGAACAAAATTGGGAGAATGAAGATGAATTGTTGGAAGAATTTTCTACGGTTGAACCTTGAGGACAAGGTTCTTTTCCCAGGGGAAGGTAATGTTATGAATCCACCGCCGAGTCAGCAAGGGTGGTTAGTTTATAACCGAATGGAAGAATACACGTGAGAAGAAGCATGTTGAGGCCTTGTTGGTTACTGCCTTGGGTTATTAAAGGCAGTAGATAATAGAAAGCAGCTATGAAAATGGTGAAAACTATTGTCCTCTCTTTCTCTGTTTCTATTTCTCTTCTCCCTTATCTTCTTTTCTACTGTAATTCTCTGGTTTTCAATAGAAATTCAGTTTGTTTACTTGAGTTCATAACACATCCCTAATGGTGGGTGCAGATGATTTTAGTCTTGTGGATTGTGAGATGTGGATGATTTTGAACTTTATATCTGCAGCGGGTCGTTAGGTAGGGATGAAAATAAAAATTCTTAAGGAAAATAGAAGCAGAGTGAACACCCTTTACACCCACTCGCCTAATTAACATCCTTGACCAAAACCAAATCAAATTTGTTGAAAAAACATTTTAAAGTGTATAATTACTTTTATGTCAATCAAATTATCTTTAAGATTCCAAGTTATAGACAATGGGGCGAGATAGGGCGAGGCGTGGCCGATAAAATTCGATCGTGATCTAACACGAGTTTAAATATAATTTTATTCATCTCAAATCTCACCAAAAATTTAATTAGAAATTTGACTACGATTTCGACTCCAATTCAATTTAACATAATGTTTAATTTTTTACATATATAATTTTTGTCAAAATAGAAAAATAATAATACAAAATACAAATTTATTCGATTTAATAACATATGACCAAGGTAAAATTAATAGCAGGAAAAAACTTTGATATACAGGCCGTATAAACTTTAGTTTACACGTACCTTTTAGTTTAGGGTTTAAGGTTTAGGGGTTTAGGTTGTAGGGTTTAGAATTTAAGGTTAGTGTTTAAGGTTTAGGGTTTAGTTTTTTAGGGTTAGGGTTAGGAATTTAAGATTTAGATTTTTATAGTGTAAATACACAGGCCTGTTACACATATCAAAGTTTTACCCATTAATAGCATAATTTCATTATCTTATATGCTAATTTTTACATATTTGTTTATCAAAACTTAACTAATAAAATATATAAATGTATAGAAGAGCATTCTCCCTAAATTTGAACCCGGTCAATAAAAAACGACATAATCCAAAACCGAATTTCATAAAAAATCTGACCTATCATATTGGATTGAGTCGGAATCCGTCAAGTATAAATCTTCTACCATCCCTAACTATGTCGACGGTTATTTTGGTCTAAGTCCAGAATTTTTCCAATTACCTATTCATCCATGTGTGGACTGTATTTATTTATTTTTTGAACGAAGAACTTTAACTGAATTTCATTAATCAAAAAAAGAATTATAAAGTATAATATTCATAAAGAAAAAAATTAAAAAGCGTGAAAGATAAAATTAAACGCATTCCTTCCTAAAAAAATTTGTTCCGTCTTCCAAATGAAATTAACTTTAACTAGAAAGCTTTATGTATCAAACATCTTTTCGTTGCGAGTTCTTGGCACATCGGCAAGCTACCACAAGAAGATTTAAAAAATAACAGACCGCTGATTATCTTGTAACTTGAAAAGCTCGATAATATTTGTTATCAAAACGCTAAATTACCATAACATCAGACAATACTATCACAAAGACACACAAATCCTACAAAAAAATAGACAAACAAACTACCATACAAGCAAACAAAAAAATCAGAAAAACATATGTAAAATGACTTTTAGCAAAGCAAAATAAAGAAAAAAAACTAAAAAAAAACAAATGATTCTTCATCAATCTTATTTATATACAACTAGCATAAACACTAGAAATCAGTCGAAGGCATAAAAGCAGTCGCCAAAAAAATTTTTGACGAAAAAGAAGAGTTCAAGGAGGTTTTTAGAAAGTAACTATTTTAGAAAAAAATGGAAGTAGTGTATTTATTAAATATTCATTGTAATCATTCAAAATGTATTACTTGTCTATTCAAAAAAATTGTATTACTTGTAAGTTGAAGTTGTATTGTATCTTTAAAATATAAAACATTAATCAGTTATGATATTTTTACAAATGAAAAAGTTATCAAAATAAAAGTATATATTGCTAGGATGAAATGATTTTATTTTATTTATTAAAAATAATTTTTATATAAATTTTTTAAAAATAAATTTTCATAATATATATTTTGGAGAAATCTTATATATTTTTAACAATATTAATTAACGTATTCAATTACAATTACAAATATGCTAACTCAAATCTTAGTTTAGTCTTTCACTATATAGGACGGCATGACTTCAAACGCGCTTGAGTGCGTAATACCCTTCGATTTATGTATAAAGAGGAGTTTAGATAATTTAATGGTAAAACTTTGATAGACAGGCTATGTCAAAATTAATTTTACACAAATCTGTGTATTTACATTATAAAAATTCAAATCTTATATTCCTAACCCTAACCCTAAAAAACTAAACTCCACACTCTAAACCCTAAACCCTAAATTCTAAACACTACAACCTAAACCCCTAAACCTTAAACCCTAAACTAAAACCCTAACCCCTAAAACTAAAAAGGCACGTGTAAACTTTACATGACCCTGTGTATCAAAGTTTTTTTCCATAATTTAAACCCATCTTCTTACACTATTTATCACAAAAATATAAAAAATCTCAAGACACTTTTTCACGTAGTTTGTAAATTCACTTTTATCAAAACCATACTTTTTACAATATATATATAAAAACCTAAACTAAGGCCGAAATGTAGGGGGCAAGCTTTGGCCCCAACTTTAGGTGAAGCCTACAATGGTGGCGTGCATGGTGCTGATAGTGAAGCCCTCAACTTGTGAGAATTTTTTTGCACCAACTTGGCCTCCAAGTTTCCTATAAATACCGCTAGGGTTTCCAACAAAATAGCTGCAAGTGAGTCATCATCTTCATTGCTTTAACCGAGTCAATTAACCCAAAGCCATGGCCATGAAAACCCTTGTGTTTGCTTGTGTCTTGGTTGCTGCAATGGCATTGGCAGCTCCAATGGCTGAAGCTCAACTCGATGGACTCATTGGCAACCTCCTTGGGTTGATTAGGATCCAAGGGACTCTATTTTGCTCTGTCGATGGTAACATGGGTGTAAATGGCACTGCAACCCCAGTTTTCCCTAGTAAGTTGCTAATTTTCTACTGTCGAATTTTCCATATGGTAAAATTATGGTTTTGGTCCCTCTACTATGTTCAAAAATCTGAGATTTAATCTCTATACTTTTATTTGATATAATTTTATTCCTCTACTTCTATAACGTTATTCGTTAATCCCTTCTCCCACATAAAATATAGATATCCATGTTAATGCGATGAGTTGAAAGAGATATTTTAAGAAAAAATCTATCAATGATTTTAGTTCGAATATATAATGATGTTAACAATGTGAATTAATTGATGACATCATAAAACTATACAAAATTTAAATCCAAAATGTGAGTAGATGTTAATCTCAGTAATTGATTTACTTTCATCCAATAATAAAAAAAAGTTACAAAATTTTACATTAAGTAAGAAGATCCTAACTAGGGATGGAGGTATTACTACCTTGGGAGGGGCTCTTGCCTCCTGACCCAACAATTTTTTTGCCGTTAAAAAAATATATATATATATATATATAATAGATTAATTATGAATTTGCCCCTCACACTTTTAAACATTTACATTTTGTCCGTCCTAACTTCAAATCCGTGTTCCGTCCCTGATCCTAACTCATATATATATATATATATATATTATAAATTTGCTATAAATTTGTTTCAGATGCATTGGTGCAACTTCAGTGCGGTGGAAGCGTGGTCTCGAGTTCAACAACAAATGGAAGTGGCATATTTTCCATCTTATTGGATCCATTGCAGTTTCTTCTCCCTGCACTGCTCAACAACTGCAACTTAGCCGTCAAGACTCCACTCTCCAACTGCAACGCTTCGCTCCCATCGGTCGGGGGATTGTTCTCGTCCTTACAACTCGTTGGAAGCACCCTTATCGGACTCTTGAATGTCACCAACATCATCCCTACCGGATTCAGGTTTTTACGAGCATAATTGAACTCGAAACCAAGAATGAGAACATCCATTGAACTAGTGATAAATAAGGTGGTCGTTTCTCAAGTGTTAATGGGTGCCATTAGGGTCGCTCTTTGTCATATGATTAATGTTGGCATATATTTGGTTTATGATATAGTCGGGTAGTTCTAGAATGACTTACAGATATTTTTTAACCACTGATTATCATGAAAATGCGAATATGTGGTTATAATGATATTTGTGATTCCTAATAAAATTTACATACGTCAAGTATGTAAAGCTCCGGTGCAATTCTATTTTGTTGTAATATATGCATTTTGTATGTTGTGGATGATAAAGTATATTAGTGTGTTCAATGGGATTCATGTATTCATTCCTACCCTTATTTATGTCATTCATGTCTACATTAAAAATGTACCAAGAATCCTTAGAAAATTATGAGAAAAACTAGTTCACGAAGAACTAGATTTATCAAAATGACTAAATTGATATGTTTTTTTTAATATAAAGGGTTAAATTTATTGCGTTAGTACTAAATTGGTAGAATATATAAGTTTTGAGGAGTAAAACTATCATTATACCAAACATTGCTAGATGTTCATTTTTATTTTAATGAAGGAATGACCCGGTCATAAATATACTTTAATTAAATGAACCGATTGTAAGTTTTAATACTTGAGTAACTTGTTTGTAACTTGTTTGTAACTTCATTAATAATTGAGTAACCTCCAATATAATTTACCCTAAAAATTATTCCAATCCACAAAATTTTCAATTTAGATCGTTGAAAGGTTGGCGTCGCGGAAACTAACTCTATGAATAAATCAAAATATGAATGGCAATTTAAGTATTTGAGGTCAATTGTTTTTGATCTAAAAAAATACAGGAGAACAAAAGAGAGGGAGAGAGAAAAGGGGAAAATACAAGACTATTTTGGGGAATAATGCAAACCCAAATAATATTTTGGGTTTTGGTACCTTTGAGTATATTTTAAAATTTACGACAATTTTACAGTGTAGAGTGAAATCGCCACATGCAGATGGAGACTTGAGCAAAGACGTGATCTGCAGATGGCGACTTCCCCTCGATTTGTAATAGTTTAATATTTTTTCTTATCGATTCAAGACAAAATCAGGGTGAAGTCGCCACCTGCAGATAACGACTTCACTCAAGTCGCCATCTGCAGGTGGCGACTTTACCCTGCACTGTAGAATTTGCCATAAATTCTAAAATATACTCAAAGGTGCCCTACTTTCTCAAATATTCAATCTATTTAGATTATATATGCAACGAAGCCGAAAATACATACATAAAAGAATGAACATTTATATATTTTGTGCATATATAAATTGTTTTACGAATTGTAAGTATTTTTTATCTGTTTAACAATTTAAGCAAAGATCATTTATATTAAGTGGGGAGACCACAAAAACGTTAAATTTTATCATAAAATATTTAACATTATTATATTCTTAAAGACTCGAATTGAAAATCTTCATTAAACTGATCAAATAATACAAACGTTTAGTGGTTATAAATACAGACATAAAGTCAAGAAATACCCCTAATATTTGATTGAGTAATAATTTTGATACATATTTTTTTGGAGCAATTCAACCCTTAACATTTTATTTTAGGTCAAAATAGCCCTTCTGCGGATGAAAACTGTCAGTCAACTGACGGTAAATGACTTGAAATGACGCGACAAACCTATATGGCATTGCACGCTGACATGACAGTATCATATAAACAAATATGTTGACTTGAAAAAACGTCACGTTAGTCAAAAAATAATTTTATATAATTATATAAAATATAAAATATTTTTCTGATGACTTATAATTTTGTTAAGTCATTTCAAACTGTTTACCGTCTATTTTCTAATAATTCTCATCCGCTTAGGGGACATTTTGACCCAAAATGAAACGTTGTGGTTAAATTGCTCCAAAAAAAGAATAGAAACCAAAGTGACTATTCAGTCAAATATTAAGGGTATTTTTTGACTTTATGCCTATAATATATTATATGAGAATAGAGGCCAAACGTTTTGATAACTTCCTTAAATGAGAATTGTTTATATTTAATTTCATAACAATGGCACAATTATTCATGAATATACAAGTTCAATGTCGTTATATATAGAGAAGGAACCCAAGTAGATGGCAAATTGATAACAAAAACAATAACTATTTTTTTATTATTTTTGCATGAGAAAATGTGCTAAATTAAAATTAAACAATTGTTTTTATTAAGTATAAAGACCGTGAGAAGTAATGGGATCTTGTAAATCTTCGCAAGTAAACAAATTAGATCACATTTAAGATTGGCTCATTCGCTACGATATTCAAAGCCAGATCTAATGTCATAAAAGATAAGATAAATAATTTTGCACATGCATAATTAGGGTGATAACGAGCCGAGCCCGAGCCGGCTAGGCTTGGCTTGGCTCAGAAACGGTATTATTGGGCTCGGCGAACTCGAAATTTTAGGCTCGAGCTCGGCTCGGAAACTATACTATTGGGCTCGGCTCGGGATCGAAGCTAATCAGGCTCGACTCGGGCTCGTCAGGCTCGGCTCGACTTGAAATGGACAATTTTGCTATAATTTTTTTTATAAAAGATAGGGCCTCGTTAAAAAACCCTTTCATAACCAACACTGAAACAAAATTCAATATCGAGGAAGGGAAAAAGAGTGCCCAATTTATTTTAACTAATTTATTTTTAGTGGATTTCCCCTAATTTATTTTTATTCATTTTCTTTTGCTAAAGAGATTACTTTTAGTCTATATGTAGCATATATATAATATATATAATTATTCCGAGCCTGTTAACGAGCTTTTCGAGCCGAGCTTGGGTCGGCTCGGCTCAGCTTGTTAAGGTCTCGAGCCGAGTCTGAGCCCGAGTCAAGCTCACTCGAGCTGAGCTTTGACAGAGTCGAGCCCGAGTAGCTCGCGAACCGGTCAGGCTCATTATCACCCCTGTGCATAATACATATTATTATAATTTAGGGTGAATTGCAAATAATTTTACAATCAGGTCATCATATTTAAAAAGTTATAATTGAGTCATTCTATTTATAAATTCTAACAATAAGATAATTTTATCGTTAAACGTGTAATATATTCCATAATACAATGAACTACGATCCAAATTGTATAAAATACATTCTTTTGCTAACATCGGATATTGCGTAATTTTAAATGCACATGCATATCATAAGTTAACTTCTATAAAACGTGCGACGCACAAACTAAACCTAATCAAGAAATTTGTTTCTTGAAATCTCCATTTTCAGAGTTCAGAGTTTGCATAAAGCTTGTATTTCTTTTACCCTGCCAATACATGGATCTTACCAGGACTATATTCCGTTTTTTTGCATCTCTTTTATATGGTTCTACCATCTTCAATCGCGCTTTTACGTCGGAAGATTGTCATTTTCTGGCTATCTTTAACTTCGGTGACTCTAATTCTGATACCGGTGGCCTTGCTGCTGCCTGTATTCAACCTAAACCGCCTAACGGATACAACTTTTTCGGCAAGCCAGCCGGAAGAGTATGTGACGGGCGACTCATCGTTGATTTGGCCGGTATCTATTTTTTTATAAGAGTCTATTTATTTACCCTCTCAAATTTTATTTCAATTTTAAGGTGGTAATCTAACAATGTAATGTCATGTCACGTTATTATTGAATGCTTGTCTTCTAATTTATCAAAATTTGTGCAAGTGACTACATTTATATGTATGGGCAGCTAAGAGTTTGGAGTTGCCGTACCTAAGCTCTTATTTGGATTCGTTGGGAAGCAATTTCTCTCATGGTGCAAATTTTGCGACTTCGTCTTCCACCATTGAAATACCGGTGGCCGACATTATCCCCAGAGGTTGGGCCAGTCCATTCTCCATGGAGATACAGTTTTTACAATTTGCCCAGTTCAAAAATAGATCCCAAATCATTAGAAAACAAGGTAAGTAATTTTGCACATGTCAACTATATTTTAGCATAGTTTGGAGGTAGATGAGACGAGACTGATTAAGAGTTATTCGAGTCCGATTTGATCAAAGTTTGATTAGATTCGACTCGAGATAAAACACGGTAAATGATACGAGATAGATTGCGAGTTACTCGAGTCTGACTCAAGCTCAAACTAGGCTTGTGTTCTTAACAAGACGAGCTGAGCTACTCAATCTCGTGAGTTACTCGAAAACATAATATATCAAAATTATTAATTTTTTAAAGGGTGAACTACTGCAATGGTCACTTACGTTTAGTCAGTGTACACTTTTGGTCACCGATTTCAAAAATTGAACATTTTGGTCACTTACGTTTTCGTTGTGTAAACTTTTGGTCACTCGAACATCAGTTTCTGTTACCCTGATGACGTGCACGTTAATAAAAAGGGTTTATTTTTAATTTCACACATGAATTTTTAGAAGATCATTTTTTCACCCCAAACAAAAAAACCCTAACCCCTTTCCAACCACCAATTTTCGGCCACTCACCGTCCGACTTAGCCTCCGACAAACCCACACCCGACTTCCCCACTTTCGTGTGACCACTTTAAACAAACTTTTGTTCCAGATTTAAGCTTTCATATATACAAATCCTAGACAAATACAAACGAAAGCTTCATCAAAACAAAAGAAGTGAGAACAATTTCAAGTCAACAACACTGCCTATGGACAAATTTTCTCTACTCATTTCGGTGCCTCTTTTTATGCCCCGACAATGAAAATTTAAATTTTAAGCCTAGCCCTAAATTCTAAACACTAAACCCTACACACTAAAAAATACACACAACCCCCAATTCTCTATATCTTAACCTTAAACCCTAAACTTAATTTTTAGTGTGAGGACACCAAAAAATATAGAGGATTTCTATTCCATTGCCGACTGCCACAATCCGCCATAGCTGACCCCATTTCTCAATTTGGGAAGTATACTAGTGATGGCAGCTTGGATTAAGATGTGGGTTTTGGAAGAAGATGAAGGGTGAACCCATTTTCTCGGATAAACCTAAAATTGAGCAATGCTATGTCTTTGCATTTTTAACCCAGTTTTGAACTGTACCCGTTCCCAATTTCCCGTTTGGCAGTAAAAAAATCAAGGGAAAATGAAAATGAAAATAAAGATTTAAATCTCTGATTCGCATCTGATTTCTTTATGTTTCTAATTAGATTTCTTAAACTATGTTCTCTGATTCATTGGGAGCTTAGATACAGAGTGTTTCTTTATTTTATTTATTTTACTTTAATTTGTTTTTAATGTGATTTTGATTTTGAATTTCTGATATCTGCAGTTTTTTAGCAATATCCAAAAACTAAATATTTTGATCGATGAACTAAGATGATGCTCAAATCTAAGATAAAATGGATTGTATTTTAGGGGTCGAGTGTTTAATGTTGTTCTTTGGGTGAAAAAATGAACTTTTAAAAATTTAGGGGTGAAATTAGAAATATACCTTTTTATTAACGTGCACTTCATCAGAATAACGAAAATTAACGTTCGAGTGACAAAAAGTTTACACAACGAAAATATAAGTGATCAAAACGTTCAATTTTTAAAATCGGTGACCAAAAGTGTACACTGACTAAACGTAAGTGACTATTGCAGTAGTTTACCATTTTTTAAAATTAAAGCGATCTATAATAATAATAATAATAATAATAATAATTGATGTTATTGAATAAATCCACTCAATAATAATAATAATAATAATAATAATAATTAAAGTTGTAAATGTTGTAAATGAGACGAGACAGATCGCGAGCTACTCGAGTCCGACTCGGTAAAGCTCGGTCAATACTCGACTCGAGTTCTTAAGGAGCCGAGTCGAGCACATCGCTACTCGAACTCGACTTGGCTCGTTTAAACCCCTAACATGTACTAAATTCAAATATTTAGTGAATTCAGATATTCGACCCATAATTTCTTTATTTTGGACTTCATTCTAAAATAGATGGAGTATATGCAAGTTTGATGCCAAGGGAGGAAGATTTTACAAAGGCATTATACACTTTTGAAATCGGCCAAAATGATCTCACGGATAGCTTCTTTGTTAACATGACTGTGCCGGAAATTAAAGCCCTCATCATCCCGGATATAATCAACCAGTTCTCGACCAACATCAAGGTAAAATATTAGTAATATTAAATTGTGGTTGTGGTCGTGGTTGCGGATGCAGTTGTGGATATTGCAGCGTGATTTTTCTCTAAAAAGTAATTACTATGATTTTTAATGCGGTTGTGGTGTTACAGCGACCTTCAAAACTGTTACGATACGGTCGTTATGTTATGTTGCGTTGCGGCCGCAATTTAATACTATTTATGTTACTCTTAATTCCGATTCTAAATACATATTGGAAAGGGTTCGATTGAATTTCATCAATGCATTACAGGAACTATACCTTTTAGGAGCAAGGTCGTTTTGGATCCACAACACAAGGCCAATCGGTTGCTTTCCACAGATTCTAATCCTTTTCCCATCAGCTGAAAAAGGTTCCACCGGTTGTGCAAAGTTATACAATGATTTAGCTCAGCATTTCAATGCCGAGTTGAAGAAGGCACTAGCTCAACTAAGGATTCAGTTTCCTTTGGCCACGATTGTTTATGTAGACCTCTACTCAGCTCTATACTCCCTGTATACTGACCCCACCATACATGGTAATAAAATAACAAATACCGAATCGATATTCGATACGATTTCGTTACTTGTTTCATCAGTATGACCAGTGACTGGTTTGTTTTTTCAATGCTTGCAGGATTTGAACATCCTCTTGTTACTTGTTGTGGCTATGGAGGTAGATATAACTATAGTGTAGATGCTGATTGATTGAATTAGTTTCGATCAATTAATGTGACATCTCCGATCTAATTTACAACTAAGTCGGATAGAAAATATTATATATCGGCAATAATGAGTCCTGAGAAAACGGTAGGCGAGGAGTTGTTTGGTACTCCCCGCGACGAGTAATGCCTCAAAAAAATAGAAAACGGGACAGGTAGAATATAAGCATGGAATGAGTGATATTAAGTCGCAGCTATTTTTGTTTTTAACAAGTTTCTCACTCAAGTCTATTCAAGGCACAAGCCATTATTGTCGCCTTACATATGTGCCGGATCCGGTTTAAAAATTTACGAGACCTTATGCAATTTATTAAAATAATATCTTTTAATTTATAGTCCCAAAATTGGTACGTTTTAATCTTATGTCGTATTTTGCATCGAAAAATAAAAATTCGATTTAAATTTATCTAATAATCCCAAAATATATTTATATGATGATTTTTAAAAATCGAATTTTAAAAATATTAAATACCAACACTCAATTATGTTTAAGCATTTAATTTAATTTAATTAAAATATTAGTGCACGTAGGCACTCTCATGCTCATTTAAGGCATAACATATCATATACGGTGTGTAAAAACAATAAGTTATTATGATGAATTTTCTTAAACAAATCATATAAATATAATCTCATCAAATGCTTCAAACCGAAATTATGCTACTTGCTTTTGAGTTTAACGAAGCTTACTAGGCCTTCCATTAAACTAAAGTCAAGTGTTGAATTTTTTGACCTCACACAAAATCATCTTTTACAACCACGAAGACAAATTCAGGTGGTACAACACCAGCATCCAAGATGACAAATTGAGGTGGAACAACATCACCCACCAACATCCAGGATGACAAGAGTTGCTCCTGAAGCAAGAGTCCCAAAGTTTGCCATTAAAAAGTTCCTTCTTAAATCTACCATATGGAGAACTTAGAATGGAGTTGCTACTTGTTTTGTGTTATCATATTGTTTGTTAAGAATTTGTTCAAGTAGATGAAAACAGTTTATTTTGTGTTATCATTTTGTTTAGTCATATGAAACTGTTTAAGTAGATAAAATATTTATTTTGTTTAGACATATCAAACTGATTTGATTCATTTGGTGCATCAAGATATGTGTTATTAATGTAACTTTTACAACAAAAAATTAGATTCTATGCTATATAAACTATCAAACAGATTTGGTTCTGCAGATCAAAAAATCAAAATATTCCCATATATGTTCATGTGTTCAAAATATGTGTTATCAATGCTATACAAACTTATTGGTTTTCAAAGAACATTCAATTTTCATACACATAAGTTTTGTTCTAACATAACAACAATTACATTCATACACCAATGTCTTGTTCTAACATAACAACAATTACACTATCCATGAACTATCATTACAAAATCAAAACTTGATAGCAACATCACACTTTCTACTTAATGTAAATAGAAATAGTTATTCTCTAAAGACCAAATTTCACCAAAAAAGTATATTATTCATGAAGTAAAAAAGGTTATCTTATAGAATAAAGAATCTGTCCTCTACTTTGCATATTTAGCTTTATATGATCTTACAAGTTCCTTCACTTGATTGTTTTCGATTTTAATATTTCTATTTTCGGTCACCACCATTTCCAATTGAATTTTTAAATCTTCACAATATATCCATTTTTTTTCCTTCTCAAGCCATTGAAAAAAATTACATTAATTCTGGAGAAAAATAAAAAATCAAACCATTAACATTATAATGAGGGAGGATACAAAATTTTTATAGAAAAACATTTTAATTGTGTATTATTAACAAATTTCTTAGAAAAGCACAACTTACCTTTTTCACTTAAGAACATCCACAAAATTTCTTTCCTTTACTCCAAGGCATAATAGAACTGCAAATGGGAGCTCTCATTTCGCAATTATAAAGCACAACCCTTGGATCGTAATGGGGCTTTGAATTTCCACTTGACATCCTTCAGTATAAACCCTAAGAGATTCGATTTAAGGTTCTTTTTAAATGGCAAGGGAAAGAGAGGAAAGATAGTGAATAGGGATAATGTCAATTTAAAAACGGTTAAAAATTAAGGTTAATCTATTTTATTTAATTTTTTTTTTTATTTTTGCAATTTCATTTTCAGAAATTAGAAACCATGTTACATGGTCATTTTTCATTGTATAACAGTAAAAAATTAATATCCGTCGCAATGAAACCCGATCTAAGTTATAAAAAAACGTGAATAAACATTAGGTACCAAACTGAAAAGAAAGTATAGATGAGGCACCAAATATAATTTCTGACGATTTTTCTCTCTGCACATAAAACAAATCGTTTCTTTCTTTTTTTTTCTCTCCTCCGACGCCCCTGCGCCACTACCTCTCGGCCACAGTTGACAGTGACAGTGTCAAGGCCCTCACAGAAAAATTAGGGATTGATGTTATGAAATTGATTGTAAACTCAGAAGAATTGGGGTTTTCTAAGAAAGGGGAAGTTGAATTAGGGATTGGAATTACAGAAATTGGGAATGAGAAGCAAATGGAGACTAAGTTTACAAGTCACGTGCCAGTTAATAGAAGCATTGGGTTTGAGTCCAACAGACAACTGTAAGATAACAAATTAAAGAAGAAGAATTAAAATGAGGGAGAAGATAGAAGAGCAGAGAGAGACGGCAGAAAGAATTTTCACAGAGAAAAATATTTTTCATTCATTCATTCGATAAGCCTCTCTGTACATTTAAAGTCCTTTTAACCCTAACATGCTTAAATGACCGTATTTTATCAAAACTAAACAACAGAAATTAAATGCTAAAATAAACGGCAGCGTTTTCACTTGGGTTTGTTACAATACTCCCTGCTTCGAAAATAATCCTTGTCCTCAAGGATTTAAGGAAAAGATATTAAGCCAAGGTCTTGGAAGAAAGAGTATTTAAGCAATCTCGGATCTTTCCTTGCTTTTCTTTAAATGGTTAGACCAAACGTTTTTCATTGCTCTTTTCAACCCAGCCAAAACAACGAAGAAATTGATGGTAATGCTTCCATTTAAACTCACAAGATGGATTGAACCCCCACGACTTAGTAAAAGCTTAGGAAGTAATTGCACATTCTCTTCAATCTCATTAAGAATAACAGCCACCTTCAAATAATAACTCTTTTCTCCTTCCGCCATAGCTACAAGTCTTTGTAAATTCAACCTTTGTTGCTGAGCTTCAAAAATAGTCAATGCCACATCAGCTTCTTTACCTAGAACTGCCATATTTGATTTAAATTCTCGCATCTTTGCTTCAGCGGTATGCATCATTTCAGAATTTTCAGTAAGTGTCTCAACAAATTGACTCAAAATTTCTTCAAATTTCCTTTCCTTGTTTTCTCTTACCCAAACAGCAGCTTGAAATAGTACTGGCATCACACTGTCATAAAACATCTCCGATAAAACAGACAAGTGTCTGAAAATCAGCATATTGTTCAAGCATTCTTGCATGTCCTCCCATAGTCGTTTGAATTGCTTTCTTCAAATCTTCGGTACATTTCTTCTCCATATCTAATTCACGTTTTTTTTTCAGCGAGCAACAAACTAGCATCAAGTTTAGTCCTTAATTCCTCCACAAACGAAATCCATTTGTTTTCTACCCCTGTCCAATGAATTATTTCACGTTCAACTTCCTCTTCAACACTCTCATCATTTATCAAGTTCAGTAAAGAATTAGATCTTCGAACATGTCAAATATTTCTCTGCACTAAAAGAGTAAATCTGAGCAGTAAACTTCTCATGCTCAGCAATGTACCAATTAAGTTGATGTGAAATAACATTTTGTATCAATGGAGCAAATTTTGTTTGTGCAAAAAACTTCAAAATTAGCATCTTCAATTGCCCTACTATCACCCAGAATATTTCTCCAATTGCCTTCAACAGAACTGTCACATGCTACACAAGTCATACCTCCTATTGTAAACATTACTTTAAGTATTGCATTCTCGTCCCAAATAGCCTCTCTTGATGATGCTTGATTAGGACTGTCTCTACCATCTAATACCCGAGTGGCATAAGAAATAGTAGCTTGTGAGGACCTTAAAGTGCGATTTTTAGCATTCAAATTCAACACAGTAAAGGAAGTTAACACAGGAATATTATTTTCCCTCAAAGAATCAATTCTCAGAAGACTTTCGAACTGATCTTTACACATCTGAAGTTTGAACCATTCAGAGTGTGTATGAAGCGTTACTCTCATCAGCTGAGCCTCATCAACGCCAAGCCTCTTCCCGAAAACAACTTGAAGTGAAGTTGCAAGAGTATGTAAAGGCAAGCCTATAAAAAGTGTTTCTTCACTTGGTCGAAGCATTGATACCAAAGTCTGCTTCGAGGGCTTCAGCAAAATGGAGTCATGAATGACTAAGAAGTCTAAATGGGAGCATGCAACTCTTAGAGCACCAAAATGATCAACCAATCCAACCATTTTAAAAAATTCAACCTGTTTGAATTGGAACAACAAAACAGGATTTTGCTCAAACTTAAGGTCCAATGCACTAATTTCCTTCACGACCTCGGCAACCATTCCCCTGTTAGCTAGTTCCTTCCTCCGAAGAACAACTTCATGTTTGTCTTCCACATTGGTACTTTCCCCTCCCTTTGATTTAGTTGTGCCCCATCTCCCAAAGGTTTTGGTTATTGCAACTGACTGCGAAAACTGAGTGGTCTTTGAAACATTAATTTCCTTTAGCTTGATTCCCTTCTTTGTTATAAATTTGACAACAACTAGGCCTTGAGAATCTCTCCAAGCTTGAAGCCATTTACTGACTGGTTGCAAGCCCTATCGCTCAATGTTGCTGTCATAGTTAGCATCATTAACAAGAATTATCTCACTGACCTGTTGCATCCGGAGCTTATTGCTGCTCAGCTCTACGTGATATTGCTCTAACCATCTGCGATGTTGGACTGCCCTAACAGAGTAAATATGGGCAGCAAGCTTCTCACCCTCGACAATGTATCGAACAAGGCACAATACCCCATTACCACACATCTCCAGCTTGTTACCATCAGAATTAATGATTCTTTCAAGATATTCAGCGTTGTTTATTCCATGTATTGCAAGATTCAGTCGATCGACTACAACATTGTTGCTTCCCATCAATAAGAGCCTAAATCTATAAGGGTCGTACACCTCAACAACTTCATACCACATTGAGTACTTATCTACCTGTAATAATTTTTCTCCTCTTAACAGTAGCCTAAACATGTATGGATCATCATTCTCAACAAACTTAAAAATAGAATTCACTGTAGTTTGATCCTTACCTTTTCTCACATACCTTTCATCGAACGCTTTGGCTGCCTTTGCATCTACATCTCTAGCCATCATGAATAAATCCAAGAATACACCTTGAATTTGCAATTGTTCCATCAGACCCCTCGTTAAATCCCCACACTCTTTGAAAATGATGGCCTTGTCTTGTGGACATTCTAGCAACCCCATATTTGGATCATCTTCCAACAGACCCTTAGTTGGGTTATTCCACTCTTCCGATTCTTCATCAAGCCATTCATCAAACAACTTAATATCATTGGGGGCACTCAACACTTTTTCTGATTTCAGTTCAGTGAAGTCAAACACCATTGATGACTCATTTTTTCGGATCGTCTTGAAACTTTCGACTTTTAGATTTCCAAATTCTGATCGCTTCACTATATCGTCCCCAATAGCTTGGTTTGTCGGCCCTAAAATCCCCTGGGCTTCACTTGATTCTGCGAAATCAGCCACCAAGGATGACCCATCCGATTCCTTACAGCTTTGCGAAAACTCAACAGGAAGGTCGATTGATTTTCCGGAGGCTTTCTCTAGCAACTGCTTTGCATCTGCCAAAAATTTGGCTGGAAAAGCATTGAACTTATCATCCAACCTGCTCTCGAAACGATGGATTTCTGTTCGCAAGCTCGAAATCTCTTGCGGCAATGCAATTTCCTGAGAAGTTTGACCGCGTATTTGTGGAACTTTGTCATCCATTGCAAGATCGATTGGCTCTGATGCCTTTGTAAGAGAACAAATTAAAGAAGAAGAATTAAAATGAGGGAGAAGTAGAAGAGCAGAGAGAGATGGCAGAAAGAATTCTCAGAGAGAGAAAACTATATTTTCATTCATTCGATAAGCCTCTTTGTACATTCAAAGTCCTTTTAACCCTAACATGCTTAAACGACCGTGTTTTATCAAAACGAAGCAGGCCAGTGATTGAGGAATCCTAATACTTGGCTCCGGTTGAATCTAATATCACTAGGTGTTTATAAACAGCCGCCTTTGGTTATTTGTTTTTTGTTTAGCTTAGAAATATCTAAAGGTAGAGATACTAAAAGGAAGAATGATGAGGGCTCTTTTGATGCTGATCGTGGTAAGTATTCAATTAAAATTTTCTATTTGCTTTTTACACGGTTTGAATCATTTTGTTATTTATTTTTTATGCAGAGTAGAAATGGCTAAAGGACTTGTTGGTTGTTTAATCTCATTTGTTTGATAATGAGGTTCTAGGTGATTGGGTTTTTTTCTTTCTTTCTTTCTTTTTTCTGCTGAGGATTTGAGAGGATTCTGGTGGTCTATTGGTAGTTTTTTTTTTTGGTTTATTATCTTAGTTTGAGTAAGTTAAATTGGCTCAGTTTTTGGGGCGTGTTTGTGCCAATGGTTGGCTATAAGGATTATATGAGTTCTTTTTTGGTGGCATAACTGTTTTGTTATTGTTTTGTGTTTAGGTGTGGCTTTTTATTTTTGTTCAATGTTAGAGGTTTGTGTTTTCTCAGTTATAAAATTGGGGTTTGTATCCTTTAGAGGTTGGAGTTGAATGAGTGTTCGATCTGGTCTGTTGCTCAACTGGATAACCCGGTCGTGCAATGATCTCTATACTAATGCTGATCTGGAGTTTAGTCTAGGTGAAGTCCTTAATTGTGTGTGGCATCTCTGTTATGTGGTCAAGGCGGGCACATTACTTAATTTGATTGTGCTTCGTACAGTTATATTTATGTGAAGAAAGGCTGGTTTTCGGCTCCATCAGTGCTTGCATTTAGGATGGCGATGTTGTCGTCAGCGTATAGTCCTTGCGGGATAGATTGCTCGGGATATGGATATATATCATATCTTCTCGGATTGAAAATGAAGGCGATAGTGCTGAAATAATGTAGCACATTCTATTTATTGAGTTAATGTATTTGTTTTGAGTTTGCGGGAGATGGCCAATATTCGAATCTGATATCGGCAGTGAGAAAGATTTGTTTTTGGGTTTGTTAGAGAAAGCTGATGTTTCAGTCTATGATGATAGGAGCGGGGGAGATGAATACTGTGATGCAGTTTTGATTGATTAGCGGTAGAAGACTAAGGGTGTGTTATTTTGGCGGTATGGGGTTCGAATGGATTCTATGTCTTAGGATCTGTTGTATGTTGAAGCACTTGTATGGTGATAGTGCTGCAAAGAATCCTTCCTGTTAAAGCATACACATAAATAAGTTTTGTTAGCTAGAAATGCGAGGATTTTGATGGCAGTTTCATTAAGTTTTAGATAACATGTAGTTGTGCATTGTGTATGATTTAGTCTTCTAGGTGTTATTTTGTTTAATGCAGCGTGCTTAATAGAAGGTCGGTGTTGTTAGGAGATCTTTAGCTTAGTACTGTAGTTTTTTCTTGTAATGCCTTTGGGTTCATTATGCAGTTTTTTGACTGCTTTTAAAATGATAATAAAATATATTTGCCTTTCGGGAAAAAATGATTGGTTTTAGCTTGTAACATGTGTTTTGCGCCGTTTTGTTGAGTAGTAGAACGAAGTCGTTTTGCTATGTTTTTATTTGAATTGTATGGCGTCATTTTCCTATTTGGGTTTAAAACCTCTAAAGGCTATAAGTGTTGATTTTTTTTATCGATTAAATGAAAATATTTCTATGAACTTTTTCCTAGTTCTTTATTTTTTTCTTTTATTTTAAACTTATTAATCTTATTTGCTCTAAATTACATTTTTAATTGCGTAAAAACGTAAAAGGCTTCAGTAATGATAGTGAATGGCACCTTCCAAATGAAAAAGGTAAGTGGTCGAATAATTTATTTTTTGCTTGGAACTTTAGACTATCGTGAACAACTAGACAATAACCCTTTTGTGTTTTTTGTAATTTGTAACTTAGGGAAATTTAGCTTATTTAATGTTAATTTTTATTATATGTTTTTTAGTTGCAGATAGTGGATTATTTTAATTTGATGAGTAAAAATGCGACAGAATTGAAATCGCAAAATACTAAGCTAACTGATGAAACAAATGAGTTAAAATGTCAATTGTTAGCTTGAGAAGAAAAATCTGACATACTTTTAACTGCTGCAAATATGCAAATATTGAAACTTAAAAAATTATAAAATCAAAAGATCTTGAACTAGCTCTGTTGCGTGAGAAACTCAGAGAGAAGTGTTTAGGGTGAGGTTGAAAGTGAGTGATTTTACTGTCTATCTTAGTTGTATAGAAAATGCTTATAATTTATTGAATTTTGTTATCTCTTTGCTAAACTATTTTAATTGTTGCCTAACAATTTTGTCACGGGGTTAAAGTTTTAACTTAGCAAATCACACGGCCTTAGTCGATGTTTTCGAGACAAATGACTAAGTTCTTGAAACTTTTTTCAAAAGATTAAACTCTTTTTAGGCACTAAGAACAATGAATTATTCTAAGCGGGAGCAAACAAATGAGAAGATAACTCAAGAACAAAAAAGAACAATTAATAAAGTTCAAGAACCCAAGAAAGAATTTTTAGAGTAAATGTCGTTTTACTCGAGATGGATGATTTACAAAATGAGGTGGGGAGCTTCTATTTATAGTTGTATTCATGTACAATGAATGGCCGAGATCGATTTATATCAGCGACTCGGATCGAAAGCTACCAACTACATCCTAGCTAACTATGAGAAGTCTATCACCTTGGAATACTTTTTTTAGGTTCATGTTCACATGGATGTTAGCATTATAGGATATTCTTTTCCCTTGGAATATGCCCTGGTAAGATGTCAACTATTAAATTACTAGCTTCAATGTGATCGTTTTTTTTTCAGTCTCCACGCTCGGGCCAAGTAATGTGGTCTTTTAGGCAAACTCATGATTTTACAAAGAACCTCTTGAATAGCTCGTTGCGCATGTGTTTTGGTTGCGAACTCGCGGGCCGTGACAATTTGCACCATCATATTTCCCGGTGCTGCCAACGACAGAAATATGAGACTCTGCTGAATCTCGGTGCAATCCGAAAAATATTAACACGTCTTTAAACTCACCATCTGTGAAACTGTAGTCAGCGTTTCAGCTTTATGTTGTGAAATTACGTAGTAGTGAGTGAATTTGCCTTCAATCCAAACCTGACTCGATAAAATCTAAAATTTTATCATATTTAACCTCGAATTCAAAAAAAAAACCCTAAAGATGTGAGTGGTTTTTTCATGCGTATCTTTAAAAACTACAATATAACCGTACTAAACAATATTTTTGTTTTTTGAATCTATTATAATTTTATTTATATTTCTACGTTCGTGCATAAACTCATTTTGATGATATAATTAAAATCAAAATTAAGTTTAGTGTCAACTGACTTAAACCAATTTGATTGAAAATTCATAAGAAAAAAAAGAAATAAAAAATTATTTTAAATTTTGTATATTTTAAATGTTGAATTATAATTTAAATTTTTTTGAATAGAAGAATCATAATATAAATTATGTTATTGTACTCTAATAACCAAAATTTTAGACTATATACTAAACTAATGATTAAGAACATACTTCAACTTAACATTCTTTTTTTTAGTTAGTCGTAGATTGACAATCATTTAGATGTTGATTGTCGATCTCCGGTATTTATTTTTTCTCTTGCTTTTATTTGTTATGTTTTTAATTTTTTATTTTAATAAGAATTTTTGCTCTTGTGGTACGCTTTTCCTCTGCTTTTTGTGGCACATTTTCTTTGTTTTTGTGGTTTTGTTTTATCTGTAGTTTTGGCATGATTTCAACATATCTTTGTGGTCGTTTGGTGCTCGCACGAAGATCTTTATGACGATAGTTTCTAATTATAATTCTATTTGTGGTCATATAAAGATAGATTCTCACTCAGTTGATGGTTGTTTACCGATGTAATCAGTCCTGGGTAGCGGAGTAATCTGCATGATAGTTTGGCTCGCTCACCACTCTTTTTTCATCACGTAATGCGTCTCATTTAGACATAGATAAGGAGATTTAAGAAGGCTTATGGATTTTGACGGTATACAAATCTCTATGGAAATATTTACTTTTTTTTGCACTTTTAGTTTTTTTGTATGAGATTTTGGTGGACTAGTCTCTATTATTCTTCTTTCTGGTTGCATTGTATTTGTAATATCTTTCATAATTTTTTTAATAAAATTCAGCTACGATTGTAAAAAAAGGGTAAACTACACGGGATACCACCGATCTTTAGGGTTGGTGTCGAAATGACCACCGATCTTTCAATTTTGTCAAAATGACCACTCAACTATTGATATGGTTCCTATATAGCCACCAGCCGTTAAAACCTAACGGAGAGGCTGACGTGGCAGTTAACAGAAACTTGTATAATTACACATTTAGTCCCTACGATTTTCATATTTAATCAATTTAGTCATAGTTTCAATTTAATATAATTAATTAATTATTCAAGAGGACTTTATCTATTTTTATTTAATTAAATTAATTTACGTGTCACCACCTTAGTAGAGAGAAAAATTATAGCATTGCACAAATGTAGATGAGGGGAATTGAACCCACAAATCCCTTGGGTGTAGAGGAAAGCCTCTACCACTGGGCTAGACACATATTTATGACATATAATACAAAATTTAATATATGAGTTATATGATTGTTAATGCCATGAAAAAAAGAATTAAATGTGTTTTAAGGGATTCGGACATGACACACTTATGATGCATAAAAACATCTAACCCAAAATTTTATAAACCCTAAACCCTAAAAATTTTATAGACCCTAAAACCTAAAAACATTTATGAACCCTAAACCCTAAAAATTTTATAAACCCTAAAAACTATAGTTAGTACATGATTTAAAAAATCTCTAAACCTAAACCCTCAAAAATATAGTTAATGCACAATTTAAAAAATTTATAGACCCTAAACCCTAAAAATTTTATAAACCATAAACACTAAAAATTATTAATTAAGTTAAAAATCATAAACCGTATACTAACTATAATTTTTAGGGTTTATGATTTAGGGTTCATAATTTTTTATGGTTTAGGGTTTAATTTTTTAAATCATGCACTAACTATAATTTTTAAGGTTTAGGATTTAGGGTTTAGAGATTTTTTAAATCATGCACTAACTATAATTTTTAGGGTATATGGTTTAGGTCTATAAAAAAGTTAAATCATGCGCTAACTATAATTTTTAGAGTTTAGAGTTTACATATTTTTAGGGTTTAGGAGTTTAGGGTTTATATTTTTTTAGGTTTTAGGGTTTATGGTTTATAAATTTTTAGGGTTTATAAAAATTTTAAATCATGTACTAACTATAATTTTTAGGGTTTAGAGTTTAGAGATTTTTTAAATCACGCATTAGCTATAATTTTAGGGTTTATAGTTTACATATTTTTAGGGTTTAGGGTTTATAAAATTTTTAGGTTCTAGAGTGTATAATTTTTAGGGTTTAGGGTTTTAGATTTTTAGGATTTATAAATTTTTTAAACTGTGCACTAACTATATTTTTTAGGGTTTATGGTTTAGAGATTTTTTAAATCATGCACTAACTATAGTTTTTAGGGTTTATAGAATTTTTAGGGTTTAGGGTTTATAAATTTTTTAGGTTTTAGGGTTTATAAATTTTTAGGGTTTAGGGTTTATAAATTTTTAGGGTTAGATATTTTTATGCATCATAAGTGTGTCATGTTCGAATCCCCTAAAATCACATTTAATTCTTTTTTCATGGCATTAACAATCATATAACTTATATATTAAATTTTGTGTTTCATGTCATAAATATGTGCCTAGCCCAATGGTAGAAGCTTTCCCCCTACACCTCAGGGATTGTGGGTCTGATTCCCCCCAATTACATTTGTGCAGTGCTTTGATTTTTCTCTACAATAAGGTGCTGTGACACGTGTCTCCACCTAATTGGAGGAGAAAAATAAATTAATTTAATTAAATAAAAATAGATAAAGTCCTCCAATAAGGTGGTGACACGTGTCACCACCTAATTAAATAATTAATTTATTTTATTAAATTGAAACTAGTACTAAATTGATTAAATGTGAAAATCGTGGGGACTAAATGTGTAATTATACAAGTTTCTGTTAACTGCCACGTCAGCCTCTCCGTTAGATTTTAACGGCTGGTGGCTATATTGGAACTATATCAATAGTTGAGTAGTCATTTTGACAAAATTGAAAGATCGGTGGTCATTTCGACACCAACCCCAAAGATCGGTAGTCTCCCGTGTAGTTTACCAAAAAACAATTAAGAGCATCCATGATACTGTTTTCAGTCTTTCGTTTAAAACTTTAGGGTAAATGACTCTATGAGTCACTAGACTTTTTGTGTAGTTCTATCTTGATCACTAAACTATGAATTTTGTTAATTAGGTCACTAAACTATTAAAATAATATCAATCATCCATTGATCGTTAATTGTTAATAAATTTGTTTACGTGATAGTTAAGCAAATTTATATAAGGTTAAACTATCGAGATGATCACTTTCGTTTAGTAAGTGTTCACTTTTACTCACCAATTTCAAAAAGTTAATATTATGATCACTTACGTTTTCTTTTTTAAACATTTAGTCACCCAGGTGTTAATTATCGTTAGACAACTGACGGCATGCTGACTTGGCAAAATATAACAAATGATAAATTACCTAGATAGTCATTAAAATATTACTTCACTCTTATTTTAACCACCAAACTAAAATTAATTTGTATAATTATATATTTAATCCTCCATATTTACACATACAAACAATTTAGTCTTAATTTTAATATAAAAAATAATTTAAACTGATTAAGGTTAACGGAGGAAATATAAGAAAAATATATGTATGATTACACGACTTTTACAATTCTTCTGGCACCCAAGTTTCTTTCGCTCGAAGAGTTTTTAGGAATAAACCTGATATTGTTTCACAAAAGTGTTAGAAAATAGGCATTAATCCAAGAAACATAAATAAATAATAAAAATAAATATTAAATTTATTAATTAAATCGAACAGAATAAAAAAATGAATAGAAATTGAAACGAAAAATAAGAACAAACTAAAACTGTTTACTTGTTGAGGTATGTGAGAACACGGTTTTTTTAAGTTAGATTCCCTGCTCCTATGGTGCTTGAGAAATGTTGGACGTCTATCTCACATGATACAACAACAGAATAAACAAAATAGTAGCACGGTTGCAGTGATCAACGAACCGTAACCTCGTCTTCCTCTATCATCAAAAAAATTAATTTTGAAATTCACAGAGTACAAGCAATTGAAAGTTCTCTGTGTGTGTATATTTTGTTAAACCTAGTAGGTTTACATGGTATTTATAGAGGATTCACATGGAAGAATAATTGGAAATAATATACTTCAAAATTATGGTCATTAATATTATATCCGTATAAATTTAGAAATAAGATATATATTCGTGAACTACAAGGCATTACCAAAATAATATCCAAATTTAAAGGAAACGTTAATTATCCTTTTTAATTCAAAATATTCAAAAATATATCCCGTATTTAAGGAAAAATAATCCGTGGTAGGTAAAATATCGACAGGCCCACGAAAGGCCCAACATTCACGTCGCCCACATTGTGTGAGCGCCCCCATCCCTAATGGGTTCTGTGATCTTCGATATGCACCCTTGCGCCTACGCACGATGCACAATCTCAACCCAAGTGATTCAATGATTAGCAAATGGGTTGGCTATATAAACACTTCCCATACTTGTTATCCTACCAGTGTGGGCTATGAGTTTCTCATTTTTTGTAACATCCCTAATAAATATAATTAAAGTTAAAAAAATGGAAATGGATGAAAAAATAATTAAAATGGATGAATAAATGTTGGTTGTCCATGGGGTTTGAACCCTTGACCTCATGCTTGGTAAAGCCAAGCCTTAACCATATAGGCTAAGGAGCACATCTAATTAAATCTCGTACCAGTTTCCTTCTAAGCTGTGTTTTGTTAGTTGTGCCAATAATAAATAAGGTTTGAACCACTCTCCTACCGTATTCAATGCCCCATGGATCTAAAAAACATCAGATTTCTCTAGAACACCAAGAGTCTCTCACCAACTCTCTTCGTCGGTCACATGTTCGATCTCTCATCGTCCGTCGGTGATCGACACTACCGCCACCTTCTGAACCACTGTTCCTTCCCGATCTCAACCTACCACCCACTCGCACGAAAACCTCACCATTCATCGTGAAAGCCACCTAAAAGGTCTGATGAGAAACCCCAAGCATTGCCCCATTGTATTTTGCATTTTTTGGCCAACCTTCCTTTCCGTTCGAGGCACAACCACAACTATCGTCCTCTTCAGGCCGAGGCGAGCAAAACTGTGGTCACCGTTCACCAGTCTGTCGCCGTTTAACACCTCGTCGGAGCTACGTTTGTACAGGCCACATTTCTTTCGTTTGGTAAGTTTGGGTGAGATTTCCGACTTGATACCGATTTATAGTTGAAATGGTTATGTTTGGGGTTGTTGTAGCATTATTCCAGTGAGTTTTTCGGGCATATACGTCGCATGTGGAGACTATATACCGTCGAAGGCGATCTCCGACCACCATGGTTGGTTCGCCCCTGAACTGAGCCAGTTCAACGATGAGTCAGCCTGGTCAAACCAAGTTTGGCCTATTGAACCGACAGCAAGGCTTGCATTATTTGAATGGGCTGACCTTTTAAAGCCCAATGACCAAAACTCTAGCCTATTTGGTTCAAACCCAAACCCAATTAGTCTGACCCGACTCGAGCATGTTCGACCTGAGCCGCTTCAGTCTGACCCAACCCGTCCGAGTCAACTCACAGAGTCAACTTGTCTGAGTCAACCCGTTTGAGTCAACTCAGTTGACTCTCACAGTTGACTCTAACCGTTGACTCTGACCGTTAACCAAAAAGTCAACTTTTTTTCAAAACCCTAATTTATGTTTTTAACATACCGAGTTCATTTTTGAAGCTCGTTTCGTGGAATTCTAACCCAAAAGCCTCTAAAAATTGATGTTGAACCCGAACATGCATATGTATTAAACTAATTTATTTAAGTGAAGTTATTGAATAAAGGACTGACACATGGTATTATTTGTTTAAAGGTACTAAAGACTCTCCCGATCGTGCATCTGCCTAGCCCTTCTTGATATATGCGACCGCGTGAACCCATTGTGACTCGTAGGTATCAATATGTTTTGAATTATCATAGTAAAGAATTTCTGCGTATTAATGCAAGATTCGATGTGTCTTGGGTTCTAGCACAACATCGAAGCGTAACACTAGTCCTTAGTAGGCCATCTGACTGATCAGATCTTTTGAGGTGTGTTCCTTGTGTGCTATATAATCTTTTAAATGTTTTGTTTAGACTGATCATGAGCACATGACTGACATTCTATGATTTTGCAATAGCATAACATGTTTCTTGATTTTAAGCATGACCATTATATCTGTCTGTTTTATTCCTAAGTACTTGATTTGATAGCATGATCTATGGTTACTGTTTCACTGAAAATAATTGCATGCTTTATATCAACTATTATTACTGCTTGCTACTAATTACTTAACTACTGCCTAGACTATTTTACTGGGTAATCGGGATAAGATATGAAGTCTTTACATGTTTAGCCCTGATCCGGCTGGTAATACCTCCTATATTATGTTCCTACGCTTCAGCTATGATAATTCCTCCTCTACTAGGTTCCTATGCTTCGGCTAGGGTGATTCCTCTTGGACCTAAGGTATCCCCTTAAGATGGCACCTACACCCAATGAGCCTGGGTTAATGCCCCTTTTAGATGTAGTTCTGGGGACCTGCATACAAGAGTTCAGTTGGAGGGTACATAAGAATTTGAAATGAACTTTACTGCTACTCAAATTATGTGTTCTTAAAATAAAATGTTCACTGTACTGTTTACATGATATGTTTTAACTTTGCACTATTGAAACGCACTAAGCTCCCTAACTCACTCCCCCAAATTTTATTCCTTTTAGATATTTTGGATAGGCTGCCATGTACATAAGTACTCTATTTAGATCATAATATTTCTATCCACCATTTTGTTCTTTCATGGTGACATGTGCCTATATTTTGGGATGTATGAAGTTTTATGTTATGAGTATTTATCGTTATATTCGATATAGCTTGTTTTGTGACTATCATCTAATATGTTTATATATATGATTTCATCATCCTAAATCGGTTCACACAAAGATGCTTTCAAATTAGATGTTTGAATTTCTGACATGTTTTCGACTTAGATTTTAACTTTAAGACGTGCCATGTTAGACTTGGTCATTTCACATAGGTCAGTCTAGGGGGTTACATTTGGTTGGTATTAGTGATTTTGGTTTTATAACCTCAGACTATGGATGATTCTTATTTAAAGTACTACTTTGAAATGTTTTACAAAAATGATTGGAGTTACTAATGAGACTCTGAGCAGACAATTTCTTTAGCTGATTTAGGGTGAGGTTAGAGCATTAGGATTGTAACTAAAGTCCTTAGTTCTCAGACCTTAATTGCTAATAGGATCAAGACCTTCTCGGGATCTCTCAGTGGAGCACTGACTGAGGTTGAAAAGTGGTTGTATAACTCCGAGAGACGTATGGATCAGTTGGGTTTAAAGCCAGCTAGGAAATATTTGGGTGTTGTATCCATGCTGGATGGAAATGCCCACACTTGGTGGGAGTCTATTGTGAGTAGCGTCTCTTCTGACATGTTGACATGAGAATTCTTCAAGGAATAGTTTAAGAATCATTTCTTGAGCGAACGATTCTTGAGGGAGAGATGACAAGCATTTAAGGACTTAGTGTTGGGTTATATGACTGTTGTAGAGTACGATTTAAAGCTTTTGGAGTTGCAAAAATATGGTACTGGATTGGTAACCACTAAGGAAGACAGATGAGAGAAGTTCTTAGATGGACTCTAGATTAGGATACGTAAGCGGGTTGCTACTCACCATGGTAAGGTGTTTGAGGCCCTACTAAATCGGGCAAAGACTGCTGAAGAGATTGAGTTGTTAGAGGCTAGTCAGGGCAGTGGAGATTGAGATCAAGGTCGAGATCGAGATCGATCTAGCAAAGAGGAACCCATGCTACTAAGCCTCAAGAGAGTAATATGAGTTCTAGGCCTTTGGCATTTTCGGGACTATCTGTCAGTCGAGATGATTCCTCAAGATTTTTTTCATTTTCGTTTGTGAGCATTATGATAACTGGCATCAAGAAGAGTAATAGAAGTTGATAGGTGCTTGCTTCCGATGTGGATCCATGGATCGTTTCCTAAAATATTGTTCACACTCACCTTCTACAGACTAAGCATCCACTCGGACTCTTGCTTGGTCCCAGAATCTCGCTTATTCACAAACATCTGTTCAAACTCTATCCAAAGGACGTAATTAGGGTAGAGCTTCTGGTTCTGCTACTAGGATTGATAGTAGAAGCCGATCATATCAGAGTGAGGGACTAGTCATGAATAAGGCCAAACAGCCTACGCTTGTGTCGACTGACTAACCCTTAGCAAATAATCGATGAATGAGTGTAAATATGCCAGTAAATAATACCAAGTGTAAGTCTTTTTGCGTGCAAGTATACACGGTCAACAAGTAATATAGCAGTAAGTTGAGTATCATATCCACATAGATTGTTTAGGAATTAAATGCAACGATTTTACTTGTGAAATGGATAAATGGGTTTGATTTGGAATTCAAATTTTGGATTTAGGAAAATAAATAAGGAAAATGTAATGAAAATTCAAGCAGTTTGACAAACAAGTGTATTCAAATAGATGGTTGGTGTTGGCAAGGGATGTTTGGATTTCATGCTAGTTGTGGCAGCAATTAATAACTTTCAGCCTTGGTTTTATTGTTGAGCAGATTTTAAGTAGTATTGCCTCTGTCGATGGCAATACCCTAAGTTAATTATCTTTAACACCTATATGTCTTTATCGAGTTTTCAAAAAATTAACTTGGTTAGAATTCAATATTTACTCCTAAATGGTAGAATCACTTCAGGTGTAAGTTTATCTACTTGAATATCTTCTGTCGAAGTTTCTCACCTTAGTACCTAACAATTAATCATCATCTCTTAAGTCTGTTAAGATATTAAGGGATAATATGCATGCAATGCCAACTATCATATGACAAACAATTGAAGAAAAATAGCACTAGCAAGATAGACAAAAATGCTAAAGCATTCAAATATTTAAAGCTGAAAACTAGCTGAGCGTTCATCACAAAACCATCCCCCAACCAACTTAAGAAAATTTGTTCATGGTTGGGGGAATCATCAACACCATATCGTTTTTAGCAAACACCATTATAAAATCAGAATAAAAATAAAGATAAATAGACAAAGAAGGAGATCCGTCGATGTAGCCCTTTCAATGGATCCATAGCTCTCGATCTTAGTCTGATCAAACCACGATCTACCATCTACCTTCGTTCTTCACCACGGTGCAGCCTCCTTGGCTCAATGATCGACTTGGTTTTATAGGCACTTCATGGAAACCCTAGATGAGGTTTAAATTTGAAAATTGGTTACGCACTTAGATAAAGCACGTTATCTTCTTATATGCATATCTTCTTGTTTGAAAATTAGGACTGACTGGACTTTTTGACCAACTGCTAACTGACTGGACATTAGCCACCCTTCTTTTACCAACCAAGCTTGGCAATCCTTGTCCTACTTTTACCAATAGTTATCGGCATTTCTCTTCTGGTCTTTTGCTTTGCTCTGTCAATTGCTCATATCCTACTCTTGCTCCTAATCGGCCATTCACACCACAGCAAAGAAATACACCTTTACTCTGGCAAATGAAACATTCCTTAACTCCTTAATACAAATGCATGATTCTACTAACTAAATGCATGAATATGTATTCAAAGTTAAGCAAAAGCACGGTAATATGTATATGAAAATTAGTATTTTTGAGGAGTTAACACTCCCCCAAACCTAGCTCATTGCTTGTCCTCAAGTAATGCAACTAAAAACTAAGAAAACAGAAAATAAAGCAAAGTACCTTGGCAGAAATTTCCTGATTAACAACACATGCTAGCAAGTAGAATCTGGCTCTAGTTCTGTCCTCAGATATCCGGTGCAGTAATGCCAACAGATAAGAAAATTCAAGTGCAACAATATAACTCTAGTCTAAGGTCACGAAGTGTACGTAAAGTGCAGGCAATATACATCAAGTATCTTTTAACTCTCTTAGTCAACTTTACTACCCAAACTTATTTTTTTATTCACCAAAGGTTTTTGTCATGGCTCGGATTTTGGAATCTGAGATTTGGGTTAACCCGAGTGTTGGGTCGAAAATAAGGCCTTAAACATCTTTTGGGCCTGTTTTGTGTGTTGTGGGCTTAAGTTGAGATATTGTTGGAAGGGACATTTTAGTAAAAGCAAGGGTGGATGTAGGGGAAAGGGGCTGATGGTGTTTAATTTCTTGTAAGGTGAATGAGGTCACCATTGTTCTTTGTCACTCTTTTCCCCTACCCTCATCTCTCACCCAAGTTGAGTGTTAAAGGTAAGATCTTTAAGATTTTGGGGTGTGAATCTTGTTTTGCTTCTTAAAGGAGTTTTAGTCATCTTAGAATGATCTACCATTCAAGGTAAGTTTGGTTTAAAATGGTTGAGGTTGGGTTTTAATGGGATTGTAGAGGAGAACGAGAATGGGGAGTTGGGGGCTCTATTCTTTTTTTGAGCTGTGTCTTTAGCTTCCTAATATCTCTACTAGTGATGTGACACGTTTACCATCTATCTTTGTAGTTAGAGAGCTTGGTGAGCACTCTAAGGCTCAAGGAAAATAGAAGGTTTGAAGTTGGTAGGATCAAGTTGTTGGTGCTTGATAAGTGTTCAAAAGTACTATTTTTCTTACCCTTTTTACTCATATTATTGTTAGACTTAGGCTCATATTAGTTGCATAGTTAGCCATTCATGCATTAATCCATGTTTCCTTCAATCGTTGAGCTTGATTACATAACTTGGTGATTTTTGTGGAAATAGATGCTGCTTTGGTGTGTTTTTGTGTGTATGTGCAGGATCACTTGCCAAAGCAATGCCGAGCTAGTTGTTGTGGCAATGTTGAAGGATATGCGAGTAGTTGCATGAAGGAGATGAAGGAGACGCCGAGCCAGTTGCCATGGCATTTGTCGACAAAGACCAAAAGCAATATGGATGTCAAAATTCATGATTTTACAAGCCCAAGATGACATGGAGCAAGGTCCAAGCCCAAAGGAATTTGATTGCCATGCAGAGATTAAAGAAGAATTAAATTCCAAGTGGATAGGAGAAGTTCTAATAGGAATAAAATTATAATAAAGAATTATATTCTTTAAAGATAATTTAATTCCAACTCAAACTCCTCCTCAAAGAAGGACTTTGGCCTAGCCCTATAAATAGCAAGAGATTTCGACAATTCAAGAGGGAGAGCAAGAGGGAAATTTCGGCAAGTCCAAGTAGGGCAAGAGGAGAGAATTTTCGACAAGCATCAAGGGCAAGGAGGATTTTGACAAGCCTCTTCCTTCATCTTTGTTCGATTGGGTTCATGCTAGGATTAATTATCTTGTGTTTCTTTGGAACCTAGCCATGAACTAAATTTACTTGGCTATGGTTATTGTGTTTTGTGGTTGTGAGAAACTATTGGTTTTTGTTTAGGTAATAAGAGTTTGCACTTTTCTATTTCAAGGTTTATTCATTCTTGGTTCCTATTATTGCTTGCAGTGAATTGGGAGAGGATCTCGTGATTTCATCCATTTATCTAATATCGGGAGAGTTAGATTCAAGAAACGAATGAATATGATCTTTATGCAATCCAATGATGGTGAAGATTAATCCGGCTTAGGAATAAGTTAAGGATTTCAACGGCTAAGAGGAGCGCAAGATTGGTTGTTGTTCACCCTTGATTCACGCGCAGGATGTATTATCAAGGCATGCACAAGTAGCTAGAGTTTCGACTTAGGGATAAGAAGAAACCATTGAAGAACGCTCCGCCGAACCTTGAAGTTGCTGCCCATCGCCCAAGTAGTTGCCCAACTAGTCGCCCAAGCAACCATCAATTAGTTGCCAAGGCAACCCCACAGCAAGTCGCCACGGCAACCGAGTTGCCCATGCACTCTTTTACCAAGACAATCCAATCGGCTATCACACCTCAACTCACGATAACCTAGCCTATCTCTCTCAATTGAATTCATCTTTTATTTTATTTTATTGCTTTCTAGATTAGTAATTAGTTAAACTTGATAATCCTTTACTTGTGTTTTTACTTTTTACAAGTGCAAGAGACTAGATTCTTGAAGTGGCACCAATCCTCGTGGAGACGATATCTTTTATACTATAACTTGCGGCGTGTATACTTGCACAATTGCGTAGCACTTATTACGCAACAAGTTTTTTGGCGCCGTTGTCGGGATTGGCAATAGCAACTTTGTTTTTATTTTCTTGCACTTTCTTTTTATTTTTCTTGTTTAAATTTCAAAGGGCTAACAAACTTTGGTTTTACATTGGTATATGACTGGCGAGACCGACTTCACGAGAATATCCCTTTGATCCGTAAATTGAACGAACCTTACAAAGACTTAGACGAAGGATAAGAGAAGCAATGGCAAATCAAGACGGCAATATTAATCAAGATGTTCGAGCGAGGAGGAGTGATTCTTGCACGAAACAGAACTATTCGAGACTATCTTGAAGAAGATCTTGATGGACTTAACCCGAGTTGTCGCACCCGAAATTGAAGCCGACCACTTTGAGTTGAAACCGTAATGTTTAATATGATCAACACAATAGGTCAATTTGGCGGCTCAAACACTGAAGATGCACGACAACAACGTCAAATCTTTCTCGAGATTTGCAACTCGTTCAAGATACACTGAGTCACCCCTGATGTCTTACGATTAAGATTATTCCCCTATTCACTGAGGGATAGGGCGAAAGCATGGCTAAATAGCATTCCTGCCGGATCCATAGCATCTTGGACTGATCTTTGTCGTGATTTCCTTGCTAGATTTAATCCTACAAATTTAATCGATAAGCTTCAGAACGACATTACTTCTTTTCGGCAGCAGATGATGAATCCATGTACGAGGCTTGGGAGCGATATAGAGAACTTCTACACAAATGCCCTCTACACGGATTTCGGTGTGGACTCAAGTGACAATGTTTTACAATGCCGTGAATACACCAACAAGGATGATGCTAGACGCCTCGGCAAACGGCATACTCCTAGATAAGTCACCGGAAGAAGCAATGCAAATTTTAAACAGGCTGGCCAAGAATGATTATCAATTCCCATCTACTAGAAGAGGAGGAGTTAGACGCCAAGCCACAATACATGAACTAGGATCATCGATTCAATTTCGCACAATTGGCCGCTTTAACCAAGATGGTCCGAACATGCAAAAACCAAACAACACACATGAAGTCAAGGTAATGGATTCTTTTTGTGAGTTATGTGGTGATAACCATAATTCTTCCGAATGTATGCAGAATCCGTAATCCAGCTTTCTATGTGGGAATTACAATCGGGCAACAACATGATGTCAAATACATACAATCCAGCTTGGAAGAAGCACCGAATTTTTCATGGAGTAATCCCAACAATGCTCTAAACCAGAACAATCAGAATGCACAAGCATCGGATTCCAAAGCAAAATATGCCACGACAATGATGCCGCAAGCAACAACCGACGACATCTAGTTCTTTGGAAAATTCTCTAAATGCTTTTATGATGAAAATCAATCTTATATGGTGAGAATAGTAATTTCATAAAAAGAACTGATGCTTTTATTAACAGGACCGAGATGAGATTGCAAAACCAAGAGGCGGCAATCAAATCATTGGAAAATCAAGTCGGACAATTTGCTCAAAATCAACACTAGACCACAAGGAGGTTTACCTAGCGATATCAAGTCGCAAGAGGAACGGCCATGAGCAATGTAAGGCAATCACCACGAAGTGGCCAACAACTTAGAGAGGTTCAAACCCGCTCGTCAAACAAAACTCCACAAAAAGAGCAAGACGAACCTAGCGGCAAAGTCTCGGATCTGAACCAAGAATTGCTGCGGCAACGGCAATAAGCATGCCTCGGCAGCCCATGACGCCTCGGCAACTGCGATAAGCACGCCGCGGCAACCCAGTTGGTAACACATCGGCAACTCGGATGTCCATGTAATGCCGTCAATCAGGTTTCAAACCAATGAAAAGATCGAAGATATCCGACTTCCACCACCATTCCCACAAAGGTTGAAGCGACAAAAGCAAGAATACCAATTCAAGAAGTTTCTTGATATCCTAAAGCAAGTCCACATCAACTTGCCATTGGTGGAAGCAATTGAACAAATGCCAAACTATGCCAAGTTTCTTAAAGACATTGTGTCCAAGAGAACAAGGCTAGGAGAGTTTGAAACAATTGCCGCAATGAGGGATGCATGGCAATGTTGCACAATCGTATGCCGCCCAAGTTGAAGGATCCGGAAGTTTCACAATACCTGTTCTATTGGAAATCACTATGTCGGGAAAGCACTATGCGACCTAGGGGCTAGCATAAACTTGATGCCTAAATCGGTTTTCGAAACTAGAATCGGGAAGGCAAGACCTACAATGATTATGCTACAGCTAGAATGACAGATCCTATGTGCATCCAGAGGGAAAAATCGAGGACATCTTGGTAAAAGTTGATAAATTTATTTTTCCCCCGCTGACTTTATTGTTTTAGATTGTGAAGCGAGATGAGCATGCGCCTATCATTCTCGGAAGACCATTCCTAGCGGCAGGGAGAACTTTGATTGATGTTGAAAAGGAGAACTCACAATGAGGGGTGAATGACCAGCAGGTAAAACTAAATGTGTTCCAAACACTAAGGCATGCAGATGATCCAGAAGAATGCCAACTACTTCATGCCACGGCAGAGTTTAACTTCGATGAAGAATTTAGTTGCCTCAGCAACTACATTGCCGAACACGAGGAACATGAGGAGTATGAAGAGCGGTCGATGAGGAACAACCAGAAGAGGCAAATTGGCTAGTCAATCGACCGGTACATACTTTGAACCTTTGGACTACTCGGGTAAGGAAGGTAAGATCGAAAAACCCTCTATCGAAAATCCACCAATTCTTGAGTTGAAACAATTGCCAGAGCAACTGAAATATGTATACTTAGGGACCGATAATACATTACCTGTAATTATTTCTTCTAAGTTACAGCCTGAGCAGGAAAAGAAGCTGATCAACATGTTGAAGCTACATAAAAAGGCAATAGGGTGGACAATTGCCGACTTGAAGGGAATTAGCCCGGCGGTGTGCATGCACAAGATCTTGTTGGAAGATGATCACAAACCTTCAATTGAAGCCCAAAGGAATTTGATTGCCATGCAGAGATTAAAGAAGAATTAAATTCCAAGTGGATAGGAGAAGTTCTAATAGGAATAAAATTATAATAAAGAATTATATTCTTTAAAGATAATTTAATTCCAACTCAAACTCCTCCTCAAAGAAGGACTTTGGCCTAGCCCTATAAATAGCAAGAGATTTCGACAATTCAAGAGAGAGAGCAAGAGGGAAATTTCGGCAAGTCCAAGTAGGGCAAGAGGAGAGAATTTTCGACAAGCATCAAGGGCAAGGAGGATTTCGACAAGCCTCTTCCTTCATCTTTGTTCGATTGGGTTCATGCTAGGGATTAATTATCTTGTGTTTCTTTGGAACCTAGCCATGAACTAAATTTACTTGGCTATGGTTATTGTGTTTTGTGGTTGTGAGAAACTATTGGTTTTTGTTTAGGTAATAAGAGTTTGCACTTTTCTATTTCAAGGTTTATTCATTCTTGGTTCCTATTATTGCTTATGAGTGAATTGGGAGAGGATCTCGTGATTTCATCCATTTATCTAATATCGGAGAGTTAGATTCAAGAAACGAATGAATATGATCTTTATGCAATCCAATGATGGTGAAGATTAATCCGGCTTAGGAATAAGTTAAGGATTTCAACGGCTAAGAGGAGCGCAAGATTGGTTGTTGTTCACCCTTGATTCACGCAGGATGTATTATCAAGGCATGCACAAGTAGCTAGAGTTTCGACTTAGGGATAAGAAGAAACCATTGAAGAACGCTCCGCCGAACCTTGAAGTTGCTGCCCGATCGCCCAAGTAGTTGCCCAACTAGTCGCCCAAGCAACCATCAATTAGTTGCCAAGGCAACCCCGTTGTGCAAGTCGCCACGGCAACTGAGTTGCCCATGCACTCTTTTACCAAGACAATCCAATCGGCTATCACACCTCAACTCACGATAACCTAGCCTATCTCTCTCAATTGAATTCATCTTTTATTTTATTTTATTGCTTTCTAGATTAGTAATTAGTTAAACTTCGATAATCCTTTACTTGTGTTTTTACTTTTTACAGTGCAAGAGACTAGATTCTTGAAGTGGCACCAATCCCTGTGGAGACGATATCTTTTATACTATAACTTGCGACGTGTATACTTGCACAATTGCGTAGCACTTATTACGCGCAACAAGTTTTTGGCTCAATCATGCCATGAAAGGGGTTGTAATGAAAGAAATCATCAAGTGGCTTGACGCCGGCATTATATACCCTATCTCCGATAGTACGTGGGTAAGTCCGGTACAATGTGTGCCGAAAAAGGGAGGTATAATGTGTGGTAAGCAATGAAAATAATGAACTTATCCCAACCAGATCTGTGACCGGTTGGAGGGTTTGTATGGACTATCGAAAGCTAAACAAAGCCACTAGGAAAGATCACTTCCCATTACCCTTTATTGATCAAATGCTTGACCGTCTTGCGGGTAAACCCTTTTCTTGTTTTCTTGATGGTTATTCAGGTTACAATCAGATTGCCATAGCACTGAAGATCAAGAAAAGACAACCTTCACATGCCCCTACGGTACTTATGCCTTCCGAAGGATGCCGTTCGGATTATGTAACGCCCGGCAACCTTCCAAAGATGTATGATGGCGCTCTTTTTTCAGACATGGTCGAAGACTTCCTTGAGATCTTCATGGATGATTTTTCGGTTTTTTGGTAATGACTTCGACGGCTGTCTCGGCAATTTAGAGAGGGTGTTGGCAAGATGCGAAGAAATGGATTTAGTCCTCAATTGGGAGAAATGCCACTTTATGGTAGATGAAGGAATAGTGCTCGCCATAAGATTTCATCCAAGGGAATTGAAGTAGACAAAGCCAAGGTGGACGTGATCGAGAGATTACCCCACCAAATTCGGTTAAAGGAATTCAAGTTTTCTCGGACATGCAGGTTTTTACAGGAGGTTCATTCATAACTTTTCTAAAATCACTAAACCTTTGTGTAATCTGCTTGAACAGGATAAAGTCTTCGATTTTGATGATTCTTCCACTCAAGCATTTGAAACCCTAAAGAAAAAGCTTGCCTCGGCACCCATTGTTGTTCCACCAGATTGGACGCTACCTTTTGAGCTCACGTGTGATGCAAGTGATTTCGCGGTAGGAGCAGTTCTAGGCCAACGCATAGGTAAGACCTTCCATGTGACATACTACGCTAGTAAAACTCTTAACGATGCTCAAGTGAATTACACAACAACGGAGAAAGAGTTACTAGTCTGTAGTTTTCGCATTTGACAAGTTCGATCCTATTTAATTGGTACAAAGGTAATTGTTCATACGGACCATTCGGCAATCAAATACTTATTTGCTAAAAAGGATGCTAAACCTCGTTTGATTCGTTGGATATTACTTTTACAAGAATTTGATATTGAAATTAAGGACAGGAAAGGAACAGAAAATCAAGTGGCCGATCACTTATCACGTTTGGAACGCAATAGGGAAGAGGATGCGGATCTAGAGATATGCGATGCATTCCCGGATGAACAAATTCTAATCGCCTCGGCAACCCTTGACGCCTCGACAGCCCATGACGCCTCGGCAACCATGGAAGCACACGCCTCGGCAATTTTGGGAGCAGACACTACGGCAGCACATGCCTCGGCAATACCCTCGTACGCAGATTTAGTTAACTTCCTTGTTTGTGGTATTTTTCCGTATGGCATTACTCACCAAGGGAAGAAGCGGTTCCGCCATGATGCTAAGCATTACTTTTGGGACGAGCCTCTTTTGTTTAAACAATGTGCAGATCAGGTTATACGCCGATGTGTCCTGAAGAAGAGCAACAAAATGTACTCGGCAATGCCATTCTTCACCCTATGGAGGACATTTTGGAGGAACTCGTATCATGCCAAAGTCTTGCAATCCGGTTTGTATTGGCCAACATTGTACAAAGATGCCCAAGACTTTTACAAGCAATGTGATCGTTGCGGAGGACGGGCAATATCTCTAGGCGACATGAGATGCCACTCCGAACATCATCGAGGTGGAACTGTTCGATGTATGGGGATCGATTTTATGGGACATTTCCCATCTTCATTCGGCAACCTCTACATCTTACTTGCCGTCGACTATGTGTCTAAATGGGTAGAGGCAGCTACGAGTTCCCAACGACGATTCCAAGACCGTGCAACGATTCTGCAGAAAAACATATTTACACGGTTTGGGATGCCGAGAGCAATTATCAGCGACGGGGCAAGCATTTTGACAACAGACTAATTGCCAAGATGTTGCAACGCTCGGCATATCACACAAGATCGCCACGGCATATCACCCACAAACCAACGGGCAAGCGAAATTTCCAACCGGGAGTTGAAGGGAATACTCGAGAAAGTTGTAAATCCCTCAAGGAAGGATTGGTCATTAAGACTAGATGACGACTTTGGGCATATCGACCGCATTCAAAACACCATTAGGTATGTCCCCTTCCGGCTTGTCTATGGTAAAACATGTCATCTACCGGTGGAAATCGAGCACAAGGCGTCTTGGGCAATCAAGACCGTGAATATGGATTGGGAAAGTGCGGACAAAAGCGCTTGATGGATCTCAATGAGATAGAAGAATTTCGTGCACTCGCCTATAACAATGCACAAATCTACAAGGAGAAAACAAAGCGATGGCACGACAAGAAACTATTGCCACGACAATTCACGCCAGGCAACTAGTTCTCCTATTCAATTCTCGGCTAAAACTTTTCCCGGAAAGCTGAAATCAAGATGGTCGGGACCATTCAAAGTCGTCAAACCATTCTCTCATGGTGCCGTAATAATCAAGTCCATCTCGACAATCATGAATTCAAAGTTAATGGACAAAGATTGAAGCACTACAATGGTGCCCATGTGGAACGTAACAAGGAAGTGGTCAACTTAGGAGATGCATGAGCATGCTCTCCTTTCAATATTTCCTTTTTCTTTTTCTTTTTATTTTCATTTTTATTTTTAGGAGATATTTTATTTTTTCTTCATTATCTTTAGTTTTCAGGTTTTCTTTGTTTTCTTTTTCACAACAAGACTCACAACTACTATGCTAAGGAAATTTATGCCAAGATCCTTGCCACGGCAACCAATGAAGAAGATGCCGCGACAACCTACATCGTGCCTGCACAAGCTGATGCCACGGCAACTAACCATGAAGATGCCACGGCAACCAAAGCTCAAGACGTCCCGGCAACAAGAAAACAACCATCACGTTCAAGCAAGAAAATCAAGACGCCAACTAGAAGGAAACTAATCATCTACGATGACGAACTCTCTGAGTAAGTCCTCGTATGCATTTTATTTTTATATTTATTTTTCGTTATTTTTATGCATGCATTGAGGACAATGCCTCACTCGAGTTTGGGGGATTGTTATTAGTAATTACCATGTTTAGTTACATTAATCTTAAGCATTACATTTAGGATACATAAATTGCTTGCCATGCCTTTAATTGGAACAAGAATTGCTTAGATTTGATGAATATTCGATGATGACTTTGCCAATGCACTTAATTGATGGAATTTTTATTCTAGGATAACCATGAAAAACTTAGAATTGTACTATGATGCTAAATTTGATGAAACACTGTTGTGGTTTGATTGATTTAAGGAGTTCTAGTAAACTTAGGTTGATAATTAACTAATTGGGGGATTAGAATAAAAATTGGATGAATGCTAGAGGTGCCCGAAATTGGCTCTAGCATATGCTAAAAAAATTGATCACTAGAGGTGCCCGAAACTGGCTCTAGGAGGCGTTAAAATTTTTTTCGGTTAACTAGAGGTGCCCGAAACCGGCTCTAGTCGATTAAATTAACTTAAGAAAACTAAAAATAAAACACTAGAGGTGCCCGAACTTGGCTCTAGTTAAAACATGTTAAAAAGAACCCAATAAAGTAATTTGAAAACCTATTGTTTGCATAGAATCCGAAAAATCAACTTGCACACAACTCCGCACACACTCACAAGCATTATAGTTTGATTCCGAGTAATTCATCAGTTTTCTGAAAAATAAAAAGCCAATCATACTTTGTGCCCCGGTTCAGAGAATTGAAATCAAGTTCAAAGCTAAGTTTGTGAAAATTTGAAGTCTTGGCAGGTAATTATGAGTTTGCATTGCTTGAGGACAAGCAATAGTTCGAGTTTGGGGGTGTGATAAGTGTTCAAAAGTACTATTTTTCTTACCCTTTTTACTCATATTATTGTTAGACTTAGGCTCATATTAGTTGCATAGTTAGCCATTCATGCATTAATCCATGTTTCCTTCAATCGTTGAGCTTGATTACATAACTTGGTGATTTTTGTGGAAATAGATGCTGCTTTGGTGTGTTTTTGTGTGTATGTGCAGGATCACTTGCCAAAGCAATGCCGAGCTAGTTGCCAGGGCAATGCATGAAGGATATGCCGAGCTAGTTGCCAGGGCAGTGCATGAAGGAGACGCCGAGCCAGTTGCCATGGCATTTGTCGACAAAGACCAAAAGCAATATGGATGTCGAAATTCATGATTTTACAAGCCCAAGATGACATGGAGCAAGGTCCAAGCCCAAAGGAATTTGATTGCCATGCAGAGATTAAAGAAGAATTAAATTCCAAGTGGATAGGAGAAGTTCTAATAGGAATAAAATTATAATAAAGAATTATATTCTTTAAAGATAATTTAATTCCAACTCAAACTCCTCCTCAAAGAAGGACTTTGGCCTAGCCCTATAAATAGCAAGAGATTTCGACAATTCAAGAGGGAGAGCAAGAGGGAAATTTGGCAAGTCCAAGTAGGGCAAGAGGAGAGAATTTTCGACAAGCATCAAGGGCAAGGAGGATTTCGACAAGCCTCTTCCTTCATCTTTGTTCGATTGGGTTCATGCTAGGGATTAATTATCTTGTGTTTCTTTGGAACCTAGCCATGAACTAAATTTACTTGGCTATGGTTATTGTGTTTTGTGGTTGTGAGAAACTATTGGTTTTTGTTTAGGTAATAAGAGTTTGCACTTTTCTATTTCAAGGTTTATTCATTCTTGGTTCCTATTATTGCTTTTGAAGTGAATTGGGAGAGGATCTCGTGATTTCATCCATTTATCTAATATCGGGAGAGTTAGATTCAAGAAACGAATGAATATGATCTTTATGCAATCCAATGATGGTGAAGATTAATCCGGCTTAGGAATAAGTTAAGGATTTCAACGGCTAAGAGGAGCGCAAGATTGGTTGTTGTTCACCCTTGATTCACGCAGGATGTATTATCAAGGCATGCACAAGTAGCTAGAGTTTCGACTTAGGGATAAGAAGAAACCATTGAAGAACGCTCCGCCGAACCTTGAAGTTGCTGCCCGATCGCCCAAGTAGTTGCCCAACTAGTCGCCCAAGCAACCATCAATTAGTTGCCAAGGCACCCCCGTTACAGCAAAGTCGCCACGGCAACCGAGTTGCCCATGCACTCTTTACCAAGACAATCCAATCGGCTATCACACCTCAACTCACGATAACCTAGCCTATCTCTCTCAATTGAATTCATCTTTTATTTTATTTTATTGCTTTCTAGATTAGTAATTAGTTAAACTTCGATAATCCTTTACTTGTGTTTTTACTTTTTACAGTGCAAGAGACTAGATTCTTGAAGTGGCACCAATCCCTGTGGAGACGATATCTTTTATACTATAACTTGCGACGTGTATACTTGCACAATTGCGTAGCACTTATTACGCGCAACAGTGCTTTTGAGAAGGTTAGTACACTTTCGGTTCCTTTGTTTTCCTGCATATCATAGAGAGAATTGCTTGTATGTCATTCTACTGATTTGAGCATGTTTGAATGTCTTGATGGGGTGTTAATGGCAAAATCCATGATTGTTGTTAAAATCTTGTAAAACTGGTAGAAATCGACTTACAACTTCCCCCATAACCTGTAGGTTGAGTTTCAGGGTTTATCTTGTTGTTTAGAGTGTGTTGGAATTGAGTTTTAAACTCTAGACCTGGAAATCTGGGTTCGCGTACCGGTACTGGTGCTTCAGTATCGATACTTCCTCTTAAAGATAAGTCAAGTTGTGAGAGGCGTACCGGTACGGGTCCTCGAGTATCGGTACCCCTTCCTTGTTAGGAATTCCAGTAGCGTGTTCGTGTATTATTACGCTATAGAGCGTACCGGTACCATTGTTCCATTGCCTGTAAGAGGCTTTCGCGTACCGATATAAGTAGGTTAGGGTACCGGTACGGATAAGGATCGGTACATGTGGTTTAAGTACCGTTACTAGGTACTGATACGGAGTTAAGCGTATCTATAAGGCTTGGGGATTCAATTTGTTCAAACGCAAATCGAGTATCGGTACCTAAGGTGGAGTACCGATACCATTAGGGGAGTACCGATACCCATATAGGAGTACCGGTACTCAATGGGCAATCTGCACAAGAAAGTTGAGGTTTAGTTTTGGGGCTTCATAATTCGAGGTATAGGTCCCAAAGGGTCCCTAAGGGTATGAAATGAGTTTTAAAACTGAGAACTAGATGTCCAACCCCATATATGAATAAATGAGAATAAAAAGGAAGATTTATGTGTGAGTCGAACTTACATTGGTTAAAGTCTTTAACGTATTAATATGGTAATAATGAGTTATGTCGTGCGTGCACTTGGTTGATGGGATCCGGATGCCCAAGAGCATGGTAAGTTAGGGATGGAGGTTGCCGATGCTATGTGACCTGGGCCTCATCTGTATGTGCTTGAGGGATAATTTTGAGCAGGGTGTATGATCCGATGCTGGATGACTTGGCCTCACCCAGGGTGTATGCTCCGATGCTGCGTGACCCAGCCTCACCCGGAGTGTATGTACCGATGCTATATGACCCGGCCTCACTTCTTTACGGTATGGTATGGTATACGGGCTTTTTGAGCCCTTATTTACTAATAATTGAATTGATGTTTGACCATGTGATCCCATGTGTTTAGGCAGTCAGAGTAGAGCCACTCGATATTCATGTTTGTTTTATCATTGTTGACTACATGCTTATGTTTATGATCTACATGAAGCATAGTAGAATAGAGGTGTATCCTCTGAGTTTTCTAGCTCAGCATTTGGAATGGTCATTTCCTTACGCAGGTTATTAGGTTGTTGTGTGCTTTACGAGGAGCCATCGGAGTAGGACTTCAGTTCATCGATATGTGAAGAGTACAATACTTAGATTTGTAGGGGCAATGTATTCATAGGACCCTTATATTTTGTATCTGTAACTCTTATTTATGTATTTCTGTATCGAATGTTTTATTACTCTATTTTAAATCAGATCTCCAAAGCAACGTTTACAAAATTGTATAACCTTTTTTTATTTTTATAGTTTATGAAGTATGGATTTGGGCTAAACTTGCTCGTAGGTTTTCATAAATGGGTTTGGGTTTGAGGCCCAATGTGACACCGGGTTTGGGGTGTTACATTTAGTAGTATCAGTGCCTAGGTTTAGCCAATGCTAGGAACCTTGAGGGTATTAGAGAGTCTTTGAAAGGGTGTTCAGTGAATACATGCCCGCAAATTGAAGTCGTACTTATATTAAGACTGAATATCCGATGGAGTAACCTTGTTTGTTAATTATGCAGTTGAATATGCCTAGAAGAGTTGATGATCTGGAGGAGAGTTTGCGCTCTAGGAAGGAGAGCTTTGATGAGGATTTTATCCCAAAGACCAAAGATAGGTCGGAGAGTGAAGGGCACCGTTGAGCCAATTACTTTTCCCATCTGCATAGGGCGCTGGATCGGATAGTGAGGGCTATCCCTAGAACTTTTGCTACCCCTCGAGATGCCCCAATCGAGAGGCTTCGTAGATATGGTGCAACGGATTTCTTGGGGTCAGGACAAGATAATCCAATTAAGGCGGATCAATGGTTGAGGGATACACGTTGGATCTTGCGTCAAACGGGTTTGGAGCCAAGAGACAAGTTGAAGTGTGTTCTTTCTCTTATGAAAGAGAATGCTCGTGAGTGGTGGGAGATGGTGGAGTTAGGTTGGTATCCTAACCGGCCCACTTGGGATGATTTTCTTGATGAGTTTGAGAAGCAGTATGTTGGAGAGACCCACATAGACAGTCTGCGAGACCGATTCACTCATTTGGTACAAGAGAATCGACCGATTTATGAGTATGAACAAGAGTTCCTACAGTTGAGTAGGTATGCTCCAGAGCTTGTTGCCACCGAGAAGATGAAATATAAGTGGTTCAGGAAGGGTTTACAAAAAGAGATACATACATTTTTTACAGCGGACCCACTAAAAGTGTTATCAGATTTGGCCGCTAGTACCAAGTCCCTCGACCAAGTGCAATGATTAACGTATAGTCAGCCTGGGGGGCATACCAATGTAAGTGGAGTAGGTAATTCCCACTCTATTCAATCACGGTCCTCTTTGAGGAGAAATCGAGGAAAATAGAGTCAAAGAGGTGAAGCATCGAACCAATCGGGAAGTATGTTAGTAGGTCAGCCTTTGCGGGGCGTAGGAGGCCTAACTCCTCTTCAGCTATGAGTTCAGGTTCGTCTAGAGGATCTTATGCACTGGTATGTACCTAGTGTGGGCGTAAACACCATGAGGAGAGCTATAGCAATGCCAAGGTATGCTATGGGTGTTGATCACCGGACCATTTCTTGAGGGACTGTCCTGAGGCTTTGGATGTTACCCCAGTCCAAAATCAGAAGAACTCCTTCACAGCACAGATGGGTCATGGTTTCGCTAGAGGAGGGGTGAGCCATGTATCAGGACCAGAGTGGCGGTACCTTCCAGTCGACAGCGAGAGCTCCTGCGAGACAGTATGCGGTTAGGGCATATGAGGATTGCGAGGCTACCGATGTTATCTCAGGTATGTTCACCTTGTTTTTCATTCTTATTATTGCTCTTGTGGATTCGGAGTCTACCCATTCCTACATCCGTAGTAGGTTATCGGAGCAGTGGGGTATACCTATCGAAGATCTTGAGGTGGGAGTTCGCGTGACTAGCCCGTTGGGGTATGATGTGATAGTTGATAAGGTCTATATGAGATGTCCTATAGAGGTTCAAGGTTCAGTATTTTCTGCGGATTTAATGGTGCTACCGTTTCAGGAGTTCGATGCTATCTTGGGGATGGATTGGCTTTTCGAACATAATGCCTGTTTGGGTTGTAGGACTAAGAGTTTGAAACTCTGTGTTTCGGATGGGTCGCGGCTTGTGGTTAGAGGCGAAAGGAATTCGTGTCTTGCGAATGTGGTATCCGCCTTGAGAGTGTTTAGAACTTGATTCAACAGAGTTGTGAGGTATTTTTAGCTCATGTAGTAGATACCCGAGTTGAGGGTCCGGTGTTAGTGAATCTTTCGACGGTTAGAGAGTTTGTTGATGTTTTCCCCGAGGAGCTACCCGTGCTACCCCGATTGAGAGTTAGAGTTCAGAATTGAGGTAATGCTTGGAACAACACCAGTTTCGATTGCACCGTAACGCATGGCACCCACCGAGTTGAGGGAGTTAAAGAGTCAGATCCAAGAGTTGTTAGAAAGAGGTTTTATCCGACCGAGTGTTTCACCTTGGGGTGCACCGGTCTTGTTTATTAAGAAAAAAGATGGGTCAATGAGGATGTGCAGTAACTATCGACATCTTAATAAGGTGACCGTGAGGAACCGTTATCCCCTTCAAAGGATCGATGATTTGTTTGACCAGTTAAGGGATGCTTGTGTGTTCTCGAAGATTAACTTAAGATCGGGCTACTACCAGTTGAGGGTGGTAGAAAAGGATGCCCAAAAGATCGCTTTTAGGACACGGTACAGACATTATGAGTTCTTGGTGATGCCATTTGGGCTTACCAAAGCACCTGCAGCTTTCATGGATCTCATGAACCAGATTTTTCAGCCTTACCTATACCAGTTTATGGATGTCTTCATAGATGACGTCCTAGTGTACTCGCGCTCAGAAGAGGAGCACGATTACCATCTGTGAATCTTCCTTCAGACCTTGAGAGAGAGGAAACTTTATGCCAAGTTTAGTAAGTGTGAGTTTTGGCTTTCAAAAGTGGCGTTCTTGGGTCATACTGTCTCCGCGGATGGAATCTGTGTTGACCCTCAGAATATCCAAGCGATAGTTGAGTGGAAACCCCCTAGGAATATTTCAGAAGTTCGTAGTTTCCTTGGACTTGCCGGTTATTATAGGCGGTTTGTTAAAGGCTTCTCTATCATAGCGACGCCTATGACCAAACTCTTACATAAATGAGTCCCTTTTGAGTGGAATAAGAAAATACAACAAATTTTTAGACAGCTAAAGGCGTATCTTACGGAAGCCCCAGCGTTGACGCAACCCGAGCCGGGAAAGGATTATGTAGTTTTCAGTGATAGCTCATTATGTGGGTTAGGTTGTGTTCTAATGCAAGAGTGTAAGGTTGTGGCTTACGCCTCAAGGTAGCTTAAGCCTCGTGAAAAGAATTACCCCACACATGATTTGGAATTAGCGGCATTTATCTTCGCCTTGAAAATTTGGAGACACTACCTTTATGGGGAAAAGTGCTACGTTTATACAGATCACAAAAGCTTGAAGTACCTCCTCACTCAAAAAGATTTGAATCTGAGACAAAGAAGATGGATTGAGTTGCTGAAAGACTATGACTGCATCATAGGGTATCATCCCGGTAAGGCCAATATGGTGGCTGATGCTTTAAGCCGAAAATATGTCAGATTTGAGAGCGATTTTCACTCGGTTGAGGATGGCCGAGGATGGAGGGTTGCTAGCCGAACTTCGTGTAGAACCTACCTTGATACAAGAGATAAGAAAGATGCAAGTTATAGACGAAGACCTTGTGGCCAAGATTGAATCAAATCAAAGAGGTAAAGAATATAATTTCGAGGTACGAGATGGTGGATTTTTGTATTTCAATGGCCGATTATGTGTCCTAGCATTGGAAGACCTTCAGGATCGTATCCTTAGAGAGGCACACCATAGTCTGTATACAGTTCATCCCGGAAGTAACAAAATGTATCAGGATCTTCGATCCTACTATTGGTGGCCAGGCATGAAAATGGATATATCTGAGCTTGTAACCAAGTGTCTTGCATGTCAGCAAGTAAAGGCGGAGCATCAGGTTCCTTCGGGCTTGCTTCAGTCCATTCAGATTCCTCAATGGAAATGGGATATGGTGACAATGGATTTTGTTATGGGATTGCTGTTGACACAACGGAAGCATGATCAATTTGAGTGATCGTGGATCATTTGACCAAGTCGGCTCACTTCATACCAGTACATATGGATTTCACCCTTGAACAGTTAGCTAGATTGTATATCAAGGAGATTGTAAGACTGCATGGAGTACTGTCATCGATTATATCGGATAGGGATCATTGCTTTACAGCTAGGCTTTAGAAGAAGATTCATGAGGTTTTGGAAACCAAGTTGCATTTAAGTACAGCCTTTCATCCTCAAACCGATGGCCAGTCTGAGCGAGTTATCCAAATTTTAAAGGATATGCTCTGGTGTTGTGTTATTAACTTTGACAAGAGTTGGGATGAGCAATTACCGCTGATTGAGTTCGCCTACAACAACAGTTTCCAGTCCAGTATTAAAATGGCTCCCTTCGAGGCTTTGTATGGACGTAAGTGTAGAACCTCTCTTTATTGGACAGAGCTTAATGAGAGAAGAATTGTAAGATCAAAATTAATCAGAAAAACAGAAGAAAATGTTTAGATCATCAAGGAAAGGTTGCAAGCGGCTTTTGATCGTCAAAAGGGTTACGCAAACCAGAGACGCAAGCATGTTGAGTATGAGGTTGGTGATAGAGTTTTCCTCAAGGTGTTGTCGTGGAAAAGAGTCATCTGCTTTGGGCAGAAGGGCAAGTTGAGCCCAAGATTTATTGGACCATACGAGATCATTGAGCGAGTAAGACCTATAGCTTACCAGTTAGCCCTGCCCCCTAATTTGGCATGTATCCATAATGTGTTCCACGTATTGATGTTAAAACGTTACTGTTCGTATCCTTCGTATGTGGTTTCATTTCAAGATATTGAGGTTAGTCCTGACCTAACATATGAAGAGGAACCAATAAGAGTGCTTGACAGAGGGGTTAAAGAGCTTCGCAACAAATGTATACCCTTTGTAAAAATGTTATGGAGGAACCACGGAGTCGAAGTGGCCACGTGGGAGGTTGAAGAGGACATGAAGCTATTTTACCCACACTTGTTTCCCAAAGGTAAATTTCGAGGACGAAATTTTCTTAAAAAAAGGGGAAAGTTGTCACGACCCGAATTTTGGAATTCGAGATTTGGGTTAACCCGAGTGTTGGGTAGAAAATAAGGCCTTGAGTATCTTTTGGGCTTGATTTGTGTGTTGTGGGCTTAAGTTGAGATATTGTTGGAAGGGACATTTTAGTAAAAGCAAGGCTGTATGTAGGAGAAAGGGGCTGATGGTGTTTAATTTCTTATAAGGTGAATGAGGTCACCATTGTTCTTTGTCACTCTTTTCCCCTACCCTCATCTCTCACCTAAGTTGAGTGTTAAAGGTAGGATCTTTAAGGTTTTGGGGTGTGAATCTCGTTTTGCTTATTAAAAGAGTTTTAGTCAGCTTGGAAGGATCTACCATCAAGGTAAGTTTGGTTTAAAATGGTGGAGGTTGGGTTGTAGAGGAGAACGGGAATGGGGAGTTGAGGGCTCCATTCTCTTTTTGAGCTGTGTCTTTAGCTTCCCAATCTTTTTACTAGTGTTGTGACATGTTTCCATCTATCTTTGTAGTTAGAGAGCTTGGTGAGCACTCTAAGGCTCAAGGAAAATGGAAGGTTTGGAGCTGGTAGGATCAAGTTGTTGGTGCTTTTGAGAAGGTTAGTACATTTTTGGTTCCTTTGTTTTCCTGCATATCACATAGATAATTGCTTGTATGCCATTCTAGTGATTTGAGCATGTTTGAATGTCTTGATGGGGTGTTAATGGCAAAACCCATGATTGTTGTTAAAAGCTTGTAAAACTGGTAGAAATCGACTTAAAAATTTCCCCATAACATGTAGGTCAAATTTCAAGGTTTATCTTGTTGTTTAGTGTGTATTGGAATTGAGTTTCGAACTCCAGACCTGGAAATCTGGGTTTGCGTACCGGTACTGGTGCTTTAGTACCAGTACTCCTTCTTAAAGATGAGTCAAGTTGTGAGAGGCGTACCGGTATGAGTTTTCGAGTATCGGTACCCCTTGCTTGTTAGGAATTCCAGTAGCGTGTTCATGTACCGGTACGCTATGGAGCATACCGGTACCACTGTTCCATTGCTTGTAGGAGGCTTTCATGTACCGGTACGGATGAGGATTGGTATGGGTGGTTTAAGTTACCAGGTATCGATACGGAGTTAAGCGTATCGGTGCAGTTTGGGGATTCAATTTGTTCGAACCCAAATCATCAGTACCCAAGGTAGAGTACCAGTACCCTTAGGGGAGTACCGATACCCATATAGGAGTATCATTACTGACTGGGCAATCTGCCCAAGAAAGTTGAAGGTTAGTTTTGGGGTTCCATAATTCGAGGTATAGGTCCCAAAGGGTCCCTAGGGGTATGAAATAAGTTTTAAAACTGAGAACTAGATGTCCAACCCCATATTTGAATAAATGAGAATACAAAGGAGATTTATGTGTTAGTAGACCTTACATTGGTTAAAGTCTTTAATGTATTAATATGGTAATAATGAGTTGTGCCGTGCGTGCACTTGGTTGATGGGATCCGAATGCCCAATAATTATGTTGCAACACCGTGGTAAGTTAAGGGATAGAGGTTACCGATGCTATGTGTCCCGAGCCTCATCTGTATGTACTTAAGGGATAATTTCGAGCAGTTTGTATGATCTGATACTGCGTGACCCAGCCTCACCCAGGGTGTATGTTTCGATACTGCGTGACCCGACCTCACCCGAGTGTATGTACCGATGCTATGTGACCCGACATCACTCTCGTACGGTATGGTATGGTATACGGGTTTTGTGAGCCCTTATTTACTGATAATTGAATTGATGTTTGACCATGTGATCCCATGTGTTTAAGCGATCAGAGTAGTGTCACTCGATATTCATGTTTGTTCTATCATTGTTGACTACATGCTTATGTTTATGATATGCATGAAGCATAGTAGAATAAAGGTGTCTCCATTGACCTTTCGAGCTCAGCGTTTGGAATGGTCATTTCTTTACGCAGGTTATTAGGTTTCTGCGTGGTTTACGAGGAGCCATCGGAGTAGAACTTCAGCTCATCGACATGTGAAGAGTACAATACTTAGATTTTTAGGGGCAATGTATTCATAGGACCCTTATATTTTGCATATGTAACTCTTATTTACGTATTTCCGTATCGAATTTTTTATTACTATGTTTTAAATCAGAGCTCCAAAGTAACGTTTACAAAATTGTATAACCATTTTTATTTTTATTTTTATGGTTTATGAAGTATGGATTTGGGCTAAACTCGCTCGCAAGTTTTCAAAAATGGGTTTGGGTTTGAGGCCCAATGTGACACCGGGTTTGGGGTGTTACAGTTTTTACTGGCAATTTTTTAGGCTTGCGTCGTAATATTATTTGGCTTGAGAAGAAAGAGAGATCATACCATGAACTCCCACGATAATCCAGACATTACTAGGCTTACTCATCATACTCATACCCTAAAGTTTTTGGCTTGAGAACTAAGATGGAGCAACGAAGCCCCAAGGTACGTATTATGTCTAAGGCAGAGGAGAGTTCTATTTTTTCTTGTCTTTGGCAAAACATTGTTGCCTTATTCTTTCTTTTTACTCAGGCATCATTTTTTCTTTTTCTTTTTTTATATTTTTTATTATGAGTTCAGTTTCAAGAATCCTAAGTTTGTTTTAGGAATTAGATGCATACTACGTGTTAAGTGAAACTACAATTTCCTAAACTAGAAATCAATTGCCAGGCAAACCTGGCATTACTAACCTACTAGCTCGTGCTAACTAAAGATTCTAATTTCATCATCGAACAAAGTATACTAGTACAAACTCTAGCTAATCTAGCATATATGTTTATTAGATCAATCAGGCCTTGTAATTTTTTATGGTTTAGTATGCATGTGTTAACCTAATCTACATGGCAAAATAATGCAAACATAATCATAAAAACGATTGCATGACATGGCAAAAGATGCGACACCCAGACCAGAGGTGTGCATTGTCCTCAATGCATGAAAACATATATATATATAAATGAAGTGCATGAAAAAAATAAAAAATATGCAAATAAAGGAGTTAAGGGGAAGAAACTCCTCTTCAGAATATTTCGGGTATGAGACGTGGGTCTTTCTCTTGAAAAAGCTCCCTCAATTTGAAGCCATGAGATTCTTTCTCTTTAGCTGGATTTTGATACGGAAGTGAAGGCTCTCATATCATAGAGGGTCTCATCGATTATCCTCACCGGCTCAGATACAGCTTGGGCTACAGGAGTGGCATATGAAACAGGTACAACTGGTGGCACTATGGTCTTGGCAGAGACTTCTTTTTTAGACTCTTGGGAAGTCTCGGTCTTGGTAGATTCAACCTGAACATGCAAAACAAAGATTTTGGAATTAGATTGTTGCGTCGGAATGTGAACAAAATATGGGCTAAGCGGTATTCCTTTTGGTGTAGTGAACTTAGCTGGGAACTCTAGAAATGGTGGCAAAAAATTAGTGGTGATGCTCTCGATGGTTATCTTAAGGGTACGATCCCATGATCCCTGGCTTTAATGTATTGCCAGATCATTAAATTTTGCTCCTCAGCTTTATCAAGTTTTTGGAGAATGAGTTATTGTCTCTGAAAAATCTTAGAAAGTAATACCAAGGCATTATCTGACATTGTTGTCGGCATCAGTATGATAGGTTCTGCCTTAGGCGTTTTTGCAGCAGACACCGGCACAGTAGTCTTTCCATTGCCCTTCTCCTTTGCCTCTCTGGTAATTAATTGGCTGCACAGCGCAAGAGTAATACTCTCTTGCTTTTCTGGGTGTTCCTACAAATCTTAGAGACTAAAGAAAGAAAAACTAAACTGCCACTTCCCTTGTCGACATACTTGTAGGTTTCATCAATGATCAGACGCCCTATATTGATTTTTCTCCCCATCATTATCGAATGCATCAACGCCATTCTCTCTTCGGAAACAATCTCGTTGTGCATTGTGGGCATAAGGTTTGCTTTCAGAAAGTGGTTCTAACCCCTCGACTATGGCTTTAGTGCCAGCCATTTCACAGTCTTGTGGCCTTTGGATGAAACAATCTATTTTGTGCCAGGTTCCCACAAGTTCTTCAAAATAAAATTTCTCTTGGCATCATCCAAGGATTCAGCAAACGCTGAATGTTCTTCTTCTGCTCCATCCAACTTAAACAAACCATTAGCATATCCCTCATCAAATCATACACACGTACCATGCACAAATAGAAAAGGTGAATCCTTTGTGGTGAGATGGGCGTAGAACTCACAGACGACAGTGGAATCAACCTCTCCTGATAGCTGACAAAAGGTCTCCCATTTGTGCGTTTCGAAAATGGCAACCATTTCTGGCGAGAACCCTAAGTTAAGTTCGTTCTTGAATTCAAAACCCTTCTTGTAAAAAAAGGTACGAGCAAAAAAGTTCTCTTTATATCTTTTCTTGATCTCGACATTGAAGAAAATCTTGAATATGGCTAAAGAGGACGCCATGGAAGGAAGTTGGGGAAATCAGAAAAGGTGAAGGGAAAAATAATTTTGGTTCTTACTTTCTTGTCGTGCGAGAAAGAATAAAGAGAGAGTGAAGATTGAGCTAAGGGAAAATTAGGGGTTTAATAAGGAGAAAGAAACAATTGAGTTGGTTTAATGGAGAGGTTAATGGGGGTAATGATGGTTATGGCAGTTATGTGTGTTTAAGGAAGTGGGAAAATGATGGGTTTAGGGTTTAATGGAAGTGACGACACGAGAAAAAGAAAAAGGGTGACAGGTTAGGATAAAAATTCAAGTTTTAACTTTAACCTAGGCAGTTAGGGATTTTCCTGCTTCGGCAAAAATACCTTTCCCCTTGGGCCTGCTCTCACATAAGGTCCACGTGCTATCAGATGGTTGTCCAAATGCCAGCCTGTTTTAGCATACTGCTCTGGAAAAATTTCTTGTACTAACACTCACAAAGAAAAACCTTTCAAAGTAGAAAAAAATAAAACAGAAATAAACTAAAATAACAAAAAGAAAAGTAACTAACCTAAATATTTACAGTGATCAAACGATGATGGCAAAATTATACATTTTTTTCCAGGAGAATGGTCTCCTTGGCATCACCTTGACTACCTCCCCAATAGTGCTTTAATCTCTGAACATTTACCTTGATCGTTACCCCTATTTTCAAGTATTTAATGTCAAACGCACCATAAGCATAAGGCTTAATGACTCCAAATGGCCCTGACCATTTAGAATTGAGTTGTCTTAGAAATAACTTGAGCCTAGAGTTGAATAATAGCACATTCTACCCGACTTCAAACTATCTCAGCAAAATTCTGCTATCATGCCATCTCTTCTTTCGTTGCTTATATAACTTGGCACTCTTATAAGCTTGTGTCCTGAATTCTTCCAGCTCATTTAAGTCTAGCAAATGTTTCTCACCTGCAGCCCTCCATTATATATTCAATTGCTTGGTAGCCCAATAGGCGCGATGCTCTAATTCTACTAAAAGATGACATGATTTGCCAAACACCAACTTGTAGGGAGAGGTCCCTAGTGGAGTTTTGAAGGTTGTCCTATAAGCCCATACAGATTCATCTAAACTTGAAGACCAGTCCTTTCGAGTTAGGTTCACAGTATTTTTTCAGGATATTCTTGATCTACTTATTTGAGATTTTTGCCTAGCTATTCGTTTGAGGATGGTAGGCAGTGGCAATTCTTTGCTGGATTCCATACCTGTATAGAGCTCTACTAATTAATTGACATTTAAAATGAGTACCTTCATAATGAATGATAGCTCTGGGGGCACCAAATCTTATAAAGATATACTTGTGTAGAAACTTAGCCACAACCTTGGCATCATTTGTAGGAAGAGCAACTGCTTCAACATACTTCGAGACTAATCTACTGCCATAAGTATGTATACATTGTTGAATGATGGGGAAAATGACCAATAAAGTCTATCCCCTACACAACAAACAACTTTAATGGCATAATATTCTGGAGTGGCAATTGATTTCTGCTGAAAATGTTTCTAGTATGTTGGCATCGATCTCATGTCTTGGAAAAATAATGGGCATCTTTGAACAGTGTGGGCCAGATAAATCCTGACTGCAATGCCTTGGCCGTTGTTTTCATTCTAGCAAAGTGTCCTCCATATGGTGACGCATGGAAAAGCTAAAGAATATTTTGTTGCTCATCTTCTAGAACACAACGGCGAATGACTTGGTCAGCACATTGCTTGAAAAAGAACGGCTTATCCTAGTAATATTGTCAGATACCCCTAAAAAAATTTCTTGGCATTGTTTGCCAAGTCTGGTGGCAACATTTTGCTGACCAGTAGTTGACTATGTCAGCATACCCTGGTATAGGTTGCAAGCAAATATTCATTAGGGAAATCATCTTTAATGGCAGCGGTGTTGCCATTCTCATGGTGGTACTCTAATCGAGACAAGTGATCAGCTATTTGATTTTTTTCCCTCTTTATCTTGAATTGAGGTCAAACTCTTACAACAATAGTATCCATCGAATCAGTCTGGGCTTGGCATCCTTTTTGGCCAAAAGGTATTGAGTGTCGAATGGTCTATGTGCACTACAACTTTACTACCCACCAAGTAAGATCAAAATTTGTCAAACGCAAAGATAACTGCAAGGAATTCCTTCTCAGTTGTGACGTAGTTAAGCTAGGTCTCATTCAATGTGTGGCTAGCATAATAGATGGTATAGAAAATTTTACCACGCCTTTGTCTTAACAAAGCTCCAATGGCATATTCGCTGGCATTGCACATGAGTTCGAATGGCTCATTCCAATATGGTGCCATGACTATAGGGGAATTAATCAACTTGTCTTTTAGTTCCTGAAATGCTTTCAAACAAGAATCATCAAACGCAAAAGTGGTATTCTATTCCAAAAGCAAACATAAAAGTTTAGAATTTTTTGAGAAATCTTTAATAAAACGACGGTAAAAACATGTATGTCCCAATAAAACTTTTAATACCTTTAACACTTGTGGGTGGTGGCAATTGTTTGATTACCTTTATCTTTTCTTCGTCAACTTCTAGTACTCCATTGGTTACTTTATGTTTGAGAACTATGATTTCCTTCACCATGAAGTGACATTTTTTCCAGTTCAAGACTAGGTTAGTTTCAATACATCTCCGCAGAACAAGATCCAAACTCTGAAGGCATTTCTCAAATGTTTTTCCAAACATTGAGAAGTCATCCATGAACACTTCCAAGTTGTTCTCGATTATGTTCGAGAAAATCGACATCATGCAATGTTGAAACATTGCTGGGGCGTTATACAATCCAAAAGGCATTTTTCTAAAAGTGAATGTCTCATATAGACAAGTGAACATTATTTTCTCCTAATATTCTAGAGCGATGGCAATCTGATTATAACCCGAGTAGCAGTCTAGAAAGCAATAAAATACCTTACCTGCCAACCTGTCCAACATCTGATCGATGAAGGGCAGTGAAAAGTGGTCCTTCCTCATGGCATTTTTTGCTTCATATAATTTATGCACACCCTCCAGCCTGTCACGGTTCTCGAGGGGATCGCTTCATCTTTATTGTTCTGGACCACAATTATTCCACCCATCTTTGGCACACATTGCACTGGGCTGACCCACAAGCTATAAAAAATAGGATAAATTATCCTGGTATCTAGCCATTTTATAACTTCTTTCTTGATTACCTCTTTCATGCTCAGGTTCAGTCTCCTTTAGGCCTCTAATGTTTTGCCATGGTAATCCTCTAAACTGATTTTATGCATGTATATTGTTGGGCTTATCCCTCGGATATCAGCCATGGTCCATCCCAAGGCTTGCTTGTAATTGCCTAATGTCTCCAGCAATCTCTACTCTTGATCATCAGTCAAATTGGCAGCAATAATCACTGGCAAAGTTGAGTTGTCTCCCAGGTAAGCATATTTGAGGTGGCTTGGCAAAGGTTTCAGTTCTAGTTCTGGTGGCTCCTCAAAGGATAGTATAGGGTATTCACCTCTCTGCCAGCCAACTCAAGTGGCTTAGTGGTACCAAAATAACTCACGACTTCATTCTGTATGGCTGGTTCTTTAGATTTTTCACTCATCATGTTCTCATCATCCAGTCTTCTGGCATCATCATTAGCGTCCTGGTAATTCTGTGCCATGTCCACAGAGAAAATAGATTCTATCATCTCAATAGCTTGACACTCATCAGGTTTATCTACACACTTAAGAGCTTGAAATACACTAAATGTAACTTGTTGGTCATTCATATGTATAGTAAGCTCACCATTTAGAACATCAATTAAAGTCCTACCTGTGGCAAGGAATGGTTTTCCCAAGATAATTGGGACATTATCATCAGTCTCATATTCTAAAATAATAAAATCAACAGAAAACATAAATTTGTCTAACTTTATCAACACATCCTTAATCTTAGCCTTGGGATGTGCATAAGATCGATATGCTAATTGAAGTGTTAATGTGGTAGGCCTTGCTTCAATTCCAAGCTTTCTGAATACTAACATTGGCATTATATTGATGTTGGTTCCCAAATCACACAGTGTCTTTCCCATGAATCTATTGCCAATCGTGCAGGAAATAGTGAAACTTCTTGGATATTTTAGTTTTGGTTGCAATCTATTACTTATGATTGCATTGCATCCTTCAGTAAGAGCAACCATCTCAAAATCACCCAGCTTTCTCTTTTTGGACAAAATATTCTTCATGAATTTGACACAGTTGGGTATTTGTTCGAGAGCTTCCACTAATGGTGTGTTGATCTATAGTTGTTTAAGGACTTCCAAGAAATGCTTAAATTGTTGATCTTGCTTGTGTTTCTGGAGCCTTTATAGAAAAGGTGGTGGCGGATATGTGAATGATGGTTTGGCTGGTTTTGCCAAAATAGTGTTCACATCAGATTGAGGTCTAGCGTCATCAGTGCATGCCTCCTTCTTCTCTGCCTAAATGGTGCTTGTGTTTCGGGAGCCTTTGCGGAACGGATGGTGGCGGTGCATTATTGTTCTGACGCTGGGCATTAAATTGGTTACTTCTCTGATTTACCCAACAAAAGTTGGGATGTTACTTCTAACCTGCATTGTAAGTATTGGAATGTGGGTTAAAATTGCGATTAAAATTTCCAACAAAATTTAGCGATTCAAGGTTTGACAGGTATTCATCTACATGATGATCCTCTCCACAAATAGTGCATAATGGTTCTAGTGCCTTTACTTCTCGGACTTCAGTAGGTTTTTGCATAGTCTTCACTATATTGGTAAGATGGGCAATTTGAGCATTAATAGATGATAAGGCATCAAGATTCAATCTTTCAACATCTTTTGTTTTAGTCCCCAGTCTAGAAGTAGGATACTAGATGTCATTGGTGGCAATCCTTTTCAGGATGTCAAATGCCTCCGTATAATTCTTGTCTAGCAATGAACCATTTGCCGAAGCATCAACCAGAGTCCTGGTATAAGTATTGAGTCTATTATAAAAGGTCTCCATTTGGTTCCAAGTAGGGAATCCATTTATGGGACACTTCCTCAATAGGTCCTTAAAACGCTCTCAAGCATCATACAAAGTCTCATTATCAGCCTGCCTAAAAGTAATGATTTCACTCTGCAGCTTGACATTAATTTTAGGGGACATAAATCTCAGAATGAACTTCTGGTATAATTCTGCCCATGAAGTAACTGAACCAAGTGGAAAAAATTTAGCCACAATTTTGCTTTATCTTTCAGAGAAAATGAGAATAGTCTCAACTTCACTATTTCTCCAGCTATACCAGGTTGCTGAAATAGTTGGCAAACCTCTATGAATTGCTTCAAGTGTTGCCTTGGGTCTCCAATATGTGATCCATCAAATTGACCTACATTCAACAGCGTTTGAATTATTACTGGTTTAAGTTTAAAATTTGTTGTATTTACCTATGGACCAATCGATCCTGGTATCAAATTTTCTATGGTTGGTGCCAAGTGTCCTCTGATAGGTTTTTTCTCCTTCAGTAACACCAGCAGGTGCGGGCAGTATTTCTTTATGTATTGGCGGATTTTCTTGATTGTTAATGACACCATCTACTGTATCATTTCCATTAAGAGTCATTTCTCTAAGTTTCTTTTTCAACCTGTGTAGAGTTCTTTCAATTTCTAGGTCGTATGACCAATCCTCCTTCGCAGAGCGGCTCCTGGTCATACACCAAGCAAAACAAAATAAGTAAAATTAACAAACACAAATAAAAATTAAAACAATAATTTCCTTTGCAATCCCTGAAAATGACACCAAAAACTTGTCGACTGACTAACGCTTGGCAAATAATCGATGAATGAGCATAAATATGCCAGCAAATAATGCCAAGTTTAGGTTTTTTTGCGTACAAGTATACACAATCAGCAAGTAATACAGCAGTAAGCTGAGTATCGTATCCACAAGGATTGTCTAGGAATAAAATGCCATGATTTTACTTGTGAAAGGGACAAATGAGTTTGATTTGGAATTTGAATTAGGAAAATGACTAAGGAAAAATGCAATGAAAATTCAGACAGTTTGGTAAACAAGTGTATTCAGATTGATGGTTGGCGTTGGCAATGGATGCTTGGATTTCACGCTAGCTATAGCAACAATTAATAGCTTTCAGCCTTGGTTTTATTGCCGAGCAGATTTTAAGTAGTATTGCCTCTTTCGATGGAAATACCCTAAGTTAATTATCTTTAACACCTACACGTCTATAGCGAGTTTTCAAACAGTTAACTTGGTTAAGATTCAATTTTTACTCCTAAGGGGTAGAATCACTTCAGGAGTAAGTTCATCTACTTGAATATCTTCTGTTAAAGTTTCTCACCTTAGTACTTGGCAATTAATCATTAACTCTTAAGTCTGTTAAGATATTAAGGGGCAATATGCATGCAATGCCAACTATCGTACGGCAAACAATTGAAGAAAAATAAGTACTAGCAAAAATAGACAAAAATGCCAAAGGATTCAAATATTAAAAGCTAAAAACAAGCTGGGCGTTCATCACAAAAACATCCCCAACCAACTTAAGAAAATTAGTTCATGGTTGGGGGAACCATCAACACCATATCATTTTTAGCAAACATAATCATAAAATTAAAATGAAAATAAAGAGAAATGGACAAAGAATGAGATACATCGATGCATACCTTTACTGGATCCAGAGCTCTCGATCCTATCTTGATCGAACCACGATCTACCCTCTACTTTTATTCTTTACCACAGTGTAGCCTCCTTAGCTCAATGATCGACTTACTTTTATAGGCACTTCGTGGAAACTCTAGATGGGGTTTAGATTTGAAAATTGGTTGTGCACTTAGGATAAAGCGCGTTATCCCCTTATCTACTTATTTTCTCATTTGAAAATTAGGGTTGACTGGACTCTTTGACCCACAGCTAACTGACCAGACATCGGTCACCCTTCTTTTACCAACCAAGCTTGCAATCCTTGTCCTACTTTTGCCAACAGTGCTCGATATTTCTTTTCTGGTACTTCACTCTGCTCTGCCAACTAATTATGTCCTACTTCTGCTTCTAACCTGCCCTGCACACCACAGCAAAGAAATACACATTTACTCTGAAAAATGAAATATTCCTTATCTCCATAATGCAAATGCATGATTCTACTAACTAAATGCATGAATATGTATTCAAAGTCAAGCTAAACCATGCTAATATGTATATGAAAAGTAGTACTTTTGAGGAGTTAATGGTTTGTTTATGCTATTAGACGCTATGATGATAGAGATGAGTCAGACGTTATCGCATTTTGTTCCATACTTTGCATTGCTTGATAATGGTTCCACTCATTCATATGTTTTGAGATCTGTATCCCGAGACCTCTAAATTCCAAATAAAACCTCCGAGAGTGTCGTTACTATTATGAGTCCAATGGTTAGTCCATGGTTGTGGACAAGGTTTTCAGACAATGTCTTCTTGAGGTTCAAGAGGAAATCTTTCCAGGCGACCTTATAAAGTTACCGTTAAAAGAGTTTGACCTGATCCTTGGTATGGATTGGCTGACTGAACATCATTTTAATCTGGATTATGAGTCCAAGAGGGCAACTTTGAAGATTTTTAATGATTGGACAGTGGTTCTAATAGGAGAGAGACGTGGGTATTTGTCTAATATGGTATCTGTTTTAATTCCCAATAGGATAATTTGTAAGAGGTATGAGACATTTATTGATTGTATCCTGAATACAAAGGGCTCCTTATCCAAGATTGAGGAAATTCCTACAGTGAAAGAGTTTCTTGATGTATTTTCTGAAGAGTTGTCTGGATTACCACCAGATAGAGACGTTGAGTTTGAGATTGAGACTTATCCGGGTTCTGCAACGGTTTCTATGACTCCTTACTGTATGGCTCCTAAGGAGCATAAGAAGCTAAAGATTCAGTTGCAATAGCTCATTAACTAAGGTTTTATCCGACCTATCTCTTCACCTTGGGGACCTCTAATTCTATTCGTTAAAAAGAAAGATGGTTCTTTCAGGCTGTGTATCGATTACTGAAACCTGAACAAGATGATGGTCAAGAATAAATACCTTCTACCTAGGCTTGATGACTTGTTCGATCAATTTCGGGGAGCTACAATTTTTTTGAAGATTGATCTCTGTTCTAGGTACTATTAGTTGAAGATAAAGGGGTCTGATGTTGCGAAGACTGCCATTTGTACCAAATATGGGCATTACGAGTTTCTAATGATGCCATTTGGTTTGACTAATGCTCTGGTTTCCTTTATGGATCTGATGAATCATATATTTTGACCCTACTTAGATCAGTTTATGGTGGAGTTCATTGATGACATCCTGGTCTACTTCCGGACTAAGGCAGAACATGTTGAACATCCGAGGATTATTCTGCAAACTCTTAGGGAGTATCGATTGTATGTTAAGTTGAGCAAATATGAATTCTGGCTCAAAGAGGTTACATTTCTTGGGAATGTTGTATCGACTCGAGGTATTCAGGCTGATATAAATAAGATTGAGGCCATTGTGAGCTAAAAGCAACCTAAGAACGTTTCTGAGATCTGTAGTTTCTTAGGTTTAGCTGGGTATTACAGATGCTTTGTTGAGGGTTTTTTATTATTGCTGCTCATTTGAAAAAGCTTTTGAGGAAGAATATCTCATTTATCTAGACTGATGCTCAGCAAGAGGGTTTTGAGAAGTTGAAGACAGCTCTTCCCAAGCTTTAGTATTGACTCAACCTGAGTCGTGGAAGGATTTTATAGTTTATAGTGATGCTTTGCACTCAGGAGTTGGTTGTGTTTTGATGCAAGACGGGAGAGTAATCACTTATGTGTGTCGTTAGTTGAGGCCGGATAAGTATAATTACCCCACCCATGATCTAGAGTTGGTTGCTGTGGTTTTTGCCTTGAAGATTTGGAGACACTATCTCTACGGAAAAAAATGTTATATTTATACTGGTCACAAGAGCCTGAAGTATCTCCTTACACATAAAGATCTTAATCTAAGACAACGTATTTGTCTTGAGCTTCTTAAAGACTACGATTGCATGATTGAGTATCACTTAGGGAAAGCCAATGTTAGCGTCGATGCTTTGAGCGTAAGATTATTTTAGAACTGAGGTCTCTATTTGCCAGGATGAGTATCTATGATGATGGCAGTTTACTAGCAGAGTTACAGGTTAAGCCGACTTTGGCCGAGGAGATCAAGGCCAAACAACTCCTAGATAGTTCCTTACTTCCTGTCATACAGCAGGTTAAGCAAGGATCCACATTTGTTTATGCTTTTGATAAGGATGGAGTTCTATGCTTCAAGGGACATTACTGTATACCTGATGATACCGAGTTGAAGTAGGTCATTCTCAGTGAGGCTCATAGCAGCCCTTATGCTATGCATCCTGGTGGGGATAAGATGTACCAAAATCTAAGAAAGAGATATCGTTGGGTTGGTATGAAAAAGAATATCTCTGATTATGTGTCACGGTGCTTGACTTACCAACAGGTTAAGGCAGAACATTAGTATCCTTCTGGTCTGTTGCAGCTCATTAAGATTCTCGAGTAGAAGTGGGAATATGTCACAATGGATTTTATTATCGGGTTACATCTGACTTCTTCTACGAAATATTCTATGTGGGTGATTGTTGATCAACTCACTAAGTCAGCTCATTTTATTCTTGTTCAAGTTACTTATTCTCTGGAGAAGATGGCTAGACTGTATGTTTCTGAGATTGTCAAACTTAATGGTTTACCTTTATCTATCATTTCTGACCGAGACTTGAGATCCACCTCCTAATTTTAAAAGGCCCTACAGGAGGCCTTGGGTACACGTCTGAATTTCAGTAAATTCTTTCATCCACTGACTGATGATCAGTCAGAGAGAGCGATTCATATTCTGGAGGATATGATGCGATGATGTGTGATCAATTTCTACGTCAGTTGGGAGGATTTCTTGCCCTTGGCCGAGTTCGCATATAATAACAGTTATCAGGCTAGTATCCGTATGGCACCATATGAGGCTTTATATGGTCGTAAATGTCGTATTCCTATTTGTTGGACTGAGTTATATGATAGGAAGACTTTGGGTCCATAGTTGGTCTGAGAGACTAAAGAGATCGTCAGATTGATCCATGACCGTCTGAAGGATGCCTTTGATAGACAAAAGTCTTATGTTGATCAAAGAAGAACAGATATTGAGTTTAGTGTTGAGGATCATGTTTTTCTAAAAGCATCTTCGTGGAAAAAATTTTAAGATTTGGACGCAAGAGAAAGCTGAGTCGTAGATTTATTGGACCGTACCGCATTCTAAAGAGAGTTGGACTTCTTACTTATCAGCTTGAGTTACCTCCTAAACTTAGTCATATACATAAGGTATTCCATGTTTCTATGTTCCAGCAATATCGTCTGGATCTAAGCCACATTATTTAGATTCAGAATGTGGAGTTGAGGCTAGATTTATCTTATGAGGAGGAGCCTGTTCAGATCTTGGATCGGATGAGAGAGTTCTAAAGAACCGGCGTATTCCTATGGTTAAAGCATAATGGAGTAATCGTGGTACAGAAGATTGTTCTGAGGCTGAAATTTCTTTTTAGGGGGAGTTGTAACACCCTTAATAAATATAATTAAATTTAAAAATAGAAATGAATGAATTTTTTTAAATGAATGAATATTGGTTGTCCATGGGGTTTGAATCCTTGACCTCATGCTTGGTGAACCCAAGCGTTAACCATATGGGCTAAAGATCACATCTAATTAAATCTCGTACCAGTTTCCTTCTAAGCTGTGTTTGGTTAGTTGTACCAATAATAAATAAGGTCTGAACCACTTACCTACCGTATTCAATGCCCCATTGGATCTGAAAAATATCAAATTTCTCTACAACACCAAGAGCCTCTCACCAACTCCCCTCGTCGATCACACGTCCGATCGGTGATCGACACTGCCATTGCCTTCTGAACCACCATCCATTTTTGATCTTAACCCTACCACCCACTCATACGATAACCTCACTGTTCATCGTAAAAGCTAGCTGAAAGGTCTGGCGAGAAACCCCAAGCATCGTCTTGCTGTATTTTGGATTTTTCGACCATCATTCTCGTCCGTTTGAGGAACAACCACAACCATCATCATCTTTAGGCCGAAGAGAGCAAAAAAGTGGTCGTCGATCACCAGTCCACCGCCATTTAATGCCTCATCGGAGCTATGTTTGTACTGGCCATATTTCTTTTGTTTGGTAAATTTAGGTGAAATTTTTGACTTGACTCGACTTGAGCTCGTTCGACCCAACCCTTTGACCCAAACCGCTTTAGTCCAACCTGAACCATTCGAGTTAACTCATTGAGTTAACCCATTTGAGTCAACTCAGTTGACTTTGACTGTTGACTTTGACCAAAAAGTTAACTTTTTTGAAAACCCCTATTTTATGGTTTTCAACATCCTGGGTTTATTTTTGAAGTCTGTTTTTGTAAAATTCTAACTCGAAAGCCTCCAAAATTGACGTTAAACTCAAACATGTATATGTACTAAATTAATTTATTTAAGTAAAGTTATTGAATAAAGTACTAACACATGGTATTATTTGTTTAAAGGTACTAGAGACTCTTTCGATCGTGTATTTGCCCAGCCTAGTTCTTCTCGATAAGGGCAGCCACATGAACCCGTTGTGACACGTAGGTATCAATACGTTGTGAATTATCATAGTTAAGAATTTCTCTTATATTAATGTAAGATTCGTTGTGTCTTAGGTTCTAACACACTATCAGAGCGTAACATTGGTGCTCAGTAGGCCATCTGACTGATCAAATCTTTTTAAGTGTGTTCCTTGTGTGCTACATAATGTTTTAAATGTTTTGTTTGAACTGATCATGAGCACATGAATGGCATTCTCTAATTTTGCAATAACATAACATGTTTCCTGATTTTAAGCATGATCATTATATATGTCTGTTTTTATGCCTAAGTACTTGATTTGATAGCATGATCTCTAGTTACTGTTTCACTGAAAATAATTGCCTACTTTATATCTACTGTTATTACTGCTTGCTACTAATTATTGTAACTACTACCTAGACTATTTTACTGGGTAATCAAGATAGAATATAAAGTCTCTGCAGGTTCAGCCCTAATCCGGTTGGTAATACCTTCTATATTAAGTTCCTAAGCTTTAGCTAGGGTAATTCCTCCTGTACTAGGTTTCTATGATTCGGCAAGGGTGATTCCTCTTAGACTTAAGGTGTCCCTTTAGGATGGCACCTACGCCCAATAGGCTTGGGTTAATGCCCATTTTAGATGTAGTTCTAGGGAACTGCATACTGGAGTTCGTTTGGTGGGTAGATAGGAATTTAAAATGAACTTTACTGCTACTTGAATTATGTGTTCTTGAAATAAAATGTTCACTGTATTGTTTACATGATATGTTTTAACTTTGCACTATTGAAACACAGTAAACTCCCTAGCTCACTCCCCCAAATTTTCTTCCTTTCACCTGACATTCAGAGGATCGACACATTCAGTATTTTATTTAAACCATAATGTTTCTATCCACCATTTTGTTCTTTCATGGTAACATGTGCCTATATTTTGGGATGTATAGAGTTTTATGTTATGAGTATTTATGGTTATATTCGATATAGCTCGTTTTGTAACTATCATCTTATATGTTTATATATATATGATTTCATCATCCTAAATCGGTTTATGCAAAGATGTTTTCAAATTAGATGCTTAAATTTTCGACATGTTTTTTTACTTGGATTTTAAATTTAGGATGTGCACTATTAGACTTGGTCATTTTGCATAGGCCAGTCTAGGGGTTATATTTTTCCTTACACAATTCACAAGTACCCTACTTTGAGCATCATTTTCTCATTCATCACTCAACTGTTTTTGAGCATACGAGATACCGTTGTAAAGATATTATAGAGTACAATATGAATCAATAAATTTATCATTCGGATCTCCACTTTTACCCATAGAAAGTCTGCCTCAAAGTTTTCAATTTATCATATTTTTCCAACAATCTCCCACATGAATGAAATTGATCATTTAATCAAAAACATTTTGGACTCAATGTGGTGATAAATTTTACAATTGATAGCTGCATAGGATAGGAAGGTGTCTACCCTTGAACATTCCCTTGTGAAAGTGTATTTACTTTACTGGCTAACCAGTAGACGTGATGTCCTTAAATTGTTCTGTCGTTTGTGTAGACGATGATATGCCTCACACAACTACCTCATTGGCGAGGTTTATAGTTCTCATGGTTATGTTCATATGGTCGTGAACATCTCCCTGGTTCTGCAAGAGTTTGGGAGAACTATGCATTAATAGTCTCTTTGAAGTGGCCCTATTTCACTCACACATAGGTTACTTATGTTGCTCGGATCACTGAAGCACACAATGGTCATTAAAAGCTTTGTTTAGCTTATACCAGTTTGATCATTGTTTACATCATAAGAACGGACTTGGGAAAAGAACCCCTATAGTGACCGCACAAGGTCTATGCAATTAAGTTGTCCCTTTGTACTTAGATCTTGAGATCTCTAGTCAACTACGTGGGTTTTTCTTCACATAAAGCCTTAAATTTTTCTAGGCTTTAGTCTCATTCCTTTTGATGCTTTCACAACTTGATCTCGATTTAACCCTTTGGTTAGCGGATCTGCAACGTTATCCTTTGATCTTACAAAATTAATAGAGATAACTCCATTTGAGATCAGTTGTCTGATGGTATTATGTCGACGATGCGTATGTCTCGACTTACATTATACATTAAGCTGTGTGCTCTACCAATTGTCGTTTGGTTATCACATTATATGCATATTGTGGGCACATATTTTGGTCATTCAGGAATATCCTCCAAGAAATTCTAAAGTCATTCGACTTCTTCACCAGACTTGTCTAGAGCTACAAGCTCAGATTCTATTTTGGATCTAGTTATAACTGTTTGTCTTGAAGATTTGCATGACACAACTCCTCCTCCCAAACTGAAAACATATCCACTTGTGAGAACATTTTGGGTTGCAAATATCAACCTAAAATGTTGTCGTATTTTTTTAACTTTTACGGTTCATTCAACATATTTCACGATAAGTATCGAAACTTCTTGGTACGTTTTGGAACTTATTCTACAAAACCTTAATTGTTAAAAGTTTTTTTAATATTTTAGGTTACATATTTCTTTATAGGTTTCGGTACATGTTTTAAAGTTCCAAAACTTTTTATTTCGACCTAAAATGTTATGCATAATTATAACATTTTAGGTTGCAACTGAAATATTGTCCCACATATGTCACGACAAGTTTCGAAACTGCATGATATGTTTCGATTCTTACCGACAACAATCAGTTCCAAATTCCATATTCCTTTTTTTTGTCTTGATCTAACGATCAAATCAATATTTATAAAGAAATGCTCATCCAATGATTCTAAGAACTCGTCGTTTATTAGCCGCATCTTAACACGCTTTTCTTTAGACTCTCCCAAATCCCTGAATCTTGGCCATCTCAACTTTTCTCTTCTTCCCTTGCACTTATGCAACTCAAGGTCCTTGTGTCTTATAATAGCTTCCCAGATATTGCCCCTTATTAAAAATGAGTATAGATAAGTGCAATAGGTGCGACACAAAGGGCCTCCTAAAAAGAAAGAGTTCAAAATGAGTTAAATATTTTTAAAGGAAATGTAAAAGATTAATTTTGATAAAGTGTATTGAGGAAGTAAAAAAATGTTGTACTTCATAGATTTTGAGTTTTGTTATGTTTATTGTTATTCAAAAGTCAATATACTACGCACACAATAAAACAACAAACAATTAAATTTTAAAATTAAAAGTCTCGTTTTAATAAATTATACGACCCTAATAATTTTTGAAGTGCACTTGTCACTTACCTTTTCGGAAATTATTGAAATTCTATATATTATTGAAATTGCATAACGTTATCAAAAGATTTCACTACATCTGGGTAGGATTGGCAAGGGCGAATCGTAATTAGTTAAAGTTAAAAAAATACATGAGAAACAGTATTAATTTTATTGTTCTTCATTTTACTTTTTAACATTCAAAATTTATAATTTCAAACAAAACCCCTAACATTCCCGTTGCACATTGGGACCTGAAAGAAGAGTGGGGTGGAAGTACATTGAAAAAAATGTAGCATCTCTTTTGTCATATAAATCGACTAGCATACATTTCTATTATAAGATGATGTTTTAAAATCAATTTTTTTCATTCAAAATATTAATATTCGAATTTTTATAAGATTATTAAATTTTCGTGCTAACACAACTCCCTCGTCACAATCTCACAACTTGGTTGTAACAAGGCAGTCATCACAATTAATTAGTAGGGACAAATCACCTCCTAACATTAAATTGAAGTTCCATAGTTTTGTACTAAAAAGCGAAGAATGTTTAAAACAACTGTTGATTAAATATAGTGTCTATTTTTTAATCAGAAAAAGGAATCGAACGGTCAATAGAGTTGTTTAAGGGGTAAGCATATGTCTCAAGACCAAACTACCGTGTGAATCCATGTGATTGGGGGAAAACTTCCTCACAAGACTGTTCAAAGAAGAAAAAAAACCACATTTCTTTCCTCACAACGGATCTAGCATACAACAAATCTAAATATCACGTACAACAGGTTTAAATGCGGTTAAAAAATAATAAATTTTATTTAAAAATTTAAAATAATAAACTTTTTAATAATATTTTAAGTTAATTTTTTTATAATTTTTAACAAATTTTAATACTCATAAAATAAATTTTAATATTTATTTATTTTTATAACATTTTAAGTTCTTAAATAAAATATCAGAACTTATTAAAATAATTAAAATAAAATGCTATCTAAAAATCTAATATTTTAAATTCTTATCTGACACAAATACAAATGATTTTACTTCATTTTTAACACGAAGTGAACAAATCTATCTTCTCCCTTGAAACCAGATGAACAATTCTTCTTATATCGTGATTCCAATCGTATTGTGTTTAAGCAAAAGTTGCAAATAATATTATTTGCAGATATATGTAACATTACTAAAGGAATGGTCTCTCTAAGAAAATATCATAAACATGGAAAATAATCTATTTAAACTGCTAACAATGAATGAGTGGCCGAGAGATTTGGGGTTTTGTTTTTGTTGTCGGATTCTCTAATGACGGTGGTGTTGTCTTTCTTACCGGAAGAAGGTTTGGCGAAAGCTCTCATGGGACTAGCAAACGCCCATCCCCAGCTCTTAGTACTCCCATCCTCGGCCGAAGAAGATAGCCAGTACGACGACGAGGACGATGAAGTGATGATGAAACCGCTGAATATGCCACCGCATTTGACCCTTTCTTTCATTGCAGATGATGCGCCGACGGTGGCGGTGGAAGCTTTTGGTTTGCCTTCTCGTTGGGATTCGACTCGCCTCAGAGTGCAGTCTCCAAACCCGGTCGAGATCCTCTCGAAGAAATCGCCTGAGAAGCTCCGGCATCCGCAGCCGACGGACCTGGATCTCGAAACCTTCCGCTCGAACGACGAACTGGCGGAGGGAGTGGCTTCAATGGGGAAACTATTGCTTTCTTCTATTACAACAATGCCCCCTTTCCTCGATGAACCTAAGCTTTTCTCCTTCGGTTTCACGATAGAACCAGACGAAGAAGCTCCACTAGCTGCGTCTATCGACGCCGTTGAGACGGTGGCCGGGGGTGGTGCTACGAAAGCAACTTTATCTAGCTTTTTGGTACCATGGGTCTTGGAAGAAAGGTAGAGAAATGACCAAAAACCGGTTCTTTTTCTAGTACTGAAGTCTCCACCATGTTCACCATCCAAGAACCGGCCTCTAATGGGAGCTGTAGTCGACTTGCTTCTCTTAAAAGCAATATTAGCTCCATGTCCATGATGATGATGATGATCTGATGATGCCGCCATCATCATCATCTTCTTCTTCTTCCCCAACAAGAAAGGGATCCTAGTTTTCCTTGTATAACATTCTTCATAATGACTATTATTATTGTTACCATTACCGTTCCTAGTTGACATGGGACGAACAACCGATACAGAAGAAGAAGAAGAAGAAGAAGAAGAAGTAGTAGCGGCGGAAATAGGGGCGGTGTCAGATCTAAGAGGCGGGGAAGAAGAAGAAGAAGGTGAGCCATGAATAGGTAAAGGAAAAGAAGAAGAAACCAACTTCCCTAGCTTTTCTTGAAGGCAAAAGGCACAGATCCCAACAGGGTTGTTTCTATAAGGATGATTGCTGCATTGCATTCCATCTCCCACATCGTCGTCCCCAACACCTACAGCTACTGTTACACCAACTCTCTCTTCCCCTTTGATTCCTTCCATCATATGTTTAACTTCAAAAGAAAAAAAAACTCTAAAATCTTTGCTCCTTGTCAATGGTATTGTCCTCTTTTCACCTTATTTTCCCAGCCAAGAAAGAAAGAGAGAAAAGGGGAGAGGGAGAGTACAAACAAAAGAAGGGAAACAGAGGGTCTGAGAGTGTAATTGAAAATAATATGCATTGAAAGGGGGTTAAGGGAAGACCGAAAGGGAGAGAGTCCCCAGGAGCACGTGGAAGCTGACTTGCCTACACATTAAACAAAGTGAAATCATATTTCGTTTGGGGCTGCTTATGAAACGATCGTTTAGTTAAAAACGGACGTTTAGATTAAAAAACTAAAACAAACAGTAGTTCTTGAAAGGTAAAACCGTTTGAAAAATAATTATGGCTCAAACGGAAAAACTAGATTTTCCAGCAGTTGCGGCGAAAAAACTCGGTTGAAAAAAATGTCAACTTTTACCCTTAGAAATCTCAGTCTTCATTGCGAAAATGGCTTGGTGTGCAGTGCCATATGCTTCTCTATTTTGCCATCTTCACCGCAAGGGCTCCATCGCTCCAACTCTCCTCCGCCGCTGCCCCACCTTCATCCCCCTGACTTTCTCTGCTTCTCGTTTATAGTCGTTGCCTCTTTTTCTCCTTCTAAATCTTTGTTTAAAAGACCTCTTTTTACTTGTTATTAGATGAAAAAAAAAAAATTGATATGAAGAATTGTTAGTTTTTCGATCAATATTCTTTACTATTTGATATATTATAATTTATTTTCTATAACAAATGTGTGAGCACCCAAATCTGTTTGGCGCTCTTTTTTTTGTTCGTTCGGGTTTTAAAATTTTTTCTCGGTTTATTTAATATTGAAAAAAACATGCCCGATTTTGGAATTAAAAAGATAGAGTCGTCACTGATTATTTAAAAATAGTAGACCAGACACCAAAATAAAATCAGAGATTCAAAAAATACGGGTCCGGGAGTCGGTAACGGATGTGGAAGGATTAGCACCCACACACCGCCCAAAATTGTTACCTAGTCGATTATTTAATGTCTTGGTATTGGGAATTGCGAAATCGATTAAAATTTAAAATGCGGTTTTTAAATGACGAAAATATCGAGATAATCGCATCCCTATGCACCCGGGACACTGTTTCTCGTTTTTTAGAAAATTCGAGGGAATCACATCCCTATACGTCCGGGACATGATTTCTTGAAATTTTAAAGTTTAAATCCAAAATTAATTTCTAAAAATTTTATTTATTTATTTTTGATGATTTTTTAAAAGAACACATATGATGCAAAATTAAAAGATGACATGTAAAAATATACATACTTAAAAAATATAATACTTATGTAAAACATATTTAATACTTATACTTATAAAAAAAACCTATATATATATATTAAGTTAGTAGTTTATACATATATTTGTTTTTCACAAAAATAAGTATTTAGTATTATTTATACATTATAATTAAAACTTTTAAAAATTATAATTTAATCCCCAACTTTTCAAAATTTATACTTTAGTTACCAAATTTTTATTTTATTCACTTTAATCACTAACCAAAATTTTAAAGTATTACAGTGAGAGAGCAATGTAATTGAATTTCGTAGTAGTCCTCGTACAACCATAAATGGAGACATTACAGACCCCGAGGCACAACAAGCGTCGACCAATGGTTCCCTTGCCGTCAAAAAGCCTCTGACCAAAGATCGTCACAGTAAAGTGGATGAGATTTTGATTCATGCTAGAGGGGTTAACACTTTTGATTTGAGAATTATGCAAAGTCAATTTGCATTGAATTACAAGGTAATACTCAATTTCTGTAATGCAATTTTGTTTAGATTTTCTTCGTTTAGTGTCTTATTTATTGGTTTAGTTTCATGAATAATAAATAGAGAAGATTTTGAAATTGTTAATTTCTTTTTGTTTTGTAGGTAAATTTTTTTTGTTGTTTTCGAGCTTATTGATAAAAAAAAATGGGTTCTGAGACTCCAACTCCATTGGTTGAGCAGACAAATGCAACAATGAATGAACTTTGGGATCAAATTGATAAAATTTTTAAATTTAGAAGATTAAATTAGTTGAATTAATTGATTGTGTAAACAATAAAGATCAAATGTGTTATTATACAAATTTATAAACTTTTCAAACTCCAATGACCAAAATAGGAGTGAGAAGAAAGTTGAGTGATGAATGATGTACTTTATCCATTATTTTCTTCAGAAAAATGAAAACACGTCAGCAACTTCTAACAGAAGGTAACATGAGAGACTATATTAAAAGCGAACTAAAAGTTTGGTGACTATAACACAAGTTTTAAAATTTCAGTAACCAAAATAAAAGCACCCTAAAAGTTCAATGACCATTTATGTAGTTTTCCCTTGAATTTAAATGAAAACTTTTATTAATTAAGTAATAATCTTAGTAGATGCAATTTGATGTAGGGAGGATGTATATATATATATATATATTGAGGTGAATATTTAGAGTAGGTTTGCTTTGTGAAAAATTAAATAGTCCAGTTACCATTTTATAATAATTAAATAGTTTAATGACTACTTTGTAATAATTAAATAATTTAATGGTGATTTTGTAATAATGAAATAGTTCAATGATTATTTTGTAATAATAAATAGTGAATTTACCATTCTATAACAATTAAATAGCGAATTTATCATTTTGTAACAATTAATATATTATTTTAGTTCCACAATTAGCCTGTTGTTAATCTGTCAAAGACATCTAACGGTATATATTTTGTAACTTTTGAAAGTTTAGTGATAAAAATAAACATTTTATGATAGTTTAGTAATCATTTTAATACCGTAGATAAACTCGCTAATGATTGTGTAGAATAATTTTTCAAAAATATCTTTTAAATTAGAAAAAAAATCCGAAAGTGTTAGGAACTAAATCAAAATAATATTTTTAAACATTTTTTCACTTGCGATTCAACAATGTTAACTCTTAAAATATATCATTTAAAATGAAATTAAAATAATTATTTCTTCTTCAAACGTCCTCATTTTATTTTCTTGGGTTTTGCTATATGCAATTATAAGGGGTGTCAATAATAATTAGTAAAATATTTGTCATTAATATTTATTTTATTTTTCAGTAGAATCTAAAAATTTGTATTTTATTAATTTAAAATATTTAATGTAATTAAACTCTAAACCTTAAACCCTATAAGTTCTGCCGCTAACTTTGGGCATAAGGGAAATGTTTGATAATCAATACCTGTATATAATAATGAAATGTTGAATCCGGTAGTGTAGTTGCACGCTTCTTACATTGTAGTTTTCTCATTTTACTAATCTTTAGCCTTAATTTTCTTCCTTATTAAAACTCTTAACTGATTGGAGACGGAGAACTGATCGGAGTTGTCGTTGGTGCGAGTTTTGAAGACGGGGGCTCGTTTAGGAATGAGTTTCAAACGAGATTTTGGCTAAAATGCTGGTTTGAAACCGAGAATCTATGCTGAACGAATACAAAAAAAATAATAATAAAGCTGGTTTGAAACGGCAATTTCAAGCCAAAACCAAAACGTTAAAATTTTCAGCTTTGGCGGTGGGAATCCCAATTGAGAAATGAAAAAGGCAATTTTACCCTTATTTATTGCTCTCAACTGTTATACCATTATTCATTCATAACTACTAAAACTCACATGATATTTTGATAAAATAATAATAATAATTAAAACTTTAATAATTAATTTGTCAAAAAATAGACACTTTAAATATTAATAATAAAATAATATAAATAATTTAATATTTTAAATAAAAATAAAGAATAAAAATATCATTTACGTTAATTTACAATATCATGTCTAAAATATATATTTTATCTATTCAAAAGTATTTTTTGACTGCAATATCAAACACTAAATCTTATAATTAACTTCTCAAAATCATTTTTTAAAATCTCTTTCCAACAACATTTTTTAAAATCACTTTTCAAAAGCAATGCTAAACTATTGGTATAATATTTTAATGTTACATGTTAATTTTTTTTTAAAGTAAGCCCAAATTAAATTAATGTGTAAATATTCATGACTAAATTTGTTATTATGCCAATTTTTTAATTGGCACATCACTTGTCGTTACTTTTTTTAATGAAAAAAAAAAGGCTTTATTGAAACTTTCGTTAACTTAATGACCATTTTTTAATTTTTCATAACTTTTTTTATTTTCACTTTGTTTTTTTAACTAATAACAACAATTAATTTTATTGAATAAAGGTGAAATTACAAAAACTAAAATAGACTAATCACATTGCTGATCATTTCCTCTAAAACCATCAAATTGTAAGAACTAGTCAGTAGCCACTAAATAATAAAATTAGATCATATAATAAAAGGGTTAAAAAACAGGAAAAAACTTTGATACACACGTGCCTTTTAGTTTTAGGAGTTATGGTTTTAGTTTAGGGTTTAGGTTGTGTGGTTTAGAATTTAAGGTTAGTGTTAGAATTTAGTGTATAGGGGTTAGAGTTTAAGGTTTAGTTTTTTAGGGTTAGGGTTAGAAATTTAAGATTTAAGTTTCTATAGTGTAAATACACTGGCTTGTGTAAAATTAGTTTTACACAGCCTGCGTATCAAAGTTTTACCCAAAAAAAACACAACCAAACAACTCGTAATTTTTTTTTATAAAACATATGTCCATTTTATGGTTCATGTTTATGTATGGGAATTGTGACTCTCCTTCTAAATAATATTGTCTCCAAGGTTCGAACTCGGGTTTTCTTCTCGAAAGAGCAATGTGCGTTGCTATTACACCCAACTCTTATTAGTAACTCGTAAAAATAATATATATAAACAAACAACACTGTCAGTAGTGAAAGATAAGCACCATCAAGACTAACATAAAATTGCACATAGTAATGATGACAAATAAATTGATTTTATCACAGCTCAACTGTTACATGTCTAGGGAGATTCTGAGTGTCCATCAATATACGAGAACAAATTTAAGGGTCCAATGTACGAGTAGATTATCAAGATAACTAAATAAACGGCAAGTTGAGAGACAACATCAAATCTAACACTGAAAAAAAAAGTGTGCTACAAGAAAAAAACAAAACAACATGCTATAAGAGCAGACAAAATCATTAACCATTTTCTTACAAAAATGAGAATACTAATTAAGCAAAAGGGTTATATTTTGGTATATAACCCATGTAAAATTATTTTACACAACCCTTCTCTAAAATCTAAAACTTAAAACCCTAATCTTAACACCATAAATTATAAATTATAAACTTTAAAATCTAATCATAAATCTTAAATTCTAAATCATACAATTTAAACCCTAGACTAAACCTATACCCTAAATTTGACAAACACATGCCAAAATTTTTCTCTTAAACAAAATCACATAAAATAACTCAAATATGCAAAACAAACACGACCAAATTAAATCTTACATAAATATTCGAAACTAAATTTATTATTATATAACTTTATTAATTAACACGTTATATACTTTTACTTTTTAACGGAAAAGACTCTTCTTGTAACTTCTGACACACAAAAAAAATCATACAGTCGTTAAAAAATATATAATTGGTCAAACAGTAGTTAAACCTAAACAAACAAGCGAAAGCCTCTAAGAAATTGTCCTTTGAACCATACAATTTTAGGGGAATGATCCAAAACATATTATCATGTTCATAAAGTACAAGTCAGCGATTCTTCCGGTTATGGTTCCTAGTTTTGTGGTCGGCTTAACATAATTTCCACTGGCACGTGAGCTGTCATATCGGTTGTGAAGTATGCAAATCTATATATGTGCAAAATTTTAAACAATTACAAACGATCACATGTTTAGTATTAGGAGTACTAGGAGAAAAACTTCTATATACAATTTACGTAAATTAAAGTTTATACTTTTTTATTAAATTTAAGGGTTATGGTTTAATTTAGTAGTTTAAGTTATAGGGTATAAAATTTAAGATTTAAAATTATAGTTTAGAGTTTATGATTTAGAATTTAGGGTGTTAAAATTAAAGTTTTAATTTTATTTTTAAAGGGTTGTGTAAATTCTTTTACACGGTTTGTGTGCATCAAATGAAATTAATGAAATGGTGTAATTATTATTTTTATCTAATTAAATTAATTAAAATACATATTTAAAATCAAATTATTTTAGAATCTTTTATAAAAAATATATCCTTTAGGAATAACTCGTTATTTCTATTTAATTTAAATCAATTAAACGATAAATAACATATGATATTCTCAAAAATTATCTGATCTTTAATTACATTAAATAAATTAAGAGGTAGATAATAAATAAAAATAAATCCTTATAAATCGCAATTTGAAAAATTTACATCCTACAAAAGTCTCTACCTGATCGATTACCACCTCCGAGATTCAATAATATAATTATGAAGCTCAAAAGTTCAATTAATGACAACGAAATTTTAGTAGTCTCATACTTGTTAGAAACCCTTAAAAATATGGCCACATAATTCAGTGATGGTGTGGTGAATTAAATATATTTTTTAATAATTAATTAAAGGGTTATATTCTATACACAAGTTGTGTAAAAAATATGTACTACACAAGCCTTCTTCAAAATCTAAATTCTTAACTCTAAAACCTTAAATTCTAACTTTAAATTCTAATCATAAACTATAAACCCATAAACTCTAAATCTAACAACCTTGTATAAACTAAAGTTTATGCAGGTTGTGTATCAAAGTTTTATCTTTAACTAAACTATTAACAAGTGAAGTAACATAATATCATTGACAATGTAGTGCATTAAATAAATCATATATCTTGTCAACAATCTCTAGAGCAGGTAGTTAAAGCTCTCGGTTGACATCTTCCTCTTCCCCTAAGTTGTGGGTTCAATACTCAGTAGGAGCAAAATTTTCCTTCCTCCTCCCCTTAGATCGAAATTGTTCCAAAAAAATCATATATCTATGGTTACCAAAACCCAAATTAATCGAATCAATAAGCAGTTGATCTAGTTGGATGAGACATTAGATCATATCAGCAAGGTCATATGTTCAAGTTTTGACAGTGTGAATGAAGCAAATTGAGTTGGAAAGATCATTTATATAACGAGTATTTGTAATACCCGATCTAAATTAATCGACCATTAGATTAGGTACCAATTGTTTATAATTTATTGAATTCATGGTAAAATGATAATGAAGATAAAAAAAAAAACTATTCATACTTTATCGAAGAACACTAAAAATCTCTGGGATCGACAACCACATTCCCAAGTTCAGCCGTCATCCCAAGCTCGTCTTCATCATTGATGGAGCCATTCACCTTCTTAAAGTACCATAGATCATCGATCCTTGATTTGGACAATGCATGGGGGACATGTTCCACCAGCGGATCCGACACTCCTAACTCGGTTATTACCATCTTGCAATTCTTCATGTCTTGACCCAATCTTAATGCGAAACTCCATGCAGCTTCCATCAGCTCCCCGACCCTCCCTCCTTCTCCATGGATCCCATACAGAAAAAAGAAACCAAATGGTCTCTCAACTGAACAATCACACATCGGAATCTTCAGACAAGGGAGGATCTTGTCTCTCGCATGGCTTACAATCTCATGAAAAAGCTTAAAGGGATAGTGCGGTTTCTTTATATGAATCTTGTAAGCTTCACAGGAGTTCCATATGCTGAACATGGCCCAAGAAGGCGGAATCGTGCTGATAATATCTCCATCTTTCTCTTTACTGTGTAAACCGATCCATTTTTCTTGTTTGAAATAAGAAACCCATGTCCCAAGGCTGAGCTTTTCCTTGAGAATTGCATCAATGTCGGTGAGATACAAATCTTTGGATTTGAGCTTGTGATTATACAAAGTGATTGCTTGGCTTATATTCAGCTTCTCCACTTTGATTTCTTGAGACAGACCCTCCATTGAAAAACCGACCGGTTGAACAAATATGACCAATGAGCTTAAGTGTCTGTAATTGCATTTGGCAGTGAAGAGATTTCTAGAGGCGACATTGTTCTTCTCTGTTGCTAGGAAAGTGTAGTGTGCTCCTTTGTTTATCAGCCATTCTTCCATTGCTCTCACAAGTTTCAATCCGATCCCCATTCGCCTACAAATCATATGCACTATATGTTAGTACTTAGTTGCCAAAATAACAACCTAAATACTACAATGGTTAATTTGTTAGTGTAATTAGAACACAATATCTTTAGACATTATCATCTAATAGCACTAAAAACAGAACCAATAGTTTAACCCTTGTAGTGAATATCTGCTCAAATGCATCCAAAAGGGAAGGAAAAGAAGAAAAAGGGGCCTTTTATGCATTAAAAGATGATAAAGGGTTTTGTTTCCCTAGAAATGTGATTGAAAGTGATAACAGCGACTTTACATTGGAATTGTACTGGAAACTAGAAAGGGAAAGGACTGGGGGAGAACATTTATATGTGTATATACCGATGTGTTGGAGATACTCGAAGGCCTAGAATGCAACCCAACTTCAAATCCGTGGTTCCAAATCTAGTCCCGACATGCTTGATGCAACCTCGGATAACTCCGACAAGCTCCCCATTTTCTCGCAGCTCGGCTACCTGTAGGGCATTTTCAAGCACACCAGTCTTTCATGCATGCAGATAAATATATAGGAAAGGAAAGGAGTAATAATCACACTCACCAGCATGAGATGAAGTGGAAAGAACCGAATCCTACACAAAGGGTCACCCGTCATGTTTGTGAAAATGGAGGTCCCCTTATTATTAGACCCTAACCCTATCTCACAGTTCTTCTCAAGCTTCCACACCAGTTCACTGTCTTTGACATAGTCGAACTCCTTAACGAGAATCCGATCTAGTATACTGTCAACCATCGGGCTAAGTCGGGAAATGATGGTTTTTTCAATCAAAGACTGTACTTTTCTTGAAACTCACCTTGGTTACAGTCTTGTATATATAGTGCATAACTGTTTTAGCTTTCAAACCCTAACATGATGATCAAGTTGTATGGAAAGTTGATGCACCTGTTGAGGATACAATTTAGTGATGAGTTTGAATGGAAAATTGGAAAAGGAAAAGCAGCAGCAGGTGGCAGCGTTTTCAGAGAGTCGTTTTCTTATTAAGCAAGGACAATAAGTGGTAAAACGATCTACATAGCCTGCACCACAAAAATGGAACAATAGTGTCACAATGTGATTCTATGAATCTTTGTAATCATTCACATGTTTTTGTATATATGTTTCCCATGTCATTCTCCCCCCAACCAATTTCTCCTGTTCCATATTTCCAAGGGACAGCTCAACGCTCAATCAATGGAACTTTTTCCTTTGTCCCTATATCCTGACAAACATAAATTCATCATACAACACTGAACTTTAAGTTTAATATCGATTATATTATTGAACTTAAGTTTCAATTATACAACTAAGATTCCTCCACATCATTGCACGCGGACTACTAGGATCCGTCCACACCATCAATTTTAATGATTCAATGACATAATTAAAATCTAAACTAAAATTTAGTGCTAAAACCTAGATCGCATGTTCTCAATTAACCCCTGCCTTGGCCAGGGTTACTATTAACATCGCGAAAAATATAGACTAGTCGGACCTCAATTGATCAAGATACACAAAGAGGATCGTATCTTAATTATATGTTATATTTATTCTATTTAATTTAGAGTTCTAAATATAGATAATTAGAGTGAAAATATTTCTATGCATTTATATATATTATCATTATATAAAAGATACGATGAATTTTTTATAACCTTTGATAATTAATTTAATCTACCTAAACTCACTAAGATAATTGTAACTGTCACGTTCCTCAAAAAAAATTGTAACTATGCACTTACTCTTGTCAACATGGGAGAACAGAAGTTTGGATTGAATTAAATTCTCGTTGAACTGAAATTTAAGAAAGTATTAGAAATCAAAATTTTCTAAAAAAAGTATGAATTTAAAAGAAAGCAACAAAGATAAAATAACTCTTCAAGCAATTTTGCTTTGGTAACATAAACGGGAGCTTTAAGTCAGGGTTGATGGACGTCTAACCTTTAAAGATGTTTTGCCTCGACAACCTAGATGGAAGAGAAGAACACCTTAACAAACTTTTGCACAAAAAAATATTTTATTGATAAATTGTATCGTGTACATTCTATAAGAAAAGTGTCTATTTATAGACTTTAAAACCCCTAAAGTAAAAACCTATATAGTAACTTTTACATTAATGCAAGATATGCTTGAACATAAAGTGATGATTTTAATTAGACACAAAATCAGGGCTGTTTTAGATATTTTCGGGGCTCTAAGCGTAAGCTCAAAAATAAAAAATAAACCCATATAGATCGAAAATATATTATATCTATTTGAACTATTAATACAAAACATATTCATTTAAAAAATATTAAATAGAAATGGAAAATCTTGAAATTTAAAACTTTTTTGAGGTCATTACTCAATTATAATACTGTTTGTTTGTCTAAGGCGATTAATTATTGAATTATATTTTGATACATAAGCTGTGTAAAAAAATTACACAACCCTTTATATTTAAGCTATAGAATCTAAAAATTAAATCCCTAACACCTAAACCTTAAACCTTAAACCCTAAACTCTAAATTTTAACTATAAAACTTAAATTCTACCCCTACACAGTAAACCTCTAAACCCTAAACCTTAACCTAAATCTCTAAACCCTAAAATTAAAAAGCTTGCGTAAACAAGTTTGTGTATCAAAGTATTTTCCTTAATTATTTTTCAGTTTTCAATAAATTGGCTGAATGAAAAGTCTTGGGATTAAAAAAATGCCAAATAGATAGATAAGTCATCCCTTTTTCTAAATTTTTAAATTTAACATAAAATATTTAAAAATTACATTTTACGCCCACTAAATTTTTGCATATTCAAAACTTTTATGGGACCATGAAAGTGGGGCACTGAGCAGACGCACAAGGCGCTCTTGCTACGAGTCGGGCTGTACAAATAAATCTTATTTGAACATAAAGTACGGCATTGAACATTCTTTTAAAATAGAAATATTATATTAAATATTTTATCAAATTAATTATATCATATTAACTATTTTAAAAGTTAATTTATAAAATGTAATTATTTCATGCACAAGCGTTTGTGTAAATTTTGTTGTCACAAGTACCTCAATTTTAGAGTTTATAGACTTTGTTTAGTGTTTACTGTTTAGGGATTTAGATATAAGGGTTTTGAATTTAGGGAGTGTAGCTATAATTTAGGGTTTAGGGTTAAATTTTAGGGTTTATTGGTTAAAACCTAAACCCTAACCATATTATCCTAAACCCTAATCTCTAATCACAACCCCTACACATAAACTCTTAAATTTTAAAATTAGAGGTTTATGAAAATATTTAATTTTCACCGCCAGTGCATGCGATATTTTCTCATTTATAAGTACTAGTTTAAAGAATAAAAACAAAACTAGAAGAGTTTAGAACCCTTATCTTCAACGTGTTACAGACACAGATGCAAAGTTCTAGACTCCTTTACGTAAGTTAAATCTACCATTTGCAATCCAATAAGTTACCCTAGATAATCAGATACAAACCAGATATATATTTATATACTAAAGTATACAGTACTAAAATGAACTTCTAACATAAAGTAATTGCTAATCATTTCGATATGTCTTTCACTGTCTGCAACAGCTTCTTTCTTTCTTGCTTAACTGAAAACGATATCTTAAATCTTGTTTTCCTTTTTATCCTTTGTTGAAGCCTCCAAAAGTGATTGTCGGCTAAGCTGAGAACCCCACAGTGCTAAAGTCCGACACATTCAAATGTTGTAATGCATTTTGTTGTTTCTGCACTTCATATATTCGCAGTTATATTTGTATTTCAAAAGGCTATATTATAGGCAGAAGCCTATAGGAGTAACCCATGTGAACAAGAATGTACATGCATGTATGAACCATCATCAATCATGCAGATATGTCTATACATTGCTTTGTTGTTTCCTTTTTGTGATTTGCCAGTTTCATATCACATCCAAAACCTGTTGTTTGGAAACTAGTCTTGGAGTTTATAAGTTTGCCTTTTGAAGTGGTAGAATCTCCATGGAGGAAATGTGGATTTTCTATGCAATATACATGGAACTTTTTTTGGAACAGATGTATTATCTTTGTTTGTTTTATGGTTCAGGCGCAGTTAATTTTTTTTAGGATTTACTAGATTTTGTTATGTGAGTGAACTGAAATATTTTACATAAAATAATAAATTCAACAAATGATCACAAGTGAAGTAATAAAATATTTGTATATGAAAGTATGAAAAGATAAAACACTATATAATAATATTATCATCTAGAAAGAATGGTTTTTAGTCATTTAACTAATTAAGTTGACACCCAATTAATCTTTGACACCAACTCACTGGCGAGTCTTATAAAAATAGATATAAAGAGTAAATCTATTATATTTTGTCTTCTTATGGTTAAGCAAAACAATGTTTGTTAATGAACTACTAGTTTCACTTCTCCATTTTTAGAAGTGAATATGACATCTTATAACAAAAAAAATAAAGGTCACACCAACAACCGTATTTGTGGTGAACGCGATTGTAACAAATATTGTTTGCGAAAATGACAGATAATTGTGACATTGTTGGTTTAACGGACCTGAATTTTGTTGATTCCTTCAAAACCCCTTAGAGAAATAATTGACCTTTTAATTTATCGGTTTACCAGAATAATTTTTTTGTCAATTTACTTTATTAACATCATAGTTGTTATGTTTTAAATTTTTCCGAACATTTATATATTTATAATATTTTTGTACAAATAACATGTTGCGAAATTATAGAATTTATAGTTTGAGTTAATTGCACAACATATCCTCAAACTATGACACTGATTTTAAATTGGTCCCTAAACTTTAAAGCATTCTAATTTTATCCTTAAACTATGACTTTTATTCTAAATTGGTCCCCAAACTTTTGAGCATATCAATTTCATCCTCAAACTATGACTCTCATTCTAAATTGGTCCTCAAACTTTTGAGCGTTCTAATTTCATCCCAAAATCATCAATATATGCTAATCTTATCTTATCTTATGTTATTAAAACTGTTTATAAAATTGCTAAGTGTCATGAAACACTAATGTGTATTATGTAATAATATGATGTGGTATAAACGTTAATTTGAAGATGAAATTAGAATGTTCAAAAAGTTTGAGGATCAATTTAGAATGAGAGCCATATCTTGAGAATGAAATTGGAACGTTCAAAAGTTAGGGGACAAATTTAGAGTGAAGGTCATGGTTTGATGATAAAATTAAAATATTTTAAAGTTTAAGAATCAATTTAGAATGGTGTCATAGTTTGGGGACAAACGGTGCAATTAACTCTTATAGTTTATAGTAAGAACAAGAGAGACAAAATACACAACGCAAGAAACACAATATGAGAAGAAAGAATGAACTTTCTATTGCTTGTATTTTATGTTTGCACAAAGTCCCTATTTATAATATTATAATCATAAAAGAAAGATGTGTGAGGAGGTGAAAGAAAAAGAACATGTGAAATAAAAGGTGAAGGCTGGTGGAAAATGAAAGGCAAAAGATTATCGTAATGGGCATCAACATTCATTAGTGTTATCAACATTCAGTAGTGTTATTAACATTCCATATTGAATCTAACAAGTGGTTCTAATAAAAATGCGGATAATATTCATTATAGGAGACTCAGATTCAATTGCTCTGTTTGTCAAAAGTTAAGAATATATATAAACGGATACTACTTTATAACCACCTTTAGACTATTCAAAAAAAATCTCTCAATAGATAAAAAAAATCTCATTTTTTTGCACAAAATCCATACTTCAGTTTCCCTAGGTAAATTTATCCAAATATTTTTCATTTTAAAAATTTCAAATGAAATAGTCTCTTTTAAAAATTATTTAATAAAATATTCTTCATTTTAGACACGTGTGACAAAAGCACTGTGATACCCCAAAATCTACTAAGTTGATTAAGGGTCATTTAATACTAAGATAATAGCTTAAAAGCTAACTTAGTGACTAAAATGACAAAAATACAAAAGTTAGGATTTCTTTAATTATGGGTTTTAAAAAGGAAATTTTTTAAGGTTTAAAGGAATCATGCGATAGATAGTGAGTTGAATAAAGTATTCTTAAGTTTGGTTGGATTCCAAGGAAAATTGGAATGGAAATTTAAGTTTAAAATTTTAGTGACCAAAATGTAAATTTTGGAAATTTCATGACTAAAGTATAAAATTTGGAAAAATATGGGGACTAAAGTTGCAATTCCCCAAAATTTAAGGGTTTTTATTTCATAAATAAATAAACAGATCAACTAAAGGTGTGAATCGAATGTGAAGATTCTAGTTTGATCCGATGTTTCTATTATTGGGAAATTACAGTCAAAGTTTAAATGGAATTCGGATACCCGGATTGGGTCAAATTATTTTGAGATTTCACTATACAATAGATGAAGGTTATAAAAGTCTATTACAAGTGCTGGAAATATTTTTAGTTCGATTCAAGATGAATCCTACAATTTAATCCTGAGTAAATAGGTTAATTATCGGTATATCGGACCGAATGGAAAAATCGAGAGACTGATCCAAAAGCTATGGAAAAGTTATAAAATACTATTTTATGAATATTTTATTATGGTTGGTTGAATTCTAACTAGATTTAGTTAGATTGTAATGGAATGCAATTTTGGGACAAACTAGTAAATAAAAACTAGTTAGAGGGCAAATTGGTCATTTGGCAAGGATGACAATTTTGAAATATTTGAAAGTTATAAAGGGCAATTTTGGAAGAAGGGGATTAAAGATTAAATCTTGGCCCTTGATTGGTGATAAAACCAATCTCAACCGTTGGATAAAATGGCAATTTAATAATTTCACTATTTGAATGAATTTTAAATTCATTTTAAGGTACAAGTGGCATAATTAGAAAATTTTAAAGTAAAGAATCAAAAGATGAAGACTTCATCTTCTTCATCCTTTTCGAAAACGCAAGGGGGGAAGAGAAAATTTTCCAAGTTCGATTCAATCCCCGAAACTCGATTTTTAGGTAGTCTTTCGAACTACAAAGTTGTTATTCTCTTCAAGCTCTATCTTCTGATGTAAATAATTCATGAAATACATGCTTGATTGATGAGAATTCTCATGAGAAAGAAATTAGGGTTTATGAACCAAATTGGGGCTTTTGAGATTTTACGATTTCATGATTAAACTCAAGTTGGAATTAAGCTTGTATGATGTTAAAATCATGTTATTAAGTTGGGATTTAAACCCTACATATTTTATTTTATATGGAGAAGGTTGGGGGTTTATGGATTCAAGTTTAATTTAGGGTTTGTAATGTTGGATTAACAATCTAGTAAGCTTGATTTGTTGTTTGGAAGCAAAACCCTAAGTTAAATTGTGTAGGGACCATTTTGGCAAATTGAAAAGTTGAAGGAACAAATCTGAATTTTTAGAAATTGGAGTGTAATTATGTTATTAGTGATGTTAGAGATAAGAAAATGAAGTTAGAATGCCAAATTGACGTTGAATTGAATTAGTGACCATTTTGACAATTTGTCAAAATTAAGTGATCAAATTGAAATTGAAGTTTTGTATGGGGATAAATCTAATTTTTAGTTATAATGATGGAGTTAAGGTAATAATGTTGAATTGAGGACTAATTTGCAAAGTTGAGAAGTTTGAGTCCTTACCTTTGCATTTTAGTGACTATTTCGGAAAGAAGAAAAAATTAGAGGGAATTATTGTGAATAATTATTTGATGAAGAAGGTGAAAAATTGGTGGTTTAAAGCAAGTAATTGTACTAAATTGAAAAGTAGAGAAGTAAGGAGAAGTTAGTATAAAAGTTGAAGTTATTTATGGAAGCCAAGTAGAAAACTGAATTTAGTAGTGAGTTTGAAAATTCACCATAAATTCTACAAAAAATGTTTAGATGGTGAATTTTATATCGATGTAAAGATTTATTTGTCTAGTTTCGTTTAAAACAAACGGTGTTGGATTTCGATTCATATATCAAAAGATATGAATTTTTAAGTGATGAGAGGTCAAAAAATAGAGAGCAGTCTATTCCGAAATTCAACACTGGAATTCGACTTTAAAAAATTGCCATAAATCATACAAGTTGAATTTAGAATATTAATTTATATGGTTGAAAAGCTTATATAATCTAGTTTCGTTTCCAACAAACGGAAACTGATTTCGAGTTTCGAGTTAAAATATATGAATTTTTAATCAAATGAAGGTTAGAAAAATTACATAACAGTTTCTGTGAGGACAACTTTGTGGCGGGAGTTTGAGGAATTTTCATAATTTATGTAGATTTTATTAATTTGTGTGGCTTATACCGTTAGAACCGTTATTGAATCTAGTTTCTACGGAATAAAGGGAATTAAAATCCAGTATGCATTATGCTCTGTAGAAATAAATCTTTGAATATAGTGTAAGCTGCCAGAGTATGAGAAATTGATACATTTGTATCTGAGGTTAATTAGTAAGCTTGAAAGAGTTAATGGAAGTTTGAATTGGTCACTAATGACCATAATGAGTTTTTGAACAATACAAGGAAGAAAGGAAAATGTTTGGAGATTTTGTATTCGAATGATTATATTAGACAATATGTCTAAGAAATTGTTAGATTGGGATCTAACAAATATTTTACTTTTTTGAATTATGAAGTTAATTTCGAATCAAGGGAGGTTCAAGGTACAATGAAGGATATGATCAAAGAGGACTTAGTGAGACATACTAATAAATGGCCCAGGTGAGTGCAATTGCATGCATATCATAATACATTGATATTTATGTCAATGAATATATGATTGATATAATATGAATGTGTCAAGACTTGAGAAATAAAATGCATTGATCATTTGATTACTTACATTGATGACATTAAAATGTTATTTCGGGTATGAACAACCCAATGTTGTTATATATATTGATATATGTTGCCATTGATGAAATAGATTGATGATATAAAGCCCAATGTATGATATAGAGATTCAAAGGTATAGTTGGATATCCATAGAGTCATAAACAGCCGTATAAATATTCTAAGCACTTCAGGTAAAGTGCAAATTTCATTAATGGTATACTCCGGTAAGTATACCGAAGCACTTCGGTGCTAAGCACTCTCGGTAGAGTGCAATAATACACTATACTCAAGTAAGTATAGGGGGATGACTCGTGTACATAGAATCTCTTAATTCGATACCTTGTGTTAAGTAAATTGAAATGAATCAAAGAAACAGAATGATAAGCTTGAAAGCTTGCATATAGAAATGAAAAAGGTATTGGTAAGCATTGAAGCTACGGATGGAAATGACAACGGTAATTGGTAAGATCTAATCTTATCACTTTGATATTCATATATGCTTTTACATATTTATTTATGTTAACGAGCATCACATAGTACAATGATCATATGCATTATTATTTATTTACATTGATATTTATGTCAAATTGCATTTGACTATGAATTATTGCCTCACTAAGTAATTACTTAGCGTGTTACTGTTTCACACGTAGGAAAGAAGAAATGGTTAGAGTAAGGAGCATAAACGAACATCATCAATCAATAACAGGTACATCAATATCAGTAAGATATCTTTTGACACTATTTGATATTTACTAGTTGACATGTATATTAAAATGCTATGCCTTCTCTGATAGAATTTGTAATTTATTTGGAATATGGATGAATTTTAAATCAGACAGTTTTTAGGCAGTTTCACTAATTATATAAATTCGAATTAAATTGATAAGTTGCTGCATGAAATTAAACCTGATTTGAAGACGAAAATATAAATTTTAAACTTTACGCGATTAATTAGATTTGTAAATAAAAACTAAATTGTAATGCATTATTTTTTAAAGAAATAAATTTTTACTGAATTATAAATATAGATGGTTTTACAAATGTTTTGTGACATCTCTGTCTCGTATTCAATGATGGATACGGAAAATGGGTGTTACAAGCACTCTTTAAATACAATACTGATTAGATAAGACTTTTATAAAAATTACGTCTAGTCAACAACGCTTTTAAAAAACGCATTATACAAAAAAAATATTTTTGTTCTACGTGTCTCAAATGATGGTATTTTTTAAAATATTTTTAAGAAAGTATTTCGTTAAAAAATTTAAAAAAATATTTGGATAAATTAGTCGTGTATGTTAACATAAATGCTAACATATGTATGTATGTATGTAGAGAGCGCAAACTAAAGCCATGTTGAGAGATTATGATCATGACGTGATAAGCATATAGATAAAATAGAATTGAATTCTCACGTAATTACCAATTTGGCTTGGGAACTCTTACTGAAATTATGGAACACGTCACTTGCTAGGACGAAGCACAAGAATAGTTTATGGGGTCTAGGCCTAAAGAATAAAAAATATATATTTTAATATACAAGTTGTATAAAAAAATTATACAATCCTTCATATTTAAGCTATAAAATTTAAATTTTAAATTCCTAGTCCTAACACCCTAAAACTTAAACTTTAAACCCTAAACTCTAAATTCTAACCATAAACCTTAAATTCTACACCCTACACTCTAAAACCTAAACTACAACTTAAATCTCTAAACCTTAAAATTAAAAGACTTATGTAAACTAATAAGCTTGTGTATCAAAGTATTTTCTTAAAAAAAATCATGTTTTAATTTTATCTTTAAATTTATGTTGATTTCCTCAATTTATTTAAAATTCATATAAAATATTAAGAAAATTAAATATTTTTAGTTACATCTTTTAAAAATTTAATTTGCCCCTTCAATTTTTTTGCTCTAATGGACAATTTATATCGTTGTAAATTTAAATATTAAATAAATTAGATATTGTCTCTATTTTTAAATTGAGTAATTATTCCATGCACAAGCACTCGTGGAAATTTTATTTACACAAGCACCTTAATTTTAGGGTTTAGGGACTCTGTTTAGGGTTTAAGATTTAGATGTTTAAGTGTAATAGGTTTGAATTTAGGGGTTGTTGATAGAATTTTGGGCTCAGGGTTAAAACTTAGGGTTTATAGGTTAAAACCTACATCCCTAACCATATTACCCTAAAACCTAAACCCTAACCCTAAACTCTAACCATGAACCCTAAATTCTAAAATCATACACTAAAACCCCTAAACTAAAACCCTAAACCCTAAAATTAAGGCATTTTTGGAAACAAAAAATTTCCACCGCATGTGTATGAGATAATAATTCAAATTAAATATCCATTCTTATTCGATCATGGCGGGGAGCAAGGTAAAATAGAAAAACCTCACATTGGGTTTAGGGATAATCATGCTCGAACTGATGATTTTCACCTTGTCAAGGTGACATTCTACCACTGTGTTATATCCCTTCCCTGACCCCATCAATAAATAGAACTGATTAATCCTAAGTCAAATGATCGAGAAACTCAACAACGCCACTATTCTTGAACAAATTAGAGTCATGATTTTCTTTATATTTAATAAGGATTATTATCCCATACAGAGGCGATGGATACTTTTTGTTTTCAAAAGTGCCTTAATTTTAGGGTTTGAGTTTAGAGTTTAGGGGTTTTAGTGTATGATTTTAGAATTTAATGTTCACGATTAGAATTTAGGATTTAGGGCTATAATTTAGGGTTTAGGTTTTAGGGTAATATGGTTAGAAATTTAGGTTTTAACCTATAAACCCTAAACCCAAAATTCTATCAACAACCCCTAAATTCAAAACTACTACATTTAAGCCCTAAAACTAAGGTTCTTGTGTAAATAAAATTTTTACAAGCGCTTGTGCATGGGATAATTACCCATTTAATAAACCTCAATACTTTGAGAAAATATCCCATGCACTGGCGGTGGAAATAAAAAAGTTTCCACAAGCGCCTTAGTTTTATGCTTTAGGGACTTGGTTTAGGGTTTATGATTAGAATTTAGAATTTAGGCTTTAGAGGTTAGGTTTTAGTTTGCAGGGTAACATGATTAGGGATTTAAGTTTTAACATATAAACCTTAAATTTGAAGTCTAAACCCTAAATTCTAACCATACACCCTAAATCCAAAACTCATCCACTAAAACCCCTAAACACTAGATCCTAAACAAAATTGCTATACCCTAAAATTAAAGTGCATGTGAAAACAAATTTTTCACAAAAGCTTGTGCATGGAATAATTACCCTTTTAAACTTCAATAATTTGAATCTTTTTAATGTTCAATCATGTTCCGATCACTTGGCTCAGACTTAGAACTCTCGAAAATCATCTTTATCTTCACGTAATATTATTTATGATAAATACTCATATTTATCATCTAAAATAGAATGATATAGTCTCATTTGAAATATAACTCTCCAAATACCCCAAAATTTTTAGTTTCCTTCATCAAATAATTCACCTTAATTGTTGCATATTTAGGGACCTTAATGTAAAATCCAACTTAGTAAAACAATTTCTACTTCTGTCAAAAATTGTCAATAAATTCTAAATTACAACCTATCATACCAATTCCCTTTAGTTTCAAATAGCAAATACAAGTAGCAGCTGTAACTGAGGATTCATTTGTACACTTTGACAGATTAGTTCTAATAAAAATCAACATGATTTAATGTTTACTTTAATGTTAGAATATAACCAGCGCTATGTTACGAAAAAAATGATGATTGTGACGTATTTTTTATAGTCTTAAAGTAATTATAAACTAATAGTATATGTTTTTTTTTTAACTTTTGATCATGGATAATTTGTTCGATTCATTTTTAGAATAAACACCATTTTTTTCTCTAAAACTGCTCGCTAGATAAAAATATAATATTCAGACTTTTCCATAATCTTTTATTAAGACACATACTTTATAGATAAAACTAATGTTTATCATCCTCTTTCCACCGATACTTGTTGGATAAAAAAATAATAGAATAACGTGGATAAAATATCAGAAATAAAATTTAAAAATAGTTAAAACTTTAGGTATAATATATTACAGATTGATTCACAAGCCACTGAAAAATCAAAACTTAGTAATTATATTTATCAAACTGGTATAATATATTACAGATTGATTCTGATTCACTTTAGATTCAAATAAATGTCTTTGATTGGTTTCTTACTCCTTGTTCAATCAACTAATCCTGCAAAGCTAGAACAGGTCAACCCAGATCCTTGCCGCCAGAACTACGAACCACCCATTAAAACAGCACCATGTCCACTAGATTTCATGAACTTCTTGAACAAAAGAACCAAGATTTCAATGGTAAGTCCAACAGCAGGCCATGTAAAAACAAGCGGTCCTCCGCAGATCTGTGAACCCTCATCTCCGGCATCCCCAACAGCTGAGGACTTAGCTCCCCGGCAGTGGCAGGAATCTCTCTCACTTCTTCCCTCATCCTCATTTCAGCATTGCCTGGATTAGCATTGGCCTGAGCCAGCAGCTCTTCTTCAACGGCCCTATCATGTACTGTTGGATTCAGTGGTCCAGTCTCAGCAACCATAGTAACTGAATCCTGCTGATTAGCCGCCTGAGCTTCTCAGTCGCTGTTGGTATGGTGTTCTTCCGAGGCCTGTGAAGGGCTGAGTTGAGGAACAGGGGGAGCCTTGCTTAACATATATTCGTGAATTTGTGACACCAAAATTTTCATTAACAGAGAACCAAAATCATATTATTCAGGTGTAATTTATGTACATACCTCATCGATAAGCTTTTGTCGCTCAGGAGTCCCAAATTTAGGTGGAGCTTCACGAGATTTGATGGCAAGGGCATGTCGTTCTTCCTTCTTATAATCTAGCGAACCTAAGGCACCACTTGGGCTGGTGGGCATTAAAGCAATCAGTGCCACCCTATCCAACTTTGAGGTATTAAAATGGGTTCCAGTTGTCTCATAAGGGATTAAAAAACATGTCACTCATTTCTTAGATTTCACTAACTTTATGACTCAATAAAAAGTATCAGCCCTTAAATAAAGAATCACACAAAACCTTTTGGTTGCAATCCAAAATACAGGGGGAAAAAAGGAAACTCAGATTTACTAAGACTGTCATGGAGACTGATACATGAAGGTACTTTTTCTGCAGCAACACTTTTCAAAGAACCAGTTAATCCGGGTCTTATGAACCAAAAGAGAAATATATCAATTCACTAGTTGCCAATAAGATTTTTGTGAATGCTTTTGAAGAGTTTCATCAAATAGCAGTGGAATCAACATTACAACATGCAATATGCAATTTATATTTGCATTCAAGAGAAATAAACACTAACCATTCCAAGATGGCTGCCAATGCTCTGGGTGATGATTCGATATACTTAAGCAGATTTTAGTTTGGGTTTCGAAACGCCCGTTTGGCTGAAATGTAAATAGGCAAAGAAACTTGTTACCACATCAAATTCGATAATTACCAACACAAAAATTATGCAAATATGTTTATATGTATTCATAAAGCGAGTGCTTACAGTCAGAAACATAAATGAAGGGGGCTTAAATGGATACTCAGCAGGCAATTGGATCCTTCCATGATAAATCCCTCCTTCAATTTCAGAATCCCTGGGACCCCTGATTGCAAATTTCCATTCAAATATATTCTCCTGAAAGCCAATCAAAAAGAAAAGAAAACCCAATTTATCATGAAGATCCACAGTAATCTCATAAATAAACGAACAATTCGCCTCTTAATCGGATAACAAACCAAAAAATTCTCAAAATCATCAAATAAATCTACGTTCCATCCAGGACCTGAATTATCAAATCGGAACTTAAAAAAGCCCTAAAGTCTTGAAATTTGAGGGGAAAATAACAACAACAAAAAAAAACAGACCTCGAGAGGGAAGCTCATGAAATCATCAGAAGGATTGGATTGCATCTCCTTAACCTCTTGTAATATCCTCTTCACCGCCGGATTCTTAAGGTTGTACTTGTCTTCAGCCATTGGATGACGATCTGAACGAATAGCAACCCACCACAGCCGCCTCCGCCGCTACCACCTCCGTTCCGATCCGCTGACTAACCTCTCCCGTGTATAAAATAAGTATTTCGAGGCAAAAGTAGATTATTTATTCAATCGAGAGAAAGAGAGGGGAAAGGAGAGTTCGGTGATGAGTTGTTGACTTGACACGTGTGATGAATGTTTGATGACGTGGCATTATATTATTGGATGGTAGGAAAGGGCTTTTGTCCCTGTTGTTTCGGTAAGTTCCTTTTTCTTTTATTTAAAAATATGTAATGAATTTCAAAAAGGATACACTAAACTATTAAAACTGTTTAAGTCACTATACTATTTTCTTTTGCAATTAGGATCACTAATGTTAAGTTTCTTTATTTTGGTCACTAATTATTAGGGGTGTGCAAAACTCGACTGGAAAATGTTGAATTATTCGGCTCGACTCGTAATTTCATAAATTCGACTAAAAAGTTTTAAATAAAGTTTGAATTATAAAATAAAAATTCGAATGACTTGATTTTTTTAATAATTAGTGAATTAGTTTTCAAGTTCGAATTGAGTATCTCAATTTTGTATGATATATGTATGTATATATGTGTGTGAAAATATTAAAAAATATGTGTTTGTATATGATTATATAAAACCATTTAAATTAGAACTAATAGTACTATAACATTATAAATGTGTACAGTTAACTTTGAACAGAAACTCGAACAACTCGACATGAAACAATTTCAAATAAAGTTTGAGTTATAAAATATGACTCTTCAACTCGACTATCTCAAAATTTTTAAACTCGAATAAATCTGATCGGATGCCTACACCTACTAACTATTATGTTTTCTTCAAAATTTAACGAAAATATAACATACACTAGTATATTAACATTTTTAATCCTTATAATTTATCAATTATTCCTAATTAGAAATAACTCATCACATATTTAGAGCAAACTCCAAATTTACCGTTCTTTGTCTTTCTTCGCAACACTTTCTTTTTTTTCATTTCTTCCCTCTCTTCATTGATTCTTAATCCCCTTGTTGGTACCTACCAATGCCTACCGCCACGTGTCAAGATCATCCAGCCCGCGACGAACAAGCAAGGTCGCGAACAATAACACAAGCGATCGTACTAGTGGACCACGACCGTGCGAACAACTAATCACGACCCCTAGTGAACTTGACATACGAACGTTACCCCAGACCACGTGACGATACACGTGATCTATATCGACACTCGAGCCACGACAACTCATCAAGACACATGTTTTCTTCATCGACACGTGTCCACGCCTCCTTCAACTCCTTATAAAGAGCCATGCACCCCAAATAAAACCCACGCTCTCCGCAATTTAGACCTAAGCTCTCAAACTCCACCATAACTCTATCATCTCCACCATCCAAATCGTACTAGTGGACCACGACCGTGCGAACAACTAATCACGACCCCTAGTGAACTCGACATACGAACGTTACCCCAGACCACGTGACGATACACGTGATCTATATCGACACTCGAGCCACGACAACTCATCAAGACACATGTTTTCTTCATCGACACGTGTCCACGCCTCCTTCAACTCCTTATAAAGAGCCATGCACCCCAAATAAAACCCACGCTCTCCGCAATTTAGACCTAAGCTCTCAAACTCCACCATAACTCTATCATCTCCACCATCCAAACGACCATGAACCATGATCCAAGAGAGTTGCACATTTTTGTGATCAACAATTGGTGCAGTGAGCGTGGAAAGGAACTCGTTGAAATTGGCTTTGTATGGAAGCAAAATTTGGGGGTTTCGTAAATAAGCATGGGTTTGTGCTTTAATTTAAATTTTCGTTGATTAATCTCAAGCCTTGATTAGGTGAAAGTGAACCCAGCTAAAATTTTGAAAGTTGCTTGTTGTTTCTTGAAATCTGTAGATATATATATATATATATATATTTGCTAATTTGGTTTTGTTGTAGGGATGAATTCTTATGCTTATGAATATCAAACAGTGAACTCCAATAAGCTTATTCATTTGCTTTGTTATACACATTTTTGGATGTCTAATCTAGAATTTGAATGTTGTAATCATTTTTAAGATGGACAATTAACCATAATATTCGAATATTAATCCTTTGTTGTTCTGCTTTATTTCAAGGTTGATGATCCACATAGAGTGGGGAGGATAATAGTTGAACTGCAAGTTAGGGTGAATGATTGTCATGCTTCCACTTACAGGCAGGACATCAAAGCGAAGGATATCGAAAAATACAAAACTTAGGGGGTTTGATGTTCATCATCAAGAGTCTTGTTCAGCATGCACCTAAGATTGCAATTTAGAGTTTTTAACAATATGATATTCCTAGGAATTTTTACTAACAGTGTTTATATATATATTTACTCACCATCGCTAATTGTTTGGTATGCTTAGCAGATTTGAGGAACACGGGCTTACGAATAGCAGAAATACTTAACAAATTGCTCTTTACACAGTCTCTGTTGAGATAAAAAGTAATGTCTTCAAACACTTTAGCAAGGATAACATCCACAGTCTTGCTTACTCAGGTCAGTTGCCCTTTACACGTTTTTTTTTTATATAGAAATTATGGGTTGTGATGAATGATATTTTGGATTCTTCCGGAATCTATAGTATACAAGGAGGTAATGTAACGTCTGTTAGATGATGCCATGATGGTGTTTTTGTGATTCATGGGAAATGTTATGGATAAGTTCCTGTTAAACTCATTTTGAAAGTTATGAGACATGAATTCAAACTATGTATGCGGTCTTTGATGTTTTGTGTACCTGTTAATATTATTTATCCAGTCAATCTGGGCTTGGAAAATGCTCTTTCTTGAAGGAGCTTAATCTTAGCACAAATGATCTCACTGGTGGGTTAGTTGAAGATATCTTTCAGTATTAAAGTTTAAAGGATTTCGGGCTTCAATATGACAATTTTGGTGGGAAGCTTAGTCTTGGTATTGCTAATCTCTCTAACCTTGTTCATTTTGATATATTTTTGCAAATATTTGTGTGAAAATATAGTTAAGAGTTTGTTTCAGCCAGTTGAGCAAAATCATATAGTATACAGAAATTCAGGTATGGTCTAATGTATTCGGATATTTTTAAGTGCGCTAGATAACTTATATGATAATGTTCTCTATGTTAATTTGAGAAATATGAAATTAATATGAATTGAAAATCTGATACATGCTAAAAGAACTACATGAAACTGATGTGAGAAATAAAGTTCCATCGCTATCTTGTGTCCATGTAACGACCCAGATTTTAGAATCCGAGAGTCGGGCTTATCGGGAGTGCGGCTCCGTGCGTGGGCCTTGTGGTTGGGCTAGTTGAAGCCTTTTTGGGCTTGAGGAAAGTTTTGGGCTTGGTTTGGGGTGGATTTTATGAAGGCTAAAATGGTAAGAATGGTTGGGAGGAAAGGGAGAGCTGGTGGAGGTTTAATTTTCTACATAAAAGAGGATTATGAGATCATTCTTGTCCTCTTCTCTCATCTTTCTCTTACCCTCATTTTCTTCCTTCAAACTTTGATAGTTCAAGGTCTAATCTTTAGAATTTTGAGAGTTAATCTCGGATGGGCTGTGAAGAATAAGTTGTACAGCAGCTTAAGGGCTATCTTTTAAGGTATATGTGGTTTGAAATAGTGGAAGGAGAGGTGTAGAGGGGTTTGTAAGAGGAAGAATGGGAGAGGATGCTTAGAGGCTTCTTTATCAACTTAAATCCAAGGTTAGTACACTTCTAACTTTTGTGTGTTCAAGTGCATCATCAATTTGGTATGTGTGCTTGATATATGATATTTTGGTAATTTAGAGGTTGGTGGGTCATCAATGGTAAATCCTATATCTGATGATGTTTAAGGGTAAAATGGTTAGAAACTCACTTAATAACTCATCATAACTTGTAGGATCAATTTGAGGCTTAACCATGTAGGTTAAGGGTCAGAATGATGAAATCTCTAACTCCAGGTTTCAAAATCTGGGTTCGTGTACCGATACGGGGTGGGTTCATATCGATATGCCTTCATGCTAAGGAGGGTGAGTAGTGAGGGGAGTACCGGTACGACTTACAGCGTATCGATACTCATTGCCTAGGAAGGCTTTCGAGTACTAGTACGCATGGTTGGCGTATCGGTACGAGTGAGGATCAGTACAGGACGACCGAGTACCAATAATAAGTATCGATACGGGGTGGAGCGTATCGGTACGGCTTAAAGGTTTAATCTTTTTTAACCTAATGTGAGTAACGGTACTAGTTTAGGGGTTCCGATAATGGGTAAAGAGTACTGATACCTACGAAGGAGTATCGGTACTCACTGTGCAATCTACCCAAGAAATTGATTTTATGTTCAACAGTTATATTAATCGTGGATAAGGTCTTAATAGGTCTCTTATGACATAAAATGAATGGTAAACGAGAAAGTGCACTTCTAATCTTTGATGTGAATTAATTGGCTAAATGAGAGTCTAAACGGAAGTAAATTGCTTATGTTAGCAAATTATAGGGATCCATGGTGGATCGATTGTGGTTGTGTGCCAGGTAGGGCACTTGTATGGATTCGTAGTTGATCATGCATGGTTATATGCCAGGTAGGGCCCCTGTTTAGTTACGTGTCTTTGTTTGGTGGGATCGGGATACCCAGTGAATGAGTGTTGCAACACAAGAAGACCACTCGATATGAGATTCTAGTAATGAAATGAAGGTTATCCGATACGAGATTCTGGATGATGATATTTACTCAATGTGAGATTTCGAGATTCTAAGTGAAGACTCGATGTGAGATTTTGAGTATACCGCTCGATGTGAGATTCGAGCAGCTCGATGTGAGATTCTGAGCATGGGTGGGTCTTCTAATTTCGGGTGATATTGGGTCTCACTCTTGGTTTGTTTATTGACTTGTTTATGTTGTTGAGATACGATTTGTGCATAACATGTGTTTAGGCGATTATGGTAGTGTTATTGCTTTATCTTATCTTAATATCATGTCTCATAGCATGCTCTTAATTATGATTCACCTGGAGCATGTTGGCTGTGTATCCAATGAGCTTTGTTAGCTCAGCGTTCAGAATCGTTGTTTCCGTTCGTAGGTTAGAAGGCTTGGCACGTCCTTGGAGAAACACCATTAGTGGATGATTCCAGCGCTTTGTTTCTTCAGAGTACAGTACTTAGGTCTTTGGGCTATGTATTTGTAGAAACCTATTGTACATTGTATATTGTAATTTGTATTTGGAATTTTAAAATGATTGAGTCAAATATTTTATTTATGTAATTTCAAAGGAGCCCCACTTTATATGTTTTAAATATTCATTATGTATTTTGGGTTTGAAATCAAATGGATTTTAATAATTGATTTGTGGATTGGCCTAAACTGGGTCAAAATTTTGTGGTAATGGGTTAATGGCTTGGGGCCCAGATGTGACATCCGGGTTAAGGGTGTTATATTTAGTGGTATCAGAGCCTAGGTTTAGCCGGTTCTAGGAAAGCCCCGGGTGGTTAGGTGTCCTGGATAGGTATCTAGCGAATACGAGCCCTTGTGTCTAAGTTGTAGTATTTCAAGACTGGAATCTAGATGGTGTGCCTCGTGTTCGCGTACGTCACTGGTTGCGACATTAAGATAAATTTGATTGAGGTCGTGAGGGCTATAATGTTGACTTATTTCTTCGAAAATAATTCTGAGATTGGAGTTATCTCAGACGTTAAGCTTGGGTTTATGAAGGAATGAAGGAGTTGAGGGTGTGCCCTCCTCATGGTTATGTGCCGTAAGTTACCTTAAAGCCTTGAGTTCATGGTGAGAACCTCCAGTAGTGAGATTCTACGTGTTGGTAGATGACTCTTATAGAACGGATAAGATGACTTGCTTTTGATTGACCAGTGGTAGAGCGTCGATAGCGGGTCCTATCATTCGTAGTAAGTGAACCTTAATAGTGGGTACCATGTGATGGGGTTATAGCACGCCTGACAGATATGCATTTTCGTCTAATGTGGAGAGGTACATGATGATTGTTAGGTCCCAAGTACGCTCTTAGTAAGCTAAATGTCCTGAGACCTCGAGCAAGGTATGCTTGTTGCGGTTGTTTATAGTAGTGGCTAAAGGGTCACCGTGGGTATTGTGCGAGACAATGCGTGAGTAAGGCTTGAAGATACGTGGTTGACGGACTCAATAGAGTTGTCTTTTAATGATTATTATGATCTTGGCCATTGATTGTTTGTTCGGACAAGCTAGCTTGGGATATCAAGCGTCATGTTGGAAGCCTTGAGGTTCAAGGTGAATCAAACCCTTGGTTGAGAATGATAAACTACCCCCTTTTAATGCGGTTCAAATTAGTTTGTGTCTAGTGGCCTGAGAAATGACTAAGAAAGTCGTGAATAGAGCCATGTTCCTTAATGGGCAGAGTATCATTGTTAAGAATCCAATGATAGTGAAGGGGTCAGGAAAGGATGACCTAATCAATCAGATTGATGTTTATGGGACAATCAAAGAGATATGAGATAGATGTGGAGCAGTCTTAAGGGGATTCTGAATTTTATCGTCTTCTTCTAAAAGGCAATACATACGAATGGTAAGGGACTGTAGAGTTAGGGCTACAACTTGTTTTCTCAACACGATATGTTTCCTTGGGTGAGTCAGGAAAAATGTATGTCAGTGAAGCTCTTATGAAGAAGATGAGTGATCAGTTATTGCAGTCAGTTTAAGGTGTCAAAACAGTGTTGAGTACGAGTAAAATTTTTCTACGGTTGAGCTGTTATGCCCAAAGTTTGTTGCTATCGAAGAGTAAATGTGGTTGAGGTTAGATGTGGATTCAAGGTTGACATACTGATGCACTGGACAACAGTTTCACATGGGATGTTCTCTGAGTTAGTCGTTAGTTAGAAGCGCTCGAATGACCTTAGAGCCAACATTGAGTCTGTATAAGGATTCTGTAGACCGTGTTGTGGGGAAATTTGAACATCATAATATTCTTCTCAAGCCTTGATGAGGGGAGGGTTTATGCTTGGAACGGATCAAAAAGTGTTGCTTAAGATCAGCTGAGGGTTGGACAGAAATCTAATTAAGGGTTTCATTGGGGGCTTCTCGATTTTTGCTATAATGGAAAGTGTTGATGGTTCTGCCCTAGCATCTTTCCCACCAGTTCGTGAGCCTTGTGGCTGACATCACCTTGGGGTATGTTTCTTGCTTGGGGAATTTGTCATGAGTGTCGGACATCGGGTCACATGGAAAATGACTGCCTAATCGTGGATGAGTATTTACTGGTTCAGTTTTTGAGGTGGAATCCTTTTGGGCATAGTCAGGGTTCTTCGAGAGGTGGTGTTGGGTTGTTACCGAAGTATCAGGGTAGAGGTCATGTGAGATATACCGTTAGAGTCATCGCGTGAGCTTTTGTTAGTAGTATGTCGTTCATGCCAGAAATGACAAGTTTGTTACCGAGAATGTGTTAAATAATTTGGTCCCATTGTGGTTTTCAGTTTCTTGATAGTAGTTGATTTCATGTTCTTACCTTGGTAGAGATTTTATTGAGCGGGTTCTGTGATAAGTTTCCTCGAGGTTGATATTGGTTTGGTAAATTAATGGATTGGTAAGTGTTGGTTAGTAAAGGTTCCACCATGGGTGGTGTGTATAGTTTAGAGTAACAGTCCCTATAGACTTGTTAGGCTTACCCTTGGTACGGGTTGGTCACGTGAGTGCGAGGGATGCCTTAGTTTTCAAGCAAGAATCTCAAAGTTGGGGTTTGGAATGAACCAGTTTGTCAGTATTGTGCGTGAGTAAATCCTATCTCTTCAGCTTATGTGTTGTGCTTATGTGATGCTAGTTGAAGAGGACCTTGTAGGTTACAAGACATTCTTAGTTCGTGTAGTTGACGCAAGGGTGAGAGTCTGCGATTTAGAGCGGTGGATGCAAGTGGTTATCGAGGTTCTCTTCGAGGGTTGAACGGGATAACCTCTTGATCGTGTAGTAGTACCCATGATAAGGGATGTGTTGAGTTCGGTATTAAGTGTTCATCACATTATGGTCTGACATCTACCAAACCTCTTGTGCGAGGGCTCCTTGGTAGAGGAATGGGTGCATGCGATGTCACCAAGAGGTTCACCTTAGGACGTGCTTATGTTGGTATAGCGGGATATAGTGGTGTTAGCTGTTGTGGGTCCATGTGTAACAATAGAAGGCCAGCATTTATTTTTTAGGGCTGACAATCTTGTTAACATTGAAGAGTTTTGAGATTCCCGTAAGATCGTTCAGGATGTTGGTCTCGTAAGTTAAAGGTTAAGGAGAATTAATGTTAAAATTTGGGGTTTGATGTGATGTTTGAACTCTAAGGGCAAGTTGAAGAGTGTTTTGGACTTACGAATGCGTCAAGATAATCTTTAGTTCGATGAATTGAGGATTGCTTATTTGGGTTTGAGATGGATTTTTTTCATACATGGTGACAGTGTAAAGATGCTCTGAATGGCTTTGGAGAAATATGGGTTTGGCTAAAGTTGTATGGAATCGTATTCTTGTGTTGTAATAAGTTGTGTTGGGAGAACCATTAGGAATCTTTGAGGACTTGCTAAAGTTTTAGCACCAATGCTGGTCAAAATTTGGTGGTTGGTAGTGAAAGAGAGTGTTCAGACCTCTAAGGACATTTTGGTGGTTTAATCCCTAGAAGAGCTTGGTTGTGGTAACAATTTTCGTTTGGAACCGAAGTGGCTTGGCTAGTGGAATCGTTTGATCGTGGATTCGTATCTGCTTATGTCGTAGTGGGTTCAAGAAAATAAGGTGTTAAGTTATGTATGAGTTAACCAAGTTGTGAAAGAATATTGTATTTTCCCGTTAGATTGACGATAGAGCTCAGTTGATAAGGTTTACTTGCTCTGAATATGAAGGGGTTATGGTGTTGCTATATGAAGAAGTACCCTGAATTATGCCTTGAAGAAGTGTCGCATTATGGACACAGATAATGGTTGAGTTAAAGAGTTTTAGAAAACACGAGTGTTGGTAAAGAGATTTGTTCACTGAGTTGTGACTCACCCGAAGTGAATTCAGCGTGTTGATGTTCGACAATGCTGTTGAGATCATCTTTGGTTGATCCATTTTAGGTTTTATATGAGGGTGGTTCCAGACGTTGGGAATGTTTTGTTGAGGATTCTTGTAAAAAGTTGAGAATTTATGTTAAGAGTTTTGGTTAAGAAGGTTTTGGAGAGAACTTAGGAGTCGTGGGTATACATGATAGAAATGATGGTTGGATCTCCGACAGTATCATCTGTTTCCCTCATTTAAATTTTGAGGACGAACTTTTATTTAAGGGGGAAGAATTATAACGACCCGAATTTTAGAATCCAAGAGTCGTGTTTATCGGGAGCACGGGCTCCATGCGCAGGCTTTGTAGTTGGGCTAGTTGAAGCCTTGTTGGGCTTGAGGAAAGTTTTGGGCTTGGTTTGGGGTAGATTTTATGAAGGCTAAAATGGTAAGGATGGTTGGGAGGAAATGGAGAGATGGTGGTGGTTTAATTTTCTACAAAAAAGAAGAGTATGAGATTATTCTTGTCCCCTTGTCTCATCTTTCTCTTACCCTCATTTTCTTCCTTCATACTTTGATAGTTCAAGGTCTAATCTTTAGAATTTTGAGAGTGAATCTCGGATGGGTGTGAAGAGGAAGTTGTATAGCAGCTTAAGGGCTATCTTTTAAGGTAGATGTGGTTTGAAATGGTGGAAGAAGAGGTGTAGAGGGGTTTGGAAGAGGGAGAACAAGAGATGATGCTTAGAGGCTTCTTCATCAGCTTAAATCCAATGTTATTACACTTCTAAATTATGTATGTTCATGTGCATCATCATTTTGGTATGTGTGCTTGATATATGATGTTTTGGTAATTTAGAGCTTGGTAGGTTATCAGTGGTAAATCCTATATCTGACGATGTTTAAGGGTAAAAATGGTTAGAAACTCACTTAATAACTCATCATAACTTGTAAGATCAATTTGAGATTTAACCATGTAGGTTAAGGGTCAGAATGATAAAATCCCAAACTCTAAGTTTTGAAATCTAGGTTCGCGTATCGATACGGGGTGGGTGCATATCGGTACGCCTTCGTTCTAAGGAGGGCGAGTTGTGAGGGGAGTACCGGTACGACTTACCGCGTATCGGTACTCCATGTATGGTTAGAATTCTAGTGGCAAATTAGCGTACCGATAAGCTTCGTGTACTGGTACGACTAAATCATACAATTTAAACTTGTAAATTTTTTTAAAAAGCATCTGACATAAAACTAGTTTATAAAATAACCCTTTCTCGACTTTCGAAGTATTCATAGCCTATTTGCATATTGCTATTTTTGACTCACCCTGAATTGGTTTATAAATCATATTAGTCAGTTATTAAAATAAGTATATAACTCAGGGTGAAAACTAGGTACACTGCCTAAGCTCTTTCTTGAATTTAAAATCGTTACACTATAAACGATAAATAAAATTTTACTAGATTAAATATCTTTACCGATAATTCTTTAACTATACGAATAAATCATATTTCCATGGTTAATCCTATATACTATCTTAAACTAATTTATCACATTACAAAGAGACACCTTGGCCCCCTTTACCTCGAATTCTAGAACTTCCGAACGCAAACTCAATTTTCTTAGGCAGATTACCCAGCAAGTACCGATACTCATATATGGGTATCGATACGCCTCTCTAGGTACCGGTACTCCTCCACAAATACTGATACTTAAATTAGGTTTAAAAGAATTGGTGCTTCAAGCCGTACCGACACGTTTACCTCTGTATTAGTACTCAGCTTCAGTACATGATCCACCCCGTACCGATCCCTACCTGTACCAATACTTCCACATTTACGTACCGATATGCAAAAGCCTTCCTCGGGCAATGGAACAGTAGTACCAATACGCCACCTAGTGTACTAGTACGTGAAAACGTCATTGGAATTCCTAATAAGAAATAGGTACCGAGACGAGTTCAGTAGTATCAGTACGACTCTCACAAACCATCCCATTTATTACCTATACGTACCGATACTGGACATCCAATACCGGTACGCGAGCCTAGAATTTCAAAGTATGAGTTCAAATTTCACCCAGAAATCCCACTTAACCTATATGGTTAAGCCCCAAATTGTTCTTACAAGTTATGGTGAAGTAATTACGTGAGTTAAAATCAATTTTAAGCCCTAAGAACATCAATTCCACATTTTACCAATGAAGATCACCCAAAGCATACCCAAACCACTAATACCAAAATCATGCACCAAAGCATGAGTTACAAGAATTAATAGGAGTTAGTGGTGTACTAACCTTTGATTAAAACTAGTGAAGAAGCCTCTAACTACTCAATCTTATTCTTCCTCTTGAAACCCCTCTATACATCTTCTTCAACCATTTCGAACAATATATACATTGAATTAAAGATCTTTTGATGCAGATCAAGCTCCCTCCCATCAAGCAAAACGAGATTCCCGTCACAAAGCTTAAAGATTCAACCTTTAGGTTTTGATTTTAGGATGAGAGATGGGTTTTGATGAAAGAAGAAGACAAGGGAACATGATGAGATCATCCCCACCCCTTTTGCAAATAAATCATAATATCTCCCCCTTTCCATCATCCATTTATGCTTTTACCAAACTACCCTTCTTAAATTCTTCTTAACCCATATTCAAACCAATAACTTAAGCCCAACAACAAGGATCGAGCCCAATAAGGCTCTCAAGGCCCTAATATCTTGGCTCAAACACAAGTCCCACGCTTCAGATTAACTCGACCCTCGGGTTCTAAAATTTGGGTCATTACAACTATTCCCTCCTTAAAGAAAATTTTGTCCTTGAAATTTAAACAAGGGAAGGAGAGCAACTTCTAACGTTCCAACCAACCTCTCGTTTACACATGTCCACGTAGCTCTTATGTTCTCTATAATACTTTCTTAGCCACCACTTTTAACCTTGAATTCTCAACTTTTTTCAGGAGTCCTCAACAAATCTATTCCCATATCCAGAGCGACACTCACAAAAAACCTTATCGCGGGTCAACAACGGTTGATCTCAATAGCACTGTCAGACATCAACCCACTAAACTTACTTCAGATATCCTTTATCTAAGTTAACAAACCATCTTTGTTAATACTCACGTTTCTAACTCTTGAACTCAACTCTCATCTTTGTCCGAAGCTTGACATTCCTTCAAGGTATTTTTCTATGACACTTCTCCTACTAACAACACCATGACCCACATGCTCAAGAGTAAGCGAACTCTATCAGTTAGGTTCTACCACCAACCTATCTTGAAATTACAACGTTCTCTCTCGACTTGGCAAACTAAGATTGAGCTAAACACCTTATTTACCTAAACCCAACATAAACAAAAACAACCTATGAACACATAACTCCACAAACCAAGCCAGGGACTAAAACTCATCCAACTATCCTCAAGGGTCCGAACAACCTCTTCTAACGCAACCGCTAAATTCCCAACTAACAATTCTGTTGAACAAAGGCAAGCCCTCAAGGGTTTCTAAAAGGTCATTCCAAAAAATATGTTGCAACACGAGGATCCAATTCCATACTACACTAACTAAAACCCACATTTCCACTAAGCTACTCAGAAATCTTCACGTTGTTATACCAAGCATGTAGACAACCCATCTCAAAACTCGATAGAGCAAACATTCAAATCATTAAACTCGAGATTATACCAAAGTACTCGTGAGTCCAAACCATCTCATGACTCATCCTTAAGGTCCAAATGTCACCTCAAACATAATCTTTATCACAACCTCTCTTTAACCTTCAACCAATGATACTCGATCCCTGAACGATCATAAGGCAACCTCAAGACTCTTAAACCATTTACATGATTAACAATCCCCAAGGAATGGGTAATACTCCTCTATCATTACACGTCAACTCATCATATCCAATGCTACCACTCTTGCTATACCAACTCGGGTACACCTCAAGGTGAACCACTTGGCGACGAAACTTGTATTCACTTACTTTTGTAAATGAGTTCCTACTCTAAAAGTTCAATCTATGCTATATCACAAGGTGATGGACACAACTACCAAACTCGAAGTCACCTCTATCGTGGGTTCTAAAATACAATCAACAGGATAGCCCGCTTAATCCTTGAAGAGCACCTCAATACCCACTTACACGTCCACCGCTCTAAAACCGTAGACTTTCAACCTTGCATGTAAAAACACAACACACAAGCTGAAGAGGTAAAGATTCTTTGTGCACAACACCAATAGACTAGTCATTTCAAACCCCAACTTGAAACTCTAGCTCGGACACTGACGAACACATCTTATTCACACGACCAACCCATACCAAGGATAAGTCTAACAAGTCCACATGGGTTGTTACTCTCAATTTATATTAACCACCCACGGTGACACCCTTACCTACTAGCACTTACAAATCCAATAGTTTTAACCAAGCCAAAATAAATTATTGAGGAACTTAACACAAATCTCACACACAAAATCACTGTCAAGGTAGTGACAAGAAATTAAACTGTTATCAAGGGAGCGGCTGAAAATTAAATATTCTTGACAACAAGGTTGTCATCCTTAGCCTGAACAATAAGCCATCTAGCAAAAGCTTGCACGTTAACTCTGGCGGCGGATCTCTCGTAACCACCACCCTGATACCTAAACAATGCCTTAGCACCACCCCATGGAAAACTCTAACTATGCTAAGCAGTAACCAACCTCAGAGACTAAATCGATAAGCACTCATCCACAATTGGATAATCTTTTGCCATGTGACCCAATGTTTGACACTTATAACAAATCTCCCAAGCAATGAGCATACCCCAAGGTGATGTCAACCACAATGCTCACGAACCGGTAGAAAATGTGCTCTGGCTGAACCATCAACATTTTCCGTTAAAATAGATGTCGAGAATCCCCTATGAACCCTCAATCTAAATTTCAGACCAACCTTCAGTATTTGATTTGTAACAGCTCTCTTTGATCCACTCAAAACACAAAACCTCTCAAAGGAGCCTAAAAAGAATTTTATGATGTCTTGGGTCCCTACAACACGGTCTATAGAATCCTTAAACTAACTCAATGATGGCTCTAAAGTCATTCGAGTGTCATTGTACTAACGACTAACTTAGAAAATGTCTCAAGAGAACCCGTTGTCCCATGCATCAATATGTCAACCTCAACACCTTTACCCTTCGATAATAACAAACTCTAGGCATAACGGCTTAACAGTAGGAAATCTTACTCATACTCAACACCGTTCTAAAACTTTGAACCGACTGCAAGAATTGATCTCTTATCTCCTTCATAAGAGCTTCACTGACGTATTTTTTTAAACTCATACAAGGAAACATCCCATGTTGATAATACAGGCTGTGATCCTAACTCAACGGTCTCTTACCATTCGTATACATTGCCTTCTAGAAAAAGACGATACAATCAAGATCCCCTTAAGACTACTTCATATCTACCTTAGATCTCTTTGAGTGTCTCATAACCATCAATTTGATTTATTGGGTCATTCCTTACTGACCCTTTACTATTCTTGGATTTATAACACTAATGCCCCTCCCATTTAAGAAACATGGCTCTCTTCATGACTTTCCTAGTCGTTTTCCGTGCCACTTGACCTAAACTAGTCTGAACTGCATTAAGAAGGTGATAGTTCATCATTCCTATTATCATGCGATTGGTTCACCTAGAACCTTAAAGCTTCTAACACTATGCTTGACATCTCAAGCTGGCTCAAGATTAGACAACAACTAATAGACAAGACCCCATTAACTCCTTAAAAAGAACAACTCGACCAAATCTGTTAAACTTATATCCACGAGCTTTACTCAAATACTGCTTTGTACAATACCTACAATGTCCTTACGGCCACTACTATAAACAATTACAAGCAAGAAAACCTTGTTCAAGATCTCAGAGCATTCGACTTACTAAGAGCGCACTTGGGACCTCATAGCCATCAAGTACCTTCCAACATCAACCGGAAATGCAAATCTACTTTCCAACATCAACCGAAAATACAAATCTGCTAGGTGTGCTACATCCCTATCACATGTTACCCCACCATTAGGGTTCACTTACTACGGATGAAAGGACATTGGATCGACATTCTACCACTGGTCAATCAAAAGAAAGTTCTCTTATCCGTTCCATAAGGGTCGTCTACCAACACGTAGAATCTCGCTACTAGAGGTTCTCACTGTGAACTCAATGCTTTAAGGTAGTTTACGACACATAGCCATAATTACTACTCGAGTGATGGGAGGAGGGTACGCCCTCAACTCTTCTATTCTTTCATGAACACAAGCTTAACTTCTGAGATAACTCCGATCTCATAATCATCCTCAAAGAAATCAGCCAACATCATGGCCCTCACGATCACGATCGAATCTATCTTAATTTCACAATTGGCAATTCCAGTATTGAAAGAGTACAACTTAGACACAAGGGCTCGTATTCTCTAGAAACCTATCCATGCCTCTTAACCACCCTGGGTTTTCCTAGAATTGGCTAAACCTAGGCTATGATAATACTAAATGTAACATCCTCAACCCGGATGTCATATTTGGGCCTTAAGCCTCAAACCCAACCATAAAATTTCCAACCTAGTTTAGCCCAATCGATAATAAATTTCCAAAACCCATTTATTTCAATTCAATAAAGTATAAATAATGTTTGAACATATGCAATGTAGCTCATTTTAAAATTATATTGTAAAACATTTGACTCTATCGTTTGAAAATCCAAATACAATTTACAATGTACAATAGGTTCCTATGAATACATAGCCCAATGACCTAAGTACTGTACTATGAAGAGACAAGGCGTTGTAATCCTTCACTGATTGTGCTTCTCCAAGAATATGCAGACCTTGAGAACGAAAACAATGATTTCAAACGATGCGCTAGCAAAGCTCAGTTGCAAATCATAAATAGGAGCGATGCTACAAGATTTGATATCATGTCAAGATAACAATGACGCTACCATAACCGCCTAAAAATATAGCATTATGAATGTATGATCTCACACACAGCATATACGCATACATCCTAAGTCTACATAGCATTAAACAGATAAAACCAACAATATTAAGTAAGGCTCGCGTCCATAAAGAATTGGGATCCTACACTACGAGTAAGGCCTGCGTCCATAAAGCATCAGGATCCTATACTTGTGAGGATAAGGCACGCATACATAAATCATTATAATCCTCCATCCATACTCAGAATCTTTTATCAAGCATCTTCGAATAAGGCCCGCGTCTATATATAATTGGGATCCTAAATATGGGAGTTTCCAAGGTGTTGCAACACACTACTATAGGTATATGGATCCCAACAAACAAGGATTCAACTAAATAGGTGTCACATCAGCACACAACAAGAACCCTACTTCCACACAGCATACAATATTAACACAAATACTATATCGCACACAGCTCTAACACATTTACCATCACCTTATGATTTTTATCTATTATATACAACCCATTAAGCTTATCAATTTTTAATATGTTATGAGAGTATATATTAGCCGTTATCTTTAATTTATCTCATTATCCAAGGAGACTCAACTATATAGGCATCCTATCAGCATATAGCAAGGACCCTATTTACCACACAGCTTCAAACGATCCACCTATGATCCATACTGGTTACTATTATAAGCAATTCACCCAATAATTACCAAGTTATTAGTCTTTTATTTCACCCACAGGGTTTAAATCTTCGTTTCTTAACTTTGATATTTGCTTTATACCTTAAGAGACCCCATTGGCCCCCTTTACCTCAAATTCTAGAACCACCGAATGCAAACTCAATTTTCTTGGGTAGATTGCCTAGAGAGTACCGATACTCCTATATGGGTATCGGTACGCCCCTTTAGATACCAGTACTCCTCCTCGAATACCAATACTCAAATTAGGTTCAAAAGAATTGGTGACTTAAGCCATACTGATATGCTCACCTTCACATCGGTACCCAGCATCGGTACGTGATCTACCCCATACTAATCTCTACCCATATCGGTACTTCCACTTTTGCGTACCAGTACGCAAAAGCCTTCCTCAGGTAATGGAACAGTAGTACTAATATGCCCCTAGCGTACCGGTACATTAAAATGTCACTAGAATTCCCAATAAACAAGGGGTATCGATACGCGTTCAGCAGCACTGGTATGCCTCTCACAAGCTACCCTTTTTATTACCTATGCGTACTGATACTGGACACTCAGTACCGATATACGAGCCTATAATTTCAAAGTCTGGGTTTAAATTTCACCCAGAAATACCACTTAACCTATATGGTTAATCCCCAAATCGTTCTTACAAGTTATGGTGAATTTATTAGGTGAGTTACTACCAATTTTAAGCCCTAACAACATCAATTCCACATTTTACCATTGAAGATCACCCAAAGCATACCCTAACCACAAGTACCAAAATCATGCACCAAAGCCTATTTTTATGAGTTGCAGGAATTCATAGGAGTTAGTGGTGTACTAACCTTAGACTAAACTGTTGAAGAAGCCTCCAACTACTCAATCTCGTTCTTTCTCTTAAAACCCCTCTAAACATCTTCTTCCACCATTTTGAACAATATCAACCTTGAATTAAAGATCCTTTGATGTAGATCAAACTCCCCCATTAAGAAAAACAAGATTCCCCTTAAACCTTTAGGTTTTGATTTTTGGATGGGAGATGGCTTTTGATGAAAGAAGAAGACAAGGGAACATAATGAGATCCTCCCCCACCCCTTTTGCAGAGAAATCATAAAACCTCCCACTTTCTATCATCCATTTATGCTTTTACCAACCTACTCTTCTTAAATTCTTCTTGATCCGCATTCATACGAATAACTCAAGCCCAACAACAAGGATGGAGCCCAATAAGGCTTTCAAGGCCCCAACATCTTGGCCCAAATGCAAGGCCTACTCTTCAGATTAACCCAACCCTCAGATTTTGAGATCCAGGTCGTTACACATTACCATCACCATATGATTTCTATCTATTATATACCACCCATTAAGCTTATCAATTTATTAACATGTTATGAGAGTACACATTAGCCGTTCTCATTAATTTATCTCATTATCCAAGGAGACTCAACTATATAGGCGTCCTATCAGCACACAACAAGGACCCTATTTACCACACAACATCAAACGATCCACCTAGGATCCATATAGGTTACTATCACAAGCAATTCACCTAATAATTACCAATATATTACTCTTTTATTTCACCTAGATGGTTTACATCTCCGTTTCTCAGCTTTGATATTCATTTTATACCTTAGAAGACCCCTTAGCCCCCTTTACCTCAAATTTTAGAACCCCTAAATACAAACTCAATTTTCTTATACAGATTGCCCAACGAGTACCGATGCTCCTGTATGGGTATCGGTATGCCCTTCTAGGTACTGATACTTTTTCACGAGTATCGATACTCAAATTAGGTTCAAAAAAATTAGTGCATCAAGCTATACCGATATGCTCACCTCCGTATCGGTACTCAGTAACGGTACGTGATCAACCCTATACCGATCCCTACCCGTATCGGTACTTTCACCTTTGCGTATCGGTACGTAAAAGCCTTCCTCAAGCAATAGAACAGTAGTACCGATACTTCCACTAGCGTACCGATACGTGAAAATGTCACTGGAATTCCCAATAAGAAAGAGATATCAATACGCGTTCAGCAGTATCGGTACACCTATCATAAATCGTCCCCTTCATTACCTATACATACAGATATTGGATACCCAATACTGGTACACGAGCCCAGAATTTCAAAGTCTAGGTTTAGATTTCACCCAAAAATCCCACTAACATATATGGTTAAGCCCCAAATTGTTCCTACAAGTTATAGTGAAGTTATTAGGTGAGTTACTACCAATTTTAAGCCCAAACAACTTAAATTCCACATTTTACCATTGAACATCACCCAAAGCATATCCAAAGCACAAATACCAAAATCATGAACCAAAGCCTATTTTTATGAGTTGCAGGAATTCATAGGAGTTAGTGGTGTACTAACCTTGGATTAAAACTGATGAAGTCTCCAATCCTGTTCTTCATCTTCAAACCCCTCTAAACATCTTTTTCCACTATTTCGAACAATATCTACCTTGAATTAAAGATCTTTTGATGCAGATCAAACTCCCGTCATCAAGCAAAACGAGATTATGCTCACAAATCTTAAAGAATCAACCTTTAGGTTTTGATTTTGGGATAAAAGTTGGGTTTTGATGAAAGAAGAAGACAAGGGAACATAACAAGATCATCCCTACCCCTTTTGCAGAGAAATCATAAACCCCATTTCCATAATCCATTTATGCTTTTACCAAAATACTCTTCTTAAATTCTTCTTAACCCATATTCAAACCAATAACTCAAGCCCGACAACACAGATCGAGCCTAATAAGGCTCTCAAGGCCCTAACATCTTGGCCCAAATACAAGGCCCACACTTTAGATTATCCTGACCTTCAGATTCTAAAATCTGGTTCGTTACATTAGCTCTCTTAATTCTGTTAGAGGCATACGATATGGTGCAATAGATACTGGGGTCGTACCAGACGTTACATCTATCCAAAACTATAGCTCGTGATCTGGAAGTAGTCTGAGCAACTCTTTTGGAAACACATCGACAAACTCTCTAACAGTCTGAAGGCTCTCAAGCATCAGACTCGCAACACTTGTGTCAACCACATGAGCCAAGAAGGTCTCGCAACCTTGTTGGATTATTCTTTGTGCCACCAAGGCCAACACTACATTGCAAATGCAAGGATTCTTCTCACCCCTCACTACCAACTTGGCCCTATCCAAACCATGAAGCTTAAGGCTCTTCTCTCTACAACCCAAACGCGTATTATGCTCAAACAACCAATCTATCCCTAGGATAGTATCAAACTCATAAAACGAGAACACTATCAAATTGGCCAAAAATATCGAGCTATAAACCTTAATCAGACACCTCCAATACACCTTATCCACCAGAACATCATACCCCAAAGGACTAGTCACACGAGCTCTAATCTCAATGTCCTCTTCAAGAATCCCTCACTATTGTGATATTCTACTACGGATATAGGAATGGGTAGACCCTGACTCCAAAAGGGCAACAATAAGAATTAAAAACAAGGTAAACATACCTGAGATAACATCGGTAGCCTCACAGTCATCTAGGGCCTTGACTACGTACTGCCTCGCTAGTGCCCTAATAGTAGACTAGATCGTACTCCCACTCTGATGTCCAGACATGAGACTCGCTCTTCCTTTATTAAAGCTCCAACCCCTCTGAGTTGAATAAAATGTCTTCTGAGTCTGGATCGAGGTGGTGTTAGTAGTTGCCGAACAACCTCTCACATAATGATCCATTGATCCATACTCAAAGCAAACTCTAGATGTCCCTCAACACTCATCTCTATGCTTCCACCTACACTGATCACAAATTGGTGAGCCCGCAATCCTTTATGAGCCCTCTGGGCTCATCATGGATGAGGATGATGAGGGCCTTCTACGGCTAGCAGACTCTGACCTACGGCCTGATCTTGACTTTTGGTTTGAAACTCATTTACCTTGGTTCTAACTATTTCTATTCATCCCATAATAGGACTACGAGTTGTTGGAGAAGTTCTGAGTTCTCCTACTCGAGCTCTCTTACCCACCAACTAGGCCATAGGTCAAACCTTGCACTTGCTCAAGTGACTTGGCACTAGTAGTCAATTCTGAAAACACTTTTGGTAGGCAGCAGTCAAGTATGTCTGAATTTCTTTTAATAACCTTTTAGGAATTTCTTATATCTTATATTCTCGATAGCGACCAAATCAAGGGCATACCTACTCAACTGTAGAAATTCTTGTTCATACTCAAAGACTGGTCGATTCTCTTAGACCAAATGGTTGAACCGATCCCTCAAACTATCAATGTAGGTTTCTCTCACATACTTCTTCTTAAATTCATCCAAGAAATCGTCCCATAATGGTTGGTTAGGATACCATCCTAACTCGACGATCTCCCACCATTCTCGAGCGTTCTCCTTCAATAGAGAAAGAACACATGTCAACTTGTCATTGAGCTTTAACCTCATTTGTCGTATGATCCAATGAGTTTCTCTCAACCACTGATCCACCTTAATCGGGTTGTCTTATCCCAATCCAAGAAATTCTGTAGCACCATGGCAACATACCCTCTTAATCGATACCTCACGAGGGGTAACTAAAGGCCTAGGTATGGCCCTCATAATCCAGTGAAGGGTCTAGTACAGATGAGAGAAATAATTGGCCCTTCGACCACTATTGTCCTCCGATATCTCCTCAGAACCGGAGACATAATCCTCATCATAGCTCTTTTTCAAGAGCCCTAACTTTCTTATCGGTCTCGTGCTCTCATTGACATAATTACTTTCTGTAAAAACAAACAAATAAGGTTACACCATTGAATATTCAGCTTAAGCAAGTACGACTTTGACTTATAGTCAACGTATTTACTAGACACCTATACAACACTCTCTAGACAACCCTGAGGCTTTCTCAAACTGGCTAAACCTAGACTCTGATACCGTTAAATGTAACACCTTCTATATGGATGTCACATTTGGGCCTCAAGCCCAACCCGTTACCATAAAATTTTACATCTAGATTTAGCCTAAACTAACCTTATTCAAAAAATCCATAAAGTTCAAATATTTCAAAGTAGTTAAACACGTTAAAATGTTATATGGGATCTCTATTTAAAACATACATAATTTAAGCATTTGACTCCTGATTTAAATCTCAAAATAAGATTTACAATACATCATAGGGTCCTACGAATACATAGCCCAAACAATTTAAGTACTGTACTCAGACAACAAGTCGATGCTAAGGTACTACTCCGATGGTGCTCCAACAATGCTTGTCAACCTACCAACATGTGAACAAAAACAAAATTCTGAACGTTGAGCTAACAAAGCTCAGTGGATACACTCCCACTCAATAGTGCTTCATGAAAATCATAAATATGAGCACGTAGCTAAGAGAATGATATCATGACAATTATAGCAACATTGGTGTTACCTCTAGCCGGCTAAACACATAGCATAAAAAAAAGAGATGCATTAATCTCACACAGTACACATGCATCACACCAACAAAACTAGAGTGAGGCCTAATGTCACACAGCCTCAGGAATGTACTCTCAGAGTGAGGCCTGGTGTCACACAGCCTAAAGAATATACACTCATACTCGAAACCTCTCATCAAGTATCATCGAATGAAGCCTGGTGTCATACAACCTCGGGAACGTACATCTGGGATCTCTTCTCATTGTGTTTCAACACTTTCACTGGGTATTCGAATTACATCAACCAAGGTGACTCAACCAGACAAGTGCCCTTACTTGGCACGAGACTACACACGATCCACCAAGGATCTCTATGTTTACTATTACAACAAGTCACCCAAAATTTACCAAGTTATTGCTTGTTATGCTCATAAATTAGGTTGAATTCTCAGTTTTTTAGTTTTACTATTCATTTTACCATGTTATAGGTCCATTGGGCCTTAGTCCTCGAATTATAAGTCCCTCAAACAAAAACGTAATTTCTAGGTAGATTGTCTAGCGGGTATTGGTACACTCATACGAGTATCGATACACCCCTCAAGGTACTGATACCCATCAAAGCGTACCAATACCCAGCTTCACATCAATATGGATTTAACTAGCAGCCCCGTACCGATACACAGGGCCATGTACCAATACCCAGTTGTACCGATACACCCCTAAACGCACCGATACTTATTTTTGCAACTAGAATTTGATGGAATAGAGGGTACCGATACCCCCTTAGGTATACCAATATGCCCTATAAGAATGGTATGATTTTAGTCGTTATAACATAGGGTATCGATATGCGTTCAACCCGTATCGGTACTCAAGCCCATAAATTATTTTTTAGAGTTTGTAAATCACTACTTAGGCCTCCAAAACCCAAGGTTAATATCCCAAAGCGAGCCTACAAGTTATGGGAACTGATTTGGTGGTTTCCTAACATTTCTAAGTTATTTTAACACCAATCTTAGGATTAGCCATTAAAGAGGTCTCAAGCACTCAAACAACCAAAACATCACACAAGCAACAAAGCAATCAAATTGATGATTTCCAGGAACACAAGGAAGTTAGCAGTGTACTAACCTTTGTTTAAGAACCTAAAACTGAAGCTCCAAGCCAACACCTCAACCCTTCTCCTTCCCAAGATCCTTGGAAGGATTTCCACCCTCTTACACTATACAAGAAAGTTGTAAATTAGGTTACAACTTGCAGGAGATGAAGGGAGATAACTAATTACACAACAAAGCTAAAAAATAGGATTTTTGTATTCCCGCTCTTCTTCACTAAAACCCCCCACAAAACCCACCATCTTCAACCTTCACCAAGAATGATAAACCTTACCTTTGAATATAGATCTTTGAATGCTGAACAACTTGCCTTAAACTCAAAATCCAGGATTCACATTCAAAAACACAAAGATCTAACTTTTCTCTTTTGGGTGGAAGATAAAAGATGAGGATGAATAAAGGTAGAAGACAAAGAGGACAAGGGTGAGCTGATTCTTTTTCTTTTCTGCAGAAAATTAAAGATCATCCTCCCCTTCCTCTTTAAAAAGAAGGAATTTACCACGCTACCCTCCCACCATCTTCCAAACCTAAATAAAAACCCAAAACGCAAGCCCAACAACCCTAAACAAGCCTTCAAGGCTCAAACTCTCAGCCCAAAAGCAAAGCCCAAACTTCAGGTTAAACTGACCCTTAGATTCAAAAATCTGGGTCGTTACATGACTTGTTTAAATGTTTTTAAAATAACTCAAAAGTAAAAAATAAGCTCTAAGTATCGGTACAAATTGACACGCACCGATACCCTTATGAGCCTGTACCGGTACAATTACCTGTGTATCGATACGCCCATTTGTCCCAAAGTTTTAACAAATTCTAATAGCCAAAATAAGTATCAATACGACTTATACCATATTGGTATGGCAGGGCCTGTACCGATACATATGTATCGTGTACTAATACCTAATTTAAAAAATACCCAACGACTCTTTCTTCTTTGAGGTAAGTACCGATACCCTTATACATGTACTAGGACATAATTGTATTCAATAATAGAAATAAAGTCCCCAATGGCTCCAAATTAATCCCAACGGGTAGTAACGGCCATAAACTCCTTAAAGGGTTTAAAATAACGCTTCAAGCAGCTATGGAACATTAAGAAACATCATTGCCACATTTATGTATAGAGAAAGTGTTTTTGAGCTTTAATTGTCAATTTTCTTTGTAGAACACACTTGTGAGCTTAATTGTTATATTTTCTCAAGTGGTAGGATTTGGGTGAGTGCTTAAATTGTAAAAACATTTTCCTATAGAGATTTTCCTTGTTTGCCAATTTGTTTTCTCTTTGTAAGAGAGTTTTTCAAGACTTTAGGGGTATAAGTCTTGGTTGTAAGGGTTATCTTCTTAAGCCTAGAAAAAGAAAAGACAAATTAGTAAATTTGTGGAAAATCCTTAGTGTGGATAGTTAAAGTAGTGGAGGTAGAGTTTGGTTAGAAAGTTGAACTATTGTAAATCACTGTGTCACATTTTTTGTTACTTAGCTTTTTATCCATCAAAATAAAAATCCAATTCACCCCCTCTTGGAGCATTTGGTTGGTCGGTTTGAGCCTCATCAATTGGTATCAAAGCCTCATCTCTACGTCAGATTAACATCCTAGAGTCAATCTTTGAAGTGCTCAACCTTTCTATATCAACCAGAAATTATGGCAAAATTCATCGATAAGCCTCCTTACTTCAACGATGACAACTACTCCTATTGGAAGAATAAGATAATGTTTTTCATCAAAGCCAATGACGATCATCTTTGGGATATAGTTCTTGATAGCCTATTTATCCCAAAAAGAAGCAAGGAATGATAGAATATGGAAGATCAAAAGAAAATGCAACTTAATGATAAAGCTATGCATATCTTATTTTATACTCTTGGTCCAAACGAGTATGCCAAGACGTCTTTTTGCTCGAATGCCAAGAAGATTTAGGATAAGCTTGAAGTCGCTCATGAAGGAACCAATGAATTAAAAGAGACCAAGATTGGTCTTCTTAACCTTGAGTATGAGAACTTCAAGATGAACCTAACGAAAAACATCAAAGCTATGTCTGATTGGTTCTCCACCATTTTGAATGAACTTAAAGGCTATGGAGAAGTGATTCCAGAGGACAATCTTGTAAGGAAGTTGATTTATTCACTTCCCTATTCATGGGATTCCAAGAATACCGCAATCATTAAAGCAAAAAAATTTGAAAGAGTTCAAGCTTGATGAACATATGATATCTTTGTTAACCTATGAAATAATGATGTTAAAGGGGAAGACGAAAGAATATGACATTGAAGAAATAAATTTTGTTCTTAAATCCTCCACAAGCCAACGAGAAGATTCAAGTGGAGAGGATTATAAAGAAGAAGAGATGGCCAAGCTCTTTAAGAAGTTCACCCGATTCATGAACAAGAAAAATAAGAATCAAGACATGAATCGATAATAAAGAAGAAGGGTCCCATCATTTTTTACGAGTGTAAAAAGCCAAGCCACACTAAGTATGATTGCCCTCGACTCAAAAAAAGGGATCAAGCCATAAGAAGAAGGCATTTGTGGCCACATAGAGTGATGAAGAGGACTCCATCGATGATGAGGTAGTCAACATTTGTCTCATAGCCATCGAAGAAGATTCAATGGTAACTTTTAATTCATCTACTTCAATTTCATATACATTTAATGAGTTACAAGATGCCTATGATGATTCGGTTTTAGAGTTTAAAAATCAAAATTTGAAAAATAAGAAAATAGTTTCAAATTTAAAAGCTCAAAATGATTTGATTTTTAAAACCAAAGATAAACTTGAAGCAAAGCACAAGAAATTTGAGCAAAAGAATTTTGATTTACAAAAAATGCTTCAAAAAGTTCATAAAGATCATCAAAGAGAGATAGATGATCTTAAGAAAGAAAAGGCTTTAATTTACAAATATTTTGAAAAGAAAATTGGAGAATGCTCAAAATATAATTTTCTAAAATAAACTTTTATCAAAGACAATCTAGTTCCCCTAGATTTTTAAATGGTAAAATGGTGAAGAATGTTTGGGTCCCTAAGGAACTTATCTCTTCAAAGAAAAAAAAAGACATTGAAAAATGGATTCCAAAGGGAACAAAAATTTATGAGACTAATGTCAATGGATCCAAAGCATTTTGGATACCAAAGTACAATTGATTGTCTTTTGTAGGTGTGCTTGAGCATTGATGATTAAAGTCACATTATGGAAGCTTTTGACACACAAGGGAGAAAGACACTTGAGGAAGGATATGCTTAACATCCTACCTTTGTTCAAGTGATAAATTTAAGTTTCATGCAATTGCTTGATAATAAATTCCAGATCTAATTTTTAATGATCTAAGCATGTTTGTATGACTCTGTATTGTGTCTAATTGCATATAGTTAAGGGGAGTCTCAATTACATGAGTTACATATTTTTGGCCTAGTATGCTTATTTCTATGTTTTTGGCCTTAAACTTGTAATGTTTGGTTGAATTTGGTGAAATCCATGCTTGATTTGAATTAAATGTGTTATTTTGAAAAGCATGTTGCCATTTTGTCAAAAATGATCAAAATGTGTATCTAGGACTTAATAGAGCCTTTGTATGGACTTAAATATAAGTTGCAAGGCCTTTTAAAGTTTATTTTGCTATATTTTTCACCAATTCGTGCCTTCGGTATCGGTATAGCCCATATCGTACTGATACAACCTTCAACAAGTACCGATACGGTCGATACCGTACCGGTGCGCACATCCAAAAAGGGATTGTTTTGTCTCCTTTTTGCCATGCTTTGTGCGCATAATGATATATTTTGATATATAACATGTTTAATTAAATTTATTATATTTATTTGATTTATTTATTTGAAATTCAATTTATTTTTTCTCTTAAATTGTTGGACTAACAATTTTATTGATGCTTGATTAAGGGGAAGTGTTGAGATATTTGATTTTGATATAACTTAAAGAAAAATTTTTTTGGACTTAAACTAATTGGCAAAAATATTTCAAAAGTCCGTTAACTTGAAAAATATGTTTGAAAGTTTTCCAAAGGGTTTTTGACATGTTTTAAATGATTTTAAACAACCAAAGTGTCAAAAATGTGCTATGAGTATCGATGCCATTTTCTTAAATATCGATACCTAGTCAACTGTATCGATACCCGTCTTACACGTAACGATACGCCCCTTTATTTCTCCAAAACTCTAAATTCCAGTAGCCAAAATGAGTATCAATACGGCTTAAACTGTACTGATATAGATGGTTCTATACTGATACACGTGTATCATGTACCGATACTCTTTGTATTAAATGCTCTAACGACTATTTTTCTTAAGGTAGGTACCGATATCCTTGCACAAGTATCGATATGCCCTACTCTTGAAGTGCATTTATGGTTAGAATTAAAGACCCCAAAGGCTCCAAATCAACCCCAACGGGTAGTAATGGCCACAAACTCCTTAGAGGATTTAAAAGACTTAATCAAGCACCCATGCACAACAAGAAACAACACTACCAACATTCATGTATAGAGAAAGTGTTTTTGTGCTTTAATTGTCAATTTCTTTGTAGAACACACTTGTGAGCTTAATTGTTATATATGCTCAAGTGTTAGGTTTTGGGTGAGAGCTTAGAGTTGCAAACAACCAGCCTTGCGAGGTTTTCCCAGTTTGCTAATTTGTTGCTCTTGTAAGAGAGGGGTTAACAAGACTTTGGGGTATAAGTCTTGTGTTGTAAGGGTTATCTCCTTGAGACGGGAAAAAGGAAAGAAATTCAAGAGTAAATTTGGGAAAATATTTAGTGGGAAGCTATGGTAATGGATATAGACTTTGGTTAGAAAGACGAACCACTATAAATCCTTGTGTCAAACTTTTAAATTCCATTGCTTCCACAACTATCACTCAAAAACCAATTCACCCACTCTTGGCTATCTCGGTTGATCGAATGAGCCTCCCAACAAGGAGCCATTTTTAAAAAAATTCTTTCATGTTAAAATCTTTGGTCTTTTCTCCATTGTTATTTTGCACCAACAATTGGTATTTTCTATCAATTGGTTTCAAACTTTCAATATTTGGTATAGCTTTAATGTGATTTTAAACTTATTTTTGAGATTATTTTTGATATAACAAAAAGGGGGAGAGATAGGTTTGAAAAATTAAATTTCAAAAAGAAAAATGGGAGCTTTAATATTTTCTCAGGAGAAATTTGAAAAACAATTTTTTCAAGTGGTTTTGTTATATCAAAAAGGGGAGATTGTTGAGATATTTTGATTTTTATATAACTTAAATGAAAAATGTTTTTGGACTTAAACAAATTTGCAAAAATATTTCCAAAGTCCATAACTTGAAAAATGTGTTTAAAAGGTTTTCAAAGGGTTTTTGACTTGTTTAAATGTTTTTAAAATAACCCAAAAGTCAAAAATAGGCTCTGAGTACCGGTACATATTGATGTGTACCAATACCCAAAAGAGATCGTACCGGTACGGTTGGCCGTGTACTGATACGCCCTTTTATCCCTAAGTTCTGACAAATTCTAGTAGCCAAAATGAGTATCGCTACGGCTTAAACCGTATCGATATGGAAGGGTCTATACTGATACACATGTATTGTGTACCAATACCAGTGTAAAAATGCCCAACGACTCTTTCTTTGTTGAGGCAAGTATTGATACCCTTGCATGCATACCGATACCGACAAGCCCAAAAGTGTATTTAATGTTGGAAATAAAGTCCCCAACAGCTAGTAACGGCCACAAACACCTTAGAGGGTTAAAAATACCATTTTTTTTGCCATGGAACAACAAGAAACATCATTCCCAACATTCATGTATAGAGGTGTTTTTGAGCTTTAATTGTCAATTTTCTTTGTAGAACACACTTGTGAGCTTAATTGTTATATTTGCTCAAGTGTTAGGATTTGGATGAGTGCTTAAATTGCAAACACATTTGCCTATAGAGGTTTTCCTTGTTTGCCAATTTATTTTCTCTTTGTAAGAGAGTTTTTCAAGACTTTGGGGTATAAGTCTTGGTTGTAAGGGTTATATCCTTGAGCCTGAAAAAGAAAAGATAAATTAGTGAATTTGTGGAAAATTCTTAGTACGGATAGCTAAGGCAGTGGATGTAGACTTTGGTTAGAATGTCGAACCACTATAAATCATTGTGTCACATTTTTTATTGCTTAGCTTTTCATCCACCAAAGCAAAAATCCAATTCACCCTCTCTTGGCACATTTGGTTAATCTGTTCGAGCCTCAACATTTTGTAGATAAAAGTTCTTTTTTCTCAAAGTCCTTAAACTTTTCTTCAAGTTCAAACTTAGTTTTAGAAAGCAAATCATTTTCAACTTTCAATTTTGAAACCATTTTCTTATTTTTCAAAATATGGTTTTCAAATTCTAAAACCAATTCATCATAGGCATCATGTAATTCATAACAAGTATATAAAATTGAAGGTGATGAATTAGAAGTTACCATTGAATATTTTTTATGGCCATGAGATAAAGGTTGGCTACTTCATCATCGGTGGAGTCCTCTTTATCACTCCATGTAGCCACAAATGCCTTCTTCTTATGGTTTGATCCATTCTTCTTGACGTGCCCATCTTCTTGCACTTGGAGCAAATGATGGAATCTCTCTTCGTTCTCAATTCATATCTTGATTCTTCATTTTCTTTCTTCATGAATCTCTTGAGCTTTTTGAAGAGCTTGGCCATCTCTTCATCTTCATATTCCTCTTCAATTGAATCTTTTTGTCGGCTTGTGGAGGATTTAAGAGCAACATTCATCTCTTCATTGTCCTCTTATTCTTTCTTCTTCCCCTTGGACGTCATCATTTTATGGGTTAAGCAAAGATCTCATTAGCTTGTCAAGCTTGAGCGTTTTAAGATTCTTGGCTTCTATCATTGCGGTCTTATTAGAATCCCATGAATCGGGAAATAGATCAACTTCCTCACAAGCTTGTCCTTTGAGATCACCTCTATGAATCCTTTAAGCTTATTCACTATGAAGGAGGATCGATCGAACATAGCTTTGATGTCTTCTTCTGGATCCATCTTAAAGTTTTTATAGTTGAGGTTGAGAAAATCAATCTTAGTTTACTTTACCTCATTGTTTCCTTCATGTATGACTTCAAGTTTGTCCCATATTTCCTTGGAATTGTCACAAGAAGAAACTTTTGAATATTCTTCCGAACCAAGTGCACAAAAAAAAATGCATGACCTTTGTATTGAGTTCCATTTTCTTCTTGTCTTTTGCATTCTATTTTTCCTTGCTTTTTTGTGGGATGAATGGGCCATCAAGAACTACATCCCAAAGACGAAGGTCATTGGATTGGATGAATATCATCGTCCTATTCTTCCAATAGGAGTAGTTGTCCATGTTGAAGTAATGAGTCTTGGTGATGGATTACGCCATGAGCTCCGGTTAATGTAGAAAGGTTGAGCACTTTAAGGATCAACTCTAGAATGTTAATCCGATGTAGAGACGAAGATCTGATGCCAATTCTTGAGCTTGAACGATCAACCGAATACGCAAATAGGGGTTAATTGGATTTGTGATGGATTTGGTGGAAGCAAAAGGAAATTAAAAATTTGTACAATGATTTATGATGGTTCGACATCTCAACCAAGTCTACCTCTACTACCTTAGCTTCCTCACTAAGGATTTTCCATAAATTCACTAATCTATCTTTTCTTTTGAGGCTCATGGAGATAACCTTACACAACCAAGACTTATGCCCCAAAGTCTTGTTTATCTCTTTCTCTCAAAGAGAATTACAAAAATCCAAACAAATGAAAAACCTTACAAGGCAAGTTGTTTGCAAATTTAAGCTCTCAATCAAAATCCTAAACACTTGATCACATGTGACAATTTGGCTCACTAGTATTTTCTACAATAAAATTGATAATTTAAGCACAAACACAATTTCTTTATACAAAGAATGTTGGCACTATGTTTCTTATTATTCTATGGCTGCTTGAAACTTGTTTTTAAATCATCTAAGGAGTTTTTGACCGTTACTAGTCGTTGGGGGTTGATTAGAGCCGTTGGGGACTTAATTTCCAGCATTAAATACAGTTCTACAACCTTGAGTATCGGTACACGAGTTTGGGTATCGGTACCTACCTTCAAATAGAAAGAGTCATTACAGCATTTTAGCAAGGAGTACCGGTACACGATACTTGGTATCGGTACGGGAATGGCCGTATCGGTACACAATTTGCTTACTGGAAAATTGAAACCCTTGGGGGAATAAAAGGTGTATCGGTACGAGCTGTTCGGTATCGGTACGAGGACATCTGTACCGATACTCACAGCTAGTTTTTGACACTTTGGCTATTTTGAAAATATTTGAACATATCAAAAACACGTTAAAACTCTTTCAAATATATTTTTCAAGTTAATAGACTTCTAAAATATTTTTGTAAATTAATTTAAGTCCAAATTTTTTTTTTATTTAAGTTATATCAAAATCAATATATCAACGGTATATTATAAATTATAAATTATAAATATATAAAGATGGTGTGCGAGAATTCAGACATAGTAACAGAAAATGGTTTAATGTTGAAGTGGGTGAAAGGTGATAAGCGCCTGAGCGGCTAAGTTTAGAGAAATAACAAAGTTATAGAGAAAATGAATATATGAATTTTATTCAACAATGGATCTAATTGGGGTAGTGAGCCCATTACAAATATTTAATATTTATAGCACACAATCTATAAGTAACTGAGCTCAAACATCTTTACTAACAGATTAGTCTAACACGGTGAATGTGATCAAAGAAGATTTGAGCTTTTCTTCTCATTGTTATCGTAGACTAGGCTTGAGAAATTCAACGTGGAATTATAACTTAAAATTTAATTTTTTATTGTTGAAACACAGATATTCCGAAAAGGGATAGATGATTTTTATTCTAAAGGGAATAACACAATATCCATAACTAGTGAATAGTCCTGACATCTGAAGGTCAATTGATACTATATTAAGCATGACAGGCCTTATAAGATCGATGTAATGACAATTCCTAATTTGCCCATTTCAAAGCCAGATCTCAAATCTTTCGGAGATTACGTATTTTGCACATGCATATTATTATAATCTTGCACATGCATATTATGCGTTAGGTTTGCTTCTTCCATTTTTATAATCTTGGATGCTCTGTTGACTTACATCACAAGCCACCTATATAGATGAACCTGCGACAAACAACAGATTTTGTATCGAGCTCGTGTTTCTTTCCCCGCCAATACATGGACCTTAGTCTTACCAAGACATTATTCAGTTTTTCTACATATCTTTTGTATGGCTCTACCATTTTCAATCGTGACCATCTTTCCGAAAGCTGTCGTTTCCCGGCCATCTTTAATTTCGGCAACTCTAATTCCGATACTGGTGGCTACGCTGCCGCCTTCTTTCAACCTAAGCCGCCTAATGGAGACACCTTTTTCGGCAAGGCGGCTGGAAGATTATCCGATGGACGACTGATCATTGATTTTACAGGTACTTAATGAATCACCCTTTCAATTCTAAGGTGGTGATTAAACAGATTAGGTTAATCAACCATTTAAAGATTGATTTTCATGTTCGATGTTTTGACTGTTTATTCGAGTTTAAATCATTTTGAAAACATTACAACTTTTTTTTTGACAATTGAAAACATTATAACTTAATTTAATTTAACTTTGTGTGGGCAGCTAAGAGTTTGGAGTTGCCATACCTAAAGCTCCTACCTGAATTCACTAGGAAGCAATTTCTCACACGGTGCAAACTTTGCGATTTCATCTTCCACCATAGGATTACCGGAGTGGGACATTATCCCCAAAGGAGATGCCAGTCCCTTCAACCTTGGATTACAGTATGCCCAATTTGCTCAATTCAAAATTAGATCTCAAATTATTAGCAGACAAGGTAGGTAAATTTACACATAAACACTTTGCAGACAAAGCTGCTCAAACTCGAATTTTTTGAATTGATGCGGTCTTTCTTTGACAGGAGGAGTGTATGCAAGTTTAATGCCAAGAGAGGAAGATTTCACAGAGGCATTATACAACATCGACATTGGCCAAAATGATCTCACGCAACATCTATTGCTGAACAAGACTATACCAGAAATCATCGCCATCATCCCGGATATAATCAATCAGTTTCCAGACATCATTGAGGTAAATTCTTCCGACAAGTAACTAAAGATGTTGAATTGATTCTTTATTCATCGTATGTACTAAAATGGGTTTGATTCAATTTCATCAACGCGTTACAGAATCTACAAGGTTTAGGAGCAAGGTCGTTTTGGGTTTACAACACAAGGCCGATGGGCTGCTTTCCGGGCGTTCTGACATATTATCCATCGGCTGAAACCGATTCCGCCGGTTGTGCAAAGAAATACAATGAATTAGTTCAGCATTTCAATCTCGAGTTGAAGAAGGCACTAGCTCGACTAAGGATTCAGTTTCCTTCAGCTACAATTGTTTATGTAGACCTCTACTCCGCTTTCTACTCCATGTATACTGACCCGGACACAAATGGTAACAAAGTAAATGAATACCGAATCGATATTATATCTTGTTTGGCTTAATCAGTACGTATGGTCAATACGATTAGTAATTAATTGTTCTTTTTGGAATGGTTGCAGGATTTGTACATCCTCTGGTTGCTTGCTGTGGCTATGGAGGTAAGTACAACTATAGCAGATATGATGAATGTGGAGAAACAATCCGTGTTGATGGCACAGACATTACGGTGGGATCGTGCAAAGACCCATCGGTTCGAGTGAGTTGGGATGGAATCCATTTCACCGAGGCTGCTAATAAGTTTGGTTTCGATCGTGTTTTGACCGGAGATTTCTCGGAACCACCAATTCCTTTGAAGTTGGCGTGCCCTCTGGCAAAGCATCATCCGGGATTGACTTGATGTTTCTTTAGACACTGGATTGTAATAATAAAAACAATTATCTTATCTATAATTAATTAACAAGAGATAAATGATTAATAAAAGAGTCTTAACTCTCGTAGATCACTAAAATAGTGAAGTTATAGTTTACGAGAACTCTCTTCTACTGATCTTATTTGCACTATAAAAGGAAGTCAGCCCCAAGACATTCGTACACAAGTTCACAAGTGAGAGACCTTGAATCTTTGTACAAATAACAATTGTAACACCGCAAACTAGACTCAATCAGACATGGACCAAAGATGCTACATTCGAAGGTCAGTTTTATTTTTTTTTAAATTTCTACTTAAGGAAGAGAAAGAAGAATTTTGCTCCTAACAGGTCCCACAATTTAGGGGAAAGGGTGAGAGAGTCAACGAGCTTTAACCACATGCTCTAGATATTTCAAATTTCAATTTAAACTTGAATTATCATTACTTGTAAGAAATGAAAGACTAAATTTTAAAACATACAAGTCATGATGTTTACAATGCATACTTATCAATTATTTTTTGGTTTAATCATCTATATCCGACTCATTGGCTGACTGATTCATATCAAAATTTACAGATACCAATTATAGGGGCAAAACTCCCAACCCAGGTTTTTAATTGTATAAACTCAAATTTTCAACATCAAGGAGTTGACTGAAACTCTAGCCATATAACACACACAGCACCAGGAACAATAAGCTGAATACCATAAGCTAAAGCAATCAGAACAATTGGCTAAATCCAAATTCTGGATAGAGATTATCATTCGACATCACAAGGCAATACCACAGCTATAAACAAATCCTATATCCAAATTCTGCCACATAAACGTAACACTTCCAGCAAACATGCTATAAACACAGGAGATTAACAATTCTGATTACTGGTGCCAAAAGGATGAATCCAGACAACTCTCAAAAGAAAATGTAGACTCAATGAGAATTCGATATAAGGAACTAATCATGCACCGGGTTCAATAGATACAGTTCTGATTCAGGGTCGCCTACCACTAACCAGAGATGTATTCAACGACAATTCTAGGATTTATTCCTTAATACTCTACTAAATAAGAACGCTTAATAAGCACAGAAACATAAATCTTCCCCATACTTGAAAATGTCTATAACATTCAAACCATTCTAGAACATTTTTCATAAAAATGGAAGGCATAAAACTTATCCTACGGGAAACCAAATTAATTGACTAATAATCTAACATATCGAGGGGGACGAAGAGCAGCCAAAACTCAAAAACATGTTCTTGATATTGATAAGCTCAAAGCGTCAAATCTCTTCTAACAAAGAGAATCAATAATGCCAACATAACAATACAACTAAAACTGAGATATGTTTAAGGAAAAAAAAACACTCAATTCCATAGCAAAAAAACAAAATTAGAAAACTCTAGTCAAAGCTAGCTCATTTGCCATTAAAATTTTACTCTTCTCCACTGGCAGATTCTCCACTCTTCTTGTTGTGCTTCCTTGCATACCTCTGGTTCCTTAAGAACTTTGGATCCATCTATACATCAACGAGGAAAACAACATTTTTTATTTAAAATGAATAAATCATAAATTGAAATTCACTAAAAACCGATTAGAATATTAAAATAAAAAGAATACCCCTTTGGTTGAAGTGTGGCGGTGCCTCTTGGGTTTCTTGATGCCGTTCTTGTGAGCCTTGTAAGATTGGTTGTGAGCGGTGTGATTCTTAGACTTCGCCATTTCTGCACATCCAAATCCAGAATCCAAAAAACCAACGAAAACATACAAAGTTAATTTGATTTCTAAATAAATTACCCCTTTCAACGCATAAAATTGATCCAAGTTAGTAGCAAAAACCTGAGGCTAAGAAGAAGCTGCGGCTCTGACTAGGGTTTTTGGGTGGAGAAAGAAAAGGAAAAGTTTGGCCCTTTTATTTGTAGAAAGTTTGAAACCCTAATTATCATTGATGATGAAGATTCACGTTTCGGTCTTTTTTGGGAGTGGGCTTAAAGCATTAAACTCAAATGTTGGACTTAATTTTGGATGCACATAAAGTTATGGGCTCAAAAAATTTTGTGTTATTTTATGTGTGTTTTAAGCTTATATTCAGGATCGTTTTAGAAAATGATAGAATTTATAATTATTAACGGCATTGTTCAATACATCGATCAGAATACAATTTGGATGATTTATATTAAATTGGACTGTGCATCTAAACTAGAGGCCCAATGCATCAATGTGTGCACGATAATGTTAGCTACCTATTAACATAAAAATCATATAAACTATTAAATTGTTTTTAGTTTTATCGTGCCTCACTCAGTTGAATGCTGATCGAATTCGTTAGTATGTTGATAATGCTGATTGCGTCTCTTTCGATCATTGCATTAAACCGAATATGGTTTAAAGTTAGTTTAATACCTTCATGGAATATAAGCGCCTCAATTATATCTTTTGTATGTGAACCTTATAGTTTTCGTGCTATTTTAACTAACACAAAATTCGTCTTGATCCCGTGCAATTACCTCGACGCCGGCCATTCCTAATGTAGGAAAGAAAGTAAAGTGTGACCCAATATACCCTGCATCGATTAAATTAAGAAGGAAAAACTACATAATATTATAACTGTTAATTACTGATTAAAATAAAAGAGATCTATTATCATCTCGCTTAATCTAATCTCTTTTGTACTATAACACGATCATACTCTTTTTGAACTTTAGTAAAGTGTGACCCAACATGCCCTGCGCCGATTAAAATATAGTCACTCCATTCCATTCTAAATTGTACTATGGGCGGATGTACATGACAAACTATAGTACAATTAACTTCACTAAAAGATACTCACATTATAGAAGTATTAGAATTGTATTAAATTTTTTATATAAAATATTAAATTTGATTCTACTTGATTTGTTGGGACATAGAGTTAACAACATTTATTATAAAGATATAAAATTTTTTATATCTCATACCATACTCTGACTTTATTATATAAAAATTATGACTTCGTCCACTGAATTAAACCATCCGTTCAAAGCAACTCAACATGAACTCAGACAAACTGAACGTTACCCACACCTTCACAGTTCGGGTAATAGCTTTCATTAAGAAACATTTGAAGTCGAAAGAAGTTGCCTTGCTAAGAGGTTTCAACGGGGGAATACTCGGTGCTAAAATCATAATTAAACTTATTTACTTATTCTAATAAAAGAAGAAATAATTTACTATCAATTAAGACTCAAATTATCTCATTTGCTATTATAACGACCTCTTTCAAAAAAACCTACTATAACGACCTAAAATTAAATTTTAAAATAACTTATAGATAAGTTTAATATATAAATAAGTGTCTAAATTATATATTTTTAATTTTAGATACACAAATTATTTTTTAAAAAAATATGTGTCTAATGTTTTATTTCGTTAATTTTAATTGTCTGGCCGTATCTACAGTTAATTTTTTTTAAGTTAACATTTTATTTTTAACTTATTTTATTAAAAACCCTAAATTTCTCAAAATTTATAAAATAACGCCAAATTCATAATCCCTAACTCCCAAAATCTAAATTTCAATTTGTGCCAATTCTACCGTCAACAACCACACTATTGCCCACCACATCCATCTACGGACCACCACGACTATTTTTCCCACCATTCCATTGTTTAAAATCGATCGACACCGTGCGAAATGCCGAATGAAGGTCAAAATCTTCCAAAGATTAATTCAAAAAATTCGCGACGAACGGTGTGTAGGTCTTTTGACGAGGAGAAGACATTCCATTCTATCGCCGGTAACGTGCTCAACGACTACAAAAATAGTCCAATTGGGGGATTTGATATTATGGATTTGAAGTTTTTGGAATTTCGGGATTTTTGGGAGCCTTTTTGAAGATATCAAGCTTTTATTTTTTTTTAATTTAGTTAAACAGAATTAAAATTTAAAACCTATCATGTGTCACATTTAAATTGATTAATAAAATTTTTTTAACGACAGTTAACGGTCATGCACCTGAAACTAACGAAATAAAATGTTAAACACATATTTTTATTAAAAAATAATTTAAAAACATAAAGTTAAAAAAATATAATTAAACATTTATTTTTAGATTAGGTCAAAGTAACTACAACTATCTAATGTTTTGTCAAATAAAAATATTATGAAATAAAACAATAACATGACCAGCAATAGAGGTGCAATAAATTAGTCATAGATTGAGCTGTATAACGCAACCATGTATGGATGCAACTCATTCATTAGCTGGAAAAACAATACATATACAAATTATTATTCCTTCACATTCTTTTCAATTCAACACCACCTCTCAATTCTGACAAGCCATATACATACATTTATTTCTTCTTTCCCCTTTAAAGATCCAAATTTTGGATCTGCAATTGCAATCAAGGGAAGAAAAAAAGATCTAATACCAAAACCATGTTTTTGTTTGATTGGTTTTATGGGATTCTTGCATCTCTGGGTTTATGGGCAAAAGAAGCCAAGATTCTGTTTTTAGGACTTGACAATGCTGGCAAGACCACCCTTCTTCACATGTTGAAAGACGAGGTAAAATAATTTCTACAAAAAAATTCCCCTTTTCTTGTGGGGATTCTTTGTGTTTTCTGGGTTTTTGAATCATCGATGATTGGATATTGTAATTTGCAGAGATTAGTTCAACACCAACCGACTCAGCACCCAACGTCTGAGGAATTAAGTATAGGCAAAATCAAGTTCAAAGCTTTCGATTTGGGGGGTCACCAAATTGCTCGCCGTGTCTGGAAAGATTATTATGCTAAGGTAATATTTTGTTTTCTATTACAATTTGCAGATAATGGTATTTGATTTTGTTAGATCTTCATTTTCTTAATGATTTATATATATAATTATGGGATTGAATCTGCTTGTTGGTGCGGTGCCCATTGGTAGATTTGCAATCTTTATCAAAGAATAGATAATGTCTCCTCTGAACTGATTGTGCATCTATTGAATCTTTTTTTATTGGAAAGAACAATGATTTTGATTCAAAGCTTATCAATGATAGATTTAGATTTGCTTCTTTTTTTCAGTTTGATCCCTGAATTTACCAAGATTTCTGTTTTTTCGTGTGATTTTTGTTATCCGCTGTGATCTGCTTGATTCGTTTTCCAAGTAAAGTTTGGGGCTAATTCTGTCTTTAGAATCCCAAGTAAAGTTTCATGGTGTTCATCTGATTCATGGGGTGGCAAATATCAATTGTAGCTTCCATGCATCAATGGATTTTTCACTGATTTCGACAGTGGATTCATCTCAATATCGTATCTTCATTGTTGTGTCTTCGGGTTTTTTTTTTCGAAAGGAAAGAAATTGTCCTTAGTTTTGCTCATTGTTTTCTAAGATAAATCTCCAATTTCAAGCTAATTATTGGACCTACGGTGTTTATAACTCCTAATGATAATCGAATGGCTTAGAATCATCTTGGTTTGCAAATTCCTTTCTTTTGGTTCCATTTCTTCACTGATTTTGCACTCTTTTACAAAGTTACCCCAACTCTTTGTTTTGTTTGAAATACTAGTGTCTAAGCTCATATTCAGACCCTCAAAAGACTTTGAGAACTTTAGAAAACATGAATACACCCGAGTCGAAATAAGCATTATTTGTGAAATGACAAATGCTGAAAAACTGTACATTATGTGGCGAGCAGGTTGATGCAGTGGTGTACTTGGTGGATGCCTATGACAAGGAAAGGTTTGCTGAGTCAAAGAGGGAATTAGATGCCCTACTTTCGGATGAGGCACTGGCGGATGTTCCTTTTCTAATTCTAGGGAACAAGATCGACATTCCGTATGCAGCATCAGAGGATGAGCTTCGTTATCATCTTGGGCTTACCAATTTCACAACCGGCAAGGGCAAGGTCAATCTTACGAACTCCAGTGTTCGACCCCTTGAGGTTTTTATGTGCAGCATTGTCCGCAAAATGGGATACGGTGACGGCTTCAAGTGGGTCTCTCAATATATTAAGTAGTCGATTAAAAGATTTTATTGCTCTGCCGTTCTATTCCTGCCTTTTTTTTTCTATCTTTTTTGCTTTGCTAGAGTACTGTTAAGCTGAAAACGATATATATATATATATATATATATATATATATATATGGGCTATATATGAAACTGCCATATTATTTTTTGATAGATAAATTACTTCTTACCCGCTCAGGTTTGATTAAAAAGGAAGAAAAAAATAATAAAACCATTAAAAGTTGAGGAGGACAATCCCCCCTCCCACCCTCCATTTGGTTCCGTCTATGAAACAATACGAGTATATTTGATTACTCAATTATTGATGAATAACCACGTTAGTGAACTTTTTAGACCATTTAAAGACTTCAATAATCTGCAACATAGCCGATTAATATTTTTGCCTTTATTATAGAGTACCAAGGATCTTTACGTGTTCTTGATGTTAAGTAGTGTGCCCCTTTATTCGGACTCTTATTGTGCCCCTGTTATTTAGTTTGCAACATAACCTACTTATAGTTTGCTTGAAAATGGAAACTGCAGGAGATGATGAAAGCCGGCGCTGGGTACCAGTTCCTCCTTCAAAGCCATTTCTCAGTTTTATGAGAGTAGAATCTTAGTTTCTCAGTTTTATGGGTTATTTCATCGCATTAGGGGTCTATCGGACCATTGTCCACAATTTTTCAACCACTCGAACTCAAATTCATAATTTCCAGGCAGATTACCTTGACAGTACCGATACCCGACCCCATGTATCGATACAGTACAACGGGTATCAGTACTTTCCCTTCGCGATCCGATACGTGACTTCACAAAAGAGAGGGTCAATAGACACCCAATATCGATACTTGACCTTCAAGTATCTGTATGCCTCCAATACCGATATGCCCCCGAGCATACCGATACACATTTTGCTCACTGGAATTCCAATCCAATGTTGGGTACCAGTATGGGTTAACCTGTACCGATATGACATGCATCACATACCGATACGACTTGCGTCACATATCAATACAGCTTAAAACCCGTACCGGTACTCCACTAACAGCTCATATGTGTTCTTCAACCAAAATACGGGGTACCGATACAACTACTACACGTACCGATACTCGAGCCCAAAATTCCAATTTTGGAGCTCAGAAATCATCCATACTTGTCTCTAAACCTCCCAAAGCCTTCCAAAGAGGTAACTAAAATTTACTAGATTGATTATGAGTTTATTTGAGTCCTCTAACACCATTTATATCATCAAAATCGCTACTTTGATTACCTAGAGCAAGGTTCCCCATACAACACCCACCATACCATCCAATCAAGCAAAGCAATCATTTTACGATCTTCAAGAATAATATGAGTCAGAGATGTACTGACCTTTAGCGAAAATTCCATATTTTCTCACTCACTTAGTTTTCTTGTAAAGCCCTGAAAATGGGCCTAGATATGGACCGGATCGGGTAGTGATTCGAAATAATCAATTTAGGCAATTCGAATAGTTCAACAATTAAATCTTATAAAATTGATTTTGGTTTAAATAAAATATGGAAAAATGTTAGATTTTTTTTTGGATAAATGGTGTTTTATTATCCAAGAAGTAGCAAGGTGCCGCAAAGAACATTACAATCAGGGGGATCCTCAAGTTTGGATTCCCCAATCTATACTCAGCTGTACATTAACCCTATCAGTAATGTTTATACCCTTCCCATGTATACGAAATCGAACTATATCTTTTATGCATTGAACAATATCATCCACTGATCGAACAACACCCCTAAAAATACTATGGTTCCGCTCCTCCAGATATAATAAATGTTTGCACTCCAAGCCATCTTGAGGATGAGGACAATGAGAGATTTCCCCTTCAAATTCTTTAAAGACCATAGGAGCTCATCTTCCCAACCTGCGACATGTTTGTACAATATGCAGTCTTGCAAAATCTTACTCCAAACACAACAAGAAAAAAGGCATCCAAAAAATAAATGACTTCTCGATTCTAGGCCATTGTCACATAATATGCAAACAACATCCATTACAATCTCCACGCGGGATAAACGATCCCTTGTGGGCAAACGGTCCAATATAGCCATCCAAGCTATTATGGAGTGTTTAGGGATGTAGAGAGGGTACTGGATTAATTGGTGCCATTGCACCTTTGGCCTATCTACTCGCATGATGTCCCATATCCAATAATTTGTCACTGCGGACCAATCTGTCACAGATCTATACAAGTCAGCAGCCTCTGGTCTCAATTTTAACAATTTCTTCACTATCCAACTAAAGTAATTCATACTCTCAACTTGCCAAAAACTCTATCTTTTGAATACATACTCCTGCAGCCAGGCCACCCATAAAGAGCCCTCTCCAGCTAATATTTTCTTCAGGAGGACGAAGAGGCAAGTTTTGCTCTAGATTTGTTTATTTTTAAGTCCCAATCCCCCCTCTAATTTAAGAGTGGTGATCTGCTGCCAACTTACTTTTGCACCTTTGGCGGATGAGGCATTCCCTTTCCAGAAGAAACGTGCACAGATTTGCTCTATCCTTTTAATAACCGATTTGGGCAGCACTAACTGTCTACTCCAATAGTTGAAGATGCTAAAAACAATAGCTTTGATCAAATGTAATCGTCCACCATAACTGAGCTTTTTGTTCGACCAAAGGTAGATTTTTGATTTGATTTTCTCCAAGAGTGCATCATAGTCTTTTTCCACTTAGCTTCCTCGTCACCAATGGAACCCCATGGTAACGCACTGGCAAGTGACCCTATTTGAATCCAGTAATATCTTGTACTTCCTGCATTAGGTCAGAGCTTATCCCACTTGCATAAAATTCTGTTTTCTCAGCATTTAGCTTCAGCCCCCGACAATTCATAAAATTGCTCAAGAGTACTCAAAATACCCACAATCGAATCTGTTGATCCATGATAGAATATGAGAAGGTCGTCAGCAAATGCTAGATAAGTGAGTGATATTCTCTTGCACTTGGGGTGATATTTAAAGACACCTCTAGTTACATAAAGCTTCAGTAAGGCAGAGAGTACATTCATAGCCAACGCAAATAGATAAGTTGACAAGGGGTCACCTTGTCTCACCCCTCTTGGCCCTTTGAAATACCCTACTAGGCTTCCATTGAAGGATATTGAGAATCTCGAAGCAGTGATACAGGCTTTGATCCACCCCCGAAAGGTTTCTAGAATCCCCATTGCTTCAAGAACTGTTAGGATGAAATCCCAACTGATAGAGTCAAAAGCCTTCTGTAAGTCGATCTTGATAGCATATCTTGGAGATAAATTTTTCCTTGCGTAGCCTTTCACTATTTATGGCGCAAGTAATGTATTGTCCACTATGCTTCTCCCCTTTATAAAAGCTGACTGGCTCAGATCAATCATTCCTGGGAAATAAGGTGCAAGCTGAGAGACTAAGATTCTTGTTATAGTTTTGTAGATTATGGAGCAGCAGAAAATAGGTCTATAGTCCTTGGCCATGCATACATTGGGAGACTTCGGTATAAGCACAATTGCAGTAGCATTAAAAGCAGCTAGCAGGAAGGATGTCTGGAAGAAATATTTCACTACTGTCAGAAAATCTATTTTCACAATATCCCAAGTGCATTTGAAGAACCATGCTGTATATCCATCCAGACCGGGGCTCTTCTCATTTCCTTGTCTAAAGAGTGCCTCTTTAATCTCAAACTCAAATATGTTAATAGTCAGTGCAGAGAAAGCATCACTCGGTAGAGTATAATTTCAGAGCTCCTGAATTTGGCTCAAAATACAACTAGTGGCCTCAATGTCTGAAGTGCCAATGAGCTTAGTGTAGAATTGGATCATTTCTGTAGTCATCGTGTCAAAATCATCTAATCTACTTTTATTTTGATCTACGAACATTCGAATAGTGTTTTGCTTCCTTTTTGTAACCACGACTGAATGGAAGAATTTGGTACTCATATCACCTTCTTGTATCCACTGCAACTTGGCCTTCTTCTTATAAAAAGAACATTCTGTAGCCTCTAATTCAACCAACTCAGATAATAAACAATGCTCATCCTCTAGATTTCTTTGCTCAGTATGCAATAAGTTTTGCAGCTGCCTATGTTCTAGTTATTTTCTCTTGTCTTCAGCTCTCCCTAAAATATCAACAAAGTGAGCTTTATTAAGAGCATGTAGCTTTGGCTTGAGATGTTTCATCTTTGAAGATAAGACTTGCATAGGATTTCCAAAAGCTTGCTCTTGCCATGAATCTTAGACAATTTGTGTGAATAGGATTTCCAAAAGCTTGCTCTTGCCATGAATCTTAGACAATTTGTGTGAAATCAGCATGTGCGGTCCAATAGTTAAAGAACTTGAACGGCTTCGGCCTATTTGTAAGGATATCTTTACAAAACCAGACCAGAGCAGGGCAATGATCCGACACCCCCTGCACTTGAAATTCAACAAAAGAATTAGGGAAATCATAAAGCCATCGAGAATTAACCAGGACTCTGTCCAATTTCCTAGCCAAAAAGTTCCCCTCCTGTTTATTAGACCAAGTAAACAATGGACCAGAGTAGGGATGATCCATAAGACTAGCTTCCTCTAAACAATATTTGAAATCCTCTATTTCAGTCGAAGTGTGAGGACCAACGAAATTAAAGTCTGAGCTTTCAGTAGAATGTGCAATAATGTTAAAGTCTCCCTCTATGAGCCATGATGAAGCGTCAACAATAGTTTGTAAATCTTGAAGCTACCTCCACAATGCTCTTCGTTCAATTCCATTATTGCTGCCATAGACTGTAGTAAGATAAAAATCGATGCCTTTGACAATACCTTTAACAGTAACAGTTTGGTCTGCTTCTTGGATAACTAAAATCTGTAAATAAGATTTCCATAAGATCCAAATTCTACCATTAGCAATTGAACTGTAGTTAAAGTAACAGGACCATTCGGGAGTTAATCTAGCAATGGTTAACTCAACATTATTCTAACGAATTCTAGTTTCCAACAAACAAATAATATCAACATCCATTTTTTATAATCTCTTCATCACCTTTGCTTGTTTTTTAATTAATATTATAAGTAATTTGGTAATTTCAATTTGAAGTAATTAAACCTGATTTTGGGACATTTTGGTTTAGTGACTAAAATGAAAAGTTTTCAAAATTATTTTTGGTGACCAAATCATAAAAGGGTCAAAATATAGAATCTCTACGGAGCTATTTGACAAATCTTTTTATCAAATTTCTCTCTTAATTTAGGTTTTTTTTAAGTATTTTTAAATGGTTTTATAATTAAATAAAATAGGATTTTATTAAAAGGATTCTAGTTTGCAAAATCACTTTCTTACGTAACTACTTTTCTTCCAACTTTTTCTCTTAACTTTCCCAGCAGCCAAACTAAGATTTTCACTCCAAAATTCTCATGAATCAATTCCTATTGCAAAATCTACTTAGATTTTAACCGAGCTTTGCCAATTATGGGAGAAATCAACAATTAGAGGTAATTTTCATTTCTCTCCTCTAATTAAAGGTTCTTTAATGAAATTCTCAAGTTCTTGATCTTTTTTTATTGATTTATGTTATGGAATTATGGTTTAAACATGGTTTTGATGAGTAAATTGAGTTTTAAGTGGAAAATATTATATACACTATTTTGGATTTGTTGTGGATTGATTCTAATGAGTTTAAATCTATTATAGGTTGTATTTTAATGTTGAAAGATGTGATTAATCAATGAAATCCCGAAACTATAGGAATTGCTAGTTTTCTAGGTTGTTTATAGTTAGTTTTTGGTGTGATCTTGTTGTTGTAGAGGTGTTGGAGGTATAAGGACGTGATTAAGATTTTTTTGGATGTTAATTGATGTTGTTAAGGTGTTAGAATCAATAGGTTTTGGCTTAGCTTTGGTTAGATGAGGTTTGGTGATGATTTCGGTAGTTTTAGAGAGGTTTTTGATGGTTTCTTGTGAGGCGAAGTTGTGTTTGCTGGTTGTTGGAAGTTTAAGTTGCATGGATGTGTTTTAATCCTCTGTTTTTGTTTGGGAAAAAAAGGGAGTTGAATCCTTTAACTTTTGGAAAAGGCGCTGAAGCTTTGGAAGCTTGGTTCACGCATCGGCAAGCTAGCTTTGGATTGTTGGTGAGTAGAAACGTGTTTTACTGCTATAAAATGGTTTGAAAGGAGTTAATGAATTTAGATAAAGTTTGAAACACTTATCTAAGCTCAGAAGTAAGTATTGGTTGAGCTTTCTCTTGATTTCGATTTTGCAAAATGAAATCTCATGCACATGTTTATTGGTTTTGATTACTCACTGTATTATGCATGTTTTAGAAATGAAAGGTATTACAAATGATCATATATGACGACTTTAGAGAATAACATATAGTTTATGAAAGTATTTTTTAGAATACTAAATGCATGGTTTAATGTATTTGGAATTGGATTGATTTGATGCATATGTAAAACAGTGAGGTAATGTCGTTTTATTGAATATATTGGCAAATGACTGAGTTTAAAATGTTATCGGATATAGTTGGCATGCCATAGGGTTTAAAGTACACTATAATAAGTCGCCTCATGTGTGTCGAGTTGGGTAATTATTCTGATGCTCCACCATGAGAACCGCAGCTGTCGAGGTGGGTAATTGTTTCGTTTTGTCCCACTGATGGATTTATACATCATAACCGTTGAGGTGTGTAATTGTTTTGTTGCTCCTGTTTGAGGATGTATGTGAAGTGGTCGTGGGTACCACTTGGAAAATCTGTGTATCCGATGTGTTTTATAAAATGAAAAGTTGCTAGTTTTGAGTTACTTGAAAGCCAATATATGAGATAATGTATCATGAGAAATGGATTATGTTTGCATAATGTGATTTATACACGTGATTGCTATTTAAGCTTGTTTTAGAGAATTGTGACATATGAAGCTTAAATTAAGGTAGAGATTGAATCCATGATACATATGTTGCAAAAGATTTAAATATGCATAATTGAAGAGATTATTGAAGCATGAGATGTTTTGCCATGGGACAATTACATTTGTTGGATCAGAGCCAGGTTATGATTGTTGGAATGTGGGTTATGGTTGTTTGATTGTTTGATAATACATGAATATGTTGATTAACTTGCACGATGTTTGAATTTGTGAATTTATGCTCAAAGTGTGGAATATTTGTGTGTTTAACTTGGGGACACATTGCCTTATTATTACTTGAGTTAAATGATTCTAATTTTCAATGAGAGTGACTTGGATTCTTGCTGCAAGATGGCCTAATTGTTTTGTTTATTGCATTATTATGTTTTAAACTCATATATCTACGTATGAGACCGAGACGAGAGACTAGAGCTTATTTGGGGAGTGTGGTAGATAGACAAGATAAAAAGTTGCCTCCTCATCCACCGATTTCTCCTGCTAGTGTTGAGGTTGAGAACAGTGCGCCTCAGGCACCACAAGGACCTATTTTTGGGGATATAACACTTTTAATCCAAGAGATGATTAGAGTTTTTTAGGAGGCCATGTCTAAAGTGCATGTACCTGCACCGACGAATGCAGCTGTTAACACTAGTTTACTTTTAGAGAGTTTACGTAGCTTGGGTGGTACCGAGTTTAGAGGTATGGCTCATGAAGCAGTCGAGGAATGGTTTGCTAGTACAAAAAGGATCCTTGGCCAAATGGAGTGTACAGATGTGCGCAAGCTGGGTTGCATTGTATCGTTGCTCTAGGGAGATGCTTATAGTTGGTGGACAATTGCGATCATGGATATGGAACCTGTTTATGTGACTTGGGAACTTTTTCGTACTTTCTTCCGTAAGAAGTATTTGGGTTCTTGATATCAAGATGAGAAGAAGAAAGAGTTTATGGCTTTAGAGCAAGAGACTATGTATGTTTTCAAGTATGAGATCCAGTTTGTCTATTTGAGCCAATATGCTCTAGAGTTGGTTTTGAACAAGAGACAACGATGTGACCGATTCTACTATGGTTTGGTCAAAGAGGTGAAGACATACATGCTTGGCTATGAACTACATAGAGTTTGATGTCTTGGTTTCTCGAGCTAAGGATATAGAATATAATTTCAGTTTGTCTACTCATTCTAGAAGTTCTTCAGAGAGGAAGAGGAATTTAGAATCGAATATTGGTAAGGATCGTTATAAGAGAGACAAAGATAGAAGGTACCGTCTGGATCAGAGGCGCAGAGAAAATGGTGCTGGTCGTGGATATCAGGGTTAGAATACCCATGCTGGAGCTCCCGAGTGTAGGAGATATGGTAGGAGGCATTCGAGAGAGTGTTGAGGTGCCATTAGCACTTGTTGGAGCTGTGGATATTGGGATTATATCAAGAAGGATTTTTTACAGTTAGCTAGAGAGGGTCAGGCTCTTGCACCTGTTGCTGTCGCTCAAAAAGGTCGTGGGAGCGACCGTAGACATTTTCATAGTAGGGATGAGGGGCATAGAGTGGTGGCATATACCGTAGCAGTTTAGCTAGAGGGCGGTGGACCAGTAAGGGTCTTTGCTCACCGTGTAGGGAGGAATGATACCAACGTGATTGCAGGTACCTTTACCTTGCAGTCTATACCTTTGTTAACTTTGATTGATTCTGATTCTATGAATTTCTACATTCTACACGAATATGCTTGCTTGTTTAACATACCTGTAGAGTTGTTAAATGTTAGTATGTGGGTAACCTGTTCCTTTGGTGAGACAGTTGTAGCTAGGAGGTTGTATAGGAGTTGTCCCTTAGAGGTTCAAGGGCACGTGTTTGCGGCCAACCTGATAGAGTTACCATTTCATAGTTTTGATGTAATTTTAGGGATGGATTGGTTGTCTCAACATAGGGCTGTAGTTGATTATGAGACTAAGTGAGTTTTGCTGAAACTTGCAGAGGATTACGAAGTAGTGGCTGTGGGCGAGAATGTCAAGCTTATGTCAAATATTGTTTCAGCTTTGGAAGAGAAAAAGTTGTTAGAATGTAGAGGGTCAAACATACCTAGCCTATGTTATGAACCCTAATATAAAAGAAGTGCATGCCCAGGATATTCGCACTGTTTGTGATTTTCTAGAAGTGTTTCCAGAAGAATTGCCTAGTTTGCGCTGGACAAATATGTAGAATTTTGCATTGAGACGTACATAGATACGGCTTCAGTGTTTATCGCACCATATTATATGGCACCTAAAGAGTTGAAGGAGTTAAAGACACAGTTACAAGAGTTGTTGGATCGGGGGTTCATTCGGCTTAGTGTATCATCATGGGGAGCACCGGTGTTGTTCGTGAAAAAATGATAGCACGATGAGAATGTGCATTGATTATCGGTAACTGAACACGTTGATGATTAAGAACAAGTATCCTTTATCGAGGATTGATGATTTGTTTGATTAGTTTCAGGGTACCACGGTGTTTTCCAAGATTGATCTAAGATCTGGGTATTATCAGTTGAGAGTGAAGGATAAAGACGTGCCGAAGATAGCTTTTCGCACATGTTATGGGTATTATGAATTCTTAGTGATACCGTTTGGATTGACCATCGCACCTACAATATTCATGGATATAATGAATAGGGTGTTCCATGAATTCTTGGATCAATTCGTGATAGTGTTCATCAATGCTATTCTTGTGTACTCATGTACCGAGAAAGATCACGATCGACATCTCCAGATTGTGTTGCATGTTCTGCTGGACAACAAGTTTTATGCCAAGCTAAGTAAATGCGAGTTTTGGATCAAGCAAATGGTTTTCCTTGGTCATGTTATTTCGGCCGAGGGTATACGTGTAGATGCATAGAAAATTAAAACTGTTGTGTATTAGAAAAAACTAAAGTTGGTATTAGAAGTTTGTAGTTTTTTTGGGGTTTGGCAGGATATTACCGACGCTTCGTGGATAGTTTTTTGAAGATTGCTACTCTTTTAACGAAGTTGTTGCAAAATAATGTGAGCTTTGAGTGGACAGAGAGTAGACAACAAGCTTTTAATAAGCTGAAAGAATCGTTGACACAAGCTCCAATCTTGATTCAACCTGAGTCAGGGAAGGAGTTTGTTGTGTATAGCGATGCGTCCTACGTGGGTTTAAGATGTGTGTTGATGCAAGAAGGAAGGGTTGTTGCCTATGCATCTAGACAGTTGAAGGTGCATGAGCGTAACTACCCTACGTACGATATTGAACTTGCGCAATGGTGTTTGCCTTGAAGATTTGGCGACATTATCTCTATGGAGAGAAGTGTACGGTGTATATAGATTTCAAAAGTTTGAAATATCTGATGTTGCAGAAAGAGTTGAATCTTAGGCAGCAAAGATGGTTAGAGTTACTTAAAGATTATGATCTGGCCATCGAGTATCATCAGGGTAAAGCTAATGTGGTAACTGATGCTTTGAGTAGGAAGGTTGCGGTTGAGTTGAAAACAGTGTTTGCTCGGTTGAGGGTAACTCATGAAGGTGGTTTATTGGCTGAATTGAAAGTGAAGCCATCATTGTTGCAGTTGATCAAAGAGAAGCAACCGTATGACGACTCTTTGGTACCGCGTGTTAAGGATATAATGGATGGCAATCAGACGAATTTTTCTTTAGTAAATATGGTGTTTTATGTTTCAAGAGTCGAGTGGTAGTTCCGAATGATGAAGAGTTGAGGCACACTATCTTGGCTGAGGCACATTCGAGCCCTTTTACAATGCATCGAAAGTACGAAGATGTATTAGGACTTGAAGAAAAAGTATTTCTGGGTTGTCTTGAAAAAGGATGTTGCGGATTTTGTTGCTCGATGTATGGTTTGTCAATCTGTTAAGGCAGAGCATCGGTTTTCTTCGGGGGTGTTACATCCGTTACATATTCTAGAATGGATACGGGAGAGAGTTACCATGGATTTTGTGTCTGGTTTGCCTTTGGCGCCAACAAAGAAGAATTCTGTGTGGTGATTGTGGACAGGTTTACGAAGTGTGCACATTTTCTAGCTGTGCATACGACGTATACTTTGGACAAGTTGACAGAGTTATATATTGCTAAGATTGTAAGGTTTCACGGTGTGCCAAGATCTATTGTGTCAGATAGAGATCTGCATTTTACCGTGAGGTATTGAGAGTGTTTGCATAGAGCTTTGGGTACTCGGTTGAACTTCACTACTTTGTGTAATCCTCAAAAGGATGGTCAGTCTGGGCGTGTTATCCAAGTGTTGGAGGATATGTTGCATCATGGATTTCCAAGGATCATAGGGGAAGCAGTTACCATTGGTGGAGTTTGCTTATAATAACAGTTATTAAGCTAGTATCTAGATGGCACCATATGAGACTTTGTATGGTAGAAGGTGTCGTACACTACTTTGTTTGGCGGAGGCAGGGAAAAAGTATATTTCTTTGCAGGATGTGTTGAACGATACCAATGAGAAAGTAAAGCTTATTAGTGATCGGCTGAAGGCGGCTTTGGATTGGCAAAAGTCTTATGCTGATTTGAAGCGAAGGGAGATTGAGTATGCAGTTGGTGACCGTGTGTTCCTTAAGGTTTTACCTTGGAAGAAGGTGATGAGGTTTGGACGGAAGGGCATGCTGAGCCCTAGGTTTGTTGGGCCTTATAAGGTGTTGGAGCGAGTTGGTCCAGTTACTTATAGGTTGCGGTTGCCGGCAGAGTTAGAGAAGATACATGATGTTTTCCATGTATCGATGCTTCAGAGGTATAGATCGGATCATTTGCATGTAATGCATGTGGAAGAGATTTAGTTGAATTTGGATTTAACCTATGATGAGGTGCCGGTGAGAATTTTGGATTCAAGTAGCAAAGTTCTTCGCGGAAAGACCATAGAGTTGGTAAAGGAGTTGTGGCGGCATCGTGGTGTTGAGGAAGCCACCCGGGAAAGCAGAAAGGACATGTTGAAGTAGTTTTCTCATCTTTTTCTGCCAGGTAAATTTCGAGGATGAAATTTCTTAAGAGGGGAAGAGTTGTAACGCCCTGAAAATGGGCCTAGATGTGAACCAGATCGATTAGGTGATTCGAAAGAATCAATTTAGGCAATTCGAATAGTTCAGGAATTAAATCTTATAAAGTTGATTGTGGTTTAAATAAAATATGGAAAATTTTAGAAATTACATAATTAATATTTTAAGTAATTTGGTAATTTCAATTTGAAGTATTTAAACATGATTTTGGGACATTTTAGTCTAGTGACTAAAATGAAAAGTTTTCAAAACTGGTTTTGGTGACTAAATCGTAAAATGGTTAAAACTTAGAATCTTTAAGGAGCTATTTGACAAATCTTTTTCATCAGATTTCTCTATTAATTTAGGCTATTTTAAAGTGTTTTTAAATGGTTTTATAATTAAATAAAATAGGAATTTATTAAAAGGATTCTAGTTTGCAAAATCACTTTCTTACGTAACTACTTTTCTTTCAACTTTTTCTCTTAACTTTCCCAGCAGCCAAACTAAGATTATCACTCCAAAATTCTTATGAATCAATTCCTATTGATTTCCTTTTTTGTTTCCTAATTGATTTCTTCAATTCCTTTTGCAAAATCTACTCGGATTTCAACCAAGCTTTGCCAATTAAGGGAGAAATCAACAATTAGAGGTGATTTTCGTTCCTCTCCTCTAATTAAAGGTTCTTTAATGAAATTCCAAAGTTCTTGATCCTTTGTTATTGATTTATGTTATGGAATTATGGCTTAAACATGGTTTTGATGAGTAAATTAAGTTTTAAGTGGAAAATATGATATACACAGTTTTGGATCTGTTGTGGATTGATTCTAATGAGTTTAAATCTATTATAGGTTGTATTTTAATGTTGAAAGATGTGATTAATCAATGAAATCCCGAAACTATAGGAATTTCTAGTTTTTTAGGTTGTTTATAGTTAGTTTTTGGTGTGATCTTGTTGCTATAGAGGTGCTGGAGGTATAAGGACATTATTAAGATGTTTTTGGATGTTAATTGATGTTGTTAAGATGTTAAAATCAATAGGTTTTGGCTGGGATTTGGTTAGATGAGGTTTGGTGATAATTTTAGTTGTTCTAGAGAGGTTTTTTATGGTTTCTTGTGAGGTAAAATTGTGTTTGCTGGAAGTTTAAGTTGCAGGGATGTGTTTTAATCCTCTATTTTTGTTTAGGAAAAATAGGGGAGTTGAATCCTTTAGCTTTTGTAGAAGGCACGGAAGCTTCGAAAGCTTGATTCGCGCATCGGCAAGCTAGCTTTGGATTGCTGGTGAGTGGAAATATGTTTTACTACTATAAAAAGTTTTGAAAGGAGTTGTGGGAGTTTAGATAAAGTTTGAAACACTTATCTAAGCTCGGAAGAAAGTATCGGTTGTGCTTTCTCTCGATTTCGGTTTTGTAAACTGAAATCTCATGCATATGTTTATTGGTTTTGTTTACTCACTGTATTATGCATGTTTTATAAATGGAAGATGTTGCAAATGATCATATATGATGACTTTAGAGAATGACATATGGTTTATGAAAATGTTTTTTAGAATACTAAATGTATCGTTTAATGTATTTGGAATTTAATTGATTTGATGCATATGTAAAACAGTGAGGTAATGTTGTTTTATTGAATATATTGGCAAGTGGCCGAGTTTAAAATGTTATCGGATATAGTTGGCATGCCATATGGTTTAAAGTGTACTATAATAAGTTGCCTCATGTGTGTCGAGATGGGTAATTGTTTCGTTGTTCCACCATGAGAACCGCAGCGGTCGAGGTGGGTAATTGTTTCGTTTTCTCCCGTTGGTGGATTTATACATCATAACCGTTGAGGTGGGTAATTGTTTTGTTGCTCTCGTTTGAGGATGTATGTGAAGTGGTCGTGGGTACCACTTTGGAAATCCGTGTATCCGATGTGTTTTATAAAATGAAAAGTAGCTGGTTTTGAGTCACTTGAAAGTCAATATATGAGTTAATGTATCATGAGAAATGGATTATGTTTGTATAATGTGATTTATACATGTGATTGCTCTTTAAGCTTGTTTTATAGAATTGTGGCATATGAAGCTTAAATTGAGGTAGAGATTGAATCTATGATACATGTATTGCAAAAGATTTAAATGTGCATATTTGAAGAGATTATTGAAGATTGAGATGTTTTTCCATGGGACAATTACATTTGGTTTGATTTAAAATGATTTTAAATGCATTGATGAGTGTTTTTGCTATTCTCATCAATGCAGAGAAATAGCCATTTTGGACAGCAAGTGAGCAATGGAGGATTCAAGGGTTGCTACTTTTCAAAGTACAGTTTTATAAGCACTAAGTAGTAATAAGAGGCAATGTGACCAAGTTGTTTTTGGGAGATGTATTTTAGTTACTCCCTGATTATATAAGTTTGGATTGATGTTTGGACTTTTATGATTCTTTATGCTTGAATTTGAGGGGTTGGGAAACAAGATGCATGATTAGGTAGAAATCATGCCATAGGAGATTGCTTTGAGTATGCCTTGATGAGTATGATCTTTTACCATGATGCTATGTTGAGGTGAAATGATGTTTATGAGGTTATATGTTGATTAGATGTTAGTTGGTGCATGTTAGATTGAGGCAAAGTGTCATATGCTGGACCTAGAGGTTATTATAGGTCTGTCCGAACCGGTACGAGTCTTCAGGGATCGGTACGTGGGGACCTGTCTCAGCTCAATTTAGGCAAAATTGCCTTGGCGCACCGATGTGCCTAGTAACTATATTGGTACGTATAGCTGCAAATTAAGCTGAGTTTTGGTACACGGGTTATCATACCAGTACGGGCTTTTGCTACTGGATTCTGATATTTTTGAAAACTCTTACCCGTACCGATACGCTTAAGGACAATATTGGTACGCCTTTGTATTTTAGCACTATTGCAATACGACAAGGCTCCGTACTGGTACACCAGCCGCTAATTCAGTTAAGATGCTCTCTGATGTTTGTAATTTTTGTATTTTGGTCCATGTTTCGTAGCTATACAATTAAATGAGTTTGGACGGTTAATTTAAGTTGAGATTTAACTTGAAGGCATGTAATATGACTAATTAAGGATCGATAGCATTAATTTCTTTGAAGACCTTGTAATTAACGAAAATTACATTTTAGTTCTTGTTATGCAATTTAGAGTAATTAAATGTCGAATCGACGCCCGATTAGGATGTAACTCTCTCTATAACTAGCATGTACACTTTAGGGCTTAAATATGCATTTAGGTAGGATAGAAGAAAAAATAGACCGTTTCTAATGTAAATCTTTTGGGTTTGTCTCGGCAAACCTTAATGTAGCTCGCTTGGTTCGGTCTTGTGACTAGACCGGGTCAAGGGGGTTACATTTCTCAAAGAGTTCCCCTTTCTCTCAAGCTCGAAAAACCCCCAAATCACCTATTCTTTCCATACCAATATGAAAAATGAATCAAGGCATAGGAAAACAACTAGGGGTAAACTTAGCTACGAATTTACAACTTTAAATCCAAGGGAAAACTCCAACAAGCATAAATCTCAAAAACTCATTAATAAAAATTTACCTTTTTGCCCCAAAAGTATAATTTTCTTGGATCTCTTAGAAAGATAAATAATTTCACCTTCAACCATAAATCCCAAAATGAAACTTTGGAGGTTAAAATTTTGATTTTTACACTTGGGTGGTTAAGGTTTCCATGGAGAAAATGGTATGAAGAAAGAGAAGAAGAAAAGGTAAACAAATGGGTGATATCACAAAACCGATTTCTCTCCCCCTTAAACTCACGTGATAGCCAACATAAAGGAAAAAGGTGATCAGCCTTTTACTTTAAAAATGGTATATTCACCACCTAAGGCCTCTAACTTTCATTATTCCTCCAAAATGGTCACTTCTCTAGCTTATATGGTCCAATTATCATTCAATAAGGCCCAAACTTGGTCTGTTAGGTCGATTACCCAATCAAACATGAAGGTCTACAACCCGAGTCAACACCCAACCATTGAATCAAAAATTCAGTTAGTTTCAACTCTCACTTCCTAAAAAGAATTTTCGTCCTTGAAATTAAACGAAGAAAGGATAAACAACTATCACAGATCAAACCATTATTCTATCTCGCACATGTTCACCCTGACCCTGAGGTTCCTCTACCAACTTCCCCAACTAAAGCTCATAACACCAAACTTCTCAATTCCCTCTCATGTACCCTTAATGATCTATTTCCATCAATCAGATTATCTGTAACCCCCTCGACCTGGCCTAGTCGCAACACCGAACCGAGCAAGCTACATTAGCTTTACCAAAGTAAACCGAGATGATTAAAACTAAAACTCACTCATTTTTTTCTTTAATCTGATCTAGATGCATTAACGTTATCCTACATGATCGTACTATTCAAAGGTGAGCACCCATATCAATCGGGCATCATAATGATATCCAATTGGCCACGATACAACTTAGGGACCAAAATGTAAATTTAGAAAATTAAAAGGTTTTTTCACTTTTAAGTTAACAACCTTAAATTAGGTTTATTTCATGTTTATATGCCAAATATCAGCCTCAAATGATCATCCAAGCATAAATAATTGACAAAACAAGATTCAGGGACTAAAACGAAAGAAAACAAGACTTTACAAAGCCATTAACTAACTTAAAAACCATGGGTATCGGTACGCCCTTTACATTCGAATTTCCAAAAATTCCAGTAGCCATATCCCGTATCGGTATGACCCTATGTACCGATACGCCTTACCAAAATTGAAGGCCCGTACCAATCCTCAAACCCGTGTACCGATCCCCCAAGCCAATCTCAACCTACTCGTACCAATACGCGAACCTGTGTATCGGTACGCTACACCGATTATGCACTCTCGTGTCGTAACGCCTAGCTTGCGTACCTTTACTACAAGCCTGAAATGGCTTTATGTATCGATACGTGAACTCGCGTACCGATACGCCTGGACCTGAATGGTCACAAATGGATGGTTTAACAAGCTTATCTCAGAAATAACCCACCTCACTAAGCCATAAACTTTCATACAACTCTACCTAGACGCAAAGGCAACCTAAACATCATAAGCTCAGAAACCCAAAAAGGCTTCCACCCATTCAAAGATATTCTAAAGGCATACTTCATAAAACACTTTTCCAAACATCTCAAAATGCACCACTAAACCATTCATAGCATAGGCAACATAACAACACCCTCCTCATAGCATAATAAACTTGCTCAAACCATCACAACAAGGAAATCATCAAGGGAGCTCTAGATGCATACTTAAGACATCATTCAATCACAACTACTATCAAATATTGATATCAAGCTTAGCAACAACAACCATCCTCAAAACCCAGCATAGAAAACATATTTAGAATCCATAAGTAACCAGGATTACACCCCAAAACCTTGGCGAACACATTGCCTTATTAACCTAAAATAGAAACCGAGTTTATACTCTGTAGTTTATCTCTGGATCCTTGTAAACCTTGCCTTTGCTGCCCCGAACTTTAATGCTCTGCATCATTACGAAAAAGCACTTCCTCATGATTCTTTTAAAAACATATGCTCGCTTTTCCCAAAACATGCTTAGTTACAAAGCACTTCCTCATGATTCTAACCGAATCAAAATATAATGATAATCATAACATCAATAACATTTTATGCTTAAATCCCAAAGCATTTTAATCAAACCATGTTTAAATCCCAAAGCATTTAATACAAGAATCAACACATGTTATTTTTCATATATTAGCAATTATAGTGACCCGATAGACTACCTCTATCCTTTACACATATCAGATACACAGATCTCTCATACCATGCCTAGTTAAACCGCATGATATCCCAAACCATGCCTAGTTAAACCGCAAGATTTGACACCCTCGCCTAGTTAAACTGCGAGATTTCACCCTTTCCTAGTTAAACCGCAAAAGTACCGACCTTGCCTAGTTAAACCACAAGATCACCATCAACTTGGGTTGCCTAGTTAAACTGCATGCCCCAAATGATGTCCCAACAGTCTGAGTGGCCTAGTTAAACCTCCATACCTCAAGGACCCATGGCCACGATCGATTTTGTTCATATTTTATAGTGCACTTTTAATCCTATGGCGTGCTAACTATATATGATTGTTTTCACCATGTCACATAGCCAATATATCATTTACAAAACCATTTACTTACCGTTTTACAATGAATCTCATAAACAACACATATGCAAATCTCATTGCCAATGCAATAACACCATTCCCAACCGGAATGAAAACTAATGCTCAATAGCATTTAATATATACTTTCAATCCTCTGCATATGTACTCAAAATCATGCATTACCAGTAAGTAAATCATACCATGTTTGTTACCAAAACATGCAAACATGCTCATATCCAAGCTGATATTCAAGAGCAAGATAAGGGAAACTTACTTCCGATCTTAGGTAAGTGTCTCACGCTTACCCTAAACTCCTAACAACCTTTCCAAACCTTTGTAAAGCATTTAAAACCTATTTCCACTCACCGATACGCTTCGCCTTTCTTGTCAACACAAAACAAGCTCTTGGCAAGCCACCAAACACGTCACGCTTCATCGCCTTGATTATCCCCTGTTTTAAACACATAAAACCAGAGGGCAAATGCATTAAAATGCATTCAAACCATTGCCCGACAACAATCTCCCGTAACTCACAAAATTCCCACTCAATACGACCCGAAACATACCGAAAACACCATCAAACATTTCCAAAACTTAACGCAGCCATAAAACAACAATACAAGCCATCAATTAACATCAAGGAACATCCAAAAACCCTTTCCTAACATCCTTTTACTTCCAGTAAAGATTAAACTCGAATATCACCGCAAAACCCCAATCTAACAACCTAGCTAATTAGAGATTCAAGAGTTGAAGGATTCTATGGATAAAAACAACTTATCAACATCAAAGTACAACCAACACATATATTAAATCCAACTCAAACATAGGAAAAATAGATCCTCTTCGAAAATTATAATATCCCATGAATATTCTCAAAATAACTCAATTAAACATTGATATAACATAAAAATCAGTTTCCAAACTATAAATCAAGGATCAAATACTTGGGAATTTCAGTAAATAACTATACAATAGGGGAGATCACGGACCTTACCCCTATTGTGAGATTTCTCCTTCAATTGATTTGACAAAAGCTAAGAAAACACAAGATTTAAATGAGATTTTGCAAAACAATGTTAATAAAATCATTATCAATCACAAAAACAAGTTAAAAGACTCCCCACCTCTAGATTTTGAAGAAAACTTGAGTGTTTGGCTGAGAGAGAGAGTGGAGAGAAAAGTTGAAAGAAAAGTTACGTGAATTTTCTTTAATGAGCTTAACTAACTTTTTTTTTAACTAAAATCCCTTTTTAAGTTATCTTTAAAACAAATGTTAAAATATCTTAAATTAAGGGAGAAATCATCAGGAAAACCTCGGTAAAATAGCTCCTTAAAGATTCTAAGAATTTGACCCTTTTCATTTTAGTCACCTTTAAAAACAGTTTTCAAAAATCACATTTTGATCACTAATCCAGAATGTCACATTTCCAAATTCCTTTTTCTAAAATTGATTCCACCAAAAATCATTATATAATAAAAGATGATTTTTAACTATTTTCCACATTTTTATCTTACCAAAAAATATACGATCCCGAATCTGACTCAAATCTCTAACCTGGTCCACCAGACCGTCTAACAAACCTCAAAACCGCTAAGCCCAAAACTAGGGTGTTACAACTCTCCCGCACTTAAGAAATTTCATCCTCGAAATTACTTGGAGAAAATAGATGCGAAAATTGCTCCTTCATATCCACCTTGCTTTCCCAAGTAGCTTCATCAACACCTCAGTGTCGCCACAAGACTTTCATGAGCTATATCGTCTTACCACGAAGAACCTTCTTACTGGTATCGAGGATCTCTAATGGTTCCTCAACAAAGGTTAGATCCGATCTCAACTCCACATCCTCCACCGGTATGATATGTGATGGATCTGACCGATATCTCCTCAACATCGAAACATGGAACACATTGTGAACTTTCTCCAGCTCAAGAGGCAACTTCAACCGATATGCCACAGGACCTACACGCTCAATAACCTTGTATGGTCCAATGAACCTCAGACTAAGCTTACCCTTACGTCCGAATCTCATCACCTTTTTCCACGGTGACACCTTCAAGAATACGTAATCGCCCATTGCATATTCAACCTCCTTACGCTTCAAATCTGCGTAAGATTTCTGTCGATCCCCAGCCGCTTTCAACCAGCCGCACACAAGCTTAACCTTTATATCCATGTCTTTCAACACATCCGGTAGGGTAACATGTTTTTCCCCCACCTTAGCCCAACATAAGGGCGTGCGACATCTCTGGCCATATAATGCCTCCAAAAGTGCCATCTGTATAGCTGCCTGATAACTGTTGTTGTAAGCAAACACAACTAAAGGCAAATGATTCTCCCAGGTTCCTTGGAACTCAATAATACAACACCTCAGCATATCTTCCAAAACCTAAATAATCCACTCAGACTGCCTATCCGACTGGGGATGATACGCGGTACTAAAACTCAATCTCGAACCCAAGGCTTGGTGCAACCTCCTCCAAAACCTTTCCGTAAACCTCGGATCCCTATCCAAAATAATGGATTTAGGTACACCATGAAAGCGCACAATCTCTACTATATACAAATCTGCCAACCTGTCTAAGGTATACGTTGTATGCACTAGCAAGAAATGTGCACACTTTGTGAACCGGTCAACAATCACCCATACAAAATCCTTCTTAGCCGGTGTCAACGGTAACCCTATTAAAAAATCCATAGTTATTCTCTCATATTTCCACTCCAGAATTTTCAGCAGTTGCAACAACCTGGATGGAAACTGATGTTCAGCCTTGACCCGCTGACATACCATGCACTTGGACACAAACTCAACCACGTCCTTTTTCAACCCAACCAGTAGTATACATCTTTCAAATCACGATACATCTTAACACTACCAAGATGCATAGCAAAAGGACTACAGTGTGCTTCCGTCAAGATAGTGTGCCTCAACTCCAAATCATCCGGCACCACTATCCGACCCTTGAAACACAAAACTCCATCATCATCAAAATAGAAATCTGTCGGATTACCATCATCTACGTTCTTAACATGCTTAACCAGGGAATCATCAAACAGTTGCTTAGCTTTAATCAACTGCGATAACGTAGGCTTGACTTGCAACTCCGCCAGCAATCCACCCTCCCACGTCACACTCAACCTTGCAAACATAGCTCGGAGCTCAACCGCAACCTTACGACTTAATGCATCCGCCACTACATTGGCTTTACCAGGATGATACTCAATGGTCAAGTCGTAATCCTTAAGAAACTCCAACCATCTACGTTGCCTAAGATTCAAATCTTTCTGGGACAACAAATACTTCAAGCTCTTGTGATCCGTAGAGATTACGCACTTCTCACCATAGAGGTAATGTCGCCAAATTTTCAAAGCGAAAACCACAGCCGCAAGCTCTAAATCATGAGTTGGATAACTGCGCTCATGAACTTTCAATTGCCTCGATGCAAAGGCCACAACCTTCTCATCCTGCACCAGCACACAACCCAAGCCAACATACGACGCATCACTATAGACCACAAACTCCTGCCCAGATTTAGGCTGAATCAACATAAGAGCATGTGTCAGCACTTCCTTTAACTTCTCAAAGCTATGCTGCTTCTTCTCCGTCCACACATACATAATATTCTTCTGTAAAAACTTGGTTAACGGAGCTTTAATACTCAAAAACCCCTAAACAAAACGACAATAATAACCAGCCAACCCAAGAAACTTCATACCTCCGAGACTGACTTAGGTGGCTTCCAATTGAGAATAGCTTTAATTTTTTATGGATCAACACGAATACCCTCCGTGGACACCACATGACCTAGGAATGTCACTTCCTTAAGCCAAAACTCACATTTGCTCAACTTGGCGTATAACTGATTATCCTTCAACACTTGCAACACAATCCGCAGATGTCGAACATGCTCTTCCTCGGTACGGGAGTACACGAGAATATCATCTATAAACACCACAATAAACTGATCAAGATACTCGTGGAACACTTTATTCATCATGTCCATAAACGCAGCCGGGGCATTTGTCAAACCGAAGGGCATAACAGAAACTCATAATGCCTATAACTCATACGGAATGCGGTCTTATGCATATCCACATCCTTAACCTTTAACTGATAATACTCTGATCTTAAATATATATTAGAAAACACCGTTGCTCCACAAAACTGATCGAACAAATCATCAATTCGCAGTAACGGGTACCTGTTCTTTACCGTCAACTTGTTCAACTGGCGATAATCAATGCACATACGCATCGTACCATCTTTCTTTTTCATGAAGAAAATAGGCACACCCTACGGAGAAACACTAGGTCGAATGAACCCATGATCCAGCAACTCCTAAAGCTGTGACTTCAACTTCTTCAATTCTTTCGGCGCCATTCTATTAGGAGCAATAGACACCGGTGTTGTACCTTCGTATATCTCAATACGAAACTCCACCTTTCTATCTGGAGGCAAACCCGACAACTCCTCAGGAAAAACCTTAGAAAAGTCTCAAACAGTCGGAATGTCCTACACTCGAACACCCTTGGCTTTCGAATTCATAGCAATAGCCAAATAAGCTTGGCAACCATTAAACATTATCTTCTCTGCTCTAACAGCCAAAACCACATTGGACAGGAACTTAACATTCTCGCCAACCACCACAACCTCATAGTTGTCAGCCTGCCTTAAGAAAATCCTCTTGGACTCACAATACACAACAACTCTATGCTCACTCAACCAATCCATACCCAAAATGACATCAAAACCATAGAATGGCAATTCCATCAGATCTACGGCAAATTCATGACCTTTCACCACCAAGGGACATCGCCGATACAACCTTCTTGTTGTGACTGTCCCCAAAAGAACTTGTGACCAACATACCAACTTCCAATATCTCAAAAGGAACATTCAGCAATGATGCATGTTTACTCAAGATATATGAATGCATAGACCCCGAATCAATCAATGATAACAATGACAATGATTGCAAAGTAAAAGTACCTGCGATCACATCCGTGTCATTACGACCCTCACGGTGAGCAAAGACCCGAGCCGGACAACCACCTTCAAGTATCACTGCTGCAGTATGAGCCATATCGCTCTGACCATCCTCTCGCATTTAAAATTACCCCTGCCATGGCCTTGGCCTCTAGTCGGTGCAATAACTTGCACTGGTACATCTCTCGCAGCCTGAGGATAATCGCGCTTTAGGTGATTAGATGATCCACAAATCTAACAGATTCCGGTGTTACCCCAGCACACACCCACATGACGCCTACCGTATCGCTCACACTCTGGTGTAAAACGAGCTCCCTGAGCGCCCTCGCTAACTCCACCACCATACCTATGGTCTGGCTTATGCCCCTTGTCCTTGAATCTCCTATTCTGCCTCCCAAAATAGCTAGAGTTCGCCACTCTCTTACCCAAGTTCGCACCTGCGGCCTAAACTGGTGCACTTAAGGACTGCTCAATATCCTTGGCTCGATTGACCAACACATCAAAATCTGTGTAATCTGCGGCTAGAAGGACGTCTTAATGTCCTTTACAAGTCCATAACGGAACCTATCACATCTTTACTAGTCATCTGGAACCAACTCCGGAGCATACTGACTTAACCAGACAAACTTCACCTCATATTCAACAACAAATATGCTTCCCTGAGATAGCGACATAAACTCGCGCTTCTTCATATCCAAGTACTGAGCACCAAGGTACTTCATCTTAAAAGCCCTCCAAAAGAACTCCCAAGTAACATCTGCCTCAGGAACACCAGCAATAGTGGTCACCCACCAATGGTATGCATCCCCATGTAGCAGGGATACAGTGCAACCCAGCTTACGCTCCTCGTTGCATCCATCTGATCCATAATACAGACCGTCTTTTCCAGCCATCCCTCGGTTTCTTCAGGGCTCAAACCTTGAAACTCCACACCTCCCAAACTCCTCAAATGCTCCAAGGGTAAACATTGATTTGCCACCACAGCAGGTGCCGGTGCCTGCGCCTGCACTCCAACCATCGCGGCCTGAAAAGCTCCCGTTATCGCCTGTACTGACGGAGTCAAATCACCATATACTAGCACTTGATGAACTTGGGGTGCTTCACTCGTCCCAACATCAACTAAGGAACCACAAGAGGAGGAGGATGAGGTAAAACATGAGGGAGATTCTCCCTTGTCTCATTATTTTGCCCAACCCCGACAGTATTAGCCATAAACCGTGTCTCATGTCGAGCCATGCTAACAAAAGTATCAAAACACATTAGAGTTAGGCTAGCATCGGGCAAATGATCTATGTTCACTTTAAAATGCATTTAAAATCCTCGACAATAGGCAATGTGTCCCCAATTTAACCCTAATAATACATCAAACTATCATCGAACATATACACAATCATCATGCAGTTCAACAACATCAGCTAAACAATCAACAACATCTCAATTTTTCACAATCTTGGCTCTAATACCAATAAATGTAACCCCATCGACCCAACCTAGTCACAAGACCGAACCGAGCAAGCTACATTAATTTACCGAAGTAAACTGGGATGATTAATCCTAAAACTCACTCATTTTATTTTATTTTATCTGATCTAGATGCATTAATGTTATCCTACATTATCATATTATTCAAAGGGGAGCACTAATCTCAATCGGGCATCATAATGATATCCAATTGGCCACGATACAACTTAGGGACTAAAACATAAATTCAGCAAATTAAAAGGGTTTTTTCCACTTTTAAGTTACCAACCTTAAATTAGGTTCATTTCACACTTATATGCAAAATATCAGCCTCAAATGATCATCCATGCATAAATAATTGACAAAACAAGATTCAGGGACTAAAACGAAAGAAAACAGGACTTTACAAAGCCATTAACTAACTTAACAGCCATAGGTATCGATACTCCTATTCAAGTATCGGTACGCCCTTTACATTCGAATTTCCAAAAATTCCAGTAGCCATATCCCTTATCGGTACGACCCTGCGTACCGATACGCCTTACCAAAATTGAAGGCCCCTACCGATCCTCAAACCCTTGTACCGATCCCCCAAGCCAAACTCACCCTACCCGTACCATATATGAACCCGTGTATCGGTACGCTACTCAGATTATGCACTCCTGTATCACAACGCCTAGCTCGCATACCGGTACTACAAGCCTGAAATGGCTTCTCGTACTGATACATGAACACGCGTACCGATACGCTTGGACCTGAATGGTCACAAATGGCTGGTTTAACAAGCTTATCTCAGAAATAACCCACCTCACTAAGCAATAAACTTTCATACAACTCTACCTAGACGCAAAGGCAACCTAAACATCATAAGCTCAGCAACCCAAAAAGGCTTCCACCCATTCAAAGATATTCAAAAGGCATGCTTCTTAAAACACTTTGCCAAACGTCTCAAAATGCACCACTAAACCATTCACAACGTAGGCAACATAACAACACCCTCCTCATAGCATAATAAACTTGCTCAAACCATCACAACAAGGCAATCATCAAGGGAGCTCTAGATGCATACCTAAAACATCATTCAATCACAACTACTATCAAATATTGACATCAAGCTTAGCAACAACAACAATCCTTAAAACCCAGCATAGAAAACATATTCAGAATCCATAAGTAAACAAGATTACACCTTAAAAACCTTGGCGAACACATTGCCTTATTAACCGAAAATAGAAACTGAGTTCATACTCAAAGTAGTTTATCTCTTGGATCCTTGAAAAACTTGCCTTTGCTACCCCGAACTTTAATGCTCTGCATCATTAGGAAAAAGAGAGTGTAAGCATACATGCTTAGTGAGGAAGCTCATAACAATGATGCATTTACATTCTTTTAAAAACATATGCTTGTTTTTCCCAAAACATGCTTACTTACAAAGCACTTCCTCACGATTCTAACCGAATCAAAACATAATGATAATCATAACATCAAAAACATCTCATGCTTAAATCCCAAAGCATTTTTATCAAAACAAGCTTAAATCCCAAAGCATTTAATACAAGAACCAACACATGATCTTTTTTATATATTGGCAATTATAGTGACCCAGATAGACTACCTCTATCCATTACACATATCGAATACACGGATCTCTCATACCATGCCTAGTTAAATCGCATGATATCCCAAACCTTGCCTAGTTAAACCGCAAGATTTGACACCCTCGCCTAGTTAAACCGCGAGATTTCACCCTTTCCTAGTTAAACCGCAAGAGTACCGACCTTGCCTAGTTAAATCGCAAGATCACCATCAATTTGGGTTGCCTAGTTAAACCGCATGCCCCAAATGATGTCCCAACAGTCCGAGTGGCCTAGTTAAACCGCCATACCTCAAGGACCCATGGTCACGATCGATTTTGTTCATATTTTATAGTGCACTTTTAATCCTATGGCATGCCAACTATATCCGATTATTTTCACCATGTCACATAGTCAATATATCATTTACAAAACCATTTACTTATCGTTTTACAATGTATCTCATAAACAACACATATGCAAATCTCATTGCCAATGCAATAACACCATTCCCAACCGGAATGAAAACCAATGCTCAATATTATTTAATATATACTTTCAATCCCCTGCATATGTACTCAAAATCATGCATTACCAGTAAGTAAATCATACCATGTTTGTTACAAAAACATGCAAACAACATGCTCATATCCAAGCCGGTATTCAAGAGCAAGATAAGGGAAACTTACTTCCGAGCTTAGGTAAGTGCCTCACACTTACCCTAAACTCCCAACAACCTTTTCAAACCTTTGTAAAGCATTTAAAACCAGTTTCCACTCACCGATACGCTTCTCCTTTCTTGCCAACACGAAACAAGCTCTCGGCAAGCCACCAAACATGTCACGCTTCGTCGCCTTGATTATCCCATGTTTTAAACACATAAAACCAGAAGGCAAATGCATTCAAACCATTGCCCAACAGCAATCTCCCGTAACTCCCAAGATACCCACTCAACACTATCCGAAACATACTGAAAACACAATCAAATGTTTCCAAAACTTAACCCAGCCATAAAACAACAAAACAAGCTTTCAATTAACATCAAGGAACATCCAAAAACCCTTTCCTAATATCCTTTTACTTCCAGCAAAGATTAAACTCGAATATCACCACAAAACCCCAATCTAACAACCTAACTAATTAGAGATTCAAGAGTTTCGGGATTCTATTGATAAAAACAACTTATCAACTTCAAAGTACAACCAACACATATATTAAATCCAACTCAAACACTGGAAAAACAAATCCACTTCGAAAATTATAATGTCCCATCAATATTCTCAAAATAACTCAATTAAACATTGATATAACATAAAAATCAGTTTCCAAACTAAAAATCAAGGATCAAATACTTGGGAATTTTAGTAAAGAACCATACAATAGAGGAGATCACAGACCTTACCCCTATTGTGAGATTTCTCCCTCAATTGATTTGATAAAAAGCTAAGAAAACACAAGATTTAAATGAGATTTTGCAAAACAATGTTAATCAAATCATTATCAATCATAAAAACAAGTTAAAAGACTCCTCACCTCTAGATTTTGAAGAAAACTTAAGTGTTTGGCTGAGGAGAGAGTGGAGAGAAAAGTTGAGAGAAAAATTACGTGGATTTTCTTTATTTAATGAGCTTAACTAACTTTTTAACTAAAATCCCTTTTTAATTATCTTTAAAACACATGTTAAAATATTTTAAATTAAGGGAGAAATCATCAGAAAAACCTTGGTAAAATAGCTCCTTAAAGATTCTAAGAATTTGACCCTTTTCATTTTAGTCACCTTTAAAAATAGTTTTCAAAAATCGCATTTTGGTCACTAATCCAAAATGTCACATTTCCAAATTCCTTTTTCTAAAATTGATTCCACAAAAAATCATTATATAATAAAAGATGGTTTTTAACTATTTTTCCATATTTTTATCTTACCGAAAAATATACGGTCCTGAATCCGACTCGAATCTCTAACCCGGTCCACCAGACCGTCTAACAAACCTCAAAACCGTTAAGCCCAAAACCGGGGTGTTACATTATCTCTCACATCGAGCCTTTAATCGGGACGTGAGATATGTAGCCCCTTAACCTGATCTAGGAAATAAACTAGTTCAAGAGATGTTACCACAAAATAATGCAAACAGTAAACTTTCAAAACACAAAATATAACAACAAATTACAGAGAAAAATGAGTTTAATTTAGAATTTATCCAATCCATCAATTATTTTAAATAATATAGACTAAATTATAAATTTAGAGAGGTTTAGGGACCAAATTGTAAAATTCTATACGTCTAGAGACTAATTTGATATTTATGAAATTTCATATTATCGATTAGGGATCAAAATCATAACAATAACCTTAAGAGGAAGATGGTTAATTAAAAGCCATTTACAACTCAAAAGCTCATGAAGTATACACTAACTTCTCAGACTATATTATGCTTGTACAAATGTGGTATGCCACCATTCTAAGAGTTCTTAACATAAGACTAAACATGATACAAAAGCTCCGAGTAGTGACTTGCAACATTTAATCATGATCAAGAATCAAAGCTTTATTCAACCTGTAAATGCATGAAATAAATGCATTAGGCTTATTTAGCCTTGTGAGGTAGTGACCATGTATTAGCATATAATACTTTAATGGTAATTCATACTAAGACCAATGTAAGCAAAGTAAGTATAGCATCGATACATATACATTATAGATAGTATAGTTCAACCTTATTCACCAAAGTCATATCTTAAATTTTCTTTGTTTTAAGGAGGCTTAACTATAGTTCAAGTGTTTTCATAGCTTGTGCAATGCATTCATTGCATTCACTTTCATATATTGCTCTTAATGATTACTCGAAGTATTATCAATGATCAATCGGGGTTCTTATCAAAGTTCTTTCAAAGTTCATGCATTTTAACAATATTTGCCTTGGATCACATTTGGAAATAGGTAACATTGGTCCGTGTTTGACCGTATTGGTCCGTGTTACACATAGCACAAAGCACAAAGTAATGACTAGTGTTAAAGCATATAAATAAATCTCCCATTCTCTTCCATCACCTCCCCCGTTACCTGCTATTGTCACCAATATATCACAATATGGGATCGTCATCCCTAAGCCGTAACTCGTAGACTGTAGTCCCAATATACCATGTACTATGCCAAAGTGTCCAAGGGCTTCCATTGTTTAGGCAACTTATACATTTTAAGCTTTGTTACTAGAATAGAAGTCTTATAACAATAGTGAGCTTTAAGCTCCAAAGTATCAAAGTTCACAATGTCTTATGGCATTAAAGAGCTAACTTGATTCTTAGAAATTAACATTAAAGCTTGATTTTTCATTTCTTAAAAGCTTTAGATCAAGTTCTATACATTACTACTATTACATATCATAGCATAGCAAGGCACAATGATGCATATGTAATGCAAGCATAATCAAAGAACTTACCAAGAATGCCATACCATGAAAGTATCCACACAATGTGTTCTATGTGAACCAAAGCCTTATGATCAGGATTTAAACAAAAAAATAATAAAAACAAAGATTGAGATGACACCGTATCATTTGAATGCATAAACTACACTCACATGGTATCCCGAAGTTATATGATATTCGAACCACAATCACAACTTTCTTTTATGTGATTCCTTCCTAACCCCTATTCAATAACATCTTCTATAAAAATGTATGCACCTAAAAAATAGTGAACCATTAGAACTAACTCAATTCAATCACACAACTAGTTTTCATTATCTTACTACTAATAGTCAAACCAAACATAACAATCATATGACACGTCAATACTTCATTTTCTTCCTATCAAATCATTCGAATAATCTACATAAAGCAACATTCATCTTCATACTTTTTATCAAATCTTCATTACGATTTCATAAGCATACTTTCATGCTTTCAATGGCATTTCAAGGCAGCAAAGACATCAAAATATAGCATGCTTTCAACTACTCAACAAGGACATACTCCTACTTCAATTTCATGAACATACATTTTTCCTTTCTTCTAATCAAATTTTCAGAATCATTAACTTATCTATATGCAGTCTTATGACAATATTTAGTATATGAATTCAAGGATAACACTGTCAAACCGTCAATATGTATTTTAACAGTTTAATACTAAAATTCCAGCATCCATTTAACACAGTTTCCAACATAAATCCAATGCAGCTTTCAGCGTAAGATAGTGCAGTTTTCCAGCATAACACATAGCAGTTTGCAATGTCCTTAAAGAGTTATCTCTATAAAATATTCTATAATTCGGAATTTAATTATATTTGTTTTAAACGAAACTATACTGAATAACCTTTTAAACCATATAAATAGTAGCTTTCAATTCTTCTAATAAACCCACGTGACAGCCAACATAAAGGAAGAAGGTGATCAGTCTTTTACTTTAAAAAATGGTATATTCGCCACCTAAGACCTCCAACTTTCGTTATTCTCTCAAAATGGTCACTTTTCTAGCTTATATGGTCCAATTCTCATCCAATAAAGCCTAAACTTGGCCTGTTAGGTCTGATTACCCAATCCAACACGAAGGACAACAAACTAAGTCAACACCCAACCATTGACTTAGAAATTCAGGTCTTTACATGTATACCTA